>CM054183.1:26581474-27826474 GCA_028829895.1 Sinotaia quadrata | reverse complement strand
TTAAAAATTTAAATTAGCCTTGTTTCAAAGGTTCACATTAAAAATTTAAATTAGGTATGTCAAAGGTTCACATTAAAAATTTAAATTAGGTTTGTCAAAGGTTCATATTAATTTCGCTTTCGACATGATTACAACCAGATAGATGAGAACAAGTAAACTATAAATTCGAAAACCATCATAATAATCAGACCAGACATGTCTTTGTTTGCAGAAATATGTAATTTGTCTATTGGTTTAAGAGTGTCAATAAACAATTTACGATAAATTTGTATGGTTAAAAACAATCTTGTGTTTAAAAAAAGAGAATACTTATAATAAGCTTTTTGTTTTACTATACAATTTGACGGTCTCAACTTGCAATCCTGCAACAATATTCATTAGCCCGATACACACGCAGCATAAGAAATATAGCATCGATCAAAATTCACAAGTATATTGTAGAACATAATCAAATTAATAAACATAGAAATAATGGTTCAACTACAGAAAGCATTCTCCAATTCAAATCATAGGTCAATAGCAAACATATTCGAAATATTCAAAGTCCATTCTTTCTTTATCAGTCAGTTAACTTACCATAAGCTAATGATTGCCTTTATGACTGGACTCGAGTTATGCCAAAATCAAGGAATAAAATATCGGACTTCTTTAACAAAGTGACTTTCGGTCCATCCCCATTGGATGAATTTATTATGAACAAGTGTACGACTATTATAGTAATAGTCATAAAAAACTACTCATCCAGTTGGAACTGATTTGAACTACATCAGCAAGTTCTAGCATATTCTTTACCTGAATTGGTTACTCCAACTCTGACATTTATAAAAAATTCATCATAAGCAGTGTCCAAGGTCGAGTCACGTTAACATTAGCAACGAATATATAATTATTAAGTTTAGAAATAGGGATAGGCAAATATTCCCTCTAACACAGATGGTAATAACAAACATTTAAAAAAAAGAACCCTAATGAAAATAAAATCTAATAATTTTGGAATGGCAATACCAAATAGACCCTAGAATCAGTCCCAATCAATGTATAAAAAATAATGATTTGAAATAGTGCCAATACATTCCAGTAATAAATTTATCTGAATCTCATTCACACTAACACTAACAACAAAACACACACACACACACATGAGTAATAAACCTATAGAACATGACATAAGTAAAGTTCATTGAGTAATAAACCTATAGAACATGACATAGTTAAGTAAAGTTCATTGAGTAATAAACCTATAGAACATGACATAGTTAAGTAAAGTTCATTGAGTAATAAACCTATAGAACATGACATAGTTAAGTAAAGTTCATTGAGTAATAAACCTATAGAACATGACATAGTTAAGTGAAGTTCATTGAGTAACAAACCTATAGAACATGACATAGTTAAGTAAAGTTCATTGAGTAACAAACCTATAGAACATGACATAGTTAAGTAAAGTTCATTGAGTAATAAGCCTATAGAACATGGCAAATAAAAGTATTGCTCATAGAGGAATAAGCATGTAGTATGTGACATATCAGTAAACGTATTATGCCTTGAGTAATAAGCCTATAGAACATGGCAAATAAAAGTATTGCTCATAGAGGAATAAGCATGTAGTATGTGACATATCAGTAAACGTATTATGCCTTGAGTAATATTCCTCTATTATACGACAAATTTGTAGAAATAATATTCATTGAATAATATACCTATATGACGACTTAGTACAAGTATTTTTCATTGAGCATCATGCCTGTAGTACTTGAAACTAAAAGTATTGTTCACTGAGCAGCATGCTTTTGGAACTTGACTAGACAGTAAAAGTATTGTTCACTGAGTTGAATGCTACTGAGCACTTGACAGTAAAATATTGTTCACAGAGTAACATACTTTCAATACTTGACTAGACAATAAAAGTAGGTTCACTAAGTAGCTAGCATACCTCCAGTACTTGGCTAGACATGACTCTAATACTTAATACACCACTAGAGTACTGTCCTCTTGTACACTTATGAACATACTCTGTGTCCGGAAATCTGTGACTTGGATCGTCCTGCAGTAAAAAGAGTTAGGCTTGCACGGAACAGCGCCGTTCTTTATTACCTCCCCTTGAATAAGCATATCACTAGTGGTAATAGCAATCGCGGCACGACGGGGTGACGGAGGGTAAGAAAATTGCTCCCCCCACCCCCCCCCCCGATCTAGTAGGGACTTTTTCGAGGTGCGGTAATTTGGGTTTCGGTGGGGCGTCGTATAGTGGAAACATTATATTTGGCATTACAAATAATAAAATACATGTATTAGTTTATTTGTTCTTTGTGCAAAGAATAATGTATAGTGCAAATTGGTCAAAAAGTATAGATCGGGTACTAAAGACCAGAAAAGAAAGTTAGAGTACTAAAAATTTTCGGGAATGAACGTTAGATCGAGTACTAAAAAAGATGGACAGGAATGTTAGATCCAGTACTAAAATAGCTGGACAGGAATGTTAGCTCGAGTACTAAAATAATCCGCATATGAACGTAAGATCGAGTACTAAAAAAGAATTCGAAAAATGAACGTTAGATCGAGTACTAAAAAGAGTTTTAAAAAAAGGAACATTAGATCGAGTACTAAAAGCCGGAAAGGAATTTTAGATAAATGAATATGTATCGATCACGTAGGTCAAGGTGTGTAGAGCTCCTTACCCCCTCCCCCGTTTTAACTTTTATTTTGTTTGCTTACTCGTCCGCAGAAATAACCTTTATTTGATTTATTTTTGCGTAATCGACCACAGAAAGGAAAATAACCGTTTTAGAGACGAAATTAATGGGATTTTGGGTGTTGTTTATATTGCTTATTACTTCAAGTCCCAGAAAGGTAATTGTTCAGGTACTATCATCCACGGTCGCAGCACACCTTTATCTGCCATTTCTTTTTCTCATAATTATGACTGGGAAATCTGCAGAGCAGCGGCGTCCATGACAAGATGCACCTGGAGCTGGTTTCGAGAGTTGTCCTTAGCAGAGCTCTTCACGATTAAATTACAGCAATGCTTATCTCTACCTTCGATTATTTTTTTTTTTAATGAATATTATTTCATTTTTCCCCGTCAGAATTGAATTGTCACTTTTAGATATTTTTATAAAATTCTTACAAAATTAAACAAAAATAGAGGTTTTAAATAAAAAAAACTACTTCTTTCAGATGGCAACATATGTATATACAACGCACAGTTTGATAAATGATACACTTTCAATGTCAAGGAAACTATAAAAATGCAAACTTGGGTTCTGAGCCAAAGAAGGGGGGTACAGTTATATACAGCATAAAAGAAAAGAAAAGAAAGGGTGCAAACCCTTGAAAGTGAGCGAGATCCTGAGCTCAAGGACAAATCCTAGTACTTTGTCTAATAGTTCGGCCTTATTTCATCTGACCCGATCACCAACGCCAGCGTATTAAAATACTTTTTTTTTCTTTTTCTTTTTGAGCCACTTATAAAATTAGTGCAGTATTTAAGCCTGCTTGACTAATACTGCAAAAGCACGCCCGGGCTTCACTTTTGCGCATGTGTAATGAAGACGTCACACAGACTTTTGTGTAAATAGGGCGATATTTTAGAGCTAAATGAACATTACAAATGAACCAAATATGCATCTCTCTCTCTCTCTCTCTCTCTCTCTCTCTCTCTCTCTCTCTCTCTCTCTCTCAGCCCTTCCCTCCGAGTCGCCAGCTTTGTTCATTCTCGAACTTCATTTGTACAGTAAGGGGTGGAGCATAAACTAAAAGGACTAGCAACACTACAACATCGGCGATCGTTTATGTGTACTAGCGTTAACGCGCGCGTGCGCTGTGTGGGCCGCAATAATTCGACCTTCCCTTTCAAGCCAGTAATAGCCCGTCTAAAAGCACACTTCTAGGGAAACTAACTTACCGGGAAAAGTGAGCAGCCATATTTGCCGTGCCTGTTTTTATCTTTTATCTTTAGCATCTGTCGAATGGGAAATGCGTGTCCAGTTGTGTATGCCTGATTGCCTCATATCCATAGTGAATTACTGATATATTTCGTATCGCCACTCAAGTATGCTTAAAACATGAATGTGCTCTGAATATCGAGTTTTGACACGGGACATCCGCCGTCTTTCAGTCAGTTACTAATCAGAGTTGCTTCGAAGTGAGTTGTGTTTTGCATTTATGACTTTTGCATTGATTTTATGTTTTATTCTTTTTTATATATTTTTAAAAAAAAGCCCACAGACCTTTCAGCAAACTACACCTGTAAGTGTACTTCAGTTTTCATCATGACATTGTCATTTCGATTCATCGGTTTTACAGCGTGATGGACAGTACAGATGAACTGAACTTTTACACTATTCATTATAGGCAGGTGTCGAATGTACACAATGCACTGACTGAACTTTTGCATAACTCATGTTATAGCGTACGATTGTTACATTTCACAGACTGGAGTGAAACTTCTTCATGGAAACCGTGCTTGTGTTGATTGTGTATATAAGATTTTTTAATTTACTTAATACAGAAATTATCTCGCTACAACGGTGCCTGTGATTTATGTGCTTTATTAGTTACTTTGCATAGAAATCCTTTTTCAACTTTTATTATTTGTAAGTTTTACTATTTATAATTCATCCTGTATAGAAACAGCCTTGAAAGTTTTAATATTTGATATTTACTTTGTACACACGTTTCTTCGTTTCATTTGTGCCTGTGTATTTAAGTTATTTTATTATTTACTTTTCACAGAAATTTCCTCTCTGAAACACTGTACTCATTATTATTTGCAACTTTTGTAAAGAAATGTCCTCGCTTTAATTGCGCCAATGAATATGACTTTTACTATTTTATTTATTATTTACTTCACATAGTAATTCTTTGCTCGAGATGTCTTTTTCTTTTCATTTATGTAAGGTTTATTATGCATTAATTATTTTCTGCTTATAAATTCCATCGCTAAAACTGCCGGTGCATATAAAAGCTTTATTATTTACACAGAGTTTTATTATTTACACAGCACACACATTCCCCCATTAAAATTTACTGTGGCATATGAATTTTATTGTTTATTTAATTTGCACAGAAATTCCCTCAATAAAACTTCTCTCGCTAAAACTCTCCTTATTTATATGAGTTTTATTATTTATTTACTTTGGAAAGAAATCCACTCGCTAAAACTGTCTGTGCACAGAGATTTTATTTATGTAATTCTGAAGAAATTTAGAATTGTGCTTGTTCTTATTTTTGTGAGATTCATGGCATGTAGCAATCTCTCCATCATTGGGCACTAATTGTATCATTGGAATTCGCAGACGAAACAAGAGCAATGCCACCAGCCCGAACACTCATTGAAAAGGCCAATGGTATGCGACAGACCGAAAGTAGGTCATTATGTGAGTCAATCATTAGCAAGACTCCTTGACAGCATGACCCCGGTGTCTCGGACGGAACGTAAGCACACTCCTTGACAGTTGCAGAGAGGACAGCACGTCTTCAACAACAAAACGTGTGTAATTTCATCGTGGCGCTCTTTCCAGTCTGATAATTATGATCTCTACGTCTGTAAAGGTTGACATACCTCAGGACCTGTTAAGTACACAAAACAGTACCTCCGACGAGTTGCAGAATCGGACCCGACTTGTGCAGATGAACGATGCCATGTTTGTGAGCTTGCTGCCAGCAGTGTTCTATCTTTTATCGCTAATGGTCGTGGGCACTGTTGGGAACCTCCTTGTCATCTACATTTTTGGCTGGAAGATTAAGTCAACCACGCAGAACTACTTCTTTATCTGGCTGGCCATTTTTGATCTCGTGAGCTGCGTGGTCGGCATGCCGTCAGAAATAGTGTTTCTACGCAGGTATAACTTGTACGAAGACGAAATTGCGTGCAAGGTCATGAGGTTCCTGTTGGCTCTGCCTCCAATTGCCTCCATGAATATTTTGCTGTCCATAGCGATCGACAGGTACCGGCGCGTGTGCAAACCTCTTCACGTACAAATGGAACTGACGCATGCTAAAATCTGCGTCGTCCTTTCGACCATCGTAGGACTGATTGGTGCCGGCCCGGATCTGAGTCTCTTCGGGAAGAGGAAAATCACCGTAGGTCACATGGAGGGTTACGATTGCTCGATACAAGAAAAGTACTCTCAGACGATCTATCCTGTCCTGAGGGAAATGATGTACTGGTCAGCCTTCCTCCTTTACGTTATCGCTCTGTCGACGATGAATATTCGCATTTGGTTGGAAATGCAGAGGCACCAACTGTACTTGGCTCGGAATGCAGCCTCGCCGTCCATAGCTCTGTCATCGTGCATGCAATCTGAAGATGACGTCATGGGTAGGCTTAAGTCGAAGAGCCCGATTTTGGGTCGCAGAGACGAGCGGCAAGGCCTTCGAGAGGTGAAGTGGAGGAAAACGGCATTGGGAGCACAGAAGATGACCGTCATTGCTCTGACAGTGACTATTGTGTTTATTTTGTCTTACCTTCCGCACTTGTGTTTAAGCATTCCCAGGGCTTTTATTCCTGAGTTTGAGCACATGGAGAGTGGTGCTGCTCTTGTGCTGTACAACATTTTTCTCAGATCGTATTTTGTGAATTCCATGGCTAACGTGTTTGTGTACAGCGCCATGAATGTTGAGTTCAAGGCCCAGTGTAAGGCGACCTTGAAAAG
Organism: Sinotaia quadrata; assembly: GCA_028829895.1. Taxonomy (NCBI): domain Eukaryota; kingdom Metazoa; phylum Mollusca; class Gastropoda; order Architaenioglossa; family Viviparidae; genus Sinotaia; species Sinotaia quadrata. The sequence continues at coordinate 27,819,818 of CM054183.1, read as the reverse complement.
TCTCTTTTGTGCCTGGCGTAGAATGCGCGTATGTACTAATTCCAGTGATCGAGGCAATTAATGTATTTGTCTTTAAATGTTTTATTCATTAAGTGACGATTGCAAAATAGTAATATTACTATTAGGCTACTATGGTTGTTGGGATTTTTTTTTTTTGCCTTTTTTTCATTCTAACAGTTATTAAATGTGTTGACTACGGTTTTAAAATGAAAATTAAAGACTCTTAGTTTTAAAAAGAAATTGTTAAACAAACCACATAACTGTAAAATGTATTGCCTCATCATAAAAATAAAATTAATTAAGAAGAATGAAAAAAGTTTTTAAAAAGACAAGATGTTAAAAGCCGCGTAACGGTTAATACTCTTTAAAAATAGTGTCAGATTTTGTCCTAAGAACTGGATTAAATCCACTTTAAATTTCCAAAAAAGCTGTTTACCTGACTAAAGGTAGTTGCGTTGACTTCCTCTTCTCAAGAATTGACGTGAGACCTTTTGTCTTAGGACGGTCTTGGCTCTGGAGGGACTCGGTCCCACCCCCCCAACTATATCCTGGTATCCCAACCATTATATGGACCATTTCGAGCTCCCACCCCCATCAAGGGAGCGTATCATGGAGCATCTTTGTTGGCTAAGTCATTTTAACGAGGCACTGCCCCCAAGAAACGACTTTGCTCCAGAGCCAAACTTCTCCCCCCTCAGAGCTTACGTGAAGCCTTTCGGCTCAGGATTGCTTTTGGGGTGGGACTTGGCCCCCCTCACTGCATTCCGGAGTCACGTTCATACCACATGGACCATTCAGTACCGAACGAGTTCTACCCTTTTGTATACGTTGCCTTGCGTTCTTTCATTAGGGTTTGATGCTTGGTGAAATAAAAACTGCAGTTTAATTCACTCGTATAATATACTAAATGTACACATTTTTACAATATTTCTTATAAAACATCTTTGTGCTATATAAAAAAAAACTCAGCGCCGACTTAGTGTACCCGGTAGTGGTTGGTGTGCAAACACTCTTTGGCTATTAATAGAGTATATATATATAGGAAGCGTTCTAACAAAGAGTGTGCTTCACTCGAGAGCAAAGTATGTGAGGCTGAGTTTTAGGATGAGCTATACTGTAGATCCATTTTTGCTTACTAGTTTGTAGACAGTCGTGACCAAACTCGTATGACACTCCTTTTACTGCTGATGTACAATGTTAATATTTTGTGCAATATTTATCTACGTGTGACCCACTCTGGCGAATTGAGTACCGACTTGCAAACACTCATTGGCTGTTAATAATGGATGTTTGAAGTATACTTAAAGAATCTGATTTACTCTACATGGAAGCATGTGTAAAATGAATAATATTATACGTTAACATTAGAGTTACATTATTAGCTAATACCAATTCAGTATTATAAACTAGCAGTTTATTAGTTAACAATAACACCAACTCAGTATTATAAATTAATAGTAAAACTACATTATTAGTTAACACCAACTCGGTATTATAATTTACATTCAAACTACATTATTAATCAACCCCAACTCCCTATTATAAATCAACATTAAAACTACATTATTAGCTAACACCACCTCAATGTTATAAATTGACCTTAAAACTACATTATTAGCTAACACCACCTCAATGTTATAAATTGACATTAAAACTACATTATTACTAATATTAGCTAACACCTCCGCAATGTTATAAATTGACATTAAAACTACATTATTAGTTAACACCAACTCAGTGTTATAAATTGACATTAAAGCTACACAAGTCACTATTTATAAGTTAACAACAAAACTACACAACTCACCATTATAAGTTAAAAATAAAACTACATTCTTAGTTAACACCAACTCTATGAGATGTCATAGTGTACATCAGGCATGGCAAAATTATATGAAGAGCATAGCATTTTTTATTTTATTACTAAAGCATAAACTGTTGTTAGTTTTTAAGTGAAACAAAATTCCTGTTGCTTAATGCCACAATTCAGATTGATCGCAGAATACTGATTAATTAAAATATCACACAATGTATTACCATTTATTATTTATAACTATATTAATTGGATATGAAGGAATGTATGTTCTATACTTTTTTCTTGTGTCTGGTACACGCCTTTATTTATATTTTTTAATCCATTTAAATTATATCCAAAACAATGACCAGGATTTATGACTACGTTTCTTTTTGAACCAAAATAAGTATAAAGCAAAATAGGTGTAATACACTTACTGGATCATCATTCAAATAAGTAGTGTAAATGTATTTGATATATTACATTCACTTTAACTATAGCCAGTCATTTTGTGATTAGTGTATAAAGGAAATGCAAGTGACACTTGCTTTCTTTGTTTTATATTTTTTAAATATCCAAAACTGTATATGTTTTTTTTTAATTGTTTTGTAATTTCACAAGGTTTCACATCCCATTTTAACCTGGAAAGTGTTGGAAGTAAGCTAGAAAAAGTAAATATTTTGATATTCTTTTGCAAAATCGATTTGTATGTATCAGTGCCCTTACCATATTTCTATTTAATTCCAGTACAAATGAAGGTATTTGTTGTAAAGTATAATCAGTATTTGTTTCAAAATGTAATGTTTAATACTAGACTTTTTGTTTTCTTACAAAAGAATATTATCTAAAATTCTTAGCGTAAAGTATTTGTTTGTTTTTTTAAAAATTGATTATATTGACATATGTGCAAATTCTTTTTGTATAAATAATTTTTTTAAAGTATACACATTTTGGGGTATTATACAGGTCAAAATATATCATGCAAAATGAAGTTTCCATAATGTAATTATTAATATTATTGTTATAGTCGTATGTCTGAACTTGAGTTACGTTAAAATACTAGCTGTTTTCCCTCCGCAGTCTTATGTCTGGACTTGAGTTATGTCTTATGTCTGGACTTGAATACGTCTTATGTCTGGACTTGAATTACTCTTATGTCTAGACTTGAATTACATCTTATGTCTGGACTTGAATTACCGGTACGTCTTATGTCTGTACTTATGTCTGGACTTGAGTTACGTCTTATGTCTGGACTTGAATACGTCTTATGTCTGTCCTTGAATTACGTCTTATCAGTTATGTCTGGACTTGAGTTACGTCATGTCTATAGTCATAGTGATTTATTTTCAAGAAAGGAAGGTATTGATAATGCAAGATGATCAGTTCTATATTTCTAATAATTCAAGGTCAGAGGAAGTGTACGTTGTCGTTCTAGAAATAAGACGACAACTACTATTGCGTTCGTGTGTTGGCTTTGTTTCAGAAATGTTATGCTTAATTTTCTCTTAAAGCAATAAACACAAAACACTTCTTAATTTCTCTCTTTTTTATTTAATATACGAAATCCTGATACGAAATGTATTACAGAACAATATATTTGTCTCCTCCAACATTATATTTTTAAAAAAATAAAATAAATAAACCTTAATAAAAACTCTTTAAATTCTTTTCTGTTAGCAAATGCACAGTTTCAAATGCTTACCATTTAATTAGTTTTACAGATGGAAACATTGAAATTACAGGTAGTACAGAACAGATGCATCTAACTTTAACAGAACTGTTATAACTAAACTTCCGTTGCTAAGGAAACTATTTAAATTCACGACCAATCTTTGAACAGACTTGTTTTTAACAAAAGTGTCTGCCGGTCCACACACTGATTCAAGTGCTGAGTTTTAAAGTTAAAATTATGGTTGTCCTTTCAAACCGGGTGGTGGGGTGTGGGGGTGTGTGATGATTGACCAATTTGAAAACTGAATAAATCAAGTGTCACAAATCATGTACAGACTGATTTTGACCACAGTGGGTCAAGAATTGTTTTGAAGCCATGTTTAACAGGTAACAAATCGAGGATCGATACATGCTGCAGAACTTTCGGCTATTTTTGTCCTTTAAGTTTGCTTACGTGTGTATTGTAGTGATAACGAAGGGACTTGTGACGTCTCTGCCAAACCTGCTGGCGTGTTGTTATTTTGTTGTTGCTGTCGTTTTTGCGTAAATTATTTTCCCTGCATTATTTTTGTAATGTGGAATGTGAATTTATTTTAATATTTAGTTCAGGTTTAATTTTGCCCATTACAATATTTGCTCAAAATGTGTCGTGAACTAAACAGATTCTACTGAGATCAATGTAAATCAGTACTAATCAGCAAGAGTGTATTTTGTACAGTTTTTTAATTTTCACATGTTAACTGTATTGAACATTATATGAATTTTTAATGGATTATGAATATATGTGTCAATTTCCAAACCTGATCTATTTTTTTCTGTGTTTGTTTATGTATTGGTTGTTGTACATTTCCGTAACACCAAAACGCAAGGTTATTTTCAAGATTTCTCCTTTAAAGTCCGCTTTGACATTTCATTCATTGCGCGGACGGTAAAACCAGTATGAACATTTACTCTAAAGACATCACTCTAAAAATATTAACTCCAAAGACATTACTCTAAAGATATAAAGACATTACTCTAAAAACATTACTCTAAAGACATTACTCTAAAATCATTACTCTAAAGATATTACACTAAAAACATTACTCTAAAGATATTACTCTAAAAACATTACTCTAAGGACATTACTCTAAAGATATTACTCTAAAGACATTACTATAATAACCATTGGAATGTTTGTTTCCAATGGCACTGAATGAGTTCATTATAGTTTCAACATTATGTTGATGTAAGCCAGACAAACTGTATTTGGCATTATATCGATGTAAGACAGACAAATTGTATTCAACATTATATCGATGTAAGCCAGACAAACTGTACATAAAATAGACTTTGACTATAAACAAGTGAAAGAGCCGATATGGATAGAAAGTAATTTATTTCTTGTAGGAAGAATTTAAAGTTGTTAGTCGCATCTGCCTGTTTGTTCCTTTCTGATATTATCCCTACAGGAACAGGTTTCGTCTGCTGAGCAGACTTAGTCTCATGGACAGATTTAGTCTGTTGAACAGATTGAGTCTTATGGACAGAGAGATTAAGTGTTAAAAAATAGATTTAATCTGATGGACAGATTTTTCGCTCATCGTGACGTGTTGGACACCCAGAAACTGACTTCTAAGATGCTAGCTATATTCGTGTTAGGTGAACAAACATACAAATGCGGCACACCTGTAGAACAGGACTTCTTTCTTAATTCAACGGAATGCAAGCTGTTGCACGCTGGTATCATATTCAGGGCTGCCGGGAGTAAGCAGCAGAATTAGGCCTAAACTGCAAGGAGTGAATTGCTAGGTTGAGGGTGTACATTTTACAAAAAGTACAATGTTTAAACTTTCAACTGGAATATATCTACATTGCATATAGCATAAAGTTTACCATCACTTATCTACTTTGAGTTGTTTGTATCCAGAGCAGTTCTCAAACAGTCACTTACGGTTAGTGGTCTTATCGAGAGCAGGATCTCACATGTGAAATATAATTAGGTAAACGTATAAATTTTATTACGTTCTTCCTCCGCCCCTGAACAATCTTTTAAGTCTTACCTCCCTTGCCACTTCTCAAGAACTGCGTGGATGAAATTAAGTTAAACTTGGCGCAGCCACAGACTGTTGCTGAGGAAAATTCTCAGTAGAATAAACATTATTGGTTCAGAATTCTCAGTAGAATAAACATTATTAGTTCAGAATTCTCAGTAGAATAAACATTATTAGTTCAGAATTCTCAGTAGAATAAACATTATTAGTTCTGAAAGGATGGTTAATATTTGGATGGTATTGTCTACATTTGTGCAACCGTTCTTTATCCTCCCCTCAAAAAAACAACAACAACAACCGAGAATGGACCGCTTTGTATCATAAATTAAGTGAAGTGAACGATGGCTGAACCATTTTTGGAAGGATAAAAATTAAGTTTTCATAAATTAATACCCATATCCCCAAAACGAAGTAAGACAATTATTTTGTCCTTGCTGTTGATTATGTTTTTGTGACAGAGATCGAGCAAAAGAATGTGCACTTATCCAGACCTTTGATCATTTTTAATTAGCTATTGAATTTAGACTTCATGTGGTTTTTCAACGGTCAACTTTCAGTTGCTCGATAACATTTTAATTATTTTAAAAACTATTGCAGAAGCAAAACATTTCAATTCACAGAACAATTGCTTTCACGATACATAAAGTATACAAATTCATAGTTCTTACATAAATTCAACTTCGGTTGCATTATTTTTAGTGGTGCAAAGGATATCAAACAAAAAGTAAAGCAAATGAGCACAGAAAATCCACAGATAGAGGGATACAAACAAAACGTAATGTGAGCACAGAAAATATACAGACATACAAGATACTAACAAAACGTAAAGCGAGCACAGAAAATATACAGACATACAAGATACTAACAAAACGTAATGCGGGCACAGAAAATATACAGACAGATACAGGGATACAAACAAAACGTAATGCGAGCACAGAAAATATACAGACAGATACAGGGATACAAACAAAACGTAATGCGAGCACAGAAAATATACAGACAGATACAGGGATACAAACAAAACGTAATGCGAGCACAGAAAATATACAGACAGATACAGGGATACAAACAAAACGTAATGCGAGCACAGAAAATATACAGACAGATACAGGGATACAAACAAAACGTAATGCGAGCACAGAAAATATACAGACAGATACAGGGATACAAACAAAACGTAATGCGAGCACAGAAAATATACAGACATACAGGGATATAAACAAAACGTAATGCGAGCACCGAAAATATACAGACAGATACAGGGATACAAACAAAACTGAGTCTTTAACAAATATAGAAATTCCACGCCAAGAAAGGCATTATCAGGTGACATTTCTCCAGGGTCAAATAAAGTATTAAAAAATAATATTGAAACATAAATAAATAATAAAGCAAAAATAAATTAATAATAAAGCTAAACTAATTTAATGCTAAAATAAATTTTAAAAGCTAAAATATAATTAACAATAAAAAAATTAATTATAAACTTAAAAATAAATCAATAGCAAAAACAGAAAAGTGGAACCATAGTGTTCTGCGATTAAAGAACAAGCGAGCAATAAATGGAAGCGTTTCCTTCTTGAAGAGGCAAATAGAAATTGTAGTCAGCTAGGTTCTCTTCTTCCTGCCATTATAAGCCTCCCTCCCTCTCCCTCTCCTTCCCTCTCTGTTTTTAATAAAAGATTACAACACCGGTTATTTATAATTGCATACACGCAAGCGAGCGCACACGCTCTCATAGATAAACAGATGGATACACAGACAGATGGCATAAGTAATAGAATCATGTTGTAAAAGATTGTATTTAATCAGTAAACGAATGTTATATTCTTCTATTTGTGCCTGTTATAAAGTTCAGATTTGAAGTCTCTTATACAAGTTTGTTGTTTTTTTTTAATGGATTTATCGGTAAACATATCATTTGACAATCACTTACAGTAGAACTAACTTTTTTGCTTGCAGGGCCGTCTTAACAGCATTATAGTACCACGGGCAAAGCAGTGCACTGGGGCCGCTATCTACACATCCACTCACAGGAATAAAAATTGACAGCAAGTCACAACATACTTAAATTTGCATGGGGCCCCCGGGCAACTGCCCAGCGTACCCCACGTGTTAAGACGGCACTGCGTGCTTGATTGTTTGCATTTTGTCAAGATCAAATATAATTTTGGTCTCTTTCAAACACGCACACGCACACACACACACACACATGCTCAATACACACACACACATACGCACACACATGTTTAATGCACACACACACACACACACACACACACACACACACAGGCATTGTGTTCACTGTTTATTGTTTAGGCTCAAAGTTGAACGCATTGAACAATATGTCAGTAACAAAACTCAGTTGCATCTTGTTTATTATTTCAGAATATACTGTTTGCCAATCTCATGGACTATTTGTGCTATTAGTATATCTGATACTAAACTTCATTAGCTTATTCTATGTTTGAATTCCGGTAGTTATTAATAAATTTCTAAATAAACCTTTCCAATATAAAATATATTCTTTGGCTGAATTACAATATTACATCAATTTTTTTTAGCAATGAATGGGAGGATTATTTTTGTTTAATTTATTGTTAATAATTTATTTTTGTTTCAGTTCTCTGTCAGGATATAAATTATTAGGTATAGATTATCTTATGAATAAGTTTTGAAACATCCCCCAAAATCAGTTTCTATATTGTATTTATCTAAAAACTGGAGAGCAGTAAGAAATTCCTAAATAGATATAATTTTTAAATTATTGTAATAAAATAGTGGTCTTGCCATAATACCTCAAGTTTTATGATAATCCAAACTGTTTTTTAAGATAGGGCTGCGCGAAAGTGCTTTGCAGCCAGCCATACCTCCAACTACTCCCACACACATACACATCTGCAAGCGCTTCTCTACAGGGCAATCGAACAAGCAAGAATTACGAAACACCACCACCACCCCTCCTAATCAAACAAACAACATCCCCCCAAAATATAGAAACAGGCAAACCGTTAATTTCTCTTCTGCAAACAAATAAGAGACCAAAAAGAAAATTAAAAATATATAAAAGAACAAGCACAATATTTTTTTTTAAATCTGGCTTTGAGTATATTATTACCCGGGGCAAATTTATGTTCTTTTGCCACAAGTTGTCCATTTTTTATACTTCTCTTTTCGCTTTAAAAAAAAAATCTCTAATTAAGCTAAAATTATAATTTTTTTAATCGTTCTATTTTTATCCCCTGGTGGTTTTGATAATAAGAGCAAAATGTGCCCCAGTTTGAACAGACTGAGTGATTTTAGAACTGTTACTTAGCAGATATGTGGAGTTCTATATCTTTTTGTCTTGTAAATATTTGCTTTAGTTAGAAACTTTTATCTTTGTAATTGATATCTACGCAATGTTCAAAAAAAAAAAAAACAACCCCCAGACCAGTAATGTCTTGCGTTCCGCTGCATATTTAGTTCTAGCTTTAAAAATTATCTATGATTTTTTTTTTTTAATTTCGTTGCCATTGTCCCTGGGTTTGTCATAATTTTGTTGTAAACCAAACACTTTTGAGTAATTCACTAAGTTTGTAAACGTGTTATTAATGTTGTAAAATCTCTCTTTAATCTTCTAACAACTGTCTTTGAATTCATTAAAGTGCTAAATATGTCTTCGAATTCTTTAAGGTTAGAAAGACAGATTGGTTCTCACCAGCCACCCCCACCCCAACTATTCAAGACAACCAAAGAGATATTTAAACTCTTTCTCTTTAATTTGAATCCCATTTAATTTCCTGTATCAATTTGTATTGCGAGAATTTTAGCACACAACATACGAACACTCAACTAAGCCTTTTTAAAAATACGGAACCAGTTTTTGTTTGACCATTAATTATGAGCAGTGAAGTTATATGAATACATTTACATAAATACACTCTAAATCCAAATATGTGTAAAACATTAAGAATCAAATTCCAGTTTACAGAATTAAAAAACAAAACAAAGGAAAACCAACAGCAGATGATTTAAAATAAGCCCTGGAATACTGTTCAGTTTAAAAGAGTAAATTAATTTCATATTTTTCAGTTTAGGATAGTATATTATATAATTATCAAATGTTTCAGTTTAATATAGTAAATATTATCATATTTCAACTTACAATAAATAGTAAATATTATATTTTTCAGTGTAGTACAGAAAATTATAATCATATATTTTTTTTTTATTTTTTTTTTTGGGGGGGGGTTGTTTAGTATAATAAATAGTATATTTTTCAGTTTGATAGAGTAAATATTATCATATATTCAACTTACTATAGTCGATATTGTTCAGTTTGGTGTAGTAAATAATACCATTTACTGGCTTCACGTTATCATCTATATATTTATTTGCTAGAAATCCAGTTTGATCTTCGTGCATCATTTTCTGTTAGTGCAGCCTTTATTTTGTGGGCCACGAAATTTGATCTTTAACAAATAACTATAGTCAGAGGGTGGAAGGATCGAGAGCAGTTTTACGTCATCACTGGAGCTTGCGTTGATCATTTCGTCATCAGATGTTCTCTGCTCTGGAGTGCTCCAGTGGAACCCCACACTCACACTTGTGTTCGAGATGGAGGGCGGGAAGACTGGTGAAAAAGATCGCACCTGTTTGGCGCACACCCTCGACTGCCCTCCGCCGATGGGTCTATTATAATCAGTCTTCGTAGTTTAGGGGGCGCTTCCGGCTTCCGCCGCTTTCGCGCTGGGTTCATATTATAATCAGTGGAAGTGATCTTTATTTTATATTATGACGTGTGCTCGTGAGTAATGACGTCATATTATGAATGGTCAACAGCAAACCAACCCCCCCCCCCCGCCCGACCAAGTGATGACGCGTTTGACATTCATGTTATCAAGGTGATCTAATGGTATGAAATATGTAGCTGGACACGAGCTGATTCATTTATGAGACTCGCATAATATCCTTGATTTATTTTGTATAATATGCTGGTTTTATGTTCCTAAAATTTAACATAAAATAGTTATACAGATTTAACATCGAAATTTTTGACGTTATAGTTGCTTTACGTCCCATAAAGACACGCTGGGTTGACAATTAAGATGTATGTAATGCCCATTTGGGATTGATGGATGAATAAGACGCGATGTTAAATATTCATTAAATAATCCCCCCCCCCTCCACTTTTATCAAGTCAAATTATTATTATTATTTTTAAAAATTAAGAAAAGACTAAGCTCAAGATTCGTGTTCATATATATATATTTAATAAGTATATTGGATAACATTTTTTTATTTTCTGTCTTTACTTTTCAAGCAAAGCGGTATTTCCAAATACGATATGTCCATTTCGAGGAGTATTAGCCGCGCATATTCAGAAGCAGGCCTGAGTACTTTGGACGATTCGCTGCTATTATTAGATTCAACAAATATTAACGGCCTAATGGGTGAATGTCCACTGGGATTAAATCTAACAGCCAGAGTGGCATCTTTTGACCCCGGACAACAGCTACCCACGTCCAGTCTGACGGTCGTGGTCATGGTGTTGTCTTTCGATAGGCGATCATAGAATAATGAATAATTGATGTTCTTAATTTTCCACCTGACACTGATTACACTAGCTAATCTGGAAACGGCTTTTACCGGATCAGCGCTCTTGTATTTGGAATTAGGCACTTTGGAAGCAGTCCTTCGTTTTATTATATTTCGTTTTCATATTGATTATAATAATGTAAAATATAGATTTAAAAAAATACTTTAATATTTTCAGCATTGCGATAAAATCTCAGAAACCTGAAAATCAAAGCAGTCGAGAAGGATTTACACGAGAGAAAGATACCTACTCACCCACCTACCCACCTTTCCGCTCGACTAATGGAAACAGCAGAGGAAAAAAAATGCACCCTTCATGTGCCAGAAGTCAGTAGAGCTAGCAACGGGGGCTATATGTGCTCCTAGTCTCTTTCTGTACAATGTTGTTGAAGTGCCACATGGCAAACATTTTGTTGCGTCTATGCGCAAGAAATTTTTGGGTGTTAATTCTACACTTACCATTATCTTTTGGCCTTGTTAACGCCCATCTAGCACGCTGGAGCCTGGTTCCAAAAGCATTCGACAAACGACATACATAGTACAGATAGATGCCAAACATAAATCATATATATACATATCACAATTAAATTAAAATATTAGCATCAAATTTTAACTTTACATAAAAGGTTACACGATCATTTCAATTTTTTGGTAGTTCGCTGTATTGAAGTTCGCAGCTGAGGGAGGGGGGGGGGAAGTTATATTAGACACTTGGTATTTGTTGATATTAGTTTAAAGACATAATAGCTTTTCTGGAAGCAGAAAGAGTTACAACGCTCGCGCGCGCGCGCACACTCACAGAGAGAGAGAGAGAGTTGTTTTCCTGTTTCCTATGCATACAGTACAATGTTCATTATGGACATCGGTTGGGTTCGCTTCAGCTGACGAAGTGAACAGCAATTGAGAGTGCGGGCGAAGTGAATGTTGCTGGCAAAATCTAGAACAACATTAGTATTTGGAAATGAATCCCTGTAAACCTGTTTAGACTAGATCCAGTAAGTCAGGGGCCTTCCTCTTGTGACCAGACTCCCCACCCCACCCCGACAAGTTAATTGATATATACACATATCATGCCGCTTGTTGAGTCGGAAAAATAGTTCTGGAGCAAAAGGAACAAAACCCAACCCACCAAAAATCGTAAATACATTATTGAAGAGATATTGCGATAAATATTGCTTAAAAATTTTTAATAGCTCAAATCATTCAACATAAATCTGTAAAACATAAGATGTAAATGGAATGTTTTCACCTTGTGGACAATTGACTACTGTGGAATGAAGTATGTGACAATAATAGGTTACGAAACAATTGTAACATGTCTGCTGTACAGAGCTCTAATATTGTTACAGGGAAATATGCTCAGTGTTCTTCTGTTAAAAATATACTCACAGCCTGGTAAGGTTAAGGTTAGGAATAGAGTTAGGGTTAAGGTTAGGAATAGAGTTAGGGTTAAGGTTAGTTTATCTTTATATGTTTAATATCTGAAATCGTCCTGGTCATTTCTGCAAAATAGCAGATGACTCAAATTAGTCCCCGAATAGATTGGATTACAGATAGATGCTAGGAAGCATATTTGACTCTTTCTCAACTGGTCCTTGTGCCTTGACAAGAAATATACATGGAACAGTCTGTCACATGCACAGGTCAACCGAGACCGTATATCTACTGTCCCAAAATTAACGTTTGTTTATCTGTTAAATGTTCTTCTGGTCTATTATAGATTAGGTAGTATCCATATAACTTTGTTGTTGTCGATAGAATTGAACCCATCGTGTGGTTGTTTAAGCGTGCAGTGCCTCTTGCCCTCATTGATGACCGCCAGCTTGCAACAGAAATAAGGTGCGCTTCAGAGTGAACACAAGGATCAATTCAGCAGAAAATCCAAACGAATAAGAAAAAAGGCTAGCTGCAATAATAATTGTATCCTTCTGTAGGCAGATAAATATAACAACGTTAAGGCTTCGTGGTGACAGAAAAAAGGCTTTGTGATGACAACAATAGATGACCCCTACAATTTTATGTCATTAAATGTTAGCTACAAGCTAACTTATACTCTACAAACTTCTGGTCATGGAGAAATATTTGCAAATGAGACAATAACATTTCTTTTTCTACATTTACAAGAATCTCAAGAGATACAACCATAATCAATGAATGGTTTACATTAAATTTGCCTTGAATCATTATCTCAATCTTCCATTTAGCTTACTTGCTACAAATGGTTTTGCAATGAATAAAGCATAGTGCAGAACACGTGTTTATCTCAATTTCATCATCTACCAATGTGGCATAATTATCACAAGCGCCATATAACCTTCTCTGAAAGAGATATGTATTAGTTTCATACAACAGTCATTAGTAAAAATATGTGAACATTTGACACAACCTTCTAATCAGTAATATATAACAATTATGTCAGTGTATTTATTTAGAGTTCCTGTATCGTGCAAGCCTATTTCTCATCCAGCAGATTTGACCCTTTTAGAATGCTGTGCGTGACGATAGGCAGTTCTGTCAGCAATATAATTATATATAACCGACTCTGGGTCAAACTACCAGTTCTCTCGCGTCATTGATCGGAATGCAAACGTCCATATAAGGGCGTCTCCTATCCTGTCAACATTCACCCACTCTTACTGTCACCCTTTCCCTCTCTATACATTTCCAGAGCCCACAAGGGATCAATGAACTTGACCTCAATCCTTTACTGCGTGTAGCGTATGTGGGTACGGCAGATTGCATAATTGGCCACACGGAGGTCAGCCGTAAGTAGTGACCATCAATTACTGATTATTAATATAGATAAAGAAATAATACAAAAACAAAGAACATAATTTGCTCTATAGTTCGACCATCATACCGTCCTCTGATATGCTGCTTTCTCACTTTCTCCAAATTCTTCAAGAAATAATAGATTGTGAAGTTATCTAGTTATACCAGAAACACTCTAGCCCTCGTCAATGTATTCTGTTATTTAGAGTACACTACACGAAAATATAATAATGCATTTTATAACGTTTTATTTAGCTAATTTAGCTTAAATCAATGTAGCCAGTCAAGTCAATAATACGAAACTTAGCGCTTATCTAGCTCTCGCGTGATTTCAATCCGCCCTCAAGGTCAGTTCGACATTCATGACGACTAATTAACTACCACAACTCCTTGCCAATTAACGACTCTCATTTATACTTCTATTGTAAATACACAAAAAAGGAAAAACATTACCATGCAAATAGAAGACAGCAGCTTCCAAATAAAAACAGGATGGTGACATAAATCTTTAGTTAGTTGAATGTTAATAATGTCTGTTTCTTTGCTAATTTCCACATATATATATGTTGTATTTTCTAATTACAGGTGGATGTACAGTAATTAAGTGTTTATTATAGTGAAGCACATTTTCTTAATATAGCAGTTAGTTTAACATAAATGTTGGACGTGCGGTGGCGATGGTTGCGTTAGCTCCCTTCCAATAAAGAACTTGCGTGGGAACTTCTGTCTTAGGATATCTACTCGACCCTCGGGTTGGGGTGTGGACTTGGTTCCCCCCCCCCCCACACACACACACTATAATCTAGAGTGCCCTAAACCACACTCGTAACTTTCTAATGTTTGAAAAAGATATACTATTTGTGGTATATTAATGTGCAAGTGTGTTGTCATGATGAGTGTGCCTTTCGATTGATATAGGATGTGTGTGTGTTATGTTGATGTGGGATGTATGTGTGTTATGTTGATATGGGATGTGTGTGTGTTATGTTGATGTGGGATTGTGTGTGTGGTTGATGTGGGATGTATGTGTGTTATGTTGATATGGGATTGTGTGTGTGTTATGTTGATTTGGGATGTATGTGTGTTATGTTGATATGGGATGTGTGTGTGTTATATTGATGTGGGATGTATGTGTGTTATGTTGATATGGGATGTGTGTGTGTTATGTTGATATGGGATTGTGTGCGTGTTATGTTGATGTGGGGTTGTGTGCGTGTTATGTTGATGTGGGATTGTGTGTGTGTTATGTTGATGTGGGATTGTGTGTGTGTTATGTTGATGTGTGTGTGTGTGTGTGTGTGTGTGTGTGTGTGTGTGTGTGTGTGTGTGAATAGGGGATGGTGTATGTGTATTGAAGGTATGTGGGATGGTGTTTGTGTGCGTGCATGTGTGTGTATTGGGGGGAGTGTGTGTGATGGAGGTGTATGTAGGATAGTAACAGTTTCATGTTTCTAACTAACCGGAATATGTTGTCTTCCTGTGACAGCAAACACATTTCCTCAATACGTGATTCGGATTTACTTGCAAAGTGCAGCCCTGTGTGAGAGCAAACACACTTTCTCATCACGTAATTCATTCTCTTCGAAATTTATGTTTGCATAGTTTGATAGCAATCATAATCATTTGGATCACGTGGTTTATTTCCGCACAGTTTGGCAGCAAATTATTCTTGTCGCAGTGTCTAGAAAAGCGCACACGTAAAGTCTCTTCAAACTCGCACGCAATGTGGGACACCTAGTTTACTCATTGCGAAACCAAGAATAACTAGTTTACTCATTATGAAACTAAGAACTCCTCATTTACTCATTAATAAACCAAGAACACCTAGTTTACTCATTAATAAACAAGAACTCCTAGTTTACTCATTAATAAACCAGAACTCCTAGTTTACTCATTAATAAACCAATAACACCTAGTTTACTCATTAATAAACCAATAACACCTAGTTTACTCATTAATAAACCAATAACGCATACGTTTTTCTCGTACGAGGGTCCTGTTATCTGGAATGAACTGCTTTTTAGAATTCAGGTTTAAGTCATGCAATCTTTTTATTTATTTAATTATTTTGATTTGTTTATTGTTTGCCTACTATAGTAGTCTTTGTTTTCTTGATCTTTTCTGTTTATTGTTTACCTACTATAGTAATAATTGTTTTCTTGATCTTTTCTGTTTATTGTTTACCTACTATAGTAATAATTGTTTTCTTGATCTTTTCTGTTTATTGTTTACCTACTAATATACATAAATAAACACAATAACTACACTATATGAAAAGCTTAAAGGCAGTTTATTCTGCCCTCTTGATGAGGCGTATATTTAAGGACCAAGTATTATTCTTGCTGAAGACCAATGTTAAAATTAATCAAAACAACTTAAATGCAATAACTCTGCTAATATATGCCGCTAGAGAGCCAAGGAAAACAAAGTTTTTTAATGTAAAATTGTAAAGGATCAGGCGGTCTAAGAACAGAAAATATTATATCTATTATAAAACGTTAGTCAAACGACATAAGTGAAAGAAGTCAAGACATTGCGGGTGTTCTTATACGGAAACAAAATTAAGTCTAAAATAAATACTGAATTTATTAAACCGAAACGGCACCGCAAAATAAATAATATTTTAATGGCCTCCCCAAAAATACATCTCCTAGCTTTACAAATAAAACCCAAACAATTCTAATGAAGTAACGAATTTATGAAAACATAATTACTGCAGTTCTACGTTAAAATAAAACCTCCTAACAAAGTTAGAAGACTCGTCTGTTTAGCACGCTGCCATTTTCTCTCTAAGTGACTGATTGATTGACTATCTGTTTGACTATTTGATTGATTCTTTTAAAATTCTGCTTTACATCCATTTCCAATGCTCGCTGCGTTCGCGGACTAACTCTAGGTCAAGCGAGAGGTGATGATGAAGAATGTGTTGACAAATACTTGACGATGTATAACGATGGTCAAACCTTGTTGGGGCCTTCATAACCGATATGAGGTCGATTCTACGTGATTGCGTGATTGCGGCAGATGTCTTTAGTTGGCTGCTGTTCGCAAGTCCGGGTTTGTGACCACTGCTACGGGGATTGGTTGTGGGTGTGAGAGCGTAGTGTCCTCATTAGCCGTGTGAACGTCTGACTTGTGGTTGAGTGGTTTCTCTGTAAAGCCATCACAGAAAGTCAGTTGGCTGGAGGTTTGCCGACTTGTGCACGGAAACAGAGCTCTCCGATATTGCTGATGATGGCCGGGTGCCGTCGCGTTTTATGTTTGGTATTGTGGAGGTGTTGATTGTGAAGGCAGCAAACCGGATTGGTTCGTTGTCTGGCACTCTTGTTTTCGCATGTCCCTGATGAATTTGCCGTTTGATATATTTCAGTTCTTTTAGTTGTTGTTGCAGTTAATGTCGACTTGAATAATTTATCCATAGAGTGCGGTTACGTAGTTGTCTAATTATACAGCAGTGCATTTATGTTACATAATGGTGCAGTTATTAGTGATGCAGCTATACGGTCATCCAGTTATATGGTGGTTTTAGTTACATAGTGGTGCAGTTATGCAGAGGCGCAGTTATATAGTGGTGCAGCTCTATAGTGGTCAGTTATACACTGATGCAGTTATAAAGTGGTGCAGTTATACAGAGGTGCAGTTTTATACAATGGTGCAGTTATCTAGTGGTGTAATTATATAATAGTGCAGTTATGTAATGGAAGAGTTTTGTTATACAGTGGTGCACTTATATAGTGGTTCATTGATATAGTGGTGCATTTATACTTTGGTGCAGTTATACAATGGTGCATTTATACATTGGTGCAGTTATATTATCTAGTGGTGCAGTTAGACAGTGGTGCAGTTAAACATTGGTGCAGTTATGTTATCTAATGGTACAATTATATAGTGGTGCACTTATGTTACACAGTGGCGGCGGTTATATAGCGGTACAGTTTTTTTTACACCTTTCCAGTTATTTGTACCTCTTTATTTTTCAATTGTGATTTTTGTTCTGTATTAATGCTATATTTCTGCGTGTGAATCAATTGGTTAACTGTTACAGCCATCTCCTGTACTTGTGTGTTGACTGTCATAGTTGGTTTAGTAGTTGGTATAGCTTGTTACTTTTGCTGTTGAATCTCTCTGGGCAAAAGCTGGGTTTCGTCCTTCTCTAACACCACTCTCTGTGTCTGTATCTCTGTCTGTCTCTGCATCTGTTATTTCTTTCTCACCTGTTTGCACTTGGTTGTGGCTTTGCTGACATTTAGTAGTCACTGGAATTCTTTTTTCTCAATGCCCTCAATCTGTTCCGCAGCCCAGGACTGACGCTAGTTTTAACCACTTCTCTGACGGGTTTCTCTCACCGGGCTGTTTGTTTTAACCACTTCTCTGACAGGTTTTTTTCTCATCGGGCTGTTTGTTTTAACCACTTCTCTGACGGGTTTCTCTCACCGGGCTGCTAGTTTTAACCACTTCTCTGACGGGTTTCTCTCACCGGGCTGTTTGTTTTAACCACTTCTCTGACAGTTTTTTTTTTTTCATCGGGCAACCACTTCTCTTACAGGTTTCTCTCATCGAGCTGTTCTAACCACTTCTCTGACAGGTTTCTCTCACCGGACTGTTTGTTTTAACCACTTCTCTGACAGATTTTCTCTCGTCGGGCTGTTTGTTTTAACCACTTCTCTGACAGGTTTTCTCTCTTAAGGGCTGTTTGTTTTAACCACTTCTCTGACATGTTTTCTCTCATAGGGCTTTCTCTAATTTATGTTAATTTCTCCGCGTTTGTGTTACACAATCTTATTTGTTGATAATCTGTGTTACACAATCTTGTTTGTTGATAATCTGGGTTACACAATCTTGTCTTGTTGATAGTCTGTATTGGACGGTCTTGTTTGTTGATAATCTGTTTTGCACAATCTTGCTGGTTGATAATCTGTGTTGTACAATCTTGTTGATAGTCTGTGTTGGATGATCATGTTTGTTGATAATCTGTGTTGCACAATCTTGCTGGTTGATAATCTGTGTTGTACAATCTTGTTGATAGTCTGTGTTGGATGATCATGTTTGTTGATAATCTGTGTTGCACAATCTTGCTGGTTGATAATCTGTGTTGTACAATCTTGTTGATAGTCTGTGTTGGATGATCATGTTTGTTGATAATCTGTGTTGCACAATCTTGCTGGTTGATAGATTCCGTGCCACAATGTTGATCACAACGTCCTGATCTTTTAGTTTTTGTAAACTGGTTGTAGTGAATCAGTTAACTATTTTTAGTTTTAATCAATCTCTTTCCATAGTCGAATGGTCGTCTGCTCGTTTTCTCAAGTTTCGACGAAAAGCAGCTGCTTATTTCAATTAGGTGCGTTCCGACTTTGGCTGCCGTTACGCGCTTTGTGCTCACTGTCTGTGTCTGCTGCGCAATTCATTAATTTTATGCCTTTCCAGTGCTTCGCAAACTTCCGGTTGCATTCGCTTCAGCATAGAATTTTACTTAAGTACGCCTTAAAAAAAAAAAAAAAAAAAGTAAAAGCTTGTATAAATCTTCCTTTAAAATACGTTTTCGTAAATGATGAAAATAGGATCTTGTCGGAATCAGTATTAGAATGAAATTCTATATATATCTTAGATTCGGAAATTTTAATTTCTTAACAATGTGTGTGTGTGTGTGTGTGTGTGTGTGTGTGTGTGTGTGTGAGAGAGAGAGAGAGAGAGAGAGAATGTCTGCATGTATGTGAGTGTGAGTGTACAGTTTACATAAACTAATTATGCAATATGGATTAAAACCTGTCTTGATAATTTCCAATACTTCAGAGAAGATCGGTAATCAACAAAAATATGAGTCCGTTACCTATGGGTTCCACTTATCAACGTGCTGGAATACTGAAGATTTTTTCCCTTTCATTAGTTCATCATCATATGTTGCACTTTCTTAGTCTCGTTACTGTACTTCACTCTCACAGTTAGCTGTACTTCACTTCACTCTCACAGTTGTACTTCACTCTCACGGTTAGCTGTACTTCACTCTCACAGTTAGCTGCACTTCACTCTCACAGTTGTACTTCACTCTCATGGTTAGCTGTACTTCACTCTCACAGTTAGCTGTACTTCACTTCACTCTCACAGTTAGCTGTACTTTACTTCACTCTCACAGTTAGCTGTACTTCACTTCACTCTCACAGTTAGCTGTACTTCACTCTCACAGTTGTACTTCACTCTCACGGTTAGCTGTAGTTCACTCTCACAGTTAGCTGCACTTCACTCTCACAGTTAGCTGTACTTGACTTCACTCTCACAGTTAGTTGTACTTCACTCTCACGGTTAGCTGTACTTCACTCTCACAGTTAGCTGTATCTTCAATCTCACAGTTAGCTGTACTTCACACTCACAGTTAGCTGTATCTTTTTCTTAGTTTTTATGCACTACGGGGCGTATTTTCTTTTTGATGCCAATGCGTGAAGACATTTAGATCAGTGTTGCAGTTAACTGCTCCAGTGTCCTTGTTTTAACGTTCTATTGCGTAATTTTAAGAAAATAGTTGATACATTGTCATAAACACACGTTGTTCAGCATTAATATTGACCGCTTTTGTATCGTACATTTATGGGTCTTGATTTTTCTATAAATTATAACCGACATGTTTTATTGTAGTCATGAAAACGTGCAGTTCGGTGCTATAGTTAGCTGCATGTGTCCTTGTTTAAACGTTTTGTACCGTTTTGTTTTAATTATTATTATTATCATGAGGCTGTAGAGTTCAAAGTTAAACTGCCTGCTTGTACATTAGTTTTATAGTTGGGTCTCGCATTTTGCTTCAGTTATAGTCTATGTGCTTTTTATTATAAAAAGTCAGTTTAATTTTACATCGGTTAAATATATCAGTTTGTCTTACAAGCGACCAAAGTAACATAATTTCGAGCTACATATGTATAAGAAGACAAAAAAGACAACACAGAACGAAATTACATTTGACTTTGATGCAGGTTAATTTGGCACTGAGCTTGTATATTTTATTTATTTATTTTTTTAAAAAAAAAAAAACGTCTTTTGAACGAAAACATGGGGGCTATCTTTAGCACTGATCAACTACACTCTTAGATTTCATTAAAGTCAGCGTCTTTTTGTGGCGTGAATAATGTACGCGTCAAATTTGGCTGGCTTCGTGTTGTCTAATTTCCATAGTCGTATCTAGTCATTAACTGTATATTATACCCGGCCGAAACACCACTTTGTGGTGCCCGAGGTGCTATAGTTTTTAGATCCTGTCTAACTCTGTTTACTACTTCTTGATGGTTGTTGTTAAGTAGCAAAAAATAACTTTAAAACTTACTCTTGCAAAAGTATTATTCAAAGTGTTCACAAACACATTTCATT
The DNA here is from genome assembly GCA_028829895.1 of Sinotaia quadrata. Taxonomy (NCBI): domain Eukaryota; kingdom Metazoa; phylum Mollusca; class Gastropoda; order Architaenioglossa; family Viviparidae; genus Sinotaia; species Sinotaia quadrata. The sequence goes on along the minus strand of CM054183.1, from coordinate 27,798,614 downwards.
TCGTATCTATTGCACATTATCAGATCAAGAAAGTTACTAAATTAAAACACAGATATATATATTAAAAATATAAAATACATTAATTCCATAAAATTAGGAATGCACTTACAAGTCAAATGCAACAGCCAACGATATTTTCTAGTGGTAAATATCTTTCTTAAGATTTATAACAACACAATTGAAAATATGTAACATTAAGCCGGTGGACTATTCATCAATGAAACTGACATGGCCAGGTCAAGAGCAATCAACCCCTGTCAAACATTTAGAAAAATATTTATATAAACCAGGAAGTAATCATCTAAACATCCTCATTTAATTTGAATAGTCAGCTTGTTGGAGAAGTATTATTTAGGTGTAAAAATAGTGTTGTTATGTAAGTGTACAAGAGATAAAGTGTTGTGATGTAGTTGTAATGCGTTATTTATGTTAAGTGTTGATATGTATTTGTAATGTGTTATGTTAAATGTTGTTATGTAGATGTAATGTATTATTTATGTTAAGTGTTGTTGTGTAGATACAATGTGTATGTTAAATGTTGTTATGTAGTTGTAATCTATTATTATTATTGTTAAGTCTTGTTGTGTAGATACAATGTGTTATGTTAAATGTTGTTATGTAGATGTAATGTATTATTTATGTTAAGTGTTGTTGTGTAGATACAATGTGTTATGTTAAATGTTGTTATGTAGATGTAATCTATTATTATTATTGTTAAGTCTTGTTGTGTAGATACAATGTGTTAATTATGTGTTCGGTGTTGTTTTGTAGATATAAAATGTTATTATCTAGTTGTAAAGTATTATTATTTAGTTGTAAATTATTATTATCTAGTTGTAAAGTATTATTATTTAGTTGTAAATTATTATTAGATTAAGTGTTGATATTTACATATAAAATGTGATTTTTTTTAGATTAAGTGTTGTTATTTAGATATAAAGTGTTGGTATTTTTAGATTATGTTGCTATTTAGATATAAAGTGTTATTATTTTATAGTAAGTTTGTCGGAGTAAATTAGCCTATTTTAAAATGTAATTATTATATAAGTTGTTAAATTGTCAGAGTAACCCGACCTTGGGCACTCCTTATGACGTATTGTTGAAAGTGTCTGTCAGAGTAACCCGACCTTGGGCACTCCTTATGACGTATTTTTGAAAGTGTCTGAGTTCGAAGTAAACGCTCAATTTATGGCATAGTAGAACTTACCTGCTTGCAGATCTGTTTCGCATTTTTCTTTTAAGCCAGTCACTCATCTGATAATTATAATAAGTACCTGATAGCCGATCTGTTTCGCATTGTTCTTTTAAACCAGTGACTCATCTGATAATGAGTACCTGATTGCCGATCTGTTTCGCATTGTTCTTTTAAACCAGTCATTCATCTGATAATGAGTACCTGATTGCCGATCTGTTTCGCATTGTTCTTTTAAACCAGTCATTCATTTGATAATGAGTACCTGATTGCCGATCTGTTTCCCATTGTTCTTTTAAACCAGTCACTCATCTGATAATGAGGTCCTTTAATCTTACATTTCGTCGAGTGGAGTACAAGAGACCACTATAACATTATTAATAGAATAGTATAATAGTATAATAGTATAATTCAAGTTTGTCATTCCAAGTGGGAATCGAAAAACGAACGTCTTGATTGATAGGTTCAAATTGACCACTGCCCCATTGCTTTACACACACACACACACACACACACACACACACACACACACACACACACACACACACAAACACACACACACCACGCATACAACACACATAGAGTCAATTTCGACTAACATACACATTAGTTGAGTATTCACTGCTATTCTAAAAATAAACAAAAAAAAAACAACAAAAAAACACATTAATTCACTGCTATTCTAAAAAAACATTATAAACATACGGTAAAATGGAGCAAGTTTATAATGACTGGCATTGAGCTACAAAACAAACTGAAGTGTTGAATGAAATGCAAACAATAAAAAAAAATAACCACCACTATAACAACACAAATAAAAGTTTCTCACTCCACCGGAATCGAAAAATATACACATTCGCACGCAAAAAGTGAAAGAAGGGGGGGAGGAAAGTTAACTAATTTGATTACTCTGACACATTTTGGCCACAAACCCGAGAAGAATAAAAGAAAAGACCGTACGTAATAATGATACACACACAAACACACAATTTGTGTGTATTGTATTAACACAGCTTGGCCTCGGAAAGCAGGAAATTGATTGCATGATCTGTGCATATTTACATGTCTGTTATCTCCCCTTATTCTTGGCGCTAGGCCAGCAAAACAAACTGGTGCTGGTAATAATGTACCGTGAATAGGAAACGAGACATATTACGTCACATAATTATCTGTTAATCATCACACTCTCAAATCAATAAGTATGCGAACAATACTGGATCTTTCTATAACATCTAAAGAGTGCAAGATATTTGCTATTTTGCTTTCGAAGAACAATATAATAATTATAATTATTTAACCATTACACATTTAATTATTTGAAAATTTGCTGTTCCTCGCTCAGCATTCTGAAAAGCGCTATAACTCTGCCATCGCCTTCGTACTACGATGTCATAGCGGAAGTGATGTGCTGCACGATAAAATGGAATTGAATACTTTAGCTATCTACCGTCCGCAACTATCGCATAGTAAACACACAGATCTAACCGTTAGTTTTGTTACTTGTCTTTGAACTGGACTTTCCAAAAACCCTATTCTTTTTAGAGTCTCTTAATCTTTAATTTCTACGTTTGAAAAGTAAAATTCCAATTGGTATTTTGTATAAGCTGGCCACTATTATTGTTATGGAAATTAGCTTTGCTTTCTAGTATGACCGCTGCAGCATAGTAGAGTGTTTATTTTCTCATGTACATTTGATCCATAATGCGCGGGAACTAATATGTGTTGTTCTAAACGTTGATATAGTGTAGATTTTACAGTTATATGTATTTACACGACTGACAGTTCGAGGTGCAGATTACGTGGAAGGGAGATAACTATTTGAAAATGTCAGCGTTTGCTATGGAAATTACTTCCCATTTCAGTACGCTTCATTCTTACTCTTAATATAATTATACACGGACAAGCAAAATGGCCAATCTTTTGGAGCAATACAACACACACACACACACACACACACACACACACACACACACACACACACACACACACACACACACACACACTGTTCACAGAATTAAAATTAAAATAACGTAGAAATGTGTATCTGAATACTGTAATATTGTACGTTTGCTCTGATAAGCTGAAAACAGTTTGGAAAGACAGAAACATCTCAGTCAGCTCAAAAGTCAGACTAATGCGCTCCTTGGATGTATCTCTGTTTTTATATGCCTGTGAGTCATGGACCCTCACAGCGGATCTCAAAAGGATGATACAAGCTACTGAAATGAGATGCTTTCGAAGGTTGCTTGGCATTTCATTATAGAGATCATGTTACGAATGAGGAAATTGGAAACAGAATTAGGCAAACCATTGGTCCTTTGAAGAGCTATTGGCCATTGTGAAAAAGCGCAAAATGAAATGGTAAGGGCATGTCACACGATCAACAGGGCTTGCCAAGACAATCATGCAAGGTACTGTGCAAGGAGGGGCGAAGAAGAGATGAGATATGAGAGGAAAAGATGAGGATAACATCTCAGAGTGGACAGGACAAGCTGAGCGATACAGTAAGATTATCAGAGAACAGAATGGAATGGAGGAAGCTGGTTGTCAGGTCATCAGTGGTGCCCCAACGGTCGGCAAGACTAAGGGATAGATAGATAGATAGATAGATAGATAGATAGATAGATAGACCCACAGCATTCCCCTTCCACGCACGCTCACACAGACATTTATACGTGTAGTAAAATAAAACCGGCTGACGTAATATTTCTCTCTTGTGTCACATATTCTCTTTATGTTGTTCACAGGGTTTTTTTTTTTGTTTTTTTTTTAGAGGTATACTTGCTTGTGACTAACTTGTATATTCTAGACTAGTATATGTCATAGATCAAGTGAGAGTCTGTGGGTCTGTCCGTATATTCTAGACTAGTATATGTCATAGATCAAGTGAGAGTCTATGGGTCTGTCCGTCGGTTTGACCATCATCCCATTATATATCTCTCTCATTTTCTACCTATAGTAAAATGACGAGAGAAGATAACTCTACCAGCTTCTTCCCACAGAATAGCGAGAGAAATACAGCTTCGCTCTATACTAGAGTAGACGAACGAGGAAATAACAGCAAAAAACGGACTTCAAAACTCTATGCCATTTGTACAAAGTTTAAACTGTTACCGTATTTTAAGTAATAAAACGTAGAGAAAATAATAAAAACATAAGTAGGAAAAATAATTTTCGCAGTGAATTTAATTACAAATTCTTCTCGAGACATAATGACAGGAGTTGATATGTGACTGTAGTACATGTAAATAAAATGTAAATCGGAACTATATGTACAATATAAATTAACAACAAAATAATAATTATTATTGATATTCATAATAACGATATAATTACTCCCTCCACTACTATTAAAAATTATAATAATACACTGACAAGAAAACAACAACAAAAATACTGTTCACAAAGCATAACTCCCTACATTCAAAAGCAGATACAGAAAGGTTCTTCCTCGGAAAATAGAAGGCAGGCAAGCGAACTGAGGACGATGATAAATGATATTTGTGACGAATAAAACTACCCTACAACGATTATTATTATTAAATTTATTTATTAGTATTGAAGTTTTTTGCTAAATGTATCTGGAGTAGCATAAAGACGAGCCATTGACAGAAGCAGTAAAACTCAGTGAAGTACACCAACACACACACCCCTCCAACAGATTTATTGTTTTAATTTTTTCCAAACTGTAACAAAACAGCAAAGCAACATTAACAAGCAACTAGAGTCAAAAATCCTTCCAAGCTGATGAAACATCAAAAAGGTAGTAAAGAAAACCAGGTGACTGACAGAGAGGGAGGGGAATTATTTTATGAAACTTAAAGAGAAAAACTGCTCTAAGATTAACAACTACACACACATATTCAGAAGACAAATTTCGCGATGGTCGTAAAAAGTCCCAAATATCTTGAGATTATGCAACAGCATGGATGTGACAACAGAAGCTACACTGTCCGAATCGACGTCACACACTACACCAATTTGTATAATAAGTGGAAAAAGTCCGACAAAGGAATGTGTGTGAGACCCCATAAAACAAAGAGCAAAAAAGGTCATCGAAATGAGAACAAATCCCGTAATCCCCGGATGAACATCTGGCATCTGGCACTTAAAGACCAACAGGGCATCAACAATCGTTGCTGCTGCTGTACCATACTGACAGAAATATAAAAACAAAATAGAGCAAAGAGATTAAAAAATGTAAATGGTTATCAGATTAGACATCCAGAGAATATGGAAAATGAGAGTAAGTGTAAAACCAGCGTCTTTTAACTAGAGATTTAAAAAAAAACCCACAGAATACGTTCAGCTTTTAAAAATCTCGTTCACAGTCAATTATTCTGGAAGTTTGGAAAATGCAAGAAATAAATATAATTAAAAACGTAATAGAATTAATAAGAAACTAATTCATTTTAAAAATAAATAATCACGATACATCACAACAAATTTATAAATGTCATAAACCGAAAGTTTGCTTGTTTATCAAACAAATATTGGGAGATGGTGTGTGCATAGTTTTCCTAGCTGGACACCTCTTTCGACACCTGTCACGTGATAATTAGGGACCAACAAAGACTGTAAATGTGCCTACAAATAAAACAGAATACACTCTATCTTCAGTCTCCAAATTAAATATTTTTAGGGATACCTAATTTACACATCAACCGTCTAACTTGCTGTTATATATCGATTTTATTTTTACAAGCAAAAAAGTCTAGTAATTAAATCCGATTTCAATAATTCACATTGTAGCATGAAAGAATCATAAATTATCGCGACAATGCAAATATTTGAGGTGAGGTGGGGTTTTTTTTTGTGTGAGTTGTTGTATATTAAAAATGTTTGTTATTTTTTGTTTGTTGTTGTTGCTACTGTGCGTGTGCGTGTGTGTGTGTGTGAATGTGTGTGTGTGTATATATGTGTTGTGTATTTGGTTTTATTTGCACTTGCAAACTTTGATGCAAATACACTAGCATTGTGTTGGTATTTTTCCTTCAGCGACGAGAACGAGATCTAAATTTAAACATTTACATTTTACAATGTTCATTAATTAATACGGCAATATTTCGCAAGTGTTGACACGTCTTTGTATTCAAGTTCACGTTGGCATTCATAAATTAGATCATGCTCAGCTACTCTGAATGCATCTCTGTCTAGCTCTATAATATATATTTTTTCAGCTTTCATTTGGCATGGATTAAAAAAAAAAATCTGTGCTTTCAGGTTACCTCTTTTTATGACAAATTTTCTAATCATCCTACTGTGTTACGTCACTCTGGTGGGTTGCTTCAGGCACCCGATTGAGAACCAGTGTGTGCAGGGCATGTTCTCAAAGGGATGTAACACATTCTGCTATTAATCTCTAACGTTTTGAAACTTATCTCCCTTACCATATTCCAAACCTAACTAGATAGGTGGTGATCGAGGATTGTGTTATCTCTCAGTTTTTTAAAATAAACTGTGTAACCATATCGAGAATTTTGCAGGTACTTAAGGTGTACATTAAAAAAAAAAACAAGCTACTTCTTTCCAAGAAGAATTACTTGTAGGTGCCTTGAAAGTCATGAACTTAGCAGATATTACGGATGTAACAGACTGTACAGAAAGAGAAGAAATTTTAAATAACAGGTCAGAGGTCATCTCACGTTAATACTATGCTGCATTTTGAATGGTTGCAACTTTCCATCATTTGTACTGTCTCTGACCGAAGTACGACAGTTATTCATAAACAGTACGCAAATTGCTCTAAAGTGCGGTGGGTGTCGGGGTGCCTTGCTAAAATTTGTACAGATACATATTTAAAATTAAAGAAGTGCCAGTTATGTTTATCGACAGGTGAGCGCCTGTGTCAGCATAACTAATGTAACTTACGTTGATGGTTTGTAACCATGTACACTCGGGACGATATTTGTGACACATAACATGCACATCTATGGTCATAGTACTGTTTACTCGCCTTACCTGTGTGCTCTACGGCCAAGTATGTTTCACACTAGTGCACAAGTTACATAAAGGGCGACAATTCTTAAGGATCAAGATTTTAAAAATTAGAGATAGCATTTGACTGCTGATTTCAAACAGACGAGATTAGAAAGAATTTGATTACACGGTCTGCGACTTCCAGGGAACAAATCTCATCACATGTTTATTATATAATAATCTAACTGACTACTGAGACTTATAAACCAAATGCTGATCAGTATAAAACTATTTTTGATTACTGAGGCACGTAAACCACAAACTAATTATTATAATAGGTACTGATCACTATATTACTATTTTTTATTACTGTTACACTTAAAACATATACTGCTTATTATCATACTATTACTGACTGCTGAGACATTAAAATGTGCTGAGCAGCACACACACACACACACACACACACACACGCGCACACAGAGACCTTACAAACACATCGACCGAGTTTCTAACTGAATGACGTCAGAGCTAATTAGTAAAGCCTTCTTGCCGTGCGCATTTCGGCCTGTGGTGTATAATGTTGGCGATAACAAAAGTGTAGATTTCTCTATAACAGTTTTCAGCCACTTTTCTCTTTTTGAAAGTGTGAACTTTTCTGAAGTCCGACAATTTATTTTAGCCCATTTTTTCCCCCCTTCTTTCTCGTATAGATGGTGAAAAGGGTGCATGGGGCTTAAAAGGTTGAGAACCACTGTGAGGCTGCACGCGTCAATTCGACAGCAGTGCGTCAGAGGAACGAATGTTTCGGTTTCTTGCGCAAAGCGCACCATCTGACTTGACTCAAGACCGATAACCACACACGAGTTCTTCCTGCACAATCTTCCTTGGGTCTCTGCATTAACGGTATCAGTAGGTCTATGTGCTTCAGCAGCACAGTAATTCGGTTAGCTGTTTTTATTTTCTTTAAAATTTATTTAAACATTCAATCTCTTTTCGGAAAATTCATGGAAAATGTAAAATGAAAAGAAATTATAAAGAAACAAACCACCGTACTCCGAAATTAAAATTTAAGAACGGAAATACAATTGTGGAATGAGAGTAAAATATTTAAAATATATAAATTCCAATTTAATATGTATGTGTGTGTGTGTGTGTGCACTATATATTTCTGACTGAAGTGGATATAAACACATCCCTGACAAAATGTTTAACATTAATACAAGACAACATAACATACGTTTTGCTCTTCATTGATTGGTCAATTTCTTGCCCTTGTTTACACCAGCATGCGCTCGCATTCTGATACTGCAATATTTTACCACAAACATACAATTATGAACGAAATGGACAATATCATTTAATGTAAGAAAAAGAACAAAAAAAATTCCAAATAATTAAATACTGAAGAAATTAAATGATACTAAATATTTGAAGCAACTAAACGTGTTTGTTCTACATTCATTCATTCTCAGGTTTCATATTTATCATGCTACTTTCTTTAACTACATTCTTAAACAGTATCTAGTTATATCTACCCACACCAACATTGATAGACTTATATTAAAAAAAATATTATATATATATACACACACACACAAACAACAATCACTCCTTCTCACAAGTACAAATACAACCAAAGACGCAGACAGGATACCCGACCCACACTCAACTGAAACCAACACCCCCTACCCCACATAAGAGGCAGGCTTGTATATATATATATATATATAAAATAATAAAATAAAATAAAAAATAATAATAAAAAAAAAATCCACCTCCTGCTACTACTCATCACGGCGACTGCTACAGGAGGCTACCACCACCACCCTCCTGCACCCGCCTCCCAACCACTACAGGCATGAAGACCAACACCACCTCCAAGCAGCCACCCCAACCCTCTCCAGAAACCAGTGAGGAGAGGAAGACCCTCCAGAGGACCACCAAAGCTGAAAATATCCCAGATAAAAGGCTTTCTGCATCCTCTGGACTCTGGAGGAACGTCAGCGAGAAAAAAAAATTTGCCTATGCGTTAATGCGATAATTATGAGCTTACAAGATCAACTGCGATTGTTGTTTCTCATCCAAGTGACGTTTCTTAAGACGTTATTTTTCAATATTTTTTCCCCACTCAAGTGACGTTTCTTAAGAAGTTATTTCTTTCACATTTTATTTCTCACTCATGTGACGTTTCTCAAGCCTATTTTTGCTTCACATTTTTTTTGTCACTCAAGGGACATCATTGAAGACGTTACTTCTTTCACAGTTCTTTTGTCACTCAAGTGACGTTTCTTAAGAAGTTATTTCTTTCACTTTTTGTTTGTCTTTCAAGTGACGTTTCTTACAAAGTTATTTTTCACATTTTGTTTGTCACTCAAGTGATGTTTCTTAAGTAGTCATTTCTTCTGTATTTTGTTTGTCACTCGGGTGATATTTTTTAAGACGTTATTTCTTTCACATTTTGTTTGTCACTCAAGTAATGTTTTTTCATAAGAAGCTATTTCTTTCACATTTCGCTGTTACTCGGGTGATGTTTCTTAAGACGTTATTTCTTTCACATTTTCACATTCTTTCACATTTTGTCACTCAAGTGACTTTTCTTAAGACGCATTTGTTTCACAATCGACAGCTCCGTTTCAGAAGCGTTCTCCATTGCATCTTTCTCTGTTAATAGGTTTTAATTTGTATTATTTATGAAACTATCGTTACTGTGAGAGCTAACTCTACATTAGTGTTGCTAAAATTCTTCCATGTTCAGAATAGACCAGTGTAATTTACATTAGTATTTTCTCCAGTTCTTGTGTCTAAAGAGATATTTATATTATCTTTCCATACTCTTCATTAGTGGATATTTTGTGTTTGTGTTTGGCTGGTGTTTTTAAAATGGTCGCACTGAAACGTACGTTAGCGACACAGCGGCAACACTTACTATCATTTGATATTCTCTCCATTCATATATATATAGCTCTGTGGGCTATCCAGGGTCGAGAAAGTTCAAAGACGAAAGGTCCTATCCTAGCTCTGGGGAGGAAGGAAGCCAAAGTAGGAAACAAACCAAATAGACTCATAATGGTGTGTTATATACGATAGTTGAAGACATCACTTTAAATTATTTTCTTTTAACATCTAATTGTAAACATGTTTTGGCATGACTATCTATTACCTAAATGTTGTACATCAGGAGTTTTTCCCCCCCCAGTAGACAGCTGGTCCCTAGGCTCCATGGTGTCTGAGATGTGAGTGCTACACTTGTCGTCATTTATATTCGCCATCAGAAAACCAAACGTCACAATTGTTAACCTCTGAGGCAACATAAGTGAATCAAACCCGCTGATGCTAATTTTAACTGCCCCAAATAAAACGAGTTTTAAAATGACCGCATCACTATTTAAAACGCTTGCATATAGATCCACCTGCAGATTAACTTGACAGTTCTGACATCCGCTTGTGGAGAGTAGGGTGATGACCCATGAATTGTGGTTACTTTTCATCATCCATTCAGCGCGTCACCATTACACAGTAGTGACACCATACCAAGACGCCCAAAGGACCATCCTCATTCAGCTTTCTACTTTCAGGCCCCCCCCCCTCTCACACACACACACATACACACAACAAAAAAAGAGAGGACCAGGATTTAACCACAAAGAGCAAAGAGAACGCGCGATTTCCGATGTGACCTTGGTCTAACCTAGGCCTAATTACACAGATGGCTTTCTTGTTAGTTATCGCAACCACTTGCGACAAAAATTCCGGTCAGGTCGTTAGCGACTAAATTCTGGTCGAAAGTTGCTATTTTCGGAATAAATACTTTGTAGGTGTCAGTTGCTCCTGACTCATACGGAAAGTTTTTTACCTTTGACCTGTGCTGGAATATGGTTTCTCTGTTTGGGATTCACACACGTTAAAAGATATCTAAAGAAAAATAAAACAAACATTCAAAGAAATGCTGCCAGAATAAATTTTAAAAAATAACTATGACCGTAGAAGTAATGTTACTGATAAGACGTATGAACATGCTGTAGACTCTTCTACAAGAAAGTTGAGCTAAAAATAAGGTTAACATCCTTTTTTAAAGGGAGAATATCGGTAATGAATATCGCGTTATCTCACCTTCGTGAAACCTGCGAGCAACAGACCTCGCTTACACCATACTTTCGTCTCTAGTGTAGTGCAGCTTATATTCACCCCCCCCCCCACCTTCCCGATACCGTTAGACTGGAATTCCTGGTCATCGGACTCCAGATTATGCAACTCCTCGGGAAAGTTTAATCGAAAAATTGAAAGCATTATCTTAAATTGCAAAATGCTGGTTATGTCCAGGCACAAGCATATCTCTTTTAAATTCTCATTTTACGTCAAATTATCTGAGCTTGATTTTTAACCCAGCAGAGTTACAGTGAATCGCATCTCAGTTCGCGATTTTTTTAAAAGCCCTGTTTTGTAGTTAGAGATTTTAAGGAAGAATAGGGAAAGTGTAGTCGCGCATTTATCAGTTAGAACAAGCTGAACTTGACTCTTTAATAACAAACTTTACGACAGTGTAGCATTGTATTATGAAAATAACTTATAATTATTGCCATAGGTGGTGGTTGTTATTTCAGGTCTTCTGTGGCGGTTAATTAGAGTTATTCGTTCTTGGCTCAGGAACAGGCATTAGAGCTTTGTGTTGAATGTAGATATTTTAAAGTTGCGTTAGAGTTATTTGTCTATTACTTTAGAGTAATTAGTGGGCCGTGAAAATATCTTATGACTGTCAGATAGAATCAGTCGCTCTCATATCTTTAATAGCTAGTCAAACAGCCATGCAGCCTTTAAATTCTATAGTGATCTGCTACTGTTGGAGTTAATTATCCTTGATCGTCTAACTGTCACAACACTGTATTGAAGACCTTTTGTGGCGTTCGCATGGAATTACCTTCTCTTGAATATAGTCACAGTACCAAGTAGGCCGGTCTTTTGTGGTCATCAGAATTATCTGCTCTTGACTCTTAGTTCCTAGTAGATCAATCTTCTGTGGTCAACAGAATTATCTGCCCTTAGTCTACTAGACACAGTACCAGGTAGACCAATCTTTTGTTGTCATCAGTTAAAATTATCTGCTCTTAGCACAATAAATATTATAAGTCGTAGACCTGTAGACAATGAAGTTGACCATCTGGTAGAATTGCATGCCAATGGTTCTGTAGAACCTCATGGGGTATAAGTCGTAGGTGGAAACGAATGTCTCTGAATCTATAGGTACAACAACAACAAAATTACAACGAGTGTAATTTTTGATTAAATAAGTTTTTCCCGTTGTTGTGTTGTTGTCAACACCTGAGCTTCAGTAAGAGTTGATAATGATTCTGTGGGAATTTTGACATAGCTTCTTTTGGTGTAAAACACCTGAGATTCAAAAAGACTAGAGTCATTAATGAATCTATAGGAGTCAGCAGAAAGACAGTGATACTTTTAATGTTACTGTTGTAAAACACCTGAGATAAATATAACTAAGAGATAGTATACAGATAGTTACTGTTGGCTTTGTTGTAAAATATATTAAATCCAGTAAGACTAAGAGTCAATAATGATTGTTTAGGAGTCAACAGAAGACACCAAGAGTTAAAGTAAATGTTGTAACAGATCTGATTCATTCAAACTAAGAGTCAGTAATGATTCTCCATGCATGAACAGAAGACAGAGTGTAAATATTAATGACGTAAAAGATCTTAAATTCAGGTAGTCAAAGTATCAGCAACGATTCTGTGTGTCAACAGAAAGATGGGTGTTATTGTTAATGTGTTTGATGTTAAGACGGGTGTTAGTGTTAATGCGATTGATGTCAAGAGTGGTGTTAGTGTTAATGCGATTGATGTCAAGACGGGTGTTATTGTTAATGTGTTTGATGTCAAGGCGGGTGTTACTGTTAATGTGTTTGATGTCAAGACGGGTGTTAGTGTTAATGCGATTGATGTCAAGGCGGGTTACTGTTAATGTGATTGATGTCAAGATGGGTGTTACTGTTAATGTGATTGATGTCAAGACGGGTGTTACTGTTAATGTGTTTGATGTCAAGACGGGTGTTACTGTTAATGTGTTTGATGTCAAGACGGGTGTTACTGTTAATGTGTTTGATGTCAAGACGGGTGTTAGTGTTGATGCGATTGATGTCAAGGCGGGTTACTGTTAATGTGATTGATGTCAAGATGGGTGTTACTGTTAATGTGTTTGATGTCAAGACGGGTGTTAGTGTTAATGCGATTGATGTCAAGGCGGGTTACTGTTAATGCGATTGATGTCAAGACGTTTGTTGCTGTGCGACTGATTTCAAGACGAGTGTTCAAGTTAATGTGATTGATGTCAAAGATCCGTGATACGATACAGGTAGGTGCACCTGTACTTGAACGCCCTCTGTAAAAGCTCTCACCATTTGTCAGGACTGTTTGATGGAGAAAAAAGAAAAACATTTGCTTCTTTTTTGTGTGTGGTTCGAAAGGTGTCTGGTCTTGTGTGATGTAGTGGGATGCTATAGGTTGGTGGTTCGAAAGGTGTGGTATTGTGTGGTGTAGTGGAATGCTGTAGGTTGGTGGTTCGAAAGGTGTGGTATTGTGTGGTGTAGTGGGATGTTATAGGTTGATGGTATTATAAGCGTTATTTGACACCTTTATAAGCTAAGCATCTTGAGGGGTTTTTATGGAGAAAGGGCGATTGAAATCACTACAGTTTGTTTTTAAAATAATCTTAAGAAACATGAAGAATTTAAGTAAAACTTTCACTGACTTTAGTGTACCCATCTTAAAAGTCAAAACACATAGTAAGTATTCTTTCTCACGTTCTGCTAGAAGTGTCTTTTGAACCCCGATATAGACACATTATAATAACCTTGTGTCATTTTTTCACCTATACCACATAGTAAGTAGGAACCTTAACTCTTTACTACACTTTTCTTCTTTACAGAGTTATTATATTTTCATTAAATATTGTAAAGCAATAGAACTTTTCTTCACTTAAAATGATAGCGTGTTCATAAAAAAAAAAAAAAAATTGTTATTATTTGCTAATGCGTTCGTGTTCTTGTATTTTGCAATGAATGAATAGTTCAAAAAGGGTTCGAAAAAGGAACACACTTTTCAATATTCATACATTCAAATAAATATTTTAAAAATAATTTTCTTCTATTTATTTATTTGTCTTTACACAAAAAGCAATTTTAAAAGAAGCAAAGCACAACTGTTCTTCATAATGAAGTAAAATGGTTGAAAAAAAAAAAGCATTATTTCTTTATATGTAAACAAAATGTTACTCTTTTGCTTTCTTTCTTGTTCTTTTCCACTGTATTCCCACAACGAGTGTCGCTTAGTTTAAATTCATAGGAAGAAAAAAATAAAGATGGACTAATATATATAGTAGAACACTTCCTAATGCAATCTTATTCAACACAAACCTAAGAGTTTTAAATTTAATAAAGCAACATGCAATATATGTAAAATCAATTTGCTTGAAAGTTATATTTATTTCTATATTCATCACTTCATTAAACTCACCAACACTAAATTACGATTAATTCATCGCAAACGAAAAGAAACCCCGTGTATAATAAATTCAAATACTGGATGTGAACATTGTATAAAATAATGAAAATTATATGTATTTATGTAAACAACCAAAGATGTCAGTATAAATATGTAAAACAACCCCAAAAATACTGCAAATGGAAGGAAAGTGCAGGCAGAAGATAACCACCCAGTGTCCAAAAATAATTTCACCATCAGCCGTCCTCTCTTTGTCATCTTGGTCAGCTTGCCCACTGGATTGTCTATGTACTCGATCAATCTGTGGCAAGGATTGTATATTAATGCCAATATTTCGCGAAAATTTCCAGACCGGAAATGATGCGTACACTCTCTAAAGTTTGAACTGGGCATCACTGAAATGTCTTCAAGGTTTATGAAAAAAAAAAAAAGGTTTAAAAAAATCATCTGTCTCTCCATTTTATTTATAATCGTTATCATCACTTTTCTTTTTCTTTTGCCCATTTCGAGAAAAAAGAAAAAAAGAAGAAAGAGCAGTCTAGGACAAGGTCTCCAGTTCTGTCACGACCTTGACACACCAAGTGACGTCAGGGCATAGTGACTCCATCGTCCTACTTCTTTCCGGGACGCGTCATAGCAGAAAGCTGACATACACACCGTCCGCTGCTGTTCATGCGCCGTATGAAGTTGCGCGGACACGAAACGTGTTCACAGGGGTCCGCCGGCGAAGTTGTAGTAGTTGTAGTAGTTGTGGTTGTGGTAGTCGACGGCTCGGGGGTCTGTTCTTGAACGGAACCGTCTGGCGCTAACCCACGGCTACTGAACCATTCGTCTATTTCTTCTTGCGAGGCGGTAGGGCTCGCACCGATCTCGGACTTTGCCGTGCACCTGAAAATATTTTTTTTTTTTTTTTTTAAAGAAAAAGAAAATATCTTCTAAAACATCACCAACAACTTTATCGGTAGAGTGAATGTGAAAGGAATTAAACAGGGAAATACAGTAGAAGACTGACAGTACACGTTTTCGAAAACGAAAGTTTATGTTTCCCAAAAGCTGCTCTGCTCCCGAAGATCTACAAACCCGAATCATTGTGCGGAAAACAAAGAACAAAAAACAAAAAAACAACAACAAAAAAAAGACTCACAATTACTGATCTAAGATTCAATGATCTCTGAATTTCATTTGAACAGGGTGATTTACACTCAACCCGGGTGTAGGTATCAATGACCCTGGATATCTTAAAATGAGGGTGATTTATACTCAGTAGGTATCAATCAATGACCTAGGATCTCATCTTAAAAAGACGGTGATTTATACTCAATCTGGATATAGGTATCAATCAATGACCTAGGATCTCATCTTAAAAAGACGGTGATTTAAACTCAATCTCGGTATAAGTATCAATGGTAACTTTTGATTTAAAATGTTTCACCATAAAGATAAAAAAATAATAAAAAGATGTAATATAGTAAATATTTAACATAATAATCCTGATTTGTTGAAATACTTTCCCAAATAACTGATATAGCAGGCAAATAAAAACAACGATAAGTTGAAATTTGTAATTTAGTTTTTAAAAAATCACGCTATCCCTTTAGTTACTAGAAAGGAATCGAATTACTTCCAAGAATAAACAAAACTGTTCATCTAGCACAGCAACCTTTGCTGAAACTTGCTGACAAAGTAATATTCAGTAGCGCCATCAGGAGTTGAAGTAAAACAATGGCGTTACTACTGCCCTTGCAGTTCTTGGGAGGTCTTTCAACAGAGGGGGCCAAAAATATCTGTGTCTTCAAAAAGAAAAGAAAAGTGTACTTTAAATTTGAAAAATATATTCATGCTCGACTTAAGTTTTTTCAGGGAACACGGCAAAGACAACAGCTGACCTAGCTGTTGGAGAAGAAAGATAGGTAGTGTGTGTGTGTTTGTGTGTGTGTGTGTGTGTGTGTGTGTGTGTGTGTGTGTGTGTGTGTGTGTGTGTGTGTGTGTGTGTGTGTGTGTGTGTGTGAGTGAGTATGTGTGTATAGCGGGGCTTAGTTTGCTGTCCCAAAATCATGTCAGTATGGGTGTGGGGAGATAAATTCAATGTTTGGTGGATCTTTCGAGTCTGCCTGTGGAAAAGAAAATAAAAGCCAAGCCATTTTTTCAGGCTGATCACTATTAAAGTTGAAAACTTTAGTACAATGTTCCCCGGTTTTTCCATATTTTGCATAAAAGGAGGAATGAACACGTGATATAAGGCTACTAAAATAACGCACACTGCACAATGGCTAAAAAAAAAGGGTAAATTTCCTTGTATAATTCTTCATTTATATACAAATTTATATGTAATACATAGCAATGTAATTTAAGCTGTACATAATTAATAATAGTGAATTAATTTATTAATTTTACGCTATTGTAAATTTTATTATTTTCACAATTATTTACTTTTAAAAATCATACTTTGTATATATATTGGTTGCTTTATTTATATATTTTATTAATTTGTAATTTTATTCTTATTAATGTTTATTTGTTACACCACAAAATTTCAGTGTATACATAATATCAATTGTTAATAAATCCACAATAGGAATTTGACAAAGCTAAAAATCCAATCATCATTTGCTTCTTTGAAAAAAGATGTTTATGTAGCAAAAGCGAGCAGTTATTCGGTTGGGGAATTATCTAGATCTACATTGTAAGAAATAAATCTATTTTTAAGCATTGAAATATTATAGTTTAATCAGAGAGGTTAATCGTGATTGTTGCTGGACTAGATCAATCTATTGTCTACTTCCACTGAAACTGACTTACAACCCAGGTTGTCTATGTGTCCTAATGTATCAGTTTGAATTGCTTTCACTTTCTTTTTCATCAAACTCAATACATAAAGAGCTAATCCTTTATTTTCTAATAGATTTGAGATATCTCCTCATTATCGTTAAAACCTTCGTTTTATACATGCTGCCACTCATCTGATATTGCAAGCTTATGCGTTTCCTCAGAGGCCCGAACCCTTGTGTTTGGCAAAATTCGTAAAGGAAAATATATTTTAATTCAAAAAGAGCATTTATTGTGCATTCACACACACACACACACATACACACCACTCATGCACGCACGACTAAGTTTTATCGAAATAAAAAATTTTGTTTTAAAATTTTACGAAAAAATGTTTGGATGGAAACAATACTAATTAATTCTTTAACTAGTTAGTGACAACACTTGGCCATTTAAAAATAAATAAATAATAATATTTTAAGTAAACAGTTTTAATTTCCTCAAACTTCTGTATATATGTGAATTATTGTTAAACAAAATGTAATATAATAATTTTCAAAAGAAATTTTAATTAAAAAAAAAAAAAAAAGGGCAATTGTTGATCTAGTTTCACATATTTTAGCTAAATAAGTTAATTTTGACTGCATCGACTAAAGGTATGTAAATCCCACTAAGTTAATTTTGACCACATCGGCTACAGATAGGTAAGTCTCATTAAGTTAATTTTGGCTACATATCTACATAGGCTTAGTCCCACTAAGTTAATTTTGACCACGTAGGATAAAGACGGGTAAATGTCACTTAATTCATTATACAGATAGGCATATCCCTTTAAGTTAATTCTGGCTACATATGTTAAAGATACGTGTGCCCACTAAGTTAATTTTGATCTCATCGGCTAAAGATAGATAAATCCCACAAAGTTTATTATGACCATATCGGCTAAAAATAGGTAAGTCCCGTGAAGTCAGTTCTGGTCACATAGGCTAAAGATGGGTATCCCCACTAAGTTAATTGTGAGCACATCGACCAAAGATAGAGAGGCCCTCATCCCAGTTAGCAAAGCCATGCAGACTTACTCGCAAGTAGAGGGGTTGAAGAAGTAGGGACAATTCCTGCTCTCGATGTCTTCAGTGCAACACTGACGCACGTTGACACACTTGCAAGTGCACGTCTCCTCATCAAAGCGCTGGGTCGGGTAGCACTGGACTAAGCGCCGGCATCTGCATCTGCACTGGGAGGTCATGAACTGCTTCAGGGGCCCGCACTGCTCAGCGTTCAGACTGCACACGGCTCTGCACGACACGTGACGTTCGACCTCTACACTATGAAAACCCTCCCAGATGAAAATCTTTGCACCGGGGTATGGGTAGCGTCCACGCAACACCTGTTATGGCGATAATAATAATAATAATTAATAACAACATTAATAATAAAGAAAACAGCGATAACATTATTAAAAAATTATATTATGATGTTCTGAAAATGATAAGAACAAATTCCTACAATCGTTCATTAAAATTTAAAAACAAAAAATTATCGGCGTTCATACAACGTGGTTACTTGTTTATTTTAATTTTAACTCTACTCTTTAAGTAACTATGAATACAACTGCAAATTTAAGATTTGCTTATATAGTTCTTTTTAAAAAAAAATATTCTCTTATTCTTTTGCTGAGATTTTTGTGTGACGTGTCTCAAATTAATTTTCAGTACAGCATTTTATTTTATACAATTATTTGTTGTTTGTGTGTTTGTTTGTTGTGAGTAATGAGTTACTTAGTTTAAAAATGGAAAAACTTCGACACGCATGACTTGGTAGTAGGCTACTGCATAACCCTTGATGCGAAGCAGTCTGCGAAACACACTCACACGCCAAATACCATTACCGTTGTGTCAGTTGTCGACACTCGGCATCTTTCGAACTAATTATTAATCACATTAGTTAATTAATCGGTCTAAAACAGCAATTAGCCCTTAACAATCACAATTTCACCCCGGGCAATTTCGCTTTGTAGTGGTATTCAAAACTATCTGTTAATTAATGCAATTACTAGGTAATAAAAAATAATTGACTGTTTTAAAAAAAAAAGATAACGTTCTCTACCCCCTCCCCCACCCCATTTTCTCACTCTCCCTTATTAAAAAAAAAAAAAGGAATAAATGTTCGCTTTGTTAGCGTCGACATAAGGTTGTCAAGAATTCTTATGCATTTATCTTCACTTATAAAAAAAAAATAAAGAATGTCTGTATTTTAGTAATAAAAAGCAAATATTTTTTTTTAACTGCTAATATTCCAATTCCAGTAAAAATATTATCATTAGCAAATAAAATGTAAAAAAAAAAAATGTAAATAAATGGATTATACTAAATACTTTCTTTATAAAAGAAACAAGTTAATTTAGTTGCAATTATTTTCCCCAGCATTGTACTTTGTCCGCCTTGAATACTATCTCTCAGTTTTAAGTATGGGCGTTCTGATCATATACATGTAGCAGTTATAGACAGTATCTAGTGAATTCCTTAGCAAGCTAACAATGCTCTGCGGTTCGTCAGTTATTGAGGCGTGACGTATGATGAGTTCACTTTAATTGCGCACACTATTAAAAAAAAAAGCGCTGTACCGAGAAAACAACTTTCTCTTTGTAGTCTGGTTGGCAAGACAGGTACTGAGTGGGACAACAGCCACCACAGCGTTGGACTAACGTGCACTCTGGGTAGTACACGATCTGGTTGTTGGACATGTCCAAGGGTAAGCGCACAGACAAATTGCGTGGAGAGCACTCGTCGTTAGTAGCCATCTGTCCGCCTGTAAACATCAAACACAATGTACTTCACCTGTGAACTCTAACACCACGCATTTCACCTGTAAACATCAAACACCATGCACTTCACCTGTGAACTCTAACACCACGCATTTCACCTGTAAACATCAAACACAATGCACTTCACCTGTGAACTCTAACACCACGCATTTCACCTGTAAACATCAAACACCTTGCACTTCACCTGTGAACTCTAACACCACGCATTTCATCTGTAAACATCAAGCACCATGCACTTCACCTGTGAACTCTAAACACAAAGCATTTCACCTATGAACAACAAGCATCACACATTAACAACAAACACCATACAATAAGAACAACACACACACACACAAACACACTTCATTCGTTAAGAGCAACACCACACATTTCACCTGTGAAGAAGAAACACCACACGCTAAGTTGCTGACGGATTAATCAGTTTAATGGAGTGTTTCCCCCCACCCCTTTCCAACATGGATGAAATGGCTTCCGCCAGATCTAGACTATTATCACCCCAAAAATGGCAAGTCTCAAAAGGCTCTTTTAAAATATTAAATATTGAATATTAAAATGATGTCTTACTAACAACAACAAAAATTTTGAACTCAACAGCTGTTGTGCTCAAGCGAAATAAAGTTTGAAAAAATATTACTATAAGTACGAGAGAATTTTTTGATGCTCTCATTAGCAATACAGTTATTTAATGATCACTTTTCAGTGTCTTATATCATTACAACAGTGACACACTGGGCCATAAATAACTTCATTGGGCCCTTACATCAGAAGTGCGCTATAGGCTCAAACAACTTGGTGCATATGCACTCATCAATAAAATGTGCCCACTATAAGAAAATTCGACAACACAGACTAAGGAAGAGGAAGCAAACAAGAAGAAGAATATTAGTTATCTTCCCTACCTATCAACAGCTTCGAATGACCAAAACGTGTTTTGCCAGCACCACTAATTTCACAAAATTTGCGCCTTTAAATCACCCACCCAAACATTTAAGACTAGAAACCGTTCATGTACTATGAGTCTAATCACATATAGAATGAAGTAAAATCAGCAATTTCATTACTGACAAGAATAGTGACATAATGCTTCTTTCTGAAAGCTGGCTCTGAGAAATAGGAAAGGTTGGAAACACGCAGAATGGTTGCCTGGGTTACGATACGGTCACTTCCTTGTCCTACATGTTTAGAAAGTGTTGCTATCATCGAAAGTGACGTAATTTTATCTTCTTTCGCAATTGCATCTATCTACAATTTTGACCATACTTCTTTTAAACTAGTTACATCATATCTCACATTTTGAAATATATCAATCATTTATCTTTTTGTCTCTATCACACTGCACAATGTGTCAATCATTTATCTTTTTGTCTCTATCACACTGCACAAAGTGTCAATCATTTATCTTTTTGTCTCTATCACACTGCACAATGTGTCAATCATTTATCTTTTTGTCTCTATCACACTGCACAAAGTGTCAATCATTTATCTTTTTGTCACTACCACACTGCACAATGTGTCTGTCAATCATTTATCTTTTTGTCTCTATCACACTGCACAATGTGTCAATCATTTATCTTTTTGTCTCTATCACACTGCACAAAGTGTCAATCATTTATCTTTTTGTCTCTATCACACTGCACAATGTGTCAATCATTTATCTTTTTGTCTCTATCACACTGCACAAAGTGTCAATCATTTATCTTTTTGTCTCTATCACACTGCACAATGTGTCTGTCAATCATTTATCTTTTTGTCTCTATCACACTGCACAATGTGTCTGTCAATCATTTATCTTTTTGTCTCTATCACACTGCACAATGTGTCAATCATTTATCTTTTTGTCTCTATCACACTGCACAATGTGTCAATCATTTATCTTTTTGTCTCTATCACACTGCACAATGTGTCAATCATTTATCTTTTTGTCTCTATCACACTGCACAATGTGTCAATCATTTATCTTTTTGTCTCTATCACACTGCACAATGTGTCAATCATTTATCTTTTTGTCTCTATCACACTGCACAATGTGTCTGTCAATCATTTATCTTTTTGTCTCTATCACACTGCACAATGTGTCTGTCAATCATTTATCTTTTTGTCTCTATCACACTGCACAATGTGTCCTTCGTTTCTTTGCCTCTGTCATCTCTCAAATAAATGAATGCTCTGTTGCTAGAATAATTTCCTGCTTCTTCTTGAATTGTTAAATGTGATCGTACGCTGTTTTAAAGATTCTAGGAGGAATTAATTTTCACTTTGATCACTCCAGTGATCCCTATCTTCATATCTGTTAGCAAGCCAACTCAAGCCTACAAGCCTACTTTATTAGTTTGGCTATTAGTGTATAGACCTGATGATGATATTCAGATTTCCACTGCTCTTTCTCTCAAGAATTTACATAAAACAATTTTAGGAATTTTAGGAATTTTAGGAATCATACATCTCCTTGATCGGTATGTTCCTGATCGCGTATCAGTTTACATTTCCAACATTAACTCTGTTTACAGATATAACCAACGACATTAGTACACAACTAACAACTATACAAAAACCCCACTAACTTGCTACATCTGTATCTGAGTTCCCTACTTGATAAGCATGTCCCATCAAACACCAGTCAAGTTGCAGGGTGAAAATATGCTCCATGATACAACAATAAAAGAGGATTTGCAGTGCAAAAATGTGCTCCATGATACAGCAGTAAAAGAGGATTTGCAGTGCAAAAATGTGCCCTATGGTATAACAAGAAAAGAGATGAGCTTTGTAAAATGTGAAAATATGCTCCATGATACAGCAGTAAAAGAGGCAAACTTTGCAGTATGAAAATGTGCTCCATGATACAGCAGTAAAAGAGACAAACTTTGCAGTATGAAAATGTGCTCCATGATACAGCAGTAAAAGAGACAAACTTTGCAGTATGAAAATGTGCTCCATGATACAGCAGTAAAAGAGACAAACTTTGCAGTATGAAAATGTGCTCCATGATACAGCAGTAAAAGAGACAAACTTTGCAGTATGAAAATGTGCTCCATGATACAGCAGTAAAAGAGACAAACTTTGCAGTATGAAAATGTGCTCCATGATACAGCAGTAAAAGAGGCAAGCTTTGCAGTGTGAAAATGTGCTCCATGATACAGCAGTAAAAGAGACAAACTTTGCAGTATGAAAATGTGCTCCATGATACAGCAGTAAAAGAGGCAAGCTTTGCAGTGTGAAAATGTGCTCCATGATACAGCAGTAAAAGAGACAAACTTTGCAGTGTGAAAATGTGCTCCATGATAAGCAGTAAAAGAGGCAAACTTTGCAGCGTGATAATGTGCTCCATGATACAGAAGTAAAAGAGGCAAACTTTGCAGCCTGAAAATGTGCTTCATGGTACAGCAGTAAGAGACGAGCTTTGCAGTGTGAAAATGTGATGCATAGTACAACAGTAAAAGAGACGAGCTTTGCAGTGTGAAAATGTGCTCCATGGTACAACAGTAAAAAAACAACCACCGAGCTATGCAGTGTGAAACTTGCTCCATTATACAACAGTAAAACAGACGAGTTTTTGCAATGTGAAACTCTTCAGTTGCCAAGAGAGAATGATGATAAGCTGAAAGTTGCGGACATCATTAGATTCCATCACTCAAAAGAAAACGTATTAATCAGACGAAAAGAATATTACAACCCACATTGAACAGTATAAAAATCAGTGAAAGCACCAGCTGTTAACAGCTGTTCTTGCAAATCCAATAAATTAATGTCAAGAAATAAATCTTCACACCTTCTTACTATAAACTCTGCTGACAGTTTGCCATTTTTTCCCGTACCAAGTTAAAGCTGTTAATGTCGACTTCGCAGCCTCCCTCTACCTGACATGCTGTTTCCAAAAAGCTAACAACCTCTCACATTTCAACCAATATAATGGATTTTTTTTTTTTTGCAAACCACTGTGAGAAAATTGTGCTCCAGAGTCATATTATCTTGACTCTATTCTAGTGTCACTGCTATTTCAGTGTTCATATGCTAAGCTGTACACTCTGAAAAGACGTCGTAAATACTTCTCTTTCTACAGGCACTTTATGGAAACAGATGACCTTTCTGTTAAACTGTAGTTATTGTACGATTTCACCTGAATATTTGTGTATGTCCGCTAATCAAGGACCCATCCTTTAAACGTACTTTTATTGATATTTATGTAAACTCTTTAATTGTACAGAGTTGTCTGATCCTACAGTGTGATTCGAAAGTTTTCATGCATAGGGATTTTTAAAAAAAACACCTGCAATTACACGCATAAAACCAGTTGTGTTTACCATGAGTGCGAGAGAGGCACCCAAATGCACATTCAAAGGAATAGCAAACGTGTAGAACACATTTTGTGAATAAAGTGACAATTTTTTTTTTTTAAAGTGACCATTTACCCTAGGTATGGAACTTGAGGATATACAGAAAAGGCAGTTTTTAAACTGATTGTTATGATTATAACTTGCCTTTAAATTGACTCAAACAAACTGATTCAATGGTGACTTTAATATGAATTATGGGCTCATAACTTATTATTTTTTTGTAATGGCTTTTACTGCTGTCTGACATTTAAAACTGTTTTGAACAGAGGTAATTATTTTCAGTAAATGGACCATAATTGATATAAAACGAACGCTAACAGATATTATTTATTGACACTTAACATATAGACATTTGTGCACATTTTATAGCACGAATTATCAAGCCATGAGCTGTGTGATTACGAACAGTTATTTTGGAAGTTATGAAGAATCCAGCACACCTTGGCATCAAGAAAAATTTAACTCGTACAAGGCTATAGAAAAAACCCTTTGTACATGAAGTGTTTGGCCAAACAAATGACTCTGGCTATATGCAGATGACTTGGTGTTGTTGCCCTAGACTAGCAGAGAATGGTCTCAATCACCGAAATACAAATTCTACAAGGATGTGAGTCTTCCATATACTTTTTTTTAATTGAGGACGAATTTGCATAACTTTGCATAACATAAGAAAGAGAAGTAGGAAAAAAAGCCAAAAAAATTATGCTGTGTATATGAAGTGAAGTAAATTTGACTCTCCCTATTTTAAAATTTAATTGTTGTATAAAGTGTTAAATTGTTGGAGTGGCCCAACCTTGGGCACTCCTTGTGATGGTGTTTTTGAAAGTGTCAGAATTGGAAGTAAACAACCCGAGCTGAGAATATGCTAGAAATTGCTGATGTAATGCAAACCATCCCAAATGAGTGAGTGATTTATTTGAGCTATTAGGTGAGAGTAAACTGTAGCAATAAGTTTATTTTTTCATTTTTCCAGTTTGCCTGACTCGTACATCAGAAGCTATTTTAATTTAACACTGTGCATTGCATTATTATTAATCCAGTATCTACATCAATCTAAAAAGATGAATTCACCCCTCGTTTCAGAGGCCGGCTTTCGCTCTTCACGCAAAGCTCATAGCCTGCACCACATACTTGACTGACCCGGGTCATGAGAAGCACCACGCCGCTAGTCAGCCTATCAACGGTCGCAGCCTGGCAAATCCAGGGAGACAAAAATATGCACAAACTCCTTTTCAGCCACACTGTGAACACAAACCCTAATAGTAAACACTAATTATCGCACTCGAGCCTTTGTTATTAATTTCATTATAAATTCTTTCATCCACCATTACTTTTTCCTTTTCAAATTTTTCTATGTTATCCCCATGGTCAAGAGTATTTGTTTTCTTTTATATGTCATGCTTGTTTTCGTACCGTCATCAGGTTGGGATTGGGGGTCTTGTCACAGCCGTTTGTAGTTGTAATGTTTGAAATGTTTAAACGTAATGTATTCTAAACACTTGACACTGCCGAAGTGTGGGTGGACGAGTGGTTGGCCGCGTTATGGTTTTAAATATTTTTAAAACACCTTTTAAAACCACCATGCCACAATCAGCACCAAACGTATATAATAAATGATTTTGTTAATTTGTATTTTTTTTTGGGTCAAAAACCTTTTTCAAATATATTAGTAATAACAAACGGACGAAGGTTGCGGGGAAATTACAAAAAATATCAAAACTTAATGATTTTTGTCAGACACATTTTCACGTAAATTTTTTCCCTCTAATCCGCAAAAAAAAAATCTGTATTTATGTATTTGACTGACTGACTGGTTTTGCTTAAATGAGTACTAACTTCCAGTTAAATTTACTTACCTCCCGTAATGACTTTTTTGCCGTCTGGCCCAGTGTAGGGGCTGAAAACTGCACACACACAAAAAAAAGAAAATGGCAGAATTTGATTTTGATTGTAATAATCTTTCACCAAGGAATAATAAGTTTTAAACAAGAAACGGAAATAACTCACATGTATTCCAATTTCCATGTGAAGGGTAGGGGGACGGATGTTGGAATTGAACTGACGGATTTTGGGTGCAAAGAGAGTGTTTATTGGAAACTAAAGAGAAACACTGTTCATTATGAATGGGTAGCAGGGTAGCGTTGGTTGGAGAAGATAATAGTATTCATGAAAGATAAATGTGGAGAAAGTGTTTAAAAAGAAGGGTATAGGGACACTATTTAGTGGAGATTGGTGCCTGAATTGGGTTCATTTGAGATTAACGCAAGGATGTTGTTCACTAAGACAGTACTAGAGGGGGACGTGTCCACGGGATATTAGGGTAAGGATATTGACCATTAGAGATAGGTAGAGATATAGCGTTCACTGGATATTAGGGTATGGACACTGCTCATTAGGGAAAGGTAGTGATATTGTATTCACTGGATATAAGAGTAGGGATACTGCTCATTTGAGATATGTAGAGATGTAGTGTTCACGTATGTTAGAGAAGGGACACTGCTCATTAGAGATAAGCAGAGATATAGTGTTAACTGGATATTAGGATAGGAATACTGCTCATTAGAGATAGGTTGAGATACAGTGTTAACTGGATATTAGGATAGGAATACTGCTCATTAGAGATAGGTTGAGATACAGTGTTAACTGGATATTAGGATAGGAATACTGCTCATTAGAGATAGGTTGAGATATAGTGTTAACTGGATATTAGGATAGGAATACTGCTCATTAGGGATAAGTTGAGATATAGTTCATTAGAAGTTAGCGAGGAGACAGTGTTCACTGAGATGAACAGAGAGAGTTGTGTGTTCACTGGAGACAGACACAAGGATATGGGGAGGTTTGAGGGTGAAACTGGAAAAAAGAAGAAATAGTGATCTTGATAGATATCAGAAGTGAGAATATTAAGAAATAGTGTTCATATATTAATAAAGCAGTTCTGGAGAGAAAGAGAGAGAGAGAGAGAGTGAGAGAGAGAGAGAGAGAGCCTCGTTGAATATGTGGGAATGTGAAACATTAAGTTCGCTGAAAATCAACTAATACAGAATCCTGATAAAAATCACCCAAAACGAAATTCTGAAGAAGTGCTTTACCGAAACTTTGAGAAAAAAAAATCACTTCAACCACATTTGAAAATCACCTAAATCGAAAAATAAATTAAAAAATCATTTGAAGCAGAAGTCTGAAAAGATTGTACGAGGTGGGATTATGCGTGCGTGCGTTCTCTCTCGTGTATGATTAAAGTGTAAGCATATGCAAAGACGGTACATGCGTATTTGTGCAGGATTGTGAACTATTTACCTGCCCCCCCCTCCCCCTTCTTATTAGTAATGATACTATGAATATATGAATAGCCTTTTGGTTAAAATTAGTAATTAACAGTATCCATGAAAAATAAATTAAATGTGAGCCAAGGATTTTGTTTTCTTTTCTTTCAGTTTACATACACTGTAAATTGGCAAAGATGGCGTTTCATGCAATGATAACAGGGTCATAGTGAGTTCGATGTGTGTGAAACACGGAAAAGGGTTTTCGTGACAAACAAAGTGACGTACGGGACAGTTTATCTCTGGACCAGACACGTACGGGACAGGCGTTTGGCAATGTTTGGGTAAGGGGGGTGGACGATTACGTAACGATGGCGACAGCAAACAGGACGGGGCAAGCATCTAAGACCGTGGGAAGACTAAACCGGGGCTTTTGTCCTCAGGGGAAAGACTAGTGAAGTGAGAGGGTGGCGGGGTGGGTGGGGGTGAGAAATGATAACGAGATTGAAATGTTAGAGACGGGTTGCGAGTGCGTATGGTTAGGATGAGGGACGCTGAGTATGCCAAGGAGAGAGGACGGGGTGGAGAGATAAGTAAAAACTGCATTTTGAGAAAATATGAAGTTCGCTTTTTTAAGTACATCAACAGATCACTGCTGCCATTTTTGTTGTTGATACTTTCTTCATTTAACTTTTGATGTTTATATTGTTTTCGTTAAAGAAAAGAAAAAGAACCGACACACGGATTAAAGCAGAGAATATAATCACTCCCACGATCTTCAGATCTTAACCTTGAAGCGATTCACCAGGCAACTTGAATGTACAAGTATTCTTTTGGGGTCGCAAGAATATCTCTGACCCACAGCACGCAGGCCAGCATTCAATACAGATTTTAGTTACTATTTCTGATTCACAGCACACAGGCCAGTATTCAATACAGATTTTAGTTACTATCTCTGACTCACAGCACACAGGCCAGTATTCAATACAGATGATTATATCTCTGGCTCTCACAGTACTCAGGCCAGCATTCTATCTAGATGCCCACTATTAATGCTGGCTCTGTATAACGCATCTCCTTCTTACACATATAATTATTTGCTATCACAGTCCAATATTATTGCTGATTCTATCTATACAACACGCAGGTCAGACTATCTAAACAAATACTTATTGTTAATATAGCTGTCCACTACAAATGCTTGCTCTACACAAATTACTACTGGATCTACACAGCATAGCACAGATTTCTTACACGTGTACTTGTAGCTCACTATATACTAGTGGATCTACACAGCACGCACTTCTTTTACTATTGGATCTACACAATACACAGCCCAGACTTCTTATAGTTATACATTATACTTACTGTCACTCTCCAAAACTGGCCGCCCATCGCTGTTCGTCAGGAGTGCTATGAAGGACTCCAGACTGGTCACGTTGGACATCAAGTCTTGTATTGACTCAGTTCTCTGGCTGGCTATCTGTTAAAAAAAACATCAACAAAATAACATAACAAGAGCAACCATAAAATAATATATCGTCATCTAACCAGTCAACTCAGATGTGTATTTCAACAACATTCAGGTGAGAAGAAATACTCTTTGCAAAGCAGTACCAGGAGACGAGTATGATTATGCCGTTAGATTTACTAAAGAATAATGGTGACCTCGGAAAACGTAACTAGGTGGTGGTGGTGGGTGGAGGGGGAATGAATACGCGCAAATTTACATAACCCACAGATCTCTTCAGTTAAAATTCTCAAGTAGCACTGGAGCTTGATAATAACCAGCATATATGCCTTTAAGTTCAAAGAGAAAACATTAAACGACTGCTTTCTCCTCTCTTACACATCCCTCCCCGACCAAAAACAAATAAGAGAACACTGGTTTATCCTCCCACCCACAAAAACCGCTAAGCCAACAACAAATGCAACAATTAATTACAGGTTTTAATCTGGACAAAATAAATGCTACATCCCCACATTCTGCCTCAATCATTTATACTGTCGTAAAAGACCAGCGGACTTGACTTTTATATTGTCGTAAAAGACCAGCGGACTTGACTTTTGCCACGTGAAGGAAGTAGTATGTATAAAGTAAGTTTTAATTATTACAACGCGACAAGCTATCCCTTTAATTTCAATCAAATGATATCCCCTTAATGAATAATGAACATGGAAAAGTCAGGTCACCCGGCCCTAAATTATTCACTTGACCAGCCCGCCTGTACTTAGAGACAAATATGTACATACTAACAATGGACAGGCAGATGATAACATTCATATGCTTATTCATATTGATGTGACCCTTTTGCTCGAATGAACATTTGTAGGCAAATACTATATTTGAATAAAAATTAATGATCAGAAATATTCACGATAATGAGCAGGTTTACTGTAATTTGAAATACATGATCATGATATGAAATACAGTGGCCGACAAGTTTTAAGCAGAGACGTAAAATGTTTACCACGTCAACCAGAATCTTACAATGATAGGATTTAAACCAACCAATCAGTGGGCAAATTTACGTCCCGAGGTTTAGCGATTCACGTTTTTTGTTTAAATAAATGAATAGAGCAGTCAGAGAGAATGTATATATGACGTTTGTGTTTAAGAACACAATAACAGACATTGTAGACGGCGTTCGTGTTGAAATGCATGGAACACAAATCTTGGAACATTGTAGACGGTGTTCGTGTTGAAATGCATGGAACACAAATCTTGGAAAATTGTAGACGGTGTTCGTGTTGAAATGCATGGAACACAAATCTTGGAAAATTGTAGACGGTGTTCGAGTTGCAAACGCTGTAAAGCAGGGGTCTCAAACTCGCGGCCCGCGTAACGATATTTTGTGGCCCCCACTTGATATCAAAGTTTAGTGATAGTGCGGCCCACACGTTTTTCTCACGCACCTTGGGAGTTTTATAGTTTTTGTCACATGTGGGCTATCATACCTCAGAATCGCGACAGCAACGGTGTGTTGCCAAACTCGGCGACTTTCTTTCCCAAGCCTGTTACATATTGCTACCCTTTAGGAAAGTTCAAAAGCGTCCAGATCTAGCAAGCTAATTCTGTATAGATTATAGACCCTACAGGCCTACACACAGATGAGTGGTTCGGACAAAACAGCATTTTCATGTCGAAAAAGCAGGTGAATGGTTTAGCAAAGAAGAAAAATAGTAGACTGAAAGAACAGAAAAATATCAGAGATACCTTGGCTTAGCAAGGGACAGTTCTTGAAGAGGTTTTATGAGTTGAGAACAGAAGTGAAAACCTTCATGGAGAATGATGGGATGGCTGTTTCTGTACAAAGTGATCCCAAATGGCTCATGGACTTAGCTTTTCTTGTTGACATCATACAAGAGCTGAATGTACTGAACAAGAAATTACAAGGCCAGGAGCAGCTTGTCAGCGCAGTTTGTGACAATGTCAGAGCATTTTCCACAAAACTTGTGTTATGGAAAGCCCAGCTTTCTCAGACAAACATCTGTCATTTCCCAGCATGCAAAACATGGATTGAGGAACACCATTCAGTGGTGAGAAGTATGTTGATGCCATTGTAATAATGTAAAGCTGCAGGAAGAATTTGATCACAGATTTGCAGAATTCAAGAAACACAGAACCACCTTTCAAATATTTGCTGACCCCTTCTCCTTCGATGTGGAAGATTCCCCTCCTGTGCTTCAAATGGAGCTAATTGACATACATTGTAATTCTGAACTCAAAGCCAAGTTCAGGGAGGTGAGTGGAAAAGCAGAGAAGCTTGGGCAGTTTTTGAGAGAATTGCCCCTTTTGCCCCTTACCTTTCCTGAGCTTTCCAGGGTGTTCAAGTGGACCAAGTGCCTTTTGGGGAGCACCTATCTGTGTGAAAAACTCTTCTCCACCATGAACTTTAATAAGTCAAAATTCAAGTCCAAACTTACTGATGAGCATCTTCAAGCCATACTGAGGGTCTCAGTGGCTTCCTCCCTGAAGCCAAATGTGTCTGAGCTGTGTAAGAGGAAGCGTTGCCTTCTCTGACAACAGGGAATAATGATGCGGCCCAGCTTCACCCAGACTCTACTTCCAGCGGCCCCCAGGTAAAATGAGTTTGAGACCCCTGCTGTAAAGTTATCTACAGGGTGATTGAAAAGTCCCCACACCTTGAGGATAATTTTTTCTTTTACATACTGCAATTATGCTCAAAACACCAGATGTGTTAACGCGAGTTAACCATGGGAGAGAGACGTGTCCGAATGTGTTAACGCGAGTTAACCATGGGAGAGAGACGTGTCCGAATGTGTTAACGCGAGTTAACCAAGGGAGAGAGACGTGTCCGAATGTGTTAACGCGAGTTAACCATGGGAGAGAAACGCGTCCGAATGTATTAACGCGAGTTAACCATGGGAGAGAAACACGTCCGAATGTGTTAACGCGAGTTAACCATGGGAGAGAAACGCGTCCGAATATAATTTTTGAAGGAATGGCAACTATGCAGAGCACGTTTTGTGAATAATGTTCCAGTTTGTTGAAAAAGTGACTATTTTCCCTATGTGTGGAAATTTTGAATCTTTAGGTACAATAATAACATTGTGCTACATGTAAAGTTATCTACAATAATATGACTGTGCTACAAACACTGTAAAGTTATATAAAAATAATGTGACTGTGCTACAAACACTGTAAAGTTATATAAAAATAATGTGACTGTGCTACAAACACTGTAAAGTTATATAAAAATAATGTGACTGTGCTACAAACACTGTAAAGTTATATAAAAATAATGTGACTGTACCACATACACTATATATAGTTATCGACAATAAAATAACTGTGATGCAAACACTGTAAAGTTGTCTACAACCTTCCTGCAAACACTGTAAAATTATCTAAAATAATATCACTATACTGCAAACACTGTAAATTTGTCTACAATATAAAGTATGTGATGACGTATCACAGTATTTTACTTGGAAAACCTAACAGGTGGAAGTGTCTTTTGACATTTGTCTGTGTTAATCTCAAAATTAACAGCATGACCTGAATTCTAGTGTGGAAAATGTAAACGTTCAGTGGTGATTACAACAGGGAGTGAGTATGACTATTATTATGCTGACTTCTTAATTCTGCATGGCAATTCTAATAGCATTTCTTTGGGAAATCAATTTTGCCAGACTTTTACAATTACAATTAAGATTGATTAAACGAAACACTCACCCAATGTTAACACTTTCCATGAGCTCTGCACTCAGTAGAAAATGCAAGCAACATTTTTTAATGCAAACTTTGGTTAAATTTGGCCTACAATAATGGTCAGTAGCCCCGCTTTACTGCCTAAAATATTAAAGAGTAAGCATTATTTCAAAGACAAATAATTATTCAAACATCAGCGACACGTACGGACACCCGCACTCTCCCAGAAATCAGCGCCAGACACCACAACTGAGGTTTGACCAAGTTTCTTGTCTGCATTTATAATGTCCTTTACAGGAAGGGCTATGCTTTAGGGATTAATTAAGAGAATTATTAGTCTATTGACCCTGCTCATCACAGAGACTATTTACATTTTTACTTTTGGTCCTAGGGATAGAAACCTCTCAGCTTCATACCCAATATGAACTGATTAAGTTTAGTAAAACAAAATATAAGGATATCTTAAGAGTTCAAAAGACGAATTTTAAAATATATACCTACAGACTACTGACCTTGCAAAACACTGGCTAATACATCTAGTGTGAAAATTGTGCAAGGTTACGATGGGGTGCAAAATGTGCAGAAATCGATTACCCCTCTTGACTTGAAATTTGTTGAACAATGGTCTGCAGGCATCCTGAGTATATATGCAGAGACACATTGCCTCCTTTGATTTATGGGGTGGGTGGGAAGGAACATAGACCTTGATTCGAAAGAGCACACACACACACACACACACACACACACACACACACACACACACACACACACACACACACTGAGTTCAAGTGAATTAAATAAAACTGTATTTTAAATTTACATATACAATTTCATCCACATTGACCTACTCACTCCCCCCCACACACCATTTACTCTTATCAAGAATTGAGAGAGTTGTTTCGGCAATGATCACTGGCTGATTGATTGATTGAGTGTAGGGGGCGCTTCCGGCTGAGAAATGAGTCATATTTATATAGAGTTGCTTTCATAATAACTGGGGAGAAGTCTTTATCTTGAATATTTATGGAAAAATCATCCATAGCATCATTATAGTTTTGTTTCTTAATGTCATTACTTTGGTACGATGTATTTATGACGTCATTATTCTCATGGGCATATATCATTAAGGATTGATTAACTATTTCAAAGAAGTATTAAGCGATTTTGTCATCCAAGGTGTCAAGTAAATAAAATTGGCTCTGGATTGACAGTCTAAATCATTATATTTCAGAAAGGATTCTAATTTCTTTTTAAAGTTCCTTTTAAAAAAGAAAGTTCTACAACTTGTTTCTCCATTTTAATTATAATTCAGTCAATAGCATTCTTATACTTCGTTACAAAACATTTTAACAGTTTCAGTAACGCTGGTGAAGACAACATTTACACTCGTGTGTTTTGTTTTTGTTTTTTCGCTGACTTTTCTCCAGAGGATGCAGTAAGCCTTTTATCAGAGATACTCTCAGTTTTGTAGGGCCTCTGGAGAAAACTTCCTCTCCTCACTTGTTTCTGGAGAGGGCGGGGTGGTGGTTGTGTGTAGAGTAGTTGTAGTGTGTGAGTCGGTTCGTGTCTTGGTGTTGATCACTGTACTGCATGTCGGCGTGTGTGGACGGTGGAGGAAGGCTTCAGTCCGGAGGTCCGTTGACTAAGTCGCCATTGTTGTGGTGGCGGGGTGGGGTGGGGTGTGTGTGTTTACAGAACCTACACTCGTGTGCCAATTTACTTGCTTTTAAGTAAACTGATTAGAACTATGGGATTTCAGGAAATCCGGATACCGGTTTTGGGCTCGACTACGGACATATTACATCCGGTCACATGATCAGCCTTCTTTCTCAGATCCACGACTATTGTGAATTGTTTGGCTTGAAACTGAAAACAGCGCGCGCACGTCATTCTGTTCTCATGGTCCAACCGGAAAAAAACAATACACAGCCGAGTCGACACTGTAGGAAAGGCCTGTTCAATGGTCTCGGTCTTTTACGGTGTGGGCTAACCCCTGCGACTTTTGGGCAGAAGCCCAAATCGAGATCTTGCTGGCAGATCTCAATCTCCGAAACGTGACTGCTGACATAAACTCGAAACATCTTCTCATACTGTTCAGCTATCAAGTGCAGCTCTAGAAGAAAAGGTGTTCTTGAGAATTAGAAAGAGCCGCTAGTATGACTAAATGCTAAGAAGCAATTGATGATAAATGGTCACATACTTCAGCGTGTTCTGCGCTGTTGAATAATATTTACTAATATACATTTTTACAGACTCAAAATATTTTTAAAAAAATAAATTTACTGATGTACAATTTACAACGAATCTTTTAAACGAATATTTACAAATTTATTCGTTACAAACAGTCCCGTAATAGGTGGGGCTTTTTTTTTGTTTTGTTTTATTAAAAAAAAAAATTAAAATTAACTAATTTATTATGTACAAACAACCCATATTTTTATATAGAACAATACTGACTAATTTAGTATTGACAGACAGGTCTAGGATATTCTTTTTAAAGAAGAACATAATATTATATTAATTTATTTTTTTTGCAAAACCGAGAATATTTTGTTATGTTAACTCCCCTTTTCCTCTTTTTTGTTGCGTGTACGTGCTAATCATTATACACAACTGGAAGGTAGCGAGGAACAAGGAACATGAAGTCTCCTCCCTCCCTCACAGGCTCAGAATAGGCTCAGAATAAAGAATTATCTGTAATCGTTTGCAGACTACTTCATGATATATATTTCAAACTAGAATAGAAACATCTAATAGTAAACCTAATGCTAATTCTATTGCTTTAACAAAGAAATCATCTGTACTTTAACCCTAATTCAAATTTAATTGTTCAAGTTACATTAGCACATTAAATTCCTAGATGTGACGACGTAACAACTCGACGCTGTCACTCACCATCATATATATCTGTATTATGCTTCGCATCAGCTCCCCCCAAAAATAAAAAATAAATACATAAAAATAGCATATTCACAATGTCAATTTGTATAAAAGAGAAATGTATAAAGTTTGTATATGCCTATCCAACTATCTGTCTAATTAAATGTCTGCCTCTCTCTCTGTTTCTACTAGTCTGTCATATTTGTCTCTCACCTCCTCACCCTTGTCTTTCGAGACATTGCCTGATAAATTTTCAAGTCTAAGTGGACAGTTTACCCACCCACATATTCTGTAGATTGTAGAGTGTAGACATTAGGACTATATATATATATATACTGACCTGTGGTCAGTGCCTTACAAATCCATACATGAATTCGAAAAGTGAAGAGGGAAAAATAAAGCATTAATAGGAAAAAATCTTCACAAATGTGAAATAGCAAGAGTCAAGGTGAACCAGCTCCTTAACCAGTACAACTTCATTTTATTTTATTTATTTTTAAAATTTTGCCGGGCTCTCCTAACGTTGCAAGTGATTTTTGCAGCATCCGAACAGTGTGGAAAGGAAAGAATACGCTCAACCAGAGTTAGGCTTGTGGAGAGCTATCTCTATTCCCTGCAGAAGCAGAGAATAAAAGAGTTTGTTTATCCCGTGCAGTTAGCCAGAGAATAGAGATTTCCATTCCGTGCAGGTAAACAGAGAGTAAAAGAGTTATCTTTGTTCTGTGCAGCAAAACAGAAAATAGAATTATTTCATATACTACCGTGCATCTAGCCAGAGAATGAAAGAGTTATCTCTATACCGTGCCAACGAATAAAAGAATAATATCTGTTTCCGTGCAGCTAGTTACTTATTAGTGTACGACTGTACGTATTTTAAGTGCACCACTCCACTAGGTTGAACTTGCTGTGTGCCGAGCAATGTTCTTGCTAGCTGGGTTTTGTGTAAATATTCAGAAACCAGACTTGTCACAAAATATTTAGAAATATGTAATCTATTAAATATAAATAGTCTTATGTATGTTGTGTGTTCTGGCACTTATACTATTGTAAATTATTTAAAAACTATAGACAACCAAACAAGTATGTACACAGACAGTCGGACATACACAGCCTGATAGATAGACTTTAAAGTCTTTAGAGTCAAAACTGACGTATACATACAATATTTGTATACTGAGTGTGGCGGATTAAATTTGCCTATCCCTATTTCTAGACCTAATTGTTATATAAATTGTTAAATTATCGAAATGACCCAACCTTGGGCACCTCTTATGATGGTATTTTTGTAAGTGTCAGAGCTGGAGTAAACAACTCAAGTTGAGAATATGCTAGAAATTACTGATGCAATCCAAACAAGTTCCAACTGGATGAGTAGTTTTCATTATCCATTGTTTAAGATTTATGGGAATGAGACCAGCCAATGGACTGACATAAAAAGTTTAACTGTTGTAGAGAATTCTAATGTCTAATCACTTTGAATTTGGAGTGGCATTCTGGTCATGAAAGGTGGCCATTCGCTTAATGGTGAGTTAACTGACTGATTGAGAGAGAATGGACTTAGAAATATTTCGTGCATTTTGCTATTGATATGTTATACTTGTGTTTTATGTAGAGATGTATTTTGTGAGTAGACTTATTTCTACAAAATTTTGAACTAAGATGCTCGTATATAGTATGCTAAATACTTGACACTGTTATCCCCCACCCACCCTTAAAACAATGCCATTTTAAATTTAGTTTTTTTAAGAAATCCACAGGACTGCAAGAAAGACCGAATCATTCAAGAATAAAACTTACCCTGCCAGAAGGAAGAAAATATCACTCGGCGCAAACGAACGTATCCTGCCTGAATAAAAGTATGCACATGCACTATGACCTTAAATAAACTGCACAAAAAAAAATAACGTCTAAAATCGACTTTTTTTTAATCGCACCACTTCTTGCAATCTCTCTAACTTCGATGTACCAGTCTGTTCAAAGGTTCATTCGACTGTGAAAGCAAACACTGAAGTGTTTTGAAAACTGACCGATCCCCACCCCACCCCTGCCTGAAACCTACTACTGGCGACTGATGTTTTAAGAGCTGACCTCATGACCGTAGTGTGAAAACAAATATCAGGGTTTCTTCTGTGTGTGTGTGTGAGTGAGAGAGAAAGAGAGTGTGTGTTTCTGGCAGACAGTTGGATATTAAACACATATAAATATTATTAGTTTTTTTAATTTATGCTGAATTGGGAAAATTTCTGGTTGAATGCTGGCTATTACACGCGTTTGATTTGTAAATGAGTTCAAATGTCATCAATGACGTCACGTTTCATACTGAAGAGCCCTTAAAACAATGCGCAATCGGTTGGTAAGAATAAAGATGGGGTGAAGGACGCCAAAGAATTTGGGCAGAAACGCCTGAGAACCAAGGTCAGTTCCAACGGCTTGTGATCACGTGATAGTGTATAGTCACTGCATCTTCTGTATAGTTGGTATTGTCAGAGTGAGTGTTTATATATCTGACCACTTTGGACAGATCCTAGGAATTGCACTTTAACTTTTGTCATTGTGCAGTGCATGCTCAGGTAAGTCAATGTTTGAATTTCTCTGGCACCCTAAACTCGACGAAGCTACTCTTTCATTCTTATATCCAAATTTCACGACTGCACCACCCACCCTCCCTTTTCAGCTTAATCTCCTATATACTTACAAGGGATTCGTGCGTGTGTGTGTGTGTGTGTGTGTGTGTGTGTGTGTGTGTGTGTGTATGCACGCAATGTCACACCATTTTGAGTTAGTTAATCGATAATATTTGTGTTCAGAAATAAATACATTTTTAATAAGCTTATTCAACAGTATTGAATATTCTAAATATGCGTAGCAAATTTCGAAGTCCGCCACCGATTGGTTATTATTGAAAAAGCTCATGTGTGAGATGTGCTTTATCAGAAGTCCACTGCGGATAACAATTTTGTCAAATGAGACATAGCGTTTCTAAAGTTATTCTAAAAGTCGAAGGTTCGATTCTATGAGCTGCCGAATGTTAATTTAAAAAAAATAAATAAACCTGTCATATTGCTTTCGAAGGTCATTGTTTTGCACACACAAGATTTGACTAAGAGGCAGTCGTTATCGAAATGGGTTGGCATGAAAAGACAACCCTCTCTTTGTCTTCCCCAGTTTATGCGCATGTACTTGAAACTCAGAAAGGTCCAAAGTAGTGGTGACACCCATCCCCACTCTCTCTCACACACAATGGCAGCAAACTTGATGCAAGGACTTTGACTGTGGATCATTCACACACATTCAGGGCACAGCATCGAACGTTTTCACAGGAAAAAAAAACTCGCATTCACAAGTGAAAAGAAGTAGAAGGCGATGATGGCAATTAAATGTGCACGAGTAACTCCGGTCGGCTGGAAAGAGTATATTTTTATGACGTCAGCATCCAAGATAAACTGTAATCAGTGTCAATGAAATCGCACGCAGTGTTCACACCTGATCTATTTGTACCTTGGAAAATCCATACAGCAACACGTACCGTCGTCGGTATTATAAAATGTTTATATCTAGAGTAAGCCGTATACATAATACGTCAAGCCTGGTACAAATATATAGTACATCTGCTAAAACTAAAAAAGCTTTCAGCTGTACGCGTAATGCGTCAGAGCCCGGACCAATAAAATGTACATCTGCTAAAACTAAAAAAAGCCTTCAGCTGTACGCGTAATGCGTCAGAGCCCGGACCAATAAAATGTACATCTGCTAAAACTAAAAAAGCCTTCAGCCGTACACATAATACCTCAGAGCCCGGTACAAAGAGACTATTCAGGCAAACAAACCCTCCAACCCTGCTGGCAAATTAGTCCGTGCCATCCACTTGGCCATGATAATCACTTTACCGGCCTTCTAGTCTCGAAAAAGGGCAGATAAATAATCAGCGAGGCACGGTACAGTGCCAGCTGTAAATCAAACCTACACAGACTTTAGGCCTACAAGACCTTGACCATAATATATCTATACTGCACTCATATATTTGTGATAATATTTGTACATAATTTCACACGAATAGCCAGATGCATAGTTCACACACTGCGTAACAATGCCTAACCTAACAATACATGACTGCTGCATTTACTCATCATACTACATGTAATGACGCAATTCCACATCATTGTATATGTCTGGTCATTTCCAGCCGTCCAAACTTTCATAAACTGGAACCTGCCCGTATTACCCTACTGCAAATTATGTATGTATGCATACTGAAAATTTCATGGCGTTTCATGGCCAGATCGGGCACAGCAAAATGAAATCAATCTCGCTCTAAAGGAAATGACCCTCGTTATTATATTGCAGTTATGAAAATAATTTGAATTTATCTTCTTTAGTTGTTAGTCGCCACGGTATAGTTCGGGCACTGCAAGACAAACCGACCTTAAAAAGAAAAAAATGGCTCACATAGTCTGTTATTCCACTTCCCGTCGGAATAGTGCCGACACTAACATTACAGCAACCCACTTTAATTTTATACGCTGGACTATGCATATATATATATATACTTGACTAAGCATGTACATATAA
This sequence comes from Sinotaia quadrata, assembly GCA_028829895.1. Classification (NCBI taxonomy): domain Eukaryota; kingdom Metazoa; phylum Mollusca; class Gastropoda; order Architaenioglossa; family Viviparidae; genus Sinotaia; species Sinotaia quadrata. Next base: position 27,758,174 of record CM054183.1, on the reverse strand, counting down.
ACTAGTCTATGCATAATATAGTTTCCTTGGATGACCTCTTTGGTCAGCGTCGATTGTGTAACGGTAGATCTCAGTCTTTTCCTCAGAAATGTTTAGTTGAAACTTTAAAAGTTTTCTCTCTTATTATGATGATTTTACCCAAAATCCTGGCTTCCGTTTAAGAAAGAAAAATGAAAGTTGAGTCAAATGTATTAGCCTAATTAATTTGATTACGCAGCCTATCATCGATGACGGAGCTTACTTGCTGACTTAATAATTATTACCAGCGTTTACAGTAGTTTAAACCAATGGTTCCTAACCTTTGTACATCAAACTTCTAAAGACCACTTTTCCAACTACACATTTAGTTGCGGACAACCATCTCAACAATTTATTGGTTACATACGCACTGAATAATGTAGCCGCGGACCACCTGATAACGTGAAGCAGACCACAGGTTGGGAACCACTGGTTTAAACCACTTGCGCGCAATTGGTGACGTCATATGGTTGCAAAGAGCTTCAACATTCTGATGGATTTGCCCTAAGCTGGGGCTGTAAGCATACAATATTGTACATCTGCGCTTTGTGGTTAAGATTATGTCCAATTTAAACTTGCACAATCAATGGATAAAGTAGTACTGTTTTATAGGATGTCCAAGACGCCCAATACCACACACACACACACACACACACACAGTGCACTTAATAGCAATCTATATCGTCGACTGCAATCCAAAAAAAATATTGTAAATATATAAATTTTGCGGTTTTCCTGCGCCAAAATATTATTTTTTAATTGTCAGTTGTAGATTGCTGTTTTCAAAAATTAAATTATTTTTATAAAGTAAATACAATGGCATGTGCTGATACTATTTAGCAGATACAGTGCCAGAATGTTGTGTCGTTGACTACTTTCGCCTCACAGGAGTTGAAAACTTTTCATTTTGCTTTTGTTGTTGTACCAACAACAAAAACAAATTGCCCTTCCTTTTTTTAATTTTCAAAATAAATTAAATTAGTATGATTACATATACTTACTAATACTGGAAGGATTCCCAGGATAATAAATCCATGAGGGACCATGTTTCAGAATAATCGTGAGCAAGTTATCACAGGAAAAAGTTTCTACCTAACTCAGTCGGTGTTTGCTGGGAGTCAAAGTTCCCTCGTAATGCAATACCCAGCACTGTACAGAGTGGCTTTTATTCCAGTCGAAAGCCTCTTGTTGACCTGCATACGTCATTGGACGATTTCGTGAACCGGAAGTAATCAGGCTGCTGGCGTTCGCACTGTATGGTAGATACACAGATATCAATGATCTCGCAATGGAGCTTGTATATTCGGTTGATTACAGGAGTCTTCCAAAAACAAGCGATTTTTTACTCGAAGAAAAAACTGTTTGCAGTTTGTCCTGTAAAAATATTTTGGCATTTAGCCGATTGAGTAATGCCGGCAAAGATAGGTAGGTGCATTATCTCTGTTGTTCCAATGCATGGCGACTTCTTTACACATTGCACTAAATAATCACTAGTCAAAAGGATTCTGTCCAAAGATTATAGAGCATAACCATTTACTACAGTGCACTCTGAAATTAATAACTCATAGGGTAGTTACTGTCGGTTTTTTTTTGTTTTTTTTTTAGAAGGTTAACAAACTAACATCTCATTCATAAAGGTGTAAAGAGTTAAATACCCCCTCTGAGTCTGACATTCGTGACAAGCACATGCCTACAATAGGATTAAAACAAGTCATCTCTGGATCTATGCTAATTGCTATGGTAAAGAGGTAAAGATCTGTGTGGAGTTTACTAAGGGATCATGACCTAAGGGTTTATAATCCAACTTTCTTTTATGCTTGGATATTGATAAGTACTATTTTAGATTATTTTTCCATTCTTGATTTTGGCCTGCATGATACCAGTATTTGGTTATTTTGATAAAGTGTGATTCTGAGAGTTGAAAACATTCTGTTTATTATTTAAAGTCCATTTTCAGCTTGTTCACTAGTTTAATTAGCTTTAGATAGTGAAATATTAAGTAAACTAACCATAAAAATTACTCTTAATCTTCACCAGAAGCAACTGCAGACAGATTTGATGCTTACTCACAAGTTTATGCAAATATTTCCCATGTAAGTCAAGATGGCTTTTAATTTTTATAACTGAATTGGTTTGTAGAGTATGTGCAGATAACACTAATAACAGTTAGTGATTCCATGCTTCTACTTCTAGGTGTAAAGAGTAAGCACAACTATAATGGGTTTAAATCATTATTCATAATACCATACTTCTAGTACTGTAGTTCTAGCCAAAGTCATTCCCTTTTGCAAACTTTGGCTAAAAGTGATGTATTATCATCACAATGACCATATCCTCACATATTTATGAATACAGTTTGTGGCTTTAACTTAACACTACAGTACTGTATGTTAATATGGAATAAATTAAGAGAGTATATTTTAGAATATTTTATCCAGTTGTGAAAATATCAGCAGTTAAGTTCAGTCTCTCAACTTGAATGGGTTACACATGTGCTTCTAAGAAAAATGAAGAACGAAAGCAGAAACATATCATGAAATGGATTATTATTATTTGGTTCAGAAAAGTAGGAATTATATGAATGCTATAATCTGTGAGCTTGATAAAAAAAAATTAAAAATTCTCCACTTTTGTTTAATTAATTCATATATTAATAATTTTGTACAAAAATAAATGATAAATTTAACAATAAATTAACATCTTATAAATATTGTAAAAATCTAATTAATAATAAATATACACACAGTAAAACTCTACAATAACACACCCTATGATAACACGGATTTAAACACAGTGCAATCATAAGTTTGCTTGCCTTTTGCAGATCATGTTAGAAATAAATATTTTGATGACTGACAATTCTTTTGCCTGTTTATTTCATGTTTTAGTGATGTCATTCTGTTGTTGAAGTGAGAGAAGATTGTTCATCAAGCTATTCCCAAACCAGCCAAAAATGTCCCAAGGTATTAAAACACCTTGAAATCAGGTTGATATGTCTGGAAACTTGAGACATGGGCAAATATAGTGTCAGAATCATGAAACTCAGAAGCATTTTTGATTTTGCTAGAAGCCACCAGTCAATGGCAAGGAAGCAGATCAGATTAGTTGTTTTTTTTAAAGAACTGATAAACTAAAAATTTTAGAGTCATGCAAACACACTGACATCATACCCAGTGCAGTGATTAATAGAGCTTAACATGATTTGACATTCAAAAATTCAGAAGTAAAAATTATATACAGACTGATTAAATATGCTTCCAAATTAAAAATGAAAGTATTTTGGGCCTCAGATTTTTATGTTAATATGATTGTTGCTGATTTCATTTTTAATGAATAAAATTTTAATTAAAAACACTATGCTGGGATAATGATATGTAATAATATTCCAACTGTTTTATTTTTTAAAACTTAATTGACTGACTTGAAATTGCAAAATTTCGTAACCAATATAACATGACGATGACCTCACTTTTATCGCTATCAGAATTTTTTAACCTAAATTATTGTGTTATACTAGTGGGATTGTATTGAGTGTGTATGTGTGGAAGCATATGTGATTTTTTGCTGCTGCTTGTTTTGCTAATGCCTCTTTTATTTTTAAATTGATAAATTATTTGATTAACTTATTTTTTTTTTATATCTATACATTTAATGATTTATTAAGTTGTTATTTAGTATGTCATTAAATCAACCAGTATCTAAACAGTTTACTTTAAGTGATTGTGTGCATTTAAGATTTCCAATATATTTATTTCTTCAACTACATCAACATAAGAAATATAATATATATTATTTTTTTTATTATGTACTTTAAGTAATATTTATTTATTTTGTTTTTAGTTTTCACTAAATCAGAAAATGTCTGTTGAACATTTGAGATATTTATATTATGAAGTAAAGTTTAATATTATAATCACTGAGTATAATATTTTACAATCTCCTAAATCATAGAGGGCAAGGTGATGCAGGGCATTTGGGAACTAGATGTATTTATTTTCCCACAGTTCTCATTCATGCAATTTGTTATGTTTAAAATGTGGCTAAAACTGTTGTAGTAATAGTAATACTGGGAACAGAGAGGTCAATTTGTAATAGTTGGAAGGATAATACTTTAAGTCACAGGGGAGACCATGGTTGGCATTTGCCTGGTCCTTGTTTCTCATGCCTGGACAGTAAAGTGTCATGTTGCAAAATATATCCTGTTAGGAAATAATATATTTTTATTTATTTATTTAAGCTTTAGCTTCCTGTTTTGATCTTGTACTACTCAAATAATAATCCAAATAATATTAATTATTAATTTATTGATGATTTTAAAGAAATTGTGTGTGTTTGTGTGTGAGACTTGAGAGTTTCATGTTCATGTTATATAACCAGCTTGAAAAGTCAGTGATACTGTCACACTTCTTTGAAAATGTTCTGTTATAATTTAGCTTGGTCACATTAAGGACTTACTCCTGTATCTGTGCAAAATTCATTGTAAATCAGCAATAACTATACTACTGGGTAATTAACTAGTATGCCATATCCCATGATGAGACTTTCTTTGCCATTTTAACTAACACCTAAACACTGTAAAGACAAGTTCATCTAGCAAAAATTTAAAAGAGTAAATAATATAATCATGAGTAATTTTTGAAAAAACTAGCATTTTTAAAAAATCATGGCTAAATTATAAAGAGAAAACTTTATATCTTTGAGCATTTATTTGGGCATCAAACTTGTACAGTCATTATTGGAAAAAAAATAAATTCAGTCTCTTTAATTTTTTTCAACTTTTGTCTGAAAGTAAGAACATACAACAAAAATCCAAATAGCAAGAAAAGAGTTTAAAAAAAAATATATGCTTGCAGTTTTTATTTCTTGGCTTAGATGTTGAAGTCACTATGACACAAGATAAGAATAAAGATTTGCAATGGTAATAAAACTTTGATCAGAGGAGGAAAAAACAGGTGATGGGGGGATAAAAATTTTGTTCCTTTTAAAATAAAAAACAAAAAGCTATTTGATAACGTTTATTGATAGTGCTTTAGCCAAAGTTGTGACGGGAACCCTGATTCTCTAATGACGTTAAACATGTAGTGAAACTTATATGTAGTGTAAAACAAAAATACTTTAAATTGCTGTTTACTCCATATTCATTTCTCTCTGATTTGAAATGATATATTTGGGTTGTTTTTGCAGTTACTAATGAGAAACTGTTTATATGGCTGTTTACAAAGTGGGTTTGATTTAGATCGGTTTTAAATGTTAAAATGTAAATGAAGTGAAAACAAAGATAAACATGCAGGATATGCATAAGAAACCCCTAGCATTGTAGAATATGTTTTCTATTTAAAGATACTAAAATTGAAAATACACGTGTTTTTATTTAAAAGGTAATGGTGCATATGGAATATTTTGTCATAATTTTTTTCTGAAATTAATGTGGGAAATTACACAAAAGATAACTAACTTGCCTGATTGACCAGACTAGACATACTTATAATTATATTGATAGATAGATAGGTAGAGTTGTACTTTAACACTCATATTTAAGCATAGTTTCACTTTTGTATTTCTGTCCTGCTTTTGATGAAAATAATCAGGGTTTACTGGTAATTCTGACTCGCATAACACCCATTTAATTTTCTTCCTTTGGCATCAGTCATTACCTGCGATGGAAGAAGCAGGTGTCAGTTGAGACAGTTAACTTTCAGTAAATATAGCGATGTAAAACTGTTTCCAATTTTACATCAGAATCAGCTGCCAGCAATGAAAGTGGCAAAAAAGAAAAAAGTGTTGCCAGTAGCAAAATATTTATAAATACAAGCCTCAGTCTAAAACATTTTAAAAAGAAATAACAAACTCTTAGGGAGTTTTGGAGGTGCTTTGTTATGTTTTTATTTGTCTGAGAACATTTGCTGTGTTAAGAGAGAATTGAAAGAGAAAATGTAGCTTGGAACACAGAGAAATTATTTTCAAAGAAGGTAGGACGTAATAGTTATTATGCAAGGAAAACAGAAAGTAAAATTTTACTAGGGGCATAGAGTGAGTTTTTTCTTGAAACTTAGTGGACTTTGCTTGGAATACAGAGACAATATGTGCTAGGAAAGTGGAAGCAAAAAGTGGAGTTTTACTAGAAATAAAGAGAATGAGTTTTTACAAGACAAAGCCAGATGGGTTTTTTTTTCATAGGGAAGCTGAAAGTAAGACTTTGCTAGATATGTGGAGAGAGACTTTACTAAGAAACTGAAAAGTTAATAATAATATTTTGCTAGGAGTAGGATTACATTGTTTAGTTTTTGCAAGAAATACAGCAAGATACGTTTTTTGTCAAGAAAAACAAAAAGTGAGATTTTGCTAGGAATATACCAAGGGGCTATTTGCTTGGAATAAAGGTTATTAGGTTTTGCTAAGAATATTAAGTTTTTTTCAGAATAAGAGAGTGAGATTTTGTTTAGAATGGTTGAAAATAAGTTTTTCTAAATATATAAAGAATGTCATTTTGCTTGGAACGTAGAAAGTGATTTTTTTCCTTCTGAAAGAACAGGAAATGAATTTCACTAGGTACAGATTGTTACGTTTCCAGTATTTATTTAAAGACCCTGCTTAGAATAATTAAAAGACTTTAAATATAATTAATTCTTCCTCTCATATTCTACGCAGACTGGTTGCTCAATTTATTATCTGACTAATTAAAAGTGCGTCTTGTAGTTCAGACGACAAATTTACAGACTAATAAACTGCGAACTTTTAGCTAGATTTGAAAACAGTTAAATCCCTCTAAATTAATATGCACTCGTCATCAATCTTTCTGCTCATCCGCCCCCATTCAAATCTAAGAATTAATCTAATTGGTCTATTGTGCATAGAAATCAACTACTAAGAGGTATTAACAAAGAAAATAAGATTTAATAAAGTTTAACAAATTAACAATAAATCGAATGCAACGCGAATAGTCTTCACTCTGTCTTTACGCGCCTATGCCTGATTTTTGTCAATCTAAATTGCCAGAAAAGTGTTCCTTTGAGATCTGTACACTTGATTTTGCACTTAGCTCTATTCTTGTATCCTTGGTCTCAACACTCAGTCATGCTGATTCGTTCCCTCAGTCCCCCTTTAACGACACACGTGGTGCATAAGGAATGATGTCCCTTTGTTAGTGGCTAGGAACTGGAATTTTTGCAGCATGGCCCTCAGAGTGGATTTCGACACGCTTACACCAATAAGCTAATGCAGGTGAGGCATGGTGAAACATGAACCATGAGCCGACCTGTGGATGCAACGTGTTTGGATATAATTCTCAACCTAACAGGTCCTACCTAGGCATGGCTCAATTAAATGCGCTGAACAAGAGTTTCAACCTCGCGTCGCTTACAATTAGATTTAGAAAAAATATAATCGTCTCACATGTGTTCCATTTAACAGTCATGACGTATGAAGCAATAAAATAGATACAACGTTAAATTAATGTTCATACAAGGGGTAATTCAAGCCGACAGAGCGCTTCACAATTTACAATTTAAATTACACGCAATAATTGAATTACATGAAGAATTCATATCGAGCGCAGCATTCTGGCTCTTAGTGAATTAAAACAATATAAATTAAAGTACAGAAATGGAAAAATGGTTACAATAAATTTATATTCCGTAACATATAGGTTTTCAGCTATTTCTCTGAACCATGCTCAAGTGTATATGGAAATCATATAATACATAGCACAAATACATACTTAAACAATACATAGGCAAATACTATTAAATAAAATGATACCTTTGAGAGAAGTCGAAGGGTACCTTGATTCTCTATGGCGCCGGCTGCCTCTCACGACCCGAGTAAGCTGATGGAATTAGCTAAAATGTGCTCGAAGTGAGGGAGCGGAAGCGTGTGGGTACATATATAGAAAGGTATATTGCGTATCACGTGACTGTTCGCAAAGCATGTGGTTGGTTCGAGAACTGGACAATGGTCCTAAAGTTACATAACATCTTGACCTGTTCTAGAAGCACCTAGAAAAAGGAAGCTTTGAACAAAGGGCCAAGGGTTTCAAATATTCGAATTTGAAGTAAACAAGGCAAGTGGGTCACGAAGTCGGACAATTTTATCAGACTGTGACACCCCCTTGCTTTTGAGGCGTTTATCTTGCCAAAGATAAAATGCCTCCTACAAATTATGTATGATAAAATGTAGAAGTCCACAATGAAGAAAAATTTACACAAAAAAAATTTCGACATTCCTAGAAATAAAGTGTGCAACTATATTTCATATCTACAGGAAGGAATCCGTAGGGTTCAGTTAATTGATTAAACAACATTCTATCAGTACCGGCACTTGATGGCATCAAGCACGACTCATGTAATCTGCGCCAACATTCAAAGACCCTTTGATGTAATGAATATTTGCGTCATACTGTGTCAGAAACAAAGACCAACGCATTAAACGGCTGTTCGTAAATTGCGCCTGTCCGAGAAAGGCCAACGGCTGGTGATCGCACTCAATGACAAAGGTTTTTCCGTACAAATAGTTTTCGAACTTTTTTATGGCCCAAACTATTGCAAGACATTCCTTTTCACTGGTGGAATATTTCTGTTCAGTAGTTGTGAGTTTACGGCTTGCATATGCAACTGGGTGTTTGGTGTCATTGTGTTCTTGTAATAACACTGCTCCTAATCCTGTGTTGCTAGCATCAGTCCTTAACAAGAATGGTTTTGTCAGATCTGGCAGTTTAACAACTAAATCTGAAGTCAGTCTAGATTTCAGTGTGTCAAAAGCGTTTTGGCATGCATCAGTCCACACTACTTTTGTAGGCATATTCTTACGTGTCAAGTCAGTCAGAGGACATGCAATGGCACTAAAATCTGGTACGAATTTTCTGTAGTAGTTAGCAAGACCAAGAAAACTTCTAACTTGTGTTTTTGTTAGGGGTTGTGAAGTGTCCTTAAGTTGTGCTATCTTAGCTTCACTTGGCGACATAGTTCCATGACTCAACTTGTGTCCCAAGAAGTCTAAGGAGAATTGTGCTATTTCACACTTCGTAGGGCGGGCAGTGAGGTTGGCTTGTTTTAATCTGGCTAGCACATCTCGTAAGAGTGTTAAGTGCTCCTCCCATGTCTGGGTGCCTAGAATTAAATCATCCATGAAGTTCTCAACTCCACGTCCGTACAGTGGTTCTAACAATGACCGCATCATTTTAGAAAAAATGCTTGGAGCGTTTGAAACTCCGAAAGGCATAACTTTCCATGTGTAGTTTCCTACTGGTGTAGTGAAAGCTAGTATGTGTCGATCAGTGTCCTTGACCTTGATTTGCCAAAAACCGCGTGACAAATCTATTTTGGTATAGTAATGAGCGTTAGCTAGCTTAGTGAAGATGAGATCCGGATCAGGAAGAGGTTCGGCACAAAACTCTGTCACTTGATTGAGTTTGCGGTAGTCTACGCAAAAACGGAACGAGTTATCACGTTTTTTAATCAACACGATGGGTGATCCGTAGGCACTGTCAGTCTTCTCTATGACCCCTAGATCTAGCATAGTCTTAATCTCACGTCTAACGTCATCTATCTTAGCGTGTGGCAACGGATACGGCTTCAAACGTATCGGTTTGTTGTCAGTCAGCTTCAGTGAAAATTCTATTAAGTCTGTCAACCCTGGTTTGTCTGTCAGAGTAGATGAGAACTCATTAAGCAATTCATTCACTTCTTTTTTCTGTCTTTCTGTCAAGGCTTCATTTACCCTAACGTCTTTGACAGTTTCGTCCGTCTGTAGAGGACAGTTTGGTAAAGTACCAGTGACGCAATCAGTATCCCCCTCGTCTTCTGTAACTATCGTCGCTACGACAAAATCAGCTTGAGTGGTTTGATCCTCACGGCTTATGTACTTTTTGAGTAGGTTAACATGAAAGATTTTCTCTCTCTTTCCTGTCTGCACCTTATAGTTCAGTCCCCCTAGCTTGGCGGTAACTACAAAGGGCCCCTTCCATTTCATCTGAAGTTTGTTATGTGCTTCAGGAAGCAACAGTAACACTTTGTCATTAACTTCAAATTCTCTAGGTTTGGTGTGCTTATTGTAATATTCTGCCTGTCTAGACTGAGCTATCGTCAAGTTTTCCCGTGCTATCTTGCCTATAGTTTCAAGACGGTTTCTTAAGTCAGTGACGTATGTATAAGTTGTCTTAACTTCGTCATCTGTCTTTTCATCAGTCCAAAGTGCCTTCAAAATCATCATCGGTCCGCGTACAGTACGTCCGTAAAGTAGCTCAAATGGTGAAAACCCGGTGGAAGATTGTGGCACCTCCCTATATGCAAATAGTAGGGCAGGGATGTATCTGTCCCAGTCTTTCGGTTTATCAGTGGCGAGCTTTTTAAGTGCTGTTTTTAATGTCCCATTGTATTTTTCAATCAGACCATTTGCCTGGGGGTGGTATGGTGTGCAAGTAAGATGTTTGATGGAAAGTAAACGATTTACTTCCTTCATTACGTTGCCTATGAATTGACTCCCCTGATCCGTCAAAATTTCAGTAGGAATTCCAACACGACTCCAAAGACCGAAAAGGGCTTCGGCGACAGTTTCAGTATCAATATTTTTCAATGGTACTGCGTCGGCGAATCTTGTTGCGTAATCAATAGTGGTCAGCACGTATCGATTACCTCTCGTTGATGTGGGTATTATAGGCCCAATCAAATCCAATGCTACGCGCTTGTAGGGTTCACTGATCAGTTCAGGCTCTCCTAACGGTGCGGGTCTGATTGAATTTTTAGACTGTGTTCTCTGGCATGTGTCGCAACTTAACACGAATCTACGGATATCGGCAGTGATGTCCGGCCAATAAAACTCACTTGTAATACGACTAGTTGTTTTTTGTACACCCATGTGTGCACCAAAAAGACTCTCATGACCTAATCGTAATACGTCATTTCGTTTGGTTTGTGGAACGACTAATTGTTTCCGAAATTCGTCTCCCACTTTCGAATAGCGGTACAATAAACCCTTTTTCAGAATAATGCACGCTTTCTTATTCGAATCGTCAGTGTTGACGTCACTAACAAGTACAGCTTGCTTGCGTAACTTGTATAGTGTTTCGTCCTCAGCTTGTAATATTTTAATCTCGCTAACTGTTGCTTTATCTACGGCTGGTGCGGCAGACATCGGTGCAGTTACAGATTTGTCTTTACTACTCGCTGCTCTGGTTACAGCGTTAACCAGTGGTGGTTCAGTTGAAGTTTGTTTTTTGCACGGCAAAACATACTTGCAACCAAGGATCACGTCATGCGGTGAGTTTTCCATAACTGCCGCTTTGACTGTTCCTTCTACAAAGTCTGAAACAATCGAGATCTCAGCTACTGGTAAAATGTCTTTTTCGCCGTTTGCAAAGGTGACAGAGATTGTCTCCCCTGTGTAGTCGGTACGGTTAACTAATGATGCATTTACTATAGCGTCCAGCTCACACCCTGTATCAAGCAAAGCGATTGTATCGTGACCGTTTGCCTGTACTGGTGTTCGATTCGATTTTTCCGTTTTAGGTGTATGACTTTCTACTGCGTAAACCTTAGCTGTTTTCTTTTCAGGACATGTTCGTGAAAAATGGCCACTATCACCACAAGTGTAACATGCAAGATTCTTTTTATCTTTCTGTTTGTCGGACTTGTTTTTAGTGTCGGGTTTAGATGTTTTATCATCACGCTCATTAGGTGCCTTCCCGTCATTTTTCTTATCCTTTCGAGTCTGCGGTTCGTTCGGTCGAGACTTGTTGTTCGCGTGTGCGTTCGAGAATTGAGAATGTGCGTCGTCAAAGCGATCGGCGGCGTTGCCTATCTCCTCTAGCGTAGATTTTTCCCTTATTGCTAAGTGAATCAGTAGATCTGATTTGTATGACCCGAGAATATGGTCTTTTACCATTTCATCCCTAAGACCTGCGTACGTCTGTGGAGTTTCGGCTAGATCTATCCATCTTTGGAACAAGTCAGCTACGCGTCGTATGTACTGTGCGTGCGTCTCTGAACTGGCTTTAGTGGCCTGTTTAAACTTACGTCGGTATGTATCTGCTGTGAGTTTGTAACGTTTCAATAATGCGGCCTTGACTGTGTCGTAATTATCTGACTCAGAATCGCTAAGCTTATTGAACTCGTTTTTCGCACTGCCCTGCAATAACCCCGATAAATTTATCGCCCAATGTTCCGCTGGAATGTTTGTTGCTCTGGCTAACTTTTCAAACGTTTTTAAATACGCGTCTATTTGATCTTTGTTCTCATCAAATGGGACCATATTTATCTTTGGAATGATATTTTCAATTCTACTGTGATTATTTCCATCGCTAGAACGCGAATCACCACTGCTTCTGCGATCACGGTTTGGGTTGGTAACTTCTAGTTTCTTTACTTCCCATTCTAACCGTTTTATTTCCGCGTCTGCGGCGATGCGTTTGGCTTCTGTATCCGCTGCGATGCGTTTTGCTTCTGTGTCCGCTGCGATGCGTTTAGCCTCGGTTTCAGCTAGTCTTTCAGCCTCTAACTTCTTAGCTTCGCGGGCAGCTATACGTTCTTCTCTTTCCGCTTTCTCCACTTCCTCTAGCTTAGTTCTAACGTAGCTAGTCAGTTCGTCACCCTGATATCCTATCATGATACCGGTTTCTTTCAGGTCTTCGAGAACCTGTTTGCGATCCATTTTACTGTCTTAGCGCGCTGGCTACAATAAAAATGTATCTCGTGAATTGTGTGTTTTTTAACCGTCGGCGATAACTCCGCTTATCCCGAAAATAACTTTTAGGCTACAACCTTACAAAAATTATTTAATTTACTCAGAACACCTTCCGAAATAAATTACGCGTTAACTCTTTACACGTTTCACCTGCTTGTCACAGTGTCCGCTGTTCCAAGACTTCCGTAATGTCACGGCTCCTACCATACAACATTACACATTATATCTAGCACCCTAAATATAATAGTCCGAAGTCTGTTACTACCGATAACTCTCCTAGCTGGCGGTATAACCTTCGACTCCTCACAATGAAGTACTCAGTAACACAATACTAAATAAATCATTCAATAGCTAACATGACATATTTAACTACGCTTAAATATATCAACATTAACTAACATGCACGCTACTCTGCAAAAGAATACATGCACATGTCACAACAAAAGCAAAGAAAATCAGTGATACAAAAATCAAAAGAACAATTGGCAATTCTGTTCGTTCGTTCGTTTCTAGGTTATGATGCGCCCTATGTATAAAAATGTTACAATTTACAATTTAATACATATCAATCCCGCGACGACCCCCACTTGTTACGTTTCCAGTATTTATTTAAAGACCCTGCTTAGAATAATTAAAAGACTTTAAATATAATTAATTCTTCCTCTCATATTCTACGCAGACTGGTTGCTCAATTTATTATCTGACTAATTAAAAGTGCGTCTTGTAGTTCAGACGACAAATTTACAGACTAATAAACTGCGAACTTTTAGCTAGATTTGAAAACAGTTAAATCCCTCTAAATTAATATGCACTCGTCATCAATCTTTCTGCTCATCCGCCCCCATTCAAATCTAAGAATTAATCTAATTGGTCTATTGTGCATAGAAATCAACTACTAAGAGGTATTAACAAAGAAAATAAGATTTAATAAAGTTTAACAAATTAACAATAAATCGAATGCAACGCGAATAGTCTTCACTCTGTCTTTACGCGCCTATGCCTGATTTTTGTCAATCTAAATTGCCAGAAAAGTGTTCCTTTGAGATCTGTACACTTGATTTTGCACTTAGCTCTATTCTTGTATCCTTGGTCTCAACACTCAGTCATGCTGATTCGTTCCCTCAGTCCCCCTTTAACGACACACGTGGTGCATAAGGAATGATGTCCCTTTGTTAGTGGCTAGGAACTGGAATTTTTGCAGCATGGCCCTCAGAGTGGATTTCGACACGCTTACACCAATAAGCTAATGCAGGTGAGGCATGGTGAAACATGAACCATGAGCCGACCTGTGGATGCAACGTGTTTGGATATAATTCTCAACCTAACAGGTCCTACCTAGGCATGGCTCAATTAAATGCGCTGAACAAGAGTTTCAACCTCGCGTCGCTTACAATTAGATTTAGAAAAAATATAATCGTCTCACATGTGTTCCATTTAACAGTCATGACGTATGAAGCAATAAAATAGATACAACGTTAAATTAATGTTCATACAAGGGGTAATTCAAGCCGACAGAGCGCTTCACAATTTACAATTTAAATTACACGCAATAATTGAATTACATGAAGAATTCATATCGAGCGCAGCATTCTGGCTCTTAGTGAATTAAAACAATATAAATTAAAGTACAGAAATGGAAAAATGGTTACAATAAATTTATATTCCGTAACATATAGGTTTTCAGCTATTTCTCTGAACCATGCTCAAGTGTATATGGAAATCATATAATACATAGCACAAATACATACTTAAACAATACATAGGCAAATACTATTAAATAAAATGATACCTTTGAGAGAAGTCGAAGGGTACCTTGATTCTCTATGGCGCCGGCTGCCTCTCACGACCCGAGTAAGCTGATGGAATTAGCTAAAATGTGCTCGAAGTGAGGGAGCGGAAGCGTGTGGGTACATATATAGAAAGGTATATTGCGTATCACGTGACTGTTCGCAAAGCATGTGGTTGGTTCGAGAACTGGACAATGGTCCTAAAGTTACATAACATCTTGACCTGTTCTAGAAGCACCTAGAAAAAGGAAGCTTTGAACAAAGGGCCAAGGGTTTCAAATATTCGAATTTGAAGTAAACAAGGCAAGTGGGTCACGAAGTCGGACAATTTTATCAGACTGTGACACAGATGTGTGATTTTTCTTTTCATTATGTTGTTGCTAACAAAGAATACAGATTGAATTTTTGCTATTAAAACAGCAGTAGGGAGTGAACTTTTGTTAGGCATTGCAGAGGAAGATTTTGGTTTAAAAAAGGTGATTTTTCATCAAGAATACAAAGATGAATTTTACTTGAAAATAGAAAGTGATTTTCATTATATTGTAATGCAAAAAGAGTTTATGCTAGGAAATAGACAATGAATTTTTGTTATAATACAAATGTTGAGTTTTTTAAAGGAATACAAAGAGTGAACATTTGCAAGAGCAACAGCAAATAAATAGAGAGTTTTCATTAAGATCTTTCTGAGCTTTCTAGAAATGTAAAAGATTGTTTTTATCTGCTTGCTAAGGATCACATTTTGATAGAAATAGACAATTTTTAAAAATTTAGGAATATATATTTTCCAGCTAGGAACACAGAGCATATATGAGAAAGAGGAAAAGTTTTATGAGGGATACAGAGTTATGTTAGGAAAACAGTTAACGATTTTCTTTCCTTTCAGAGAGATATTTTGCTGAAATATAAAGAATAACGTTTTGCAAGGAATAGAGTTTTATGCTAGAAAAATAGAAAGTTTTTCTTGGGAATATTGAGTTCTTATATGGTAATGAAACAGAAAATAACTGCTTTTTACATATTCAGAATGTCATTTGTTGTTGTTGTTGCTAGGAATACAGAGTTAATTTTGTTCTTCTTGCTATTTCTGGTAGAAATAGAGAAAAACGAGTGGTTATTTGCTAGAAAAATATAGAGGTTTTCTTCTTCTAGGAATACAGAAAGTAAATTATGCCAATAATTCAATGTTTTAATAGTAGATTGGGAGTTGTTGCTAGTAATACAGTGTTTTTAATAAGAAATGGAATAAAGAGGGCACATTTTTGTCAGGAATAATAGAGAGTGAAATTTTGCTAGAATATAAATAGTAAGTTTTCACAAGGAATAGAGTGTGATTTTGCTTGAATTACAAAATTTTACTTAAGTTTTTGCAAGAGAGTGAGATTTTGCTACATTTAAAAGCAAATTTTTGCAAGGAACACAGTGGGATTTTGCTAGAATTAAAATAGTTTGCAAAGAATACTGAGAGTGAGATTTTGCTAGGATTAAAATAGTACATTTTTGCAAGAAATACAAAGAAAGAGCTCTGCTAGGAAACAGAAAATAATTTTTATTTGGAATATAGAAATTGAGTTATGGGCTGAGAAAGTGAGTTTTCACTAAAATATTAAAAGTTAGTTTTAATTCCTTAGGGAAATGGTAAGTGAGGTTTTTGGTATTTACATTTGTTGTTTGTTTTTTTTAAAAAAGACATAAAGAGGTTTTGCTAGGAGAAAACATCAGCTATTAAATAGCAATATAAATAAATTATATACAAGATTTTGAATATTTAAATAATACTGCTCCCCCTTCTAGCATCCACTGTCTGGATAACCTTGGAAACGGAGGTCAGTTGGAAGCAGCAGGATTCTGTAGTTTTCTTCTCCCCCACCCCAACTTCTCCTTTATTTGATACTCAGTAGCTAAAAGGGATAATTTCTAACATATAAATAACCTATCAGCTATTTATTAGCAGAGAAGCACACATTGTTATTAAGAATTCTATCTATATATCTATCCTTTAGTCTTGTCGACCGTTGGGGCGCCACTGACAACCAGTTTCCTCCATTCTAATTTATCTTCAGCTGATCTTACTGTATTGCTCACTCCGAGATGTTATCCTCCCATCTTTTCCTCTGTCTTCCCCTCCTTCGCCCTCCTTGCACAGTACCTTGCATGATTGTCTTGGCAAGCCCTGTTGATCGTTTAACAAGCCCTTACCATTATTTTCATTTTGCGTTTTTTTCACAATGGCCAATAGCTCTTCAGGGAAGTAGGTACAAAGTGGCAGTGGATCATAGGAATGGAAAGTTTAGCGTGATAAAAATATCCTTGGCGCTTTCCATATTCAATAGCAATACGTTGTTTACATCGGGGCGTAAGTGCGCACTGTTGATCTAATATCTTCGTTAATTTACGTTGATCGTAACTACGCATCATCTTTATCGGCTCCAGCAGCGTAACGGGCCACCAAGTCTTGAGTGCGCGTGAGCCACTGAGGTATTAGCCTAGCGAAGGTTGTTATCGTCGCGTTCTGACGTCATTTTATTTGTAGGCCTCACCTTTGTAAGCTGGGAAATCATTTAACTGAGATCGCATAGCAACCAGGTGGATCAAAGATCAAGTTAGATCTGAACTGAAGAAAGGTGCGATCGCTCCCCATCTTTTGGTGGTTTGTGTGTGTGTGTGTGTGTGTGCGCGCGCGCTCTGTGTTCCTATTAACTACTGTACTTACTGCACAGACCGCGGTAGACCAGCTATTAACAATTATATAGAAATTTCTAATTGTGAAATATCTAAAAGAGTACTGCTAATAGTTAGATCACGATGTACCTACGGTCTTTCATTTGTCAGTTTATGTATTTTTTTTAATACTTACATTTTTTTGTTGTTGTTGTTGGTTGTCTGGGGTTTGGGAAGAAAACACGGTACGGAGTCTTACTTAGCTCTCAAAGTTGTTGATTCAGTTATGATCACAAAAACGCTTTCATATAAGTTCATTTCAGAGACGGCATAAATTAATTTGATGTGTGACATTGATATTCACTGTCAGTTGCACCATATCCTGTGCTGTCTTACTGTTCCAATTTCTGGTTCAAGTTGTAGGCCTATGCCTTATAACATTAACAATTTTGTATGAAATTTAAAAATAAGCATGTTTAATAACATTTATACAGACAATCAGCATCATGTTAATTTTTAGTGATGCAACTCATTTTCAAACTGGTTAAAAAAACACCAGTAATAATAGTACATATTTTATTTTATTTTTAAAATTTTTTTATAAATGGTTTCAAAGATGCTAGTGATTAATGTCATATTATAGGTTTCATAGTTAAACAGATTCTTGATAATAGTAATTAACATTTATGAATTAATTTTTTAAAAGTACATGTTCTTGTAGTCTTGATGAAATAATTTATTTTTTTATAATTCTTATAAAAAAAGGGAAATTTTATTAATTAGTTTGTCACAAACCAATGCAAAACAACAAACAAATTCTTTAAAAAAATTAAAATATGTCATATGTACTTTCTCCTTTATCACAGTTATTCATGCTTTCCTCTCCTTTGCAAGACTATTTTCTGGACAATTCCAAACATTGCAGGACCTTTTACTTTATTAATTAAGGATTTTATTTGTGTTTATTATATTTTATTTACAGTTGGCACTTCAGGTCTTTGTTTGAATATGGTTCAAGTTCATTTCTGATTTTGCAGATGGGTGCAAGTGCCAAGGGAGAGATTTATGTTTTTTTGAGCTAGTAGAAGGGCGAGTTGTGGTGCCATGAGAAGGGGAAGATAATGGGTAGTGTGAAGGAAGATAGAGATGTAGTGCTGTGAGTGGGAAAGTGAAGGAAACTAGGGATATAGTGCCATGATGGAAAAGTGAAAGAAGGTAGAGATATAGTGCCATGATAGAAAAGTGAAAGAAGGTAGAGATATAGTGCCATGATGGAAAAGTGAAAGGAGGTAGAAATATACTGCCATGATTGAAAAGTGAAAGAAGGTAGAGATATAGTGCCATGATGGAAAAGTGAAAGGAGGTAGAGATATAGTGCCATGATGGAAAAGTGAAAGAAGGTAGAGATATAGTGCCATGATGGAAAAGTGAAAGGAGGTAGAGATATAGTGCCATGATGGAAAAGTGAAAGAAGGTAGAGATATAGTGCCATGATTGGGAGAGTAAAGGAAGGTAGAAATATAGTGCCATGATGGAGAGAGTGAAGGAAAGGAGAAATATAGTACCACAATAGGGAGAGTGAAGTATAGTGCCATGATGGGGAGAGTTATAATCCTATGATGTGTCTGTAATGGCATACACCAGGCTTGAAATTACTCAATTAACCTTCTACTCTAGTATAACTGTATAATATGAAAGTAATTTTATAGTAATCCTGACATACTATTGATATTAGTTCAGTAAATACATATAGTACATGTACTAACTATAACACTAACAGTAGTAGCATACATATACTCCTGTAACTAAACAAAAGGGACATTGAAGTTTTAACTTGCTAGTTGTTGGTTGCTGCCTTAAAGTAATGCAAGCATTGGTTTGAAAGGATGTGAAGTCCTTGATGTTCACTTTTCTTATTGATAACTGATCACGTGAAACCTTTCTAATTTTCTAGATAGTATTGCAGAGCTTCAGACCAGTAATGTCAGTTGTTGGTTTTTATCATTTTAATATATATATATATATACTGGTGGAAAATTTAGTTGTCAATGTTATGTTCAGTAGAGAAAAAACAAAAAGTGTTTACATTTAGTGTATGGCATAACTATTGTTAGAACATCTTTTCCGTTCAGACAATGTGAAGCAGTAAAAAAAAGAAAACTTTTGTAAAGTAGGTTTGAATTCTGAGCAGTTTCTTTCATAATAAAGCAGTTATACTGACTATATATATATATAAAGAAAGAATATTATTTGTATTTTCAAAAAAACCATTAAAGTTAGCTCGTGGGGAGGATTTAATTGTTTTACATATTTTAGATCCTCCCATCATATTTCTCAAAAATAAACAAATAAAATAGCAACTTTACTAATCAACATATAATATAGTAGCCAGTAGCATACAAATTTACTATTTTAACTTGAATAAGATTATTTCTTACAAACTTTTAAAATGATACTAACCACCCGTCCCCTCAAAAACAAAAAAACAAAAAAAATTTTTAAAAATGTATTTCAGATGCTATACACAAGTACATTTTAATAACCCTATCAGAAATTCCAGCATTGCTTATTTTTCATTTACAAAGTATATGTAAAAATCATTTTTATATTCCAGCATTGTTTATTTTTCATTTAAAAAGTGTTTGTAAAAATCACTTTTATATTCCAGCTGCCCATTCGAAGTAGTTTATGAAGTGTGTGTTTTTGATCTTGATCGGCCTTGGGAAGAGTTCCGAGTAACCACAGTATCTGTGCCAGTAGTATACATGAGATGGGATCCAATTGGCACACATCTGTTGATTGTGAATGCTGAGGGCACATTCACTGTTTATGTCATGAAGGTCAGTAGATGTTTTGACTTGAATTCTCTTTTTGTTTTTAGAACTCAACTACAATGGATAGATTATTGGATTGTATTTGAATGCTTGTGAGAATGAAAATGGCAGTGGATTTCTTCAGACAGAAAACAGTGAAGATTAATTTTGAATTCCTTGCAGTTTCCTTGTAATTTACCAATAGTAATACTAACTGTACATAAAGAAAGTATATTCTTTTGATTTTAAAAAAAATTTAATCTTAACTAGGCGATGGGGAGATAGAGGGAGAGCTTGTATTTAGGAAAAGTGTGAACTCTTATGTCTCGTTAAAATCTGGCCCTTCTTTTTTTTTCATTTATACATTGGAATAGTATTATTATAATTCTAACCAAGAATGCTGTATGTCAAAGTATTTTACATGTATATTATTATTTTGTTTTATAGATTAAGTTATTTGAAAAGCAGTCTATGCAAGAGTGGTTGAAGGCTTCTCTCTTTCTGAAAAACAAACTTGGACTGAACAGTTCTCATAACTAGTTATAAACTGGTACTCAATATTTTTTTTAATGCAAATATTGGTGCACTTGTACATTTGTAATATATTAACTTAATTATGTATTTTTAATTCCACAGAAATAACTAGGAATATAGAATATAACTGAAACTATAAAATCAGTAACTACTTTATTATGTGTGAGTTAGTAACATGCTTCTCTCTGTTTATAGGTAATGGTGTATTCTGTAAAATTCAGTGACCTGATTGTATATGACATATCTATAATTGTGCATAGTGATGCATAACTGAAATACTGTAAAATTCACATCGACTTAGTTTTGTCGTGTGTGAGTCTATAACATACTTATATTTATGAACCGGGATGTATAACTGAAATGCTGTAAAACTCACAGTGATTTTAGTTTTGTCATGTGTGAGTCTATAACATACTTATATTTATGAACAAGAATGTATAACTGAAATGCTGTAAAACTCACAGTGATTTTATTTTGTTATTTATTGAGAGTGTATATACCTGACAAAAGTGTAAAATTTAGCAGTAACTAAATTTGATTATTTGTGATGTGACTTTGTATAAATGGAAAGTATAGCTGATATATGGTGAAATTTAGTGACCTGATTTGTGTAATATGACTGTTTTAACGAAGTATGTGACATGCACCCCTTTGTTACTGGTTAAGATTATTATTATTATTATTATTAATCATCTATAACTAATGACAAATGATGGAGAAATCTTAATTTATGTTTATTAATGATTCTCCCAGGAGAAACCACTCGTCTCTCACTTGGCAGATTATACGGGTGTAGTAAAAGTCTTCCCTCATCCACAACAAGACAGATGTTTTACTGTCACACACTGTTTTACTGTTCACAAGTGGAAATTTCTTACTAAAGGAGTAACAAATCTGTCTTTAATGAGCCCCCCATCCACATTCTGCCACTCAAACAATTAGTTTAATAAAATGTGTAAGAAGGTTCATAAATTTAACAATAAATTTATTAAATCAACAATCACATATACAAATGACAAATATAATGAGAAGGTTAGTTGACATCAATATTCCATGAAACATCATTCAAGGAATTCCAATACTTATTCTGACACATGATTTTGCAGTTAGATTAGTATCAAAAAAAATAAATCACAGGACTATTCTTATCATAGAAGAAATGGAATTATAGAGTGATATGATAATATTTGCACATAATCTGTTCAATGATGTAAGCTGCAACAGTCCTTCACCTGCTTTTGTAACAATGTCACAAGTTTATTGTTTACAATAAAATAGTCAATCTTCCAGTGCTCTGCTAAGCATATTGTAGAATGTTCCAACACTGTAGATTCCTTGAGACATAATCTAGGCACATGCCATATTATCTTCCCGAGTAGGCAATAACAATAATGAACTTCTAGCACTCTTTTCTAGTGGAGTTGGACACATTGATGCACACAAACGGTGCAGTGAATCAACACAATTCCCACCTGCTAGGATGGATACTTTTCTAATTCACCAGAAGCGTACAAAGAAACCAGAGGAGAAGTAAGAAGGAAGATGAAAGGCTTGCTTCTTTCCTGAAAACATAATCAGGGAACAACACTAAGTTTTAAATCTACCATTTCTATAATCCATTCTTTCTTACAGTCATTCTCAACTTACAATTCACGCATACAGCATAATAAATTATGAACGTGTTTCTACTAAAAGCATTATCATGTGTTTAACATAATACTTACAAAGTATCATAATTCTCAATTGTAGAAATAATAGTCTGTTCACATAATACATATTTACATCAAATTAACAAGTATATCAATAATGAATATATCAATATTTATAAGTTCATTCTCTCTCAATCAATCAGTTAACTCACCATAAGTTAAAGATTGTCATTTCATGACCAGACTTGAGTTAAAATGTGGCACTTCTCATAAACTTTTTTTTTTCATTTATACATTGGAATTGTATTATTATTAATCAAAGTGATTAGAATATAGAACTTTCTTCAGCAGGTAAGTTTTGATCTCTACCCATTGGTAGTTTGTTATTTGCAAACCTTAAACTATTGGATAGCAAAATTACTTATCCATTCAGGACTGGTTTGGATTACATTAGCAAGTTCCAGCATAATCTTTACCTGAATTGTTATTTTAATTCTGGTACTTACAAAAATATTGTCATGCACAGTACCTGAAGGTTATGTATGTAACTATAATAATTAAGTTAATTAATTTACTCCACCACAAAGAGTATAGCTGATAGATACATGATGAAATTTAGCAGTGATGTAATTTAGTATTATATATATGACATATATATGACTTTGGACATACCCAAAGTATAATAGATAACATTTACACTTTAAAATTGAATAGTGACCTAATTTACAAAGCTTGTACGTGTATTTATGAAAATGTTTAACTGATGTATTAAAAAATTCAGAATATATGCATAAAATGTGATTTTTTTTTTTTGTGGATTAAAAAAAAATAATTAATGGAGTGTTTTTCATGTTGTTTTCATTATTTTAGTACTACAGATATCTTATTGTAATAATTATTTTGTTTTGTTTAATAAATGTTTGGTGTGATGGTTACAGGATTATCTTATTAACCAATGGGAAGAGTTCTGCTCAACCTCATTGCCTGGTGAAGAAGTACTTATCCTTGCTTGGCTCCATAATGGCATTCAGGTGAGTTGTGATTTCTAAGTCATGAAAGACAATAATATGTTGTTGTATGACCAAAAGTGACACTGTCAGCTTGTAAGATTAATTTTAAAAAAAACATGCTATGTACACTGTTATATACCTTATGGATGAAAACTTAAATTTTCTGTATTACAAGAATTTTTATTTGAGTAAACTTTCCAAAGAACTGAAATTCAGTATATCCTTGGTTAACAATATTAATTGTTTCACGAAAACCATCATTAATCATTAATTATCACATTATAATTATCATTAATCAGATATAGGAAATATTGTTAAAGACTTAATGCATTCAAAATGATTTGAATCTGATCTTTCTCATTCTACATTACATTCTGAAGAGCAGGCTAGCTGAGCCCCTTACAGACACTCATAAAAGAACTTTGCTGATTGGTTGAGGCCTGCTAGATGCACTTACAAATATTCTAATTGACTGAAATTGGACCTTGTGATATCATAAACATATTATTTATCAAAATTTTATTGATAATACTAATAGAAACAACATAACTGTAGAATGCAAAGCATTAACCAATATTGTATTAACCTGATCATCATAATAGAATAGTAGTAGAATATTATTTGATTTTTTTTTTTTTTGTAATGTTTAATTTGTAAAGTTTAAAAAAAATTTAATTTGAGAAACTAACTATGCAGAATACTTTTTTTTTGAAGGGGGAGGTGGGGTAATGGTAAAATTTTAGTTTGTGACTTTTACTGTTGTAGAAATGTTACAATTTGTTACATTTTAAAAATTACAAATGTCATATTTTTTCCAAAACATTTTTTCATCATGTAATAATTCCAAGATTATACTTTTAAAACAATATCTTGAAGGTTCTTTTTAACCCGGAAAAGAGTCAAGTGGTAGCATACAATGAGAAATTTATGCGCTCAAAGTTTACTCCATCTGTAACGCATTTTGGTGGCAAACCTGTTGATGGATGGATGGCAGTGACAGCAACAGGGCTGGTAAAATATTTAACATTTTATTTATTTTTTAATTTGGAGAGAGAATTTCACTACCAACTTTATCTACCCCAAATCACCACAACAAAAATTTTCTTTGAACTGTTGTTCTTGGACTTTCTTCTTTTATTTTTAAATACCCCATGCCTTTTATCACACATAAGAGATCAATCAATGTGGGAGAAAATAAAAGCCTTACACATATAGGCACTTATATTTAAAGATGAATATGAGTATGAATTATTAAATCTTGTATTCAAATTTTAAAAAATACTCATTTTGCATTTAACAGTGTTGATTAATATTTTTCCCATTCTCGTTCAAGACAAAAAGTACTATTAGTTTTTTGTGCATTTTATAGAATTGTGCTATACCAGTATAAGAGATTCAAACACATTGCATCTGACATGTCACATGTATATCAGCAAAAAAAATACATATAAGGCAATATTTTTACATATTTCAGAGTTTACTGTTGCAACATTTGTTGTTCGATAAACCTGTTTTAGGTGACAGTCGGATTGCTACAGGAACAGGGGAAGAAACTCATCACCAGCAAGCAGTGCCTGGCTCCTGGCTATCTCCGTCTAACACATGCAGACATATCTTTCATGTCCTCTGGAGAAGTAATGGTTGCTGCCAGTGATGGCATAGTGGGTTCAGCCATTCAATGCTTCATCATTTCAGTTAAGCTTGAGAACAATGCTTGCAAGATTACCAGCAGACCGGGTGCCAGCTTCTTTATGAAGAGTGCCACAGAATACAGTAGCAAAGACACACAGGTAGTAAGTGTGTAGTTTGTTTATATTTAGTGGTCAGTGGTAAAAATTGCAGTTAAGTGCAAATGGTTGAGATATTTTTTATGTATAAAATAAATTGATATTATATTTTATCTGTTTAGCCCAAACTGATGAGATATGATTATATATATAGATATGTCTTTGCTGAGACCAAGCTGATGAGACATTGAAACCTCAATTATCCAAAGCTCGATTATCTTGCTGCCACATGAACTGACCTATTTTGAGTCAGGTCACTTGAGATCAGTTTCTACCATGGAGAATCAGTTAACCTTCAGATCAACTCGGTCACAATAGTAATCCAATGCCCTTATCCCTCTGATCACCACACTAGCTCTCTTACAGCCTTGAAAGCAGACACAAATGGGTCATTTGAGAATAACTCCTTATTTCACAAAGTTGTATGTAGGGGTGAATTAAAAAAATAAAACTAGAAAATTCACATTAGCCTTCTGCATGATGGCTTAAGATTGGGATCAGTCAATCTTGCATGTTAGCTGTGCTATGGACCATTTGTATCCCAACTGCACCACAACTGCCTACATCAAACAGGATACACAGTCTGAACTGCTCTTCCATGAATCCTTCAAATGGTGCACAGATCATTGGCTGTTTTTATACTCAATCAGCGAGTAATCTGGCTTTAAAAAGGAACAAAGAAGGTTGAAATTTTTACAATAACAAAAGTTAAAAAAATATACAATACACAACATTAATTATTTAGAAATAAATAAGGCACATATAAAATAATTAGTTATGAAATTAGACTAAAATTTAGCACACTTTCTTTTAATTCTTTATTGGCAAAGAAACTAGCAACATATAGTGATGGAAGATGGTTTGGGGGGGGGGGGGAGGGGAGAAAGAGAACACTAATTACAATTTTTTTTTAATTTGTTATATTTTCACAATAAAGTAAAAATCACAAATCAAAATAAAGCTAAAATTCCACTCTCATATCTGTGATAAATTATGCCTATGAATTTGATTATATATATAATCATTTGACTGCTATGTCTATGCTAGGACAAATTGAACAGTTGTCTAGCGTTAATTGAACATTGTTGTGAAGTGATGTAAATGTCAATGGTCTTTTGATTGTATTTGTTATATGTATTTTTGATTATTGATTTATATATTGATTTAATAAATTTATTGAACTTCTTACACATATTGATAACCATATGTTGGAGAGATAGTGGGTGGCTAAATATAGATTAAAAGATGGATTTATCTTTTCCTTTGGTAAGAAGTTTTCTACCTACAGAAATGTTGTGTGACAGTGAATGTTTGTCTTTAATGTTGTGGAAGAGAGAAAATGTTTACAGCACCTGCATATCCGCCAAGTGAGAGAGATGAGTGGTATCTTGATTATTAATAAAATAAAATAAGATTCTCATCACTTGTAATTAGTTATGGATAATAATAATAAACATAACCAATAACCAGGGTGGCATTGTGTCACAGTAGGGTAATGCCTTTGTGTGTGCGTATATATAAAATATTAATTATAATAATTCAAACAATGTGTTTCAGATGCACATCTCTAAAATCTGCTTCCTGAACCGTGAGACCAGTGACATCCTGCTTGTCTGTTGTGCCTGGCTGGGTTACAGCTGTGTTGAGGTCTGGCACCTTCTTGAGCAAACGATGCCTCTGCATCGCATGTTTCAGTCTGCTGCGAATCCTGAGCTAGCATGTAAGACACCTAAGTGGATGCATAAAGCCTCCATTCCACACAATGCACACTTGACGGATATTGCTCGCCCCAAGCTGCCCATGAACCGCACTTACAACATTGAGACATCTGCCTTCTTGTCCTATTTTGCCTGCACATACAGAGATGGGGTGATCAAAATCATTCACAGACAGAGTTATCAGGTTGTCCCCTCTCTAGTAATTCAAATATTGAAATACTTTGGTCTGATATTAATAAACAGAGATAATTATATTCCCTTGCATAGAACTCTGATTTAGAGTGTCAAGAGAGTTTCACTTGGAGCTGTGGAATTCGTTCTATAGCACTGGTTATATAATGCATCTTCAGTTAATTTTAATGAATTTAATTATTCTTCCTTAGCACTGTCCAATATCTGTTTTTATTTGTTTGATTTTCTTTCATATTTCATTGGAATATTATTTGTTTAACTATTTGTGTTTAACACATTGTATATATTGGTGTTATACTGTTCTACCCTGTAGGCTCCAATGCTATATTAAATCAGTATTACCATTGTAAAGGAAAAATGAAGGATCTGTTAATTTATCATCTCTTAAACTATCAATTAAAAATGATTATTTGTATAACTAAATTGCATTATTTGCATGACTTAAAGTGCTATTTGCATAGATAAATATTGATATTTTACAGAAATGAGATCAAAAGATTCTGAGATTATAACATTCTGTAACCATGGCAGCATAACTATTAGTAATGCTTAAAATACATTTTAGCCTGCCAGTGTAAGTAGCTTGTGGTGCAGGCAGCACATCATTGCTGAATATGTTTTAAGAAGATAGTAATATTTTTTAATTTTCTTATTTAAGTATAATTTTAATATTTGTTTCTCATATTTTGATTGCTTTTGTAGGTGCTTCACACATCTTCCATGGAGTCATTGGGTAGTCCCACATCATTGATATCCGGAGACCATCCTCCTACCCCTTCACCTCATCTCATGTCGTGTGTCCAGACCAACACAGGCTGTGGACTTGTGGGACAAAGTCAGGGAGAGCTGTGTGTTTTCCGTGTTTTCAACTCCCGAGATGGCTCACTGCAGCTTCTGCCTACTTTTTTGGCCCTCATGCTTGACTACACCATGTTTGTTGGCCACGACATCTGGGATGTGCTTCTTGCTGTTCGACAAGGTACTCATATTGTGGTTGATATCATTAATAGGACTGTTTTTATTTACTGAGACTCAATTTTGTCAGGGCTTTTATGTTAAAATAATGATTTAAAGGGTGCTGGCTTCTAATTTCTTCATAGACTACTAGTGAAACGTTCAAATAATGTTTCTAATTTTTTAAAGAACCTTTCCACTGAGCATTAGATAGTTTACAATTTTGATGTTAAACACAGTTCCAGGAAATGAAATAATAACAGATATACATAATAACTGATCTTATATTATAATTTTGTATTGTTTCTTTATCAGACATTTTAATAATAATAATAATAACTCACAATATATAAATACATAAAGCCTTACACCCAAAAGCAGACATAGACAGGATCTATTATCTCGGAAAATGGGAGACAGAGCTCTCAAGAAAATCAAAGATGCCATTAAAGGAAAAGTTAAGGCCTGGTGGACTACATCTGGAATAACAACAAAGATGAGCCCCTTGATAGAAGTAGTGAAAGATGAGTGGTTGATACCCACTCCCACAAACAAAGAAATGTGGAAGAGAACAACAAAACAAACATTAGCAAATATTTGGAGCCAAAAACCTCTCCAGTTACGCAACAAGTTGATGAAACAGTGACAAAACAATCAACGTGCAGATGGTTGAAAGAGGCAGTTTTGAAAGCAGAAACAGAAACATTCATAACAGCAGCACAAGATCAAGGACTAAACACAGAGTTGCTCAAACTACCTTTCCAGTAATACTTTTCTTTTGATACAAATACTACTGAAACTCATCCCTTGCCTCATGTAACATTTACCTCGATGGCTTTCTGCATAAAGTCACGTTTGTTCATTTCACATTGTTCAAAAGTCTCTCTATGTAACTATATTTTATTGTGTTTTTAAAAAAAAGTATTGTCAGATAATTGCTTTTCTTTCATTTTTGTTTTTAATATAAAGAATTTGTGAAAACACTTCACTCCTTTACAGGAATGGTTGAAGGGCTTTTACATCAAGTAAATGACAATTTCCAAAAACAGACTCCATCATTTCAGGAATTATTGCGCATTCGTATGCTACGACTGCGAATGGCTCTGTATAGCATCATACCATCTGGTCGACAGAGGGCAGCTGAATGTCGTGCTCTGCTAACGCTGTACTCTATTGCTACAGTTTTAAGAAGCACCTTTCGGCCCAAAACTGTCACAGCTCAAGAAAAGGTAATTCACATTACTGTTTTCCATGTGTTATTATAATGGGTGAGGTTTTCATTCACTTATGTTTATTACTTTCTTCAACAGTAGAAGAAAATATACCCTAATTACCTGTAAAAAAAAAGAAAGAAGAAAAAGAAATGAAGTTAAACATAAAAATTGTTTGTTGTGTATATTATTACAAATTTTCTACTGGAATAAAATGTGTTGCAGACACCAGCTGAAAAACTTACTGCCTTGTGTAGCATCTCTACAGAGACCGACCTTGACACATTTCTAAAGAGCCTTGATCCAGATGAGTTTATTGTTGAGTCCATAAAAAAAGAAAAAAGTTCTCAAAGTAAGTTTCCTTTAACTGGACTTTTTAAAAAAAAAATAAAACTTTCTTTAGAGGTTAAGCAAAAAAATCAGCAGTTTTTTTAAAAACCACTCCCGCCTTACTGAATGTTTGATATATAATGAATGATTTAATAATGTACTTTTGCCATATCTCCCCTCCCCTCCAACTCACTGTGCTTTTGCAGCCCACTCCATATTTTCATAATGTTCCTAGCCATCACAGAAAATTTTCAGTGTTGAAATATTTTTATATGTATTTTTCTGTTGTGTTAGATCATAATCGTTAATGTATGTTTGAAACCATTAATCAGAGAACAATCTTTGAGGTTGTCTTAGAGTAATAATTAGAGCATTTTCCCCACCATGCCTTTCCTTTATAATTTTGCATGATTGTCAGAGGTCCGCTTTCATGGTGTTGCAGCATCTCTGCAGACTCTCCAGCCATTCATCCAGTGGGTTGCAGACTTTGTCCTGCATTTATTGAGTGCTGTACCTCAAGTACAAGCTGGTGCCAACATGCCTGGTGCATATTTGCTTCGCGACATCAATGTACTGTCAATTTTACGTGATCTGCTTGCTATCACACGACTCTGGGGCTCAATCAACCCAGCCTGCCTTCCTACCTTTTCCACCACATCTTATCATGACTGCCTAGCACACATCTTTAAGCTTCTTTCTAGAGTTTGGCAGGTAAGTTATTACAGAAATGATGGTAACAAATTTGGATATATCTATTAGCACTTGTGAGCTATGCATTGAAAGAGCAGGTATCATGAAAATAAAAGTGCTATCACTTTTTTTAATTAAATAGAAGATATATGGTGAAATTTTTGTTGTTTAGTTTTAAAAACACTGTGATGTGGTAACTCTCATTTCATTTACTTTTCTATCACTATTGCCTAGCCACTACTAATCTGGAGAATGTAGCAAGACTTCTTGCATTTGATGGCAATCTATTTAACATGTTTTGTACATCTGAGTTGTCTGCAGAGTTATTATTACTATCAATAGTTGCTGTTTTTTTGTTTTAACTACTGCATGATTGATGGTATACTGGAGAATATTGCATAAAAAGAGAGGAAGTCTAACTCATAGGGAGAGAGCATGAAAGATGATTAAAGTAGGGTCCATAGCATCCTTGAAAAGCTCTTGAAAAAGAGATCCATTTTCAAAAGTGTTTGAATTATATTGTGGGTTTTTTTTCTACAAGTTTATATTAACGTCAATTTTCAATAAAAATGCCACCACAGTATTTGAATATATTAATACTACCATTGCTGAGTTTTCATTACTTTCAAGTTTCACTTTAGTTTTTTCTGGTACCACCCAGTTAGGCTCCATACATTTTGACATTAACATTTAAGGTCTCAGCACACTGCAGGTGACTTCAAAAGTCTGAGATATGGTGCTGGGAATTCCGATTTGGGTCACTCAGAACTTTGGGTACTTTATAAGTAATTTGAAAAATTGTCTAATTCCCGAACAGGGTTTCTTCTGAGGAATAGTAGACATTTTGAATTTTGTTTAGTTGGTTCAGAAAGAATTTTTTCTTACAGTTCAATTTTTTTTGTTTGTTTATATGCAAATGAAAATATAGTTGCTATTTAAAAGCATATAATTAGAGAAATGGACTGCCCTGTGTTGAGGAATCAACCACGTATAGTGATCAAGATAATGGTGGAAATGTATCCCTTCTGAAATTATTGGGAAATATGAGTTCTCTCTGAAGATAGTATAATGACAGTCACGGATTTAAGATTTTTTTTACTATTAGGGCCTTCAAATTTGATTTAACTCAATAAAAGGTAGGATAATTTTTTTTTATATAGTATTTCTGATCATAATGAATATTTGTTTGAAGCACTTTGTAAATTGAATCATTTGAAATAAAATCAGAAATGGGAAATTCCACATTAGCATAGTAAGATTTCAAATACTGACACAAGGATGATGTAGCAGTATCTAACAGCCCACCTGTATGCTGAAATCATATATAGCCAAAAGAGTATCACTTAGGAAGTTCAAACATTACAAAGGTACATGTTACATATTATTTCTAGAGGGTGTGATTTTTAAATTGTTTACTCCATTTTTATTGCCATGATTGCAGGAGACAGCAGAAGACCAGTTATTGAATGGCCTGGATTGTTAATTTTACAAATGGAATTTTAGACTTTTTTTTTATTGATGCAGAGTTTGATTTACAGAAAGCTGTGTAATACAACTAATCACAGCCAAACAGATCAAATTAATAAATGTGTAAGATGGAGTTTACATGTACACATAGTTTTTAATTGAGTTATGCTTACTGAATTAATACGTTTTTATAATTAATTAGAGTACAAGCTGGCATTAGCCTTCATAAAATGTTGTAACACAATCCTGAAGAAACAATTACAAACATCACTTCAAATCTGGAAGTAAAATATAATGATTTGATGTGAAAATTCTGGTAATCTCAGATCATTATTTGTGTGATATCTTCCCTTTAAGAACTGTCCAGCTGTCTGCATATCTGTCCTTTAATTATTAAATTAAATATGTTGGTATTATATTTGAAACCACATTTCTTTCGACTGGATCAAATTTACTATATTTGGCCTGTTAACATTTATATATTTATTATAATGTATTTTATGGGTCTGGTTTTACATATTTGCACTGTAAAAATGTTTTTATTTACATTATTTGTGCCATATTCCAGATTGCATAAGTTGTATATAATAGAGCTGGTAAACATAGTATTTTCTATAAACCCTTTGAAAATAGTTAACTAAATTTATGCACACTAATAAGACAAACATTTCTTCTCATAAAGTTACGGAAAGAAGGAGCCAATGTTGAACTAGAAGAAGGGCTGGTGGACGAGTGTGCCAGTCTACCTTCCAAGGTTCTAGTGCCAGATTTCCATTACACTTATGGTCATGACTCATACAATTTTGCAGTCTTCACTCAATCACCACCTCTTCGCTTCTCCTTTGGCCAGGAGCCAGATTTTCTGTACACAGTACGCAGGGGGTTCCACTCATATCCTGTCGAGGTAGCACCCGAGACACGTCAGTGTCATGACATTGTAAGACACATTCACCTTGGTGTCAAGCCATGTGAACCTATAAGGGAATGTATTCACTGTGGTGCTTGTTCCTTACTGCAGAGCACTGCTCGGTCCACACTCACGATCTCTTGGGAGAAGCGCTTTGTTAAGAGTTGTATGTGTGGAGGGCATTGGAAATTGAGGACAAGAGAAGGGAGATGATAGGTTTAAGAATGTCCTTTTAAAACAAAACAAAATGAATAACAAAATTGTCACTTGAGAAAGGAATCTCACGACAAAGCTCATCTGTATTTGACAACTTTTTGTCATTTTGCACTTAAGAAATCTGTTTCATCATTTTTCATATTATAATCATCAAATGTGCACACCTTTCCATCAATTTTATTTCTAAAATGGTTACTGCAAGGACACCATACCTCTTTAGACTGGTACAATGATGACCTCGCAGAACATTTTAGTGATCATATTGCTGTTTCTTAACCTATGAAACACTGGATAATTTGTTAAAGGAGGAAATTACTACAGAACCTCCAAACCTTTGAAAGTAAACTCTGGATAAATGAGAGGCGAGAAAAAGAAATGTGTTAAGCAATTTTGTTTCCTTTGTATGGCTAATTATATTTCCCTTATTGTGGCCAAATGATGGATTAAGTGATTGAGTATATGGTGCAGTCACATGTAGTATATGATGTTTGTGAATTTGCTATATGATGAATGAGTTGATTGTCACATGGAGTGGATAAATGATATATTTGTGAACATACTTTGATTAAACAATGGTTAATTGATTGTCATATTTTATGGTTATGTTTTGCGAACTTGATGTGTGATCAAATGATGAAAGCTGTTCTCTTTAGATTTATTTACATTTTTAAACAGTTATTACCAAACAACTTTAATTAACCTAAATGGAAAGATCTAATGAACTCCAGTTGTAAATCAATAGCATTTTTTGCAATTGCTGCGCCATGACCTCCTTTTCAATTTTAAAATAATCATTTCTAAATCAATATTACTGTTGGACCAAAACTTAAAAAAACAAAAACCTTTCATTCTCTCTGTCTTACTCAATGAATACAATATTGGCAAATTTTTCAATTTTACTATACAAAGTATGTTTTTAACAAATATAAAATATGTACAAAATGTCTTGATGTTTTCCTAGATAGTTCATCTCTTCTGTAAATAAATAAAAAGAAAACAAATGAGTTTTTGTAAGATTTAGGATGCATAATATTTTCAACTAGAGATCATAGTCATCATCATCTGCTTTCCGCTTGAGTGGATTAAAAGTGATCAGGGAAGCACCAGCAGATGTCAACGAGGTAGAAGTCTGGATCGATGGAGATGGAACCGATGATGGAAGAAGTGACGTTGCTGATCCCAAAGCGAAAGATGAAGCATTGGACTGAGACACTAACTGTGCCAACCCAGAGGCACCAATGCCAGCTGCAAGTCAATATGAAGCATGCTCTCATGTTTATATATACAAAAGCACAAATAATTGTTATGATTCACATCACTATGTCTTAAATAAAGTTCATGTACCACAAGCTAAGATTAAAAGGAAAAGAGTAAATACTATTAAAAATAAAATCTATCTCCATATTGTCTAGACTCTGAAGTAAATAAGATGTGCTTATCATCATGTGGCTGAAAGAAAATCAAATATTACACAATTCATGCTAATTACAGTCATTCACAAAGAGTTTTACATGTCCACACAAAAGCTTGTTTTGAAAAAAAAAATCACTTGATGGGTTAAACTTTATTATTCTGTAAGTACCAATAATAAATCTGTAACAATGGTATATTAAAATATATATTTTAGTATTCTATTTTTTAATCCTGATGTGTGAAACAACTACTGTGTGTAAAATACATGCCCATTGCCCACAATATTAAATTTTAAAATATTACCAAAATACTTACCAGGTACAATTCTATAAGTCTAATCTTCATGTCAAATCTACCATCGTGTCAAAGTCCAGTTGAGTCCTCAGATTCTGCTAAACTTAACAAATGCCCTCCCTTACCTTTCTTACTATAATCTTCCTCACAAGTGTCCATATCTTTCCCTATCACACTCACACTACACTGGTAAATACTTTCAGAGAAAACCACTTGCTAATAAAGTGCAACAATTACTGTTCAAACATTCAGTTTAAAAAAAAAAAAAGAAGCATACCGGGTCCAGTATTGATGCGAATGGTAGGTTTAGCTATTGTTGTGGCTGGTTTGTTGATGATAGTAACTGTTGGCTGGTTAGCAGTCACAATGCTAGGCTTGGTCATAACAGTCATGCAGGAATTACCAGCACCCATGCCTTTCACTGACACATTGATTGACAACAGAAATGAGGCAAGAATTACAGATGCTGAAACTACTAACACATTACCCCAAAAATCATATTAAATAGGAAACTATTAGAAAAAAAAATATATATTAAACTCTAAAGCTAAAATGTAATTATAAAAACTTTAAACATTAAATGTTATAAAATGTAAACCAATTATAAAAGAGGATTTATTCACAGGACCATTCTAAAGTGAACTGTTATAGTGTGGAAAATATTAAGTATAAATAAACTTTAAAATGAAGTGAAAAAATTCATGCACGTGGGGTGGGGTGACGAAGGGAGGAGGTATGGCTTCAGATCAGCATATCTACTAAAATAAAATAGCTAAATTTCTTTTAAAAATTCTTTGCATATTTCTATTGCATAAAATAAAGTTGTAGTAATATATATATATATATAAAATAATAAATCCATTTCTTTAATCCCTCCCAATCCCAATCATCTTCCTAGAGAAAAACAAATAAATAATAGTGTTTGAAAATATAACTTTGTACAGTGATCTGACACTGTTAATAATTTGTGGCTAAAAAATAATTGGGTTGTATTGGTCCAGTATAACATTAACAGTTACTTGAATTACAGCATTAAGTGTGAGATCAATGCATTAAAATTTAAATATCTGTATTTGTATTTATTTGTGCATGTTTTAACAATTTATTCCTGCTAGATTAAAAAAAAAAATCTGATCTAAATCTCATCTTTTAGCAGTTGTGAAGTTCAATTTTAACAGTCAATGCTATTTCTCATTCCATATTTCTTGTCCTTTTGAATGTGTACATTCTGAATAAGAGATTAATTATTATTTATGATTATTATAAATCAAAGTCTTTGCTAATAATTCAAAATTTACAAGTATTGTAGAAACACCTATTTTAACATCACTGTCCTGTTTTTAAAGTCAATGACCTATTTTTTGTCAGTGAGATCAAACTGCACATTATACATAATATTTATTTTTATACATAATATACATAATATATTATATTAATTTAATATAAAGACACAAAGTATGCATAAATGCCAATGTTCTGATTAACATGATTTGACTTGTTAAGAAATGATGGTTTCTCCTGAAAAATCAGTGTAAAGAGAATGTATGTGCACTAATGTACAGCCCTGATCTTTTGTTAATAGTGTTTATTGTGAACTTTATTAGTTTGTTATGGCTATTTTTTCTTGTAATTAATACTAATATAGTTTATAAGCAAAACTATCAAATTACAGTACTGTTAGTCCTTAATATAGTTTTCATGACAATAAGCTTATGAAATATAAGAAATACATCTACCCACCTACATTCTTGCTTGTTGTGGCCAGACTAATCCGTGGAGTAGTTGAATACTGAATGCGAGGCTAGAGAAGAAAGAAAGAAAATATGCAGAAGGCAGGCATTACAAAATGATGTCAAGTGATAATGATATCAACAAAGGGAAACAATGTACTTTTGAAAAATCAAACCAATGCATTGCAAAAGACGTAATTGTATCCAACCAACAGCAAACCTATCCAAAAATTCAAATTTTAAAAAGCAAATTTAGACTACAGATAAGAAAGTACTAAGCAAAAATCAGTAATCTGAAAACAGAAAAGAAACAAATAATTTTATATTGTATTTTTAAAAAAATAGAATAACTACCTGTATTAGAAACAGTATTAATAATTTAAAATGATTAAAATACTTTGTAAATGTTCAAATAGATTTTTTACTGTTTCAATTAAGTAAAATTGTGACAATTAGTGATTGTTTTTACTACAGTATATGCTACTTGAAAAAATAAATAAATTCTCCAGAACTTGAACATTAACATACATATTATATTCTGTCTAGAGAACATTTATTAAGGAGCCTGTACAATTTACAGTCTAACTAAAAATATACCTTTTTGGACGACTTCAGCTTGTAATTTGGGGCAGAGAGGCAGTAACGGTCAGGAGGCAAGCGTGGGCTGGTGTAAGGTTTGATTGGCGGCAGTGGTTGACTATTCTTCTGACGAGCAATCTCTAACAGCATCTGTAAATTAACTTAGCACTGAATAATGTTGGCAGGTTGACACTAGAATATGGGGTAACAGTGGACAAATTTTGAAAAATGTATTGGGGAAATTTTTCATTTAAAACAATTTTTGACAGTTGAAGGTTTATAAATTGATTATCTCCCCCCCCCTCCCCAAACTAATTCATAAAACTTTAAAAGAAATTGTAGTGTGGACTAAATAAGGAAACTAAGTAGTATATGCAGTCTACATATGATTTCAGTTGGCTCATGCCAAATATGTAAGGTTGTATCCAGTCAAAAATCAAAGGTCCAAGTTTTCTACATATGATTTCAGTTGGCTCATACCAAATATGTAAGGTTGTATCCAGTCAAAAATCGAAGGTCCAAGTTTTAACATTTAGTTATAATAAATAAGAGTAAACTGGTTCTCTTGCATGAGGGAACTAGGCCTCAACCACCACCCCCCCAAAAAAAAAAAAAAAAAAAATCAAAATACATGCAATATTAGTACAGTCAGGTCTCAGGTTACATTATTTCCAACAAATATTTTGATTTTGAATTAAATTTCAGTTACATGTACATATAAGTGTAGTGACATTTGTTTGTTACTACTTATGAATAAGGCAAACTAGTTCAGATGTTGACGATTAGAAGACTTAATCAATGCCAGTTGTCATTAACCCTAAGATGTAACTTGCAAGAATGTGTTGCTTTTGTCGATGTTTCATTAATGGACGTGTTTAAGAAAGGAGTTTGTAACCTGAGATCTGACTATAGTGATCAGTGTATACCTTTTTCAAAGCATTTATACAATTCAAAGAAAACTTAGAACACTTATTAGTGGAATAAAAAAAGAATGTGTAGTGCTTCATAAAAAATATTTTACTTTTTTAGTAAAACATTTATTATAATTTCAGAACATGAAAACTTTGGAAAAAGCATCCAAAGAACACACTCTGTATTTTAAATCAACAGACACACTGTACATAAATATTAAGTGAATACTCAACATTTCAGAAATATATTCCTCACTGCAGTTTGCTAGACTCTGCTAGCAAAATCCTGCTAGAGTAATTCTAATCGTAAGCCTATATATCAGGGGTGCACAAACATTTTAGGCAAGATGGCCAAATTCCCAATTGATAGTGCATGGAGGTCAGAAAAAAACAACACAAATAATGTAATGTGTTCTACATTTGAAATAATGGTAACATCTTAAAGTCCTCTGGGAGCTGCGCAGAGCCCTGTGTCTTGGGCCGCATGCAGCCCGCGTTTTGTGCACCCCTGCTATATATAATGCTGTGCTGCTATTATACAATTACAGCTTTGTGTGGAAACACAAGTCACTGACATTCGTGACAATCAAAACTCAAACAATGAAACTGAAAAAAGAGGCAGATGAAGGACTGAGACAAAGAAAGTTCTAATTTAAAATACACATACATCTCGTGGAGGTGGGTTGGTTAAGGAATGATCCATGCGACACTGCACTGCAAGTTTAACATCATCTGCATCAATATTTTTCTTGTTTGCATGTGATGCATAAACTTTAGCATCATCCAATACATCTGTGATGTAGCCTGAAATCATGTCAGATAAAACTATATAATACAGTTAACAGAGTTGTAGAGACGACAATACAACAATAATAATGCTAATACACAATAACAAGTAGTCATTTTACTCCATCATCTTTGTAGGTAGTTTAATTCCATTATCTCATTAAAACAGCAATACAATTACTAGAGTCAGAAAAATGAAAATAAAAGCACAGAAATACTATAAGTAATAGCACACGTGGTTAGTTTTACTCCATTATCTGAATAAAAAAGCACAGATTTACTTTACAGAGTTGACTACACAAAACTGGCTAACAAATTATTTATTAAATTTAATTTATAGCTAAGTTTACTGAAATTAGCTTTAGCTTTAGATATTTATAATAAAGTAAGCAATTAAAAAATATAAATAAATAAATTATTTTAATGGGGTGAAGAACTTGCCTAATGTTTGATTTTAGCCTATTCTAATTTCTACTGAGTGAATGGCTAGTTAGCTCTTTCTGTTATCATTTAAATTTGTTTGTGTTAATAAAACATAACCATTTATATTTTCTTGGTAAATTTTATTATTCTACACACACAAAAAGCCAAGTTATGTAAATTTTAAAAAGGAACATTATTATTAATAAATTCTTTTCTATGGCAAAAAGTGAGACTTTGTTCCATCTGCAGAAGTGCCCTTGACTCCAGTCCACTATTTTTCTCAAGATGAGGCTTGTTTCTTAGCATCTGTCTTCGAGCACTGGATCAGGTGTTTTATTTTTCCAACAGAAACAACTTTCACATGGCTATAAGCACAAGAATTCCTTAAGCTAGTAACTCTTTCCTGTGTGTTAAATAATCAATAAGTGAAATTATTTGCATAAAATGACTTGCACTGCCATTTGAGAAAAAGTACACTAAGTTCCAGAAAAGCACATACAACATATATATTTAAGGGATAAAACAATCTGCAGCACTGTGTGTTCCCAGGCACACACACACAAAAAATAGAGGAGAAATCTGATTTGTAAACCCAATTTCCTGAATGTATGTATTTTAGGTGCGTAAATTATTTCACACCGTGCATGCATTTTTTTAATGTTACCTGAGGTAAAAAAATTAATTCCCTAAGCTAAAAACCGCTGAAACGCAATACATTGACTCCCGATTGCCGCCATTATTTGTATTGTGGAAAGTACCATGGCTCAGAGAATGCGAAATTAATCGAAAATGCAAAATTTATTAATAGAAGAATTTCATCAATAAAAGAATTTTAGAAATAAAGTAATTCATCAATAAAAGAAAAGAAATTAATCAGTAGAATAATTTACGCACCTAAAATGCATTTTTAACCATTATTGCTTATACTATTATAGTCGCGATGAAGCTAATGATATTACATAATACATACAACTTCATTACAACTGAAAGTAAAACATTGGTTTACTAAAATAAGTTTGTAGATACAATACGCCATCGTCTGAGAAATAAACGAATGCTGGGATTGGACGTATATATCAATATTAGCATCACCGTACATCGATAGGTATTTTTCAGAATCTGATTTTGTGTAATAATTTTATTAGCCCACTGTTTAAAACTTTAAATAATACATGTAATATATTTTTTTAAACTGTAAGCAATGCGTAATTCTCATTAAAATATTAAGAAAACTTACGGTAAGTAAACTCAAGCATTTGGTTTATTAATCTTGGTTCGTATTCTAAAACTCCCATGTCTTTTAAAATTGCTGCCATAACTTGCGCATCTCTAGGGGTACTTTTTGCTGGAGCAGCCATTTTGATATAGGAATAAGGAAACCAAGCAAAAGCATAAAAAGGGAAAGAACTCCGAAAGAAATTTTTATTTGGCGTCATCACCACTTCTGGTGACTATTTCACAATGAAGTATTTAATGGTAAAGATCAAATGTATAATTATTGGTAATTTAAAAATAAACAATATATTATAATAACATTCCTGCACACATCAGTCCAATTGCCAGAATACTATATTTTATTTACATCTAAGTTAATCATTAGTCTTTCGTCGGCTGGGAGTTGTGGCGTGCTCCTGTAATCTAGCTACCTAGAGGCCGAGAGTAGGGACGGTTTGAGGGCGGGGGCCCTGCCGACAGGCGCACCATGTCGATCGGGTGTCCGCACCAAGCCCGGCATCAATATGGGCACCTTGGGGGAGCCCAGGGTGTCCAGGTTGTCTAAGGAGGGACGAACCGGCCCAGGGTGGAAACACAGCAGGCAAAAGTTCCCGTGTCGCGCAGTGGTGGGATCGCACCCGTGAATGGGCGTCTTTCGGTAGCCCGTCCGATATAGTCGGACTTATTCTTTTTTGTATGTTGCAGTTTTTTTGTTTATAATTATTAAAAATTGAGATGACGGAGAGAGAGATATTGGTAATTAAGATTGAAGATAGCTAGTCCAAACTTAGCCTCAACAGCTGTCCCCGCGAGATCTAAACATAAACTAAAAAATTAAAAGGTTTTGTCTTGTTTTCATTTTTGGTCGGTCATCTTTAAAGACTTCTTTGCTTGAGATGATAGCAGCTTCCAGCCCGGGTCGATTTCGCTGCCAGGAGCAATGTGCACCACTAGAAGGCGGTTACTGATGTGGATGTACGGAGTGGAGCATGGTTGATAGAATGTGCTGATAGTGGATGGGAGTAAAGTCGACTCTAGCTGTTGTCTATATATATATTATTTCTAACATTTATAGTTTTGTAGGCGTGTGAGAGAGTACTTCTTGTATTTCTTTCAGTTTGACTGTGAGAACCGAATAGAGAGGTGTAGCTTTTAGATGCTGATGCCTTTGTTAAAGTGGAGTGCTGGCCTGTCAGTATGTGTGTAGATTATTGGGACACTGTTCAGTGTATGTCCTAATATGATCTGTTTGGTTTATGTTATGTTTTTACTTGTTATGCTTGAGAGGATCTCTGGTTGGTGGCTTAGTATCCAGCATGGTGGTTGGTTAGTTGGGGGATGTTTCAGTATGTATTATCTGTCAAGATTAATTTGTGTAGTGGGCATTTCTTTTAAACTGACTATAAAAGCAAGCTGTATATTTTCACTGATTTGAATAAAACAGAAAAAATTTTCATATATTAATTTTTAAAACAACAATGAGACAGGAAAAAAATTATCAGTATATTTTTAATTGCAAATCACACACCCCCCTTTCCAAGAAAAAGTAAATATGTTACAGACAAGAAAAATTCATATAGTATAGCAATATTCCTTGTACAAATGTTATAAAGTTTATTTATATACAGCAATATACAAACTCATAATTATTAGACTAGAAGATAATAATAAGAAAAAAAATTCCTTCATTTTACAACAGTTCACTAAGCATTATACTTTCAGACAATCATCACACACACACACACAAAATGCATGACCTATAGCAAATGCTGCCACAAAACCAATATGCCCAACTATAACAAAAATTTAAACAAAATAATCATTACACAATGTTTACTGCAAAATAATCCTGGTGACAACCTTTCTTAACATCTAAAATGTTACTTCGTTGCAAATAATTTTTTTTATTATTCTGTCAGTCTGAGAGTGTTTGTAGTGCCTATGTAAAATTTAAAAAAGACAATTAATGTTTAATTCAGAAAAAGAAAGACAAAGCATTCAAAACAATATTAGGTACATGTATTTAGAATGCTGCCCATAATAAGATGCTCTAATAGGGTTATTTAAAGCTTTTGGTTAAATATAATTAAACCAATTCACTTCGACGAAGATGCAAAGTCCAAAATCTTATACCTCACTAATTAATAAAAGTGTTTTCTAGAAAAATTTTATTGGCAACTAATTTCCCTCCCTTCCTTACTTATTAAGGTGGGTGGGCCTAAGAAATTAACTTGAGATATATATATATATATATTCACTTCAAAGGTATTATTAATAAATTTTTAACAAGGTATTATTAATACATTTTTAACTAGGTACAAAAAATATGTAGATAAAACCAAGCAATTCTATTCTCAAACAAACTTGTCATATAATGATGAAAAGTACCATATACATAAACAGAACCGATACACAAACACACACACATGCATATGTATTTTAAAATAATATTTCACAATTATAATTTATTTTGACACATTTGACAACTAGCAACAATTAACAATAACAGCACAATATTAAAAATTATGTTTTAGAAATAGTCATTATCATTGCTAAACTTAAAACTTAAAAAAAAAACCCCACCTCTAAACAATACCCTCACACCTAAGAATAAATTGATTCATATTTAAATGTCAAATAGTACAAATAAAGCAATAATAATAATAATTTTTATTAAAATCTGTTGTGATTAGAACTAATGCAGTGTATGTGTCCTTATATGATCTGTTTGATTTATGTTGTGTTTTTGCTTGTTATGCTTGAGAGGATCTCTGGTTGGTGATTTTAGTGGTTAATTGGAGGATGTTTCTGTGTGTATATCTGTTCAGATTAGTTTATGTTATGGGCATTTCTTTTAAACTGACTGTAAAGCAAACTACATTTTCACTGATTTGAAAACAGAGAAACTGAAAATTTTCGTATATTATTTTTAAAAAAAATATTGCTTGTACAAACATTAAAGCTTATGTACAATATACAACCTCATAATTATCAGACTAGATGATAATAAGAACTTGCAGTACAAGTTATACAATTCCTTGTAAATAAAATAATATTTTCAAGTCAGAAAATAAACTGCACAAGAACATATAGTAATTCCCCACATTATTAAACATATACATATTTTGAATATAAACAATCTCCTAAAATTCCTGAGGAATCATTAAGCAATATATATATATTAAAAAAAAAAAGGCAAATGCCTGAAGAAACAGATACAATTTTATAATTTGACTAGACTAGTTTTATCAAAAGCAATGAAAAAGCACATTTAAAAAAAAATCAAATGAATTCATACAATATATTGCTTTTGAATATACTTGGGAAAAAATGATAAATAATAATAAAAATTATATTATCTGCAGTAAGTGTATAGCAAGTTACAACACATTTATCATGGAATATGCAGTTATGAGCACACATACATATGGTATAACAAAATAAGCTCCTTAAATTAACTTATTATTCCATCGGTCAGAAGCTGCTAAAGAAGAAAGTGAGCAATTTTCTACATGTTAACTAATTATGGACCTTAAGGTTACTGATCAACCCTTTCCAGTTATTGAAAGGCATAAAGTTCACTACAAAGATAATTCGTTCGAATATATATAAAATATAACGTGACCAAGAGTTTTAAACCCTTACCCCATCCACCAAAATAGTGACACTAATGTTTAAGGCAGAAATGAGTGTCATTCTGTCTCAGAATAGATGCCTAGGTACTTGGAAGTGGAGAGCAAATAATTATGAAAATTTTGATGACAGTTTGATGATGGATGTTAAAATAAGACAGAAGGTATTCAATTAACACAAATGTACACTCTTTTCAAATCAACTGCTACATTCAAGTTTGTCTCATAGTGACAGTACTTTTGTTTAGATATAAAGGTTTGATTAAATACTAACTGAACCGGTACCTTCAAACTTTGTCAACTGAAAATTATTCTAAAGTAATATTATCTCCTTCAAAGTTCTCTTCTTGGAAACCATGCTTCACTGCCAATAGCTTTTCTACTTCTGGGGGCATTACTTGTATACACTTTTAAGTCAGACTCCAAACTTTTAAGAATTTCAATCATTTGAATACAGCACTCTTTCAACGAAAATTTTAGTTTTGGAGAACAACAAAAAAATTGTTTACAAGGTGCCAAGTCTGGTGAGCATTATGGATGTAGGATCAAAATGACACATTATTGTGCTAACAACTGTCAAAAATGAAGTGAGATGAGAACATCTTATAGCAGGGGTCTCAAACTCATGGCCCACAGCCCATTTGTGGCCTGCGTGACAATATCTTGTGCCCCCCCCCCCCCCATCAAAGTTTAGTGAAAGTGCGGCCCACACGTTTTTCCCTAAATAAACAATATACCAACAAAAAAGATTACATAAAATAATTACGAAAAAAAAGTAATTGAAACACTGATGTGATTCCTAATCGCCTAATCGAGTGAATGTGTTTTGTCATTTCTGTGAGTTAGCTGCCTGCTAATGTATGCAATATACTATAGGAATCTGTCAAAGCATAGGCCTATGACATCAGCAGGCCCTTTGCAGAAAATGCCTGAAGTTTAACAATGTGATGTCTGATGTT
Source organism: Sinotaia quadrata (assembly GCA_028829895.1). NCBI lineage: Eukaryota > Metazoa > Mollusca > Gastropoda > Architaenioglossa > Viviparidae > Sinotaia > Sinotaia quadrata. The sequence continues at coordinate 27,713,616 of CM054183.1, read as the reverse complement.
CTGAAATGCATCAACCATATCAGACCCAGGGGTTATAGCACCGGCAGTTCCATGCCTTTTTATAGGAAATAGAGTCAGCGTATGAGGTATGTTGGCTTAGCAGGGGACAGGTCTTGAAGAGGTAATGAGTTGAGAGCAGAAGTGAAAACCTTAATGGAAAAGGTTGGGTGGCTGTTGACTCATGGACTTAGCTTTTCTTGTTGACATCATACAAGAGCTGAATGTACTGAACAAGAAATTACAAGGCCAAGGGCAGCTTGTCAGCACAATATATGACAATGTCAGAGCATTTTCCACAAAACTTGTGTTATGGAAAGCCCAGCTTTCTCAGACAAACCTCTGCCATTTCCCAGCATGTAAGGCACTCATGGATTCTGGCACACCATTTAGTGGTGAGAAGTATGTTGATGCCATTGTAAAGCTGCAGGAAGAATTTGATCACAGGTTTGCAGATTTAAAAAAACACAGAACCACCTTTCAAAAATTTGCTGACCCCTTCTCCTTCGATGTGGATGCCCCTCCTGTGCTTCAAATGGAACTAATTGACATACAGTGTAATTCTGAACTCAAAGCAAAGTTCAGGGAGGTGAGTGGAAAAACAGACAAGCTTGAACATTTTTTGAGAAAATTGCCCCTTGCCTTCCCTGAGCTTTCCAGGATGTTCAAGCAGACCATGTGACTTTTTGGGAGCACCTATCTGTGTGAAAAGCTCTTCTCCACCATGAACTTTAATAAGTCAAAATTCAGGTCCATACTTACTGATGAGCATCTTCAAGCCATACTGTGGGTCTCAGTGGCTTCCTCCCTGAAGCCAAATGTGTCTGAGCTGTGTAAGAGGAAGCATTGTCAGGTCTCTGGCAGCAGGGAATAATGATGTGGCCCAGCTTCACCCAGACTCTACTTCCAGCGGCCCCCAGGTAAAACTGCTGATTGACAATTTGGTCTTGTAGCGCTCAGTCATGATAAACAATCCCACAGGAATTGGACATTGTAATAAACATGACTTGCACATTCAACTTTACTTGCATTGACTTGGATATTTTCATTTTATTCTGTTTCCAATCTTTGTTCAAGAGGTAAGGGGTAAACTTAGCTGCACTGTGTCTCATGCTTTAAATCATTCATCAAAATATCTTGACAAGAGTGAACAATATTCCTACTTCTCTAACAGACAGTCTATGGTTGGCATGGATTATATTGTGGACATTGATAATATTTTCTTCACTTGAAAGTTGGAGGTCAGCCCTGTTCTTGATCATCTTCAATTCATACCTACCTTTAAAACTCTAAAACCATTCAAAACAGAAAGTCTGATGCAAAAGAACTTTTATGTAAGAGTTGAAGAGTTTTATCTCCATCTTTCCAAGCTTGAAGCAACATTTCACACATAATCATTGTTCCTTCAATAATGTTCATTTAAAATTCACTAAACAACAAACAATTCTAAAATTGCTAGAAACAGAATCCTTTATTAATAATTATATTATATTATACAATATACTGCTTGTAACTGTTGATCCATTTTGCTGATAGGCAGGTTTACCCTTTAACTACTTATTCAAATGATGGAAGCACAGTGTGGTTATTATATGTTCAAACCTCGTATTAGTGGAATTATGTTTCCGAAGTGAGACATGACTTGATCTCATCTCAGTGAAAATAAAGAAACAGCAACATAATAATTCATTTTTAATACTGACAAATATCATACACATTTATAAGGTGTAGTATACAATCTACAAACTTTAATTCATACTATACAATCAACTAACTTAATTTTTTTTACTTTTTATTTTATTTTTTAAAAAAAATTTTATTATTATTTTTTTTTTTTTTGGTGGGGGGGAGTTAAAAGGTGATGTCAGTGCAGTTTTCTGTTTTCAACAGCAGAGAGTTCCCAAAACATTTGCATGTAGCTTAGTTTACATTTGTCAAAGTACATAAAATAACTTCTAAGTGTTTATTCAATAAAAGATAAGCTGCAGACTTAATACGTAACAAACAGCACAGTATATATACCTCAGCTGTGAATAAAAACCCTAACAATGGGGGCATAATTACATATAACTTTACAAAGTTTACTTACGGACAGTGACTTCCAATGCTGTATTTTTAGGCAGCCTGTTATAGTTTATATGATTGATTATGAGAAATATTCTACATAAACTACTAATAGCCATTTTCTCACTTCATTATAATATCTATTAGTAGTCTACATACAATTAACTAGTAATAGCTACTATTTCACTTCATTATATTAACTCAAAAGTATTCTACATATAGTTATAGCCATAATCCCACTATTTGTCTATGAAAAGTATCCTACATACAAGACATGTCACTGTTATAATCTAATCTGAGAAGCATTCTACATACAATTAACAGTATTTTATATATCAACTACTGAATATCTATGATCAGTATTTTATGTACCAACTATTCAATATCTATGATCAGTATTCTATGTCAGTGCCATCTTAATGCATGGGCACGCTGAGCAGTTGCCTTGTGTGGGAGGGAGGGTATGCTAATCTATGTATGTTGTGACTTGCTGTCAATTTTTTTATTCCTTTGAGTGGTTCTATAGGTAGGAATCCGTGTACTGCTTTGCCTGTGGGCCTATAATGCTGTTAAGACAGCCCTGCTCTATGTACAATCTATTCAATATCTAAACAACATAAACAAGTATTCATAAGTCAGGATGCAAATATTCTCTTCAAATTCATTATTTCCATCTATGACAATTTAATTTCTTGATTCTCATCATGTGAAGAATTTTAATTTGATTTATCCCAAATATAGTTAAATCTCATATTCCAAAGTTAATATTTCTTAGCCTGGAATAAAAATAAATGGATTTGAATAAAGATATCACAGAGCTGCACATATAAGCAAAAATAACAAGCAATAAATTAATAATCAATAAGTGTATAGTTAGAATTATATTAAAAAACTTATTCAAATATCACCTTAATAAGGACAAAACATAAAATTGCCTCCCATAAAACAATCTGAGGCATTATTTAAAAAAAAAAATTTTAAATACTAACAAACTGTTATTACAGAACGCAACAGGTCTTTTGTTTTCTTTCTTCTAATTAGACTAGATTGTGTAAAAATGTGTTGTTGAATTTGAGCTGCAATAGTTAATGCAAACATGAAAGTAGAAAACAATATTTCTTCCAAAAATAAATCAATAAATGGGAGAAATGAAGCAAAAATACGAGACCTTTAATGAAGAAGAATAATTTTGGTTTGTCATGAGTGACGAAAATAAAATTTAAAAAAAACAACAGAGAACATGATTTACTTCATCACACTCACCAAGTAGATGTACATCTTGCATGAACATTAAATATACACAATGAGTAATAATAATAATTTTACACTAGTAGAATAGTGATATTACCCCTTTAGAAATGTATGTACCATACAAATTTATATGAAGAAAGACTACAGATGTTTCAGATGCACCAGACTTGGATGCAAAAATCAAAAACACTTTATATTAAAACCCAATATCAATAATAATCACTGCATAACTCCAAAGAATTAAAAGTACTCTGACAATTGTTTATAATTCATGCACAGGAATAAAAATTCCTGGCAGTTGCATTGTTAGTTATCCTATACAAATTCCTGGCATTTGCACTGTTAACTATTCCAATACAAACTCCTGGCATTTGCATTGTCGATTATCCTAATACCAATAAAATCTTGTGGCAGTAATATAATCTGATAGCTGCCTTCAATAAATAATAATAAATTTTACAACAAAAAATAACAATATTTTTACATAAAATGTCAATCACCTGAGAACTATTAAAAATGTGTCATACTAATTAAACTACTAAATAGATGTTTCTTCACAACATAAACAAACACAAATCAAAATGTACAAAGGTCCACACAGACACACACACACATTTATTGTCATAAACCTTGCAAAACTGGCAACAGTCCTCACCCTTGTCATGCTATCACATTTATTATGATACATCTAAGGAAAACTAACAAAATAAAACCTCATCTGGAACATGATTTTTGTAGACATCATCACAAGATTAAAATGAAAAAATTGTGTCATAAAAAATACCACAATGGTTCATCAATAAACAAGATTTTTTCACAATACACACAAAGTATTTATAATTTACAATACTTAAACTAATTTATTCAATGATTGACTCTATTAAAACATAACATATAAACTAAAATAGGATGAAATATTGTGTTTAAAATTAACTATAACTTAAAATGATTTGCTCTATGTAAAAAGGTACACAGTCATTATATGAGTAAAAATTTACAATCTTTGAACTAATTACTTGACTATAATCCCTTCAGAAAGAAAAAAAGCAAACCAGAGTTAAACGTTTTAATTGTAAATTAGAATAGAATAATAATTCTATGAAGAACTGTATAGAGCCATAATTTAGTAATAAGTAACATGTGAATTAGTTCAAACACATAGGACCTGTTACTGAATCTCAATATTTTTGCTTATTATCTTATTCAACTTTCTCATGAGCATGTGAAGCAACACAGTTGAGCTGTTTATACTGTTAAATAGTTACAACATTTCAACTTTGTAGGCTGCAGCAAAGCAACTTGCTTCAGCAAAACAGATCACCTATTTCATTCTGCTTAGAATGCAAAACTGCTGACTATAGTCAAATATTAACTTTATAAAATAAAAATAAAAATCAAAGAAACTACTCTTTAAAAAAAAACATATAAACAAACAAAATAATTTTCTTAGCCATTTGTTTAGAATCTATGAGTATTGGAAAAATAATAAACAAGCAGACAGGAACACTTTCTTCTGTGACATTTTGATTAACTCATGCAGTGAAAAACAATCTACAAATAAATTATTGATATATTAATCTGTAGAGGAAAGAAAGTTGTAAAAGCTAGAGATAGTAAAGACTGAAGTAGTAAAGACGAAGATTAGCAGATACTAATGAAATGGTTTAAATAATTCACAACTGCTTTGTTCAAACTCTCTAGACCACTTATCAAACTTAGAGGCATATTGCATGCATGCTGTTGAGATTGAATTAAGCCTTGAGATAGAACTGACTGATCACCACCACAAAAACCCATTATTCTTTTCTGACAAATGTTTCATAATCATATTCTGTGGTATGTATACATGTAATTTAACATCTGACCTCATTTCAACAAAATACACATGTCCACAAAATCAGCCACCATCGAAAATAAATGACAAATAAGCAAATCAAAAATGTGCAATGAAAATGAATGTAAAACAAACCAATTAAAAAACCAGTGCTAAAAATGAATGTCAAACCAATCAAAAAAACAAAAAAAACTGTGCTAAAAATTAATATCAAACAAACCAATAATTAAAAAATCACAGTGCTGAAAATTAATGTCAAAGAAACCAATCAAAGTCCAGTACCGAAAAATGAATGTAAAAAAAAAAAACATACAAAAAGAAAGATAACAATAGCTTACAAGAAAAGAAAGAGAGAGAGAGCATAATATGTGATTAATATGTGATATATAATATGTAATATATATAAGCATAAAACTAATTTAACAATGCCTTTTGAGATCAAGACAATATTACTTAACACCATTATAAATATAAGAATAAGTATTGCATCTTTAGATCAATGGTTAACTGAATCAGTAGTTTATTATACATATAATAAAAATTCCGGAAACAGATTCAACTCTACAAAATACATTATATAATTTTTATATATTTTTTTTTTTGTATTTTCAAATAAATGATTAGTTATAAGAATAATACTAACAACATTAAAAAAAAAAAAATCTAAATTCATGTGCTCTGCTTTTTAAACTGCAACAGAAACTATTTACTAAGACAAACTAAGTAGTTTTATTAAACTAATTCTCAATTTTAAACAAGACTGGAATCAGTCTTAATGGAATCTTTTAATAACATGTAAAATATTTCGAAATTAAAAAAATTATTAAATTACTGTCTCAACTTATTTAGACTAATAAAAAGCTAGCAAATTTCAAATTCCTCTTTATGTAGGGACACACGCATGCAAACCACCCAGTAAGTTATAATCTGGAATTATTCAAGTTAAATTATACTTAATAGATTTTCACAACTTTTGTAGGGCTACCTTTTGAGACTAAATAAAATCTAACAAATTTCCAATTCCTGTATGTAGGGCTACCTTTTGAGACCAATTAAAATCTAACAAATTTCCAATTCCTGTTTATGTAGGGCTACCTTTTGAGACTACATAAAATCTAACAAATTTCCAATTTCTGTTGATGTAGGGCCACCTTTTGAGACTAAATAAAATCTAACAAATTTTTAATTCCTGTTGATGTAGGGCCATATAGTAAGTTACAATCTTGACAAATAATAACTAACAGATTTTCACAACTTGATTATGTAGGATTACCTGGTACTTTACAGTCTTGACTCATTTAAACTTAATAAAAAGCTAAAGCCTATTCGCTTAGACTACATAAGAAGTTAACATATTTTTACTGCTTGTTTATGTAGGGTCACATTTATTATGACAACAAACCTAATGTGGCTGTCTTTCTTCAATTATTAACAAAGAAAACTTAACTGTTGGAAAAAATGTGGATATGAAATATTAACAAAACACACAAGGAAAGAAATCAATTAAACATTAATGAAACACAAAGATAAAAAACCCATAACTGTGCAGCTACAGTTTTTCTTAAATTATTAACAAGCTTAGATTAGCAACTATTTTATGAAGAAATGTGGATTCGAAACATTAACAAAATGCAAAGAAAAGAAACCATTCCTTTGCAGTAATCACATTTTTAATGTATATAATCATTTCTCTTTAATTGCAAACTTTACTCATTAGAATTGCTGCTTAACAGAATCAAAATATGAAAGATGTAGTCAGAACATGTGATACCTAATGTATAAAGTTAAATGTATCAGGATGCAAGTGATTTAACTGGGATTCAGTTAAAATTACAAAAAATGATGGCATAAGAGAAAAGAAAGAGTCATTTAGTAAGAGAGAATGAATTTTATTGAACAAAGTTATGGGATGATTCTAACTCAGAAACATACGAAAGTGCTATGCAAGCATTAATAATAACACTTTTAAAAGATAAAGGAAGTATGTTTTAAAAGTCTTAATGTATACTTTAATAATTTTTCAAAAAATTGATTACTTATATATAAAACAAATATTTATTTAAGTGTAAAAATAAAAAGTATGGAGTATTAAAAAGGTATTAAAATATATACATTTGTTTGAAATTTTAAACTTAAAGGCACATACATAAGACATAATTCTCTAATTAAAGACAATAGTCAATAGGAGGGAGATATGATTTATATTTGGGTAAGATTTTCTGAAACTAACAACAACCAAACAATAAAAAAAAACGCCTAAGAGTTTAAGTTTTACGGCCTTTTACTGTATAATAATAAGATGGCTACTCTGGTTTGATTTCTATATTTTTAATTTAAATGATGCTTTTTCACCCAATGATGAAGATTTGTATCTCGTTTAGACATTACAGCATATATTATTTATAATATATTATTAAAAATATTTATCTATTTATATTAATATTTATCACACAGTGTACGAGGTAAAACAAGTTTCACATGCACACAAGTATGAATCCACACATAATAATAATAATTAAATACATAAACATATGCAGCCCCATACTACAAGTAACAGTTAGGACCTTCAGTATTTGAAAGTGCATTAATGTTCGTACAGAAAATTATTTGCTGCAGCTCCAAACATAATTAAGTGATGATACATCAAACTTATCCTCATTTATTAAAAAAGGCTAAAAAATTGTAGAGCTTTGTATTTAGACTTGATAATTTTTGATTCATTTTAATTTCAAAATAATTTCTTTGGGGCATTTCATTTGGTCAAGCAGAGATGTGGACAACAGTCTGATTAAAAAAAAAGAATTCCTTATAAATATATTCTGGTTGCTGAAATAAATAATACTGCCAAGGTTGTAATGCTTATTATTATTATATCAGGTGAAAGAACAAAACACATCATGATAAATATTTCTAGAAACTTAAGTAACTGATTTACAGAATGACATATTATAGATTCTAATCTCAAATACACTTTAAACATTCAGTATTGAATAGTTATTAAAATAGGCAGAAACTCAGAATAATTTTCGACAGATCACAAATTCAATCATACTAACTGAAAGTTCCCATAAGCAGTGTACAACTAATGAGTTTTTTGTTTAGTGAGACGCACCAAATTGCAGGTAGTTGTTCAGTAATCTGTGAGCCATCTCAGATGCCATTATGTGGCTACAGCTTTTGGCATTCAGCAACAAATGGCTAAGAGATGTCACTTTGGGTCTGTGTTTGTGTGTCTGCATTGTTGTGGTGCTATCTGGCAGGGGTTCTGACTACATTAACAGAAATACACAGTTGTCAGGTGATCTGTTACACTATCTGATGTTGTGCTGAAGTGGTAAAGGTTTTCATCAAATTCTTAGCTTCGAGTTTCTGCCAAGTTTCAGCTTTATCTGGATTTTAAAAAAATGAAAATATGACGCATATCTAGTGATTTGTCTTACAGATATGTCTACCACCTTAAAACTCAAAGCGTCTGGGGTGAAGTGTCACTTTGAACAAGCCCGGCTTGACTTCTGCAAATCTGTAAGAGAAAATAATATATATTTTGATTTAAACTTTTTATTTGAAAAAGGTTATTATTGACAAATTGACAAATTGACAAATAATAAAAATGCAAATCAAACAAACTTCTGCAAACCTAACTTAGAAAATAATATATTCTTTTTATAATTCATAACTGTTGATATGAAATGGGTTATTACAATGATAATTGCAAATCAAATAAACAAACGTTTAAGAATACTGAACAAGATTAAGTAATGTAATAAAAGATAATTAGAAAGGAATTAATACAAAACATGACACATTCACACACAAAAAATCCCACTAAATAACATCATAACTTCCTAAAATCATGATATCTGAGGTCATACCTGTATCCAGAGGAAGTGAGATGAGCTATAACTGCTGGTCGGATTTTTGCTACACCACTTAGACTATGTTTGCCAAGACCAGTGATTACGAATAAGAACTGTCGATTGTGCTCAGGTCGTTGAAAGTATTCTAAATAATGAAACAATAAAATCATTATAAAATTCTGAATTAAATATTGGTTAGTGATTTCTGTTTTGTTAAGTGCATGAAAAATATAATGCAAAATACAATCCAATATTTAGCCTCAAACAAGAATTGGTGTTTTACTAAATTTTATTTATTGTATTCTCAGTAAAATTTAAATTTCTATTAATTTTCAAACGGAAAAAATAAACTAAATGTTGCTTTAACATCAAAACTGTCTTATATCTTGTTGGTGTAGGATCTCATTTTAACTTCACATTTGTTAATGAACAGAAATGACTACATTCTCATTAGGATTCCAGGTGATTCACACACCCCTCCCCCCCAAATAAATATCAAACATTTTGGAAAAAACAAATTTGAAGGATAGGTAGTGATTTCTACAATAATGAGACAAAAGCTCAGAAAATCACATCAAGTTAAGAAAATCTTTGGACCTGTAACATACCAGTAATATTATAATGCGAAATAAAGAATACACTGAAACAGTTTCAAATCCAACAAAGATATTTAATGAAAGCTAAAAATATCTGCTAATGGTTCAGTGCTATTTACAACTATAGAAAATCATGCACAGGAAATTCTGCCTAGAAATTCATTTTAAAGAGGCACAGCAATGGCAGTCTTGCACTTTTGGAATTGATCAGTTGTAAAACTGTTTTCTAAGCAGGGTATGGTTGTGTAACTGCTGCTTGAACAGAGTCACCAGTAATGCTCTCAAAGCAGGCATGGTTGTGTCACTACTAGTTGACATGAGTTACCAATAACACTCTCAAATCAGGCATGGTTGTGTAACTACTAGCTGACATGAATTACCAATAACACTCTCAAATCAGGCATGGTTGTGTAACTACAAGTTGACATGAGTTACCAATAATGCTCTCGTAGCAGATATGGTTGTGTAACTACAAGTTGACATGAGTTACCAGTAATGCTCTCAAATCAGGCACGGTTGTGTCACTACTACTTGACTTGAGTTGCTAGGACTGCAGTCAGGGTTTCAAGAACAGATATACCAATTTTGCAACGTCTTAAATTTTGACAAATATTTTTGATGATAAACAGTAAATCTTATCCACAGTCCACAGTCACTAATATAATGTTTCCTGCACAGATTTTATTCACAGGAATTTTACAACCCTTGAAAATATTTCATAAGGTATTAAGTGGAATGATTAAGTGCTGATGTGATAAATCTGAAGACATGAACCTTTCAATATTTCTATAACACCTGAACTGATTTTATCACCCGGCTGTTTGAGATTAAAAAAAAACAAACTGGAAGTCTCCATGCTTGAGGGTTAAATAGACCCATGCTTGCTGACACGAGAAATTTGTGAAACAGGACATCCTCAGACAAAAAACTGTCAGATTTGACAGAAAAAGACAAGAGACCAAAATCAGTCTCAATTTTACCTGCAAGGAATCTGGGAATAGTTTTGAAATAGATTAAATTCTTCTTTTCTGGAACACCAGAAATAAGGAGTTTAAACTCTCTTTAAAACCTTCTTTCTTGTGGTCTTATCATCTTCACACAAGATCAGTGAACACCGTGTTTCATTCAAAGCTCCCTTACTTTTCTTAGTGATGGACCACTGAAGTTAGTAAATGGCCCTTCCTTTCTAGCAAAGAACAGATGCAAGCTGAAAGATATGAACAAGATTGGTGGTGCTCATCATCAGAATGTTGCTAATAACAGCAACAAATGGAAAATAAAGACCGTGCAAACCAATATTTAATTGTTTTGAGTGTCAGTTTACTTAGTGTTTTTATTTAATAATTTATCAGTTAAGTGAGTTCATAAAAAAACTGCTTACAGTTACAACTGATCATTAAAAATATGTAGCACATACATAAATGAATGTGGAATAAACAGACATTATCAAAAAAACAGTATGATAAAAGGAGAAACAATGTTCTGTGAATAAAAAAATACCATTAAAAAAAAAAATTAATACTTTTCTTTTTACATTTAAAATGAATAATACAGCATCTGGATATAGAATTTTTGTAGGTGACTGCATCATAAAAAGTGCCATTTTTTGCATGCATGTTCACACACACATGTATGAACACACATGCACATCACATATTTGGAAATCTTGCTTCAGGATCTAAACTTATATAATTATAACAGTTTTATATACCCGGGACCTTATTTAATTTTTTTTGTTCAAAACAGAAACCCAACAAATAACTTACTATTATAAATAGAAAGAGTGAAGCTGTTTTTTGTTGTTTTTTTTGTAGTGATTTTTATATTTGGATTTTGCTGATGTTAACTAAAATATTATTCATTGTCATGATGTATAACCAATGCAGGCCATGCTGAATGAAAGTGCTATGCTATATCTTATATAATAGTAACTATTGTAACTTGCTTTTATCAGAAATAACTGTAAAGGCAAGACTATTGTGCATCAGTAAATAGCATTGAACTACTGATGGTAGTGAATTTTTTAACAACCTTTGAATTAAGGTATTGTTACCATTTATTTTGTTGTTACCAATTTTAATTTAAACCTAAATGGATTATCACTAAAGAAGTTATGGGAAGAATTAAGTTTAACAGGGTCTGATCTCCTTATTTTCATGAAGGAAGGAATTATGGCCATACCATATGGTGAAACCTTACAACATGCAACTTAGACATTTATCCAGCTCATTTTGAGAGGTTGTGCTAAGACTAAGAAGCATTGGAGTAGAGTGTTGGCAGTGAGTCTCAGGGGTTAAGTACTATCTGTATACATGCAACTGTCAAAAGATCCAACACATGACTATACTATTTTGAAACTTGCCCTTTTAATGAACTGCCATTAATGGATGCATACTTAAAAGAAATTTTGAAAGAAAGAAAAGGAAAAGAATGAGATGTACCAGACATGTTTTCAGGTTAGAAGGCTTTGCAGAAAAATGGATCAGGCTATTAGGTTATTATTATTATTATTTTTTTTTTAATCAGCGATAAGTAACTTTCTTTAGTTTATGTTCTAGATAAGAATAAAACCTTTATTTCAAATGATGTACTTATATAGTAATATTTTATGAATTTTTAATGAAATTTGAAATAGTACATATTTTGTTCATTACAAAACTAATGAAATAAAAACTAAACAATATATTTTAATAATTTATTTTAATTTTATTGATATTGCTTTCTTATATCAAAGGCAATTTATATTCCAGATTTGAAGACTGTAGGTTGATAAATAAATTTTTCCCTCTTGGCGTTTAGTAAAGTGGCAAAAGAAAAGAAACCCAATCTGAATACAAATGAAACAAAAACATGTAATACAAACAATATGAAGTTCTTACGCCTCTCTTTTTCTTCCAAAACATGCTTCAAGGTGGCAATTGCTTCTTCAACGTAGAAACCATGTAAATCAAGAGTTGATTCACTTTCAAGCTTTGTCTGTCTGCAATGCAGAATATTTCCCAAAGTTGTCTTTATGTGTTAGGAAAAAAAAGCAACATGTGCTACCAAGAAATATTAATTAGTTGATTAATAAGTAACATAATAATGCAATCATGTTTTATTCATCTGTAAATTAAAAAAAAAAAAGGAGTGTAATAAGAAAACAACAAAAATTACCTAAACTCAAGGATTTTTTGTGAGGCTCTCATGTTGGCTTCCTGCAGCTTTTCTGTGTGCTTATGTCCCTGGCAAAAGAAATAATTGTTTCCTATTAGTATTTTATGGCATGAGATGTGATAGAAGAAATGTTGGCCAGAGTTGTATAATAGCATGAGATTGGTGTGCATGCCTACAAGAACATATGCTAGCCAAATGAAGGTACAACTGAAATAAAGAGTTTTGAATTTAGCCTTGCATATAATTTAGGAATAACTTCTGAAATTAAAAACGTAAATGGCATAAATGACATTGATGTAGTTGAATATAGAAAAACAAACAAACAGAAACAAACTTTACACAAATAATCTACAAGAAGCCCAACCATGATGTATAAAATCTATTTTATAAAATAGCGAAACATTTATGTTTTAAGGAATTACTAAAGTTTATATGAATAGTAAAGAAAAATATCTCTCAAAAGCCCATTAATTTTGCTGTCAATATGAAATTCTGGCACTGTTTTCAAATACAGTAGCCACTACAATATTGTGTGAAAATAATGACATACTTTCTAACATTGTTTATTTTCAAGTAGAAAGAAAAACATAAACACTGATAAAACGACAAGAATTAAAATAGAGAAGAAGTAAGCATTTATTCATCCACTTTTAAATATTTATTTATCCATTTTCAAGCTGTAAGGTAAACATAATACAAAATTGTTGATTTTTAAGAAACTGAACACAATGCTTTGAATCAATCATCTTTTAAGAGCGCAAAAAAAGCATTGCTGTCTCAATGTTTGCAGGCAAATCTGAGCAAAATTTAAATTTATTTTGCATGCAGTGGTTATGTTCAGCCATTGCAGATCACAAAAGCAAGAAGATACAAATTTTAAAAATAATATTTTGAGGTGTATAAGAATGACGAAAGCTTATAACTGATTCTTAATATTTACCTGTTGAGAGTAGAACACAGCCACTTCTTTCATTCCCCGTCTGTAGGCCTCTCGGGCTTTTTCAAAACACTCAGTTCGCATATGGCGATGTACAGTAGCTTCTTGTCGAAGCACCTGGTAATCTGGCTCTTGTCCACGTGCAGAATCCAGACTCTGGTATTTCTCATTAGGCTGAAGTGAACTGAGCTAAACACAACCCATTAAAGAAATATTCACACCAAAATGCCACTAGAAGCAAAAGGTACTATTAACATTAGCTGAATTGGCTAACAATGTTATGAATTATCAGATTTGTGTGTGCGCATGTGCATGTGTGTATATATATACTTTTCATTTTTAAAGGCTATGAAGTCTTTAAAAGTGGGATTAAAGAAACATGAGTAAATACAGAATTGTGAAAAATGGCTGGTAAAAATTAGTATCTTTTGGTATTTGAAATGAAATACCTGGTCAAATCCTATCTCACCCCATCTAATCTAATCAAATCTAACTTATTTCAAGTCAAGTCTACTTCACCCCATCTTATCTAGTTTTCCATTATCAAATCTAACTTATCTTACAAAATCTTATTGATTTTTCCACATCAACTGTAATTTATTCATGTCAAATTCCATTTCATCACATCTATTTTTCCAGGACAACTCTAACTTATGCCTGTCAAATCCTATTTAACAATAGCTTCTCAATTTTTTCCACATCAACTGCAATTTATTCATGTCAAATCCCATTTCATCACATCTATTTTTTTTTCAAGGACAACTCTAACTTATCCCTACCAAATCCTATCTCTTAACAGCTTCTCTATTTTTTCCGCATCAAATTCAATTTATCCAGTTATAAGACCTTACCAAGTCTACAATACTTTGCTGCTTAGCAGCTTCAATTCTTCTTTTTTCTTCTGTCTCTGCAGCCATCTCAGACCCAGTGATGAAGCTGGAGATAGTCCTTGGGGCAAGCCTGTGAAGTGCAGGCTGCTTATCTCCCATAGTTCCCTCAATACTATTTATTGTGCTTTCAAGGCAAAAACTGGAATAATGAAAATTACATAACACATTCAACTCAGCAATAAAGATTATTTTGATAGATACTACATCATGACATTATTCTATTTCAGTTCTGTAAGTGTTACTGTGCTATTTAGTCTACATAAATCTCTTCTATTATTCAATGTTTGGTGTTACTGTGCTAATCAATCTACGTAAATCTCTGCTATTAGTTTAAAATGTTTGGTGTTACTGTGCTAATCAGTCTACATAAATCTATTAGTTTAAAATGTTTGGTGTTACTGTGCTAATCAGTTTACATAAATCTATTAGTTTAAAATGTTTGGTCATGCAAACACGCCTAATTCTCTCCTTTACAATTTGCATTAATGATCTACTCTAGAACTAAGACATATGAAAGAATTTACAGTGCTCAAGAATGTTCAGAATCAAATTACTTACCCATTAGCCTGAAATAATTCTTCTAAGAAATCTTCATCAATGCCTGGAAAATGCTGGTAAAGTTTTTCTCTCTTCAGCTTTGTTGCAATGGTACTGTGAGTGCCTGCTGCCTCCAAGCGCTTTAACTTCAATCAAAAATAATAAAAACCTAAAGGTTTTTGTGCAAAAGTAAAGAATAATCAAAACTTACAAATTACTTAATGGATATCTATAATTAAAATTATATAAAGGATTAGCTATAATCAAAACAAATGAATGCTCATTTATATTTTGTTAATTCTACACGCATTTCCATTTACTGCAACCATTTGTTTTAATTAATTGCTTTTAAAGTATTTAAAGCTTCATGATTTTAAAATTTAATGACTGCTCGTGAAACCAATGTTTATTTTAATACAAACATAAACGATACATCTTTGTGATGTTCTTGCTATAGTACTTTGAAGTACTTTGAAGAATTATTTTCAAGTCACGTTTGATGTTAACTAATTTAAAGTAAAATGAATTAAAACAATAAAAAGAAGAAGTGATACAACATACATTTATTTTATATACAATCTGCCCAGGAACATGCCTTTAAAGTAGGTATTTTGTTTTCAAATATTCTAACTGAAGCAACAATAGGCAAATGGTAGCTTTCTTGAATACAGAAATCGCAACAGATTATTATCTGCTTGTCACAAACTACAAAGAGAAAATAATACTGTAACAATGTACCAACCCTTTTTTCTCTCTGCTGTTGCTTTTCCATTTCTTCTTCCATAATATCTTGTAAATTTAAAGCTTGGGGTCGACGACTTGGCCTTAGTATTCTGTTATTGTTTTGATGCAGAATGGCTGGGGAGCTTGATCCACCTACACCTTGCAGTATATTGTCTACCTCTTCTTCGGACTGAAGCCACTGGGCCAAAGCTTCATCTAAGAACACATATTATCATGGCAATACAATACACAGACACAGGAAGGGTGCATCACAAAGCTTCATCTAAGAACACATTGTCATGGCAATACAATACACAGACACAGGAAGGGCACATCACAAAGGCCTGCCCAATCAGAAATGTTCACATCTCTAAAGAAAATGAAAATAGCAAAATAATCAAACACCAGCTAGCAAAGACATTGATGGTGTTGCAATTGACAAGATTCAGCATATGTACCTTGGCAACATGGCATATATCCAATCTGTAATTAAAATCTGCCAGGATCTAGGAAACTAGTCTGTTCAAACTCTGCCAGGATTTAGATAACTACAGTCTGTGTCCAAACTGTCAGGATCTAGGTAACATACTGACAATTCTGCGAAAGAGTGTTCCTTGACATACTCCAGAAAAACTTTCTAGCACAGATAGCTTGGTGACCTCAATGACCAGATATGTATGAATACCTTGTACTTTAATGAAAGTTTTGAAAACAGAACAAGCCTCTTGAAACAAACATCTACACTTAATTTTGCTTTCAAACCAATATTGATATCTTAAATAAACGTTTACAACGCAGCTGACTACTAAACTTAATTAAAACTCTTCAATTATCCAAACTTCAAATCAAATTGTCCAGAGGTATAATTATTTAGAAACATTTAAAATTCAGATTCAGAAAATAGCAAAAGCAAAAGACAGGGAATATACATACATATATATATATATATATATATATATATATATATATATACATACATATATATATATATATATATATATATATATATATATATACATGAGAGAGAGGATCTAAAGCACAAATATTGGAAAAAAGCAAATAACAGAGGAACAGAAGCAAAAAATAAAGTATATAATAAAATTTAATTTTCCAAATCACCTATGGTTGTTAGTTTAAAATATTCACTGATCTACTTTTTTAGTTTATAAATATGTGATACAAGACATATATTTACAGAAAACACTGTAGATCTAAGTGGTTAAGCCAGTCCCAAAAAACAAAAACACAGACAAGCGAGAAAGCAGAGAAAACATTGAGACTATAAATTTTTTATTTTTTTTTTTGGGGGGGGGGGGGCAAGGGAGGTAATTTTAAGGTTCTCTTGAATCAAGGCTGTTCTGGAGACAGTATAGACCACGATACATGAAGGAATGAAACAGTAATACAATCTATATAACATACATGAATTATTTTTAAAATACATTTCATACCCTGCTTTAGTTGTTTCTGATGCAAAGACTGTTCCAGACAAGAATACAGTTGACTAGTTGTGGAGTAGTCTAATTTTACAGTAACAAATGAATCTGCAAAGGAAATGTAACATCAATTAAGAGTATTTATGATAAATTAAAAAAAAAAACTTAATGTAAATAAATTGGTCTGAAGCTGAAGATGTAAAAACAAGATGTATCTCTTTAAAAAAAAATTGCAAACTGCCCTGCATGCCAAACTGAAAGAAAATACTTAACACATGTAAATAAATAAACTGGTTTGAAACAAACCATGATAAAATATAATATTTCTTCAACAAATTAAATTGCATGATATTTTTAATTACCAGCTGATTTTGTATCTGCTGGAGCTTGCAAATTGAAGATTGCAACACAAAAGTTTTAAAATGACAACAGTTAAATCAAATAAGTGTGAAAAGTTCAAAATATGTGTAATAAATTTTATTCTTTCAACATGAAATGAAATAAGTATTCTGTATGTAAAACCAACCTTCAACAGGTATTTGAAAAGAACCAAATAATTCTTCCAGTCTCTTGACAAATGCTTTCGGCAAGTCAAGTGTAAGCTCTTCAGATGTTTCTATGTTAACTTTAGAATATTTATAGCCTCCATTCTCCAACATCTGCACAGCTGGCTTAACAATACCATCATATTTTTTTATCTGAGATTTGCCAGAATGAATATTTACATCTGACTTTCCTTTGGTATCTGACTTTCCTTTGGTACTGTTTTCAACTTTAGAATCTGCTGGTGATACAGTTTCTTCAGAAGCATGTATCATCAGGAGTTTATCTTCCCCTAGAGTGGACATACTAGAAGCTGATTCAACAGTCATGCTGAAAGATTTAGGAATACAAGATGATGAGAAAGGCAGTGAAGTGCTCAAGTGGGATGGCCTGAATGAGCAAGCAGAGTTGGCAAGCAATTCATTGTCACAGATGCTTTTCACTCGCTCGAGTTCCTGACTTTCAATGCGCTGAAGTCGTTGGCAGCTACTGTCTATGACACGGCGCTGCACCTCTTTGCTAAGATGAGTATCTCCTGCTGCTATAAACTTTCTTTGACAAGTATCAAATAGTGAAAGGGGCTGAAAGAGATGTTGGGTTGAGGCTCCACCAGAAGTTGGAAATGAAGACTTAGGGGTGGCAAGGCTTTGCCTGGCCACTTCTTGCTGAAGCTGCAGTTTGTCTTCTGAGGTCATGGGTGTGGTCACTCCCCAGTCCAAGAGAAGATTTGTTGCCCATTCCATGTTTCCCTGACATACATCCAGCACTTCCTGAAGATGTATTGAAGCAACTTCTGGGAAGCAACTCTGCAAAACTTCCAAAGCAGGCTCAAGAGGATCTGGTGTGAAGTCAACGTATGTTCCTTTGTCAAGCATTATGATATGACTATTATTTTTGGGGATAACAAACTGTGTTTCTTCTGAAAATTTTTGAGAACTATACTGACCCTTTGAGACAACAAAACGATACCCTTCTTCCAAGGCTAATGCCAAACGATCACCAGCATTTCCCAATTCTGCAAAAAAGGCATAGTTTGTATCCTTCACCTCTGTCTGTGTAGAAGCAAACCTGCTGACAGTTTTGTCACAGAAAATGGCATCATTGCTTTCACTGCCTATTCCAGAATCAGATATCTGTCTTTCTGGACCAAAAGCCTTCCAACTGTCTGAATGGAGTTTAACTTTAATCTCATCTTTCAGAAATGGTGTTAAAGGTGTTTTATTTTTCTTCTGGCGTACTTTCTTCCTTGGTGAAGAACTTATGGGCATATCACTGTTCTCACTCACATGACTCAACCCTATCTGCTTTTCATCATTAAAAGACGATGGCCGTAAATCAAAACTTAATGCCTGCTCAGTGTCAGAAGTAAAACTAGTGTCCAGTTTATATATTTCATCATCTGTGTTGGAAGAGCTGATATGTGAAAGAGTAACAAAATTAAGATTTTTGATGCCACTAGATAAATCAACAGTAGTCTCTTGAATGACGGAACTGTCAATACTTGTAGAAACTTTGGTATGTAATTTATCCCATTCATTATCTTTATTCTCAAGAAAATTGCACATAAACCTTTCATCTTCAGACATATTTTCTTGCTCAACTGATTTCTTTTCAGTCTTTACTGTGAGCTTCCATTTTTCTTTCTCTTCAACCTTCAATTCTTCTTTTTCTTCATGTTTCAATCCTTGTTTTTCACTATACTTCAATTTTTCTTCATCTTCAACCATCAACACTTCTTTATCTTCACACTTTAATTCTTTTTCTTTGAGCTTCAATCCTTCCTTTTCTTCAAGCTCCACTTTTTCTTTCTCACTAAACTTCAATACTCCTTTTTCTTCAACCATCAACCATTCTTTTTCTTCACACTTTAATTCATTTTCTTTGAGCTTCAATATTTCTTTTTCTGCACAATTCACTTCTTTTTCTTTAAATGCCAATCCTCCTTTTACTTCAGACTTCAATCCCACCTTGTCTTCAATCTTTTCAACAGAGCGGCAATTTTTTGCATGAACTGAAATCAATTGGCATGTGCCTGCAAGCTGGTCTTCCACAGTTTGTACAGGTGAAGTCTCAAAGATAAATGAAGTGATTTCTGGAATAGTTTTGTGTCTGTCATCTTTACTACCTTCATTATAATTTTCTATCTGGAAGTCACCATCTCCTGGAACAGCTCTAAATTTCTTTTCCTCTCTTAATTCAAACTCAGCATTTTCTTCTGAGTAATTTTTCTCTACTAGAACTCTACTAATATTCTCTGAGGCAGTAACTTCATTTCTGTTCTCTAGGTAGTGTTGATTTGCTTGTTCAATGTCACTGACTGATGCCTTTGATTCTTCAAACATATAAATACTATCAGCAGTTTCTTGCGGTATTTCCTCTCCTACTGAAGTTGTGCTGGCATCGTCACTTTGGCAAGTGTCTGTAGAACTGGTAAGTCTCCTAATTCTTTGTGATCTTCTATCTCGCTGTGGTTTTGGATCTTCCCATGTTAATGGAACACGCTCCACTTCTGATGTGTTTGGTGTTTGGTTGGCAATTGAGTGATCAATAGTACGTGTTGAATCACATGGATTTGTATCTTGCATCAAACCAGCAGCCCCTTGCATTTTAGGTGAATGTTTGTCTTTTTTCCTGGAGCGAACGTGTTTACTAGCTCTAGATGTCTTTAACTTTGCTTTTGTGTTTTGTATTTTTTCTGTCTGAAGATGAAACTTGTCTTTAGTTTTCTGTTGTAACTCTTGCTTTTCACTGTCAGGAAGTTCAGCCATGTAGATGAATGCTTCAACTTCCTCTTGTGTTGCCCCCTCTCTTAAAATGCCATTCACATATTCCCAGACGGAGGTCTTTGAATCCTGCTGCTTCTTTGATGTCCTCTTTCCCAAGCCTGCAACATGCAAGTTAAGAGACTGAGACTGGTTGGAAGGAATGTTTCCCTTAGATTTTGCTGAACTAGAGGCTGCACATTCTTTCACATTTGGCTTTAGTGAGATGACATTGCCTTTGTGATTAAAATCTGTAATATCTGCTGAGCCTATTGTTGCATTATAACATTTTTCAGGCTTAGAGGCACTTCTGGAAAAGAAAGCAAAAAGAAAGAAATGAAACAATGTGTAGCTATCTGTGCGCTACTGATACAACACAATAAAAAAAGTTCATAATTAATAAATCAGTCACCTGAAAGCAAACAGTTACATATTATCTAGCCCAAATAATGATGCAAATGGCACATCTTTATGAATTAGTTCTTTCAGTGGTTGGCTTTAAACACTTAATTTTATTTCCAGAGAATAATTCTGTTCCATCACTGGTGGGTGTTTCTAAAGAAAAAAAAAAATACTCAAACTCATAATCTTATCTAAATGTTAATATTAACCTCACTATATCAGGGTTCATAGACAATCTTTAAAAAAAAAAAAAAATCAAGGGTTTTTCAAGAATTCAAGGACTATTAGCATATGCAATAAAGTTAAAAAAACAACAACAAAATTTGTTATAATTTAAACCTTTGATATTTCTGTTGCAAACAATTTATGACAGCATAAGCAAATTTAATATGAATATACAAAATTGTGTATTAAATACAGTAATTATAATTTTATATAAATTTCACTATTCAAAAGTTCTGTGAGAATGACAGGTCATCTGATACATCATAAAACCATGACACAATTAATTTTTAATATATGCATATGAATCTGATAAAAAATGAATTAAGAATGAAATTAAAACAAAAACAAAAACATTTACATAGAGACACCCTTACTGTTAGCAAACAGCATAAAAATGTCACCAGTATAACATTTAAATTAGAAAAGTGAAATATAGAGAGAAAAAATAATTATAAAATAAAGATCTTTCTAAACTATACCAATTTTTGAAAAAGTGATTAAAATAAACATATTTGCAGCAGCAGTAACAACATAATATTAATAATAGCAACAACAAAATAGACTCTCATTTCTTTTAAATGGTGGAGATTAGTGTATACAAACTTCTATGTTTTATTATAGGGCACAGGAACCTTTATTCTGAAATTTGAGGAAATACATATATATTTCAAACTACAACCTCAGCAAAGTAATTAAATTAGAGACCTGTTAATAAGAAAAGCATATTAAAAAAAAATACACACACAAAACCACTGAGGAGTGAGAAAGTAAAATGTGAGAAAGTGTGTGTGTGTGTGTGTGTGTGTGTGTGTGTGTGTGTGTGTGTGTGTGTGTGTGTGTGTGTGTGTGAGAGAGAGAGAGAGAGAGAGAGAGAGAGAGAGAGAGAGAGAGAGAGAGAGAGAGAGAGAGAGAGAGAGAGAGAGTTAAAGACACACTGGTTTATCACTACCCAGTATTAGTACTACCCTTTGTACAAATTACACAGAAGCACTAACTTTTTAAGTTTTTCCAGGTGAGTTTTCACAGTGGCAGTAGTGACAACTTCATATTTCTCTTTCATTCTTTTGATAGACTCAAGTGGCACCCCATGAATATTATATCTGAAAGATAATAAAAAGATAACTTTAAACAATACTAAAGCATTATTTTAGTGGCATTCTCCTCAAAGACAATGCCAAACAGAAGACTACTGGATATTCACTTGCTTATGGCCATTATGATATTTTAAAAATATTTACATTATTTTTTTCTTTCTAATCTACTGTTGTAACATTCACACATTTATTTAATATCATGTTATTTTGCTTACAGTGGCACCATATTTCTATTCTAATTATTTTAGTTGCTACTTTGTACACTAG
Source organism: Sinotaia quadrata (assembly GCA_028829895.1). Lineage (NCBI taxonomy): Eukaryota > Metazoa > Mollusca > Gastropoda > Architaenioglossa > Viviparidae > Sinotaia > Sinotaia quadrata. Next base: position 27,691,045 of record CM054183.1, on the reverse strand, counting down.
CTGAGCATATCACCTGGTTACTTTTCATTTTTTTATGAATTATATTTATATATGGAAAAAATAAAAATCCCATAATAATTACCTTTTTTAATTAATTACTGCATACAACAATTTGTAGGAAAATGTTATTTTAAAAAAACAAAATTAGTGTTTTATGTTTCAGAAAGAAAAAAATTTTATGATGCTAAATTAGTAATCATTAGTTTTTACAGAAATAATAAAAGAAATTAATAGAGTAGAATAGGTACCACCATTATGTATATAAAACAATATATTTACAGATTCAAAGGATAAAGAAATTGTAATAAAATTACTAACAGCAAAGTGTTAATTACACAGTGCATTTTCATACTGGTTAGCTCTCTTCATCCGTATCTATTGTAAAAACTTTGGTGACAAACATTAACGAAGTAATAAAAGAACAGTTCAGTCATACAAAATTTGTTTAAACATGTTAACAGTAACATCTAACAAGTACAGTGGTGCTGCATAGTGCACAAATAGTTTTTTATTCATGTTTTGATTCTATTAAGTGGTTTTATTTTCTAAACTTTTTTGGTCTATTTAAACCATTACTGGCATTAGCCATCATTTAGAACATTAAAAAATATGTCAATGCAAATAAATCAAACTGTTGATTTTAAAAAGAAAACACGGAACTATTGTGCCATGTACCATTAACTAAGTGAAATAGATAAATAAAATTCATGTTTAGATTTCTTTAAAAAAAAATGTTGATTTAAACAATAATTAAATGCAGACCTAACTGATAGGCTTGATATTGATAAAGAGTTGGCTGAAGTCAGAATGGCTGAAATTAACAAAACCAAACATATTACAAATATCTCCTGTTGTACCTCCAGTTCAGACATATATTAAACTATATATCTCCTGCTGTACCTCCAGTTCATACATATATCTCCTGTTGTACCTCCAGTTCATACATATATCTCCTGTTGTACATCCAATTCAGACACATATCTCCTGTTATACAGCCAATTCAGACATATCTCCTGTTGTATATCCAGTTCATACATATATCTCCTGTTGTACATCCAATTCAGACATATATCTCCTGTTGTACCTCCAGTTCAGACATATATCTCCTGTTGTACCTCCAGTTCAGATATATATCTCCTGTTGTACTTCCAGTTCAGACATATATCTCCTGTTGTACCTCCAGTTCATACATAAATCTCCTGTTGTACCTCCAGTTCAGACATATATCTCCTGTTGTACATCAAATTCATACATATATTTCCTATTATACATCCAAATCAGACATGCATCTACTATTGTAAAGTCACGTTGTTTACAACAGCCAGGGTACAGTGCTTTCATGAGTTTTCAGTTGTTTTTTAATTTGCTGAATGTTTATTGCCCTTATTACACCATGCATGAACAGCAAAATTCTACAGTATTGTGTCTAAAAGAAGTTAGGAGTTATAATCATGATATGAAATTAAACAGTGCTCACTATAAGCAAAGTGGGAAGAATGTGATAGACACTACAGGTGTCCTTCAGATTTCAGAAACAATCATTCATAATACTTTGAAGAGCGCACCAGAAAAAGCAAAACAAGGGGTTATACTTGCTTGAATGTTAGATCAATTTATTAAAGAGTATCATACAAATCTAATTAATGTTGTTTTGACATTTTTTTGAAACAAAACACAAAATACATGCACAATCTGATACAATAGTCCATATTAACAACTATTGACAATATTTTGGATGGGAATACCCTGCTAATAGTGGATATACTAAACTGGCACTCTCCCTACTTCCAACTAACCAAAGATAACAAGTTAACATAAATAGTGTCAGTGTTTTAAAGTATTCTAATAAAATTAAAATCTTCAGGAGATTCTTTGAAAACTCAAATTTTTAGATCTCAATTATTTTCCTCTGATCTACAAAATTTTTTCTTGAATTGCACCTGTACAAATATGGAAAATATATGAAATGAAAGAAATTATATTTTATTTTACTTACTTAGCCAAGTGTCTTGGATTATTCTTCCAATGTGTCTGTGGTTCCAGAACTTCAACAGCATAGCCTCTGTTATCTGCCTGATAATTGTGATATAGAAGCAAATGAGGAGCTGATATTAATGGCATGCAAATGAAAATATTTAACTCTGAGACCAATAAACTTCTGAATTAACAAATGATTTATAGAAAAAGTTCACATAGATTTTTTTTAAAAATCATGAAAAAGAAGTTTTAGCCATTAAATGCCAAGAGCTTTATGTTCTTCAAAACTAACTCTATGAAGACGAAGCAAATTTTGGAAATTTTGTTGATAAAATCAGTTTCTCAATATTAATAACAAGTTGCCTGAAACTCTCAAAATTATAATTAGAAAAATATACAGTTAAAATAAAATGTACCAAAATGTTTTAGCTGCATATGATGTTGAAATAATCCTGGATATACAGAGTTTGAAATGGAACACACATACATGCACACAAGCATGAGTTCTGTTCTTAAAGACATTCATACCTGGTTTGGTAGATAAGTTGGAATTTGTTCATAAATGTGTCCATGTATGAAACAAAAGCAAAATAATGCCTTATAAATTTTATTTTATCTGGAAGAGCCTTGAGCTCATTAATAATAACAATGGAGTAAAAAAAACCAGTAAACTGAAAAATATAATTCAAACTGTGTAATTTGAGATAGAAAAAATTAAATTTAATGTCTCCTATGGGCTTGCTCATCATCAGTATGTTAAGACTGCCGCAACCAAGATCTGGTGTGTGTGCGTGCATTTTCAGTAGCACAATTAGAAACATTAATTTTTAAAAAAAACATATTTTATATTACTTAAACACAAAAAAAACCAAAACACAGATAAACAGCTATTAAAATTTATATTCTATAGTATTAGAGATCTGTAAACTATTTGTAATAAAAAAAAATATTCATATGTGTGTTAATGTTTAACTAATAAACTGTCAGCAGCACTCAAAAATACTAATTTAAAAACATATTCAGAAAGTTGAGATAAAGTTATCTCTACTAAGACATATGGCAATTTTAATTAAATATAAAAAAGGGTAAAGAAATTCTTCATTCCTTCTAAAAAGAAAAACACTAAGGTTGGCAGGATTAACAAACAATTTTCTACAGCATAAACGGTCTAAGACTAAAAGAGGTATAATTTTCAAAGATAGGAATGACTGCTTTTCTAAGGCAGTATTTTATTCTTGCTAAATATCATATAATGGCATGCTCAACCCCTTTGCATAGTGTAGCTTTATAGGAAAGATATAATATGCATTAACCTTGACCATAGGGTTGTTAAAGAGATAAAGATGGTTGGGGATGGGGTTTGTCTTTGAGTGGGGAAAAAAGAAAAAATTGAGTAAGTTCCTCAGTAGCTATATTAGCCACAATGCCATATCTTGTCTATATTAAAAATATTACATTATTATTTAATTTATTGACATTAAAATACTGACAAGTTTGTTTACTGAAGTCTTATTAACATGATACACGTGTTAATACAATCAAAAGGATTGGCGTGAGCTATGGTTATCATGTCGTCCACAATTAGATCCAGGTACAGTGGCTGCTCAGTGCGTGTGCAGTGTCATCAAATAAAGTTTCCCCAAAATGAAGTCTCCTAGGGAGGTTTTATTTTAAAACAATATTTTGTTTTAAAATAAAAGTTCCTAATTAAAATACAACCCTCCTTAATTGTATTAACAATGCATTGCATAAGGCAACAGGGTTCTGCAGTATGATGTCGCAAAATCGGATGACATAACCATTATCAAGCGCTGTGCTCTGGCTCTCTGCTGATGGGGCGAGGCTTAGATGCAAGTTTAACTGCACTTAAAATAATTCTCAAACTGTTAGATTTTATAAACAACTTGACGGAAGCAGCCTAGAACAAAGAATTATGGAATAGCTTGGCCTACAAAACTGAAGCTACAATGTAAATTTAATTGATTAAAATTTGTTAAATACTATCTTCCTGTGTCTTATTTGTCAGGAAAGAATTGCATTTTGGGGGGGGGGGGGGGCAAGGATAGGTAAGCTATTCTTGATAAGGGGCAGCAATAGAATGATAATCTCCTAAACACAATCTGTAAACCAGAGAAATGGTAAAAACTTTAATATTATTATTACTGTAATTCTGTACTCTGGACAGAATCTGATGTGGAATTGCTCCACAATTGGCAATTGGTAACTAGCCCTGTAATGTGTTACACTACTGTATTAATTTGAATTTTTTTGATCACTACAATTCTAAAAAGAGATAACATCCATCAATAGGTAGGTGTGACTCACCAATTGTGCGTATGGAAGCAATTCCCACAACATAATGTTAGTGTTGTCAACAATAATAGGTGTCAGTCCCTCTTCCAATGCTGTTTTTACTGATGTGGGTGAATTGGAAAAACAAACAGAATAAATAAATCTAAAGATGTGAATAAGATAAATGCTGTCATGTTTATCTTCAAGTTTTATTACCTTTAGTCATGAACTTGTTTAAATATATGCTATTGAGGAGATAATTTATCTAGTTAACTTGCTATGTACAATTAAACAAAATCTTCCTAAAAACATGTTCAATCTTTAAATTATATAATTTAAAATAAGTAGGGTATTTATTATAACAAAAACATTTTGCATACACAGTTCAATTAACAATAAATCACAAAATCAGTAAAAGCCAATATACAAAGACACAATATACAAATATTTTCAATTAAAAAAGGAAATTAACTTTGAATAATCAGTTCAATCACTGACTACCACCAGCCAAAAATCTAAACTAGGTAAATTTGGAATATCTGTGAACAAAAAAAGTGATGACATATTGATTTATTGTGTGTGATATATATATATATATATATATATAGATAGATAGATAGATAGATCTTAATCACTCTTATGAAAATGTTTCATTTAAAAAAATGATGCAAAAGTAAGAAAGTGATCATATGTTTTAAGTAAAAAGACTATTTGAACATGTGGTGACTGTCACATAATGACATTATGTAGCCCATGCCTACCCTCCTCTAAAAATAGACTAAAATCACACCTACCTCTAGGACAATTGACCCTTATCCCCGGGTTTGACGTTAAGGCAACTAGTTAATGGTTATGATTATTAGGTCACCCATAACTAATTACAAGTGATAAAAATCTTAATTTATAATATTAAATAATTCTCCAGAAGACACCACTCATCTCTCTCATTTGGCAGATATGTGGGCACTGTAAACATTTTCTCTCTTTCACAATAAAGACAAACATTTACCATCAAACAATATTTTCATAGGTGGAAGAAAATTTCTTTAGTTCTTGCCAAAGGAGAAGATAATCCATCTTTTAATCTATTGTTAGTGAGTCCCGATCCACCCCACTTCCTTCTCCAACATATGGTATCAATATGTGTAAGAAGGTCAATAAATTTAACAATAAATTGAATCAACAATCAAATATACATAAAACAAATACAATGAAAAGATTACTTGACATCAATATTTCCACGAAACCACGTTCAAATAATTTTAATAAACTATAAGGTCTCCTCTCCTAACGTATAATTCAACAGATTAGTGTCAACACAAATCACAGGAGAGAGAAATGGAGTTATTAGAGATAAGCAATAATAGTCTGTACATGTAACCTTGTCTAAGCGAAGTCACAATAGCCTTTTGTGCATTTTTCATAACAAAGTCACAAGTTTATTGTTCATGTTATTAATGTCAGTTCCACACGTTTCCCTCTCCCATTGTAGAACACTGACGAGGTGCTATTCTCTCAAGGCTAATCTTGTGGCTCCTCCAAGCAGAACAACAACTGTAGCAATTTCCCCCAAAAGTAACTTCCTTGTACTGGAAATTCCATGAAGTAGTCAGCATACTTTGCCATGACACTTACATACTGGGGGGTAGATACTTCTACTATACCACAGTCATAGTGGTTTATAAATCAGTAAACCTGGAGATTCAGGTAAAACAAGAAAAAAGCTGCTTATTCCCATTAAGCTAACTGCTGCCTTTCTTAACCTGACTTCTTGCCACTCCAAATTCAAAGTGATTAGGCAATAAAATTCTTTACAGCAGGTAAACTTTTGATCTCAGCCCATTGGCTGGTCTTGTTCGTGTAAATCTTAACCATTGGATAATAAAAACTACTTATCCAACTAAAACTGGTTTAGATTACATCAGCAAGTCTATAACATTCTTCCCTAGTTATTTACTTCCAATTGACAATTAAAAATATCTGCACAAGCTATGCCCAAGGTCAGGTCACTCTGACATTTAAGAACTTATATAACAATTAAATTTATAAATAGGAATAGGCAAATTTACTCTACCACACCAGATTAAAGAATACCTGAGTAACAACTTACTTTGAACCATGCAGAGCGCAGCTCAACTGCATGCAATGAATGTACAAGAACCTTGTGACATTACACTGTCATGATTATGAACAATATACATTTATGACTTTGATTATAACTATCAAACTAATTATTGTATGTAACCATGCTGTCTTATTTTATTTCTTGTTGAATATATTTAAGATTGATACTTAGACCACTCATGTTAGTGTGACCTACTTCCATACTATATGTTGTAGTTTGTCACCTGTATTTAATTTGCTTTACCTATCAGGGGGCTCGGAGCTATCATCTAGAGTTCTAGACTATCATTCTTCTTTTCTACAATATCTATCTTCCTTATTTTCAACACTTGTGCGCAGCCAGAAGTTGTGTTTTGGAGATTAGCCCTAAGTTACAGGCAGCCCAGGGTGGTGGAGAATTAACATCTTGCCCATCTCCCAGCAAAATGCCACATTGACTCAGAGAGAGATGTGTGAGAGAACTAAAATATTTCCAATTTCAAAGCAGAAAAGTCATTAGCACTATAGCAGCTTTTAAAAAAATACTGTTTAAGTGAGATTATTTTGAAACAAGCAAACCTCTTTCCTTGTTCCACTCATGTGCTTTAGACAAGTCTTGTTGATCATACACATAAAAACCATTTTTCACAAAGAAATCATCTGTTGAAAGTACCACACCATTGCCTTGAATCTGACTGTAGCAATGAGATACAAATAAAGAAAAAAACATATAATAAATCAGGTACAAACCCACACAATAAAACTGCATGTTAATATAGAGTTAAACTTAAACTGGTTCTGTTTTTTTTTAGGGGTTGTTTTTTTAAGAAGCAAATCTTAGCTTATAAGTTATAATGGACTAAAAACTTTGATTAATTTAAAGATGTACTTAGGCATTTTTGGAGGGTTTTCTACAACCTACAATAAAGGGTATTCTCTGGATTTAAACAAACTTACCAGTATTACAGGCAGTAAATTTGAAAGCTACACCAGTACTAACAATGTAACACAATTTTAGCTTTTACCACATAGTTCTATGTCAAAACTGACAAACTCATTGATAAATAGTTCACAGTCAAACTGATAGCTGAACTGCTAAACACAAAAAAGAAAAAGTCACACTTTTAAGAAACAATAATAAATTAGACTGTCAGGAAGACTAGCAAAATAACAATTAAATGAGACATAAAAGTGTTGATGAAAATCATTTCACAAAAGTTACTTCCTTGGAGCTTTTATGATAAATTAAAACTTATCTTATTCTTAAACAAAACTTTTCTCTGCACCAAAAACCAGCATGAATTAAGAGTCAAGTATACACATCATCAAGGCAACAGTTTGAGTTATCAAACACCTATTCTTGCAAATAGAATCTTATGGTGATTGGTAGAGTGTGACAAGTGCTCAACAATTTATAAAATAACAATCTATACTAGACATCTTCTGGTGTATTATTGCAGATTATAAATTATAGCAAACAATCATTAATTCAATTTTCAGATTTAATCATAAGTTCCTAACAATGCACTAGTGTCACAGGATATATGCAGTACAATATGAAGACCATCATTTAACAGCACTCTCACGTTCATTAGATTTCAACAAAGATATAAACAAACATCTTAAATCAGCTTGATACACAAATCAAGAAGACTTTACATGAAGTAATTTTCAGATCTCCTACTGTGCATAAAAATGACTATATTTATAATGATTATTTTTTCAATCATGAGCTCTGCAGAAACCCCTAAACTCCAGTGGAGAAACCCTGCTTTACACATTTTAACTGCCTAATAATACTCAAATCAGGATTTCAAACTTCTTTACATCAACATATTGATAAAAATCTGACTAAACTCTATACCTGCTATAGTCTAACATAATACTGACTGGATGGATGACTGTATTAGTGTATAGGTCACATTTAATTATGTATGACAATAGCACTATTCACCCTTTCACCACTACCTCTTGTAGCATGAGAAAAGAACTAGCATCTAGCAATAAACTCTGTTATGCTACAAATGCTATTTTTGCAACTACCTTGGATAACTCAATATCCTTTGAAGAATTTCTACAATAAGCTTACTCCATCAGCTAGCTATTAGTCTAACACAATACTGACAGACTGAAGACTGCATACAACACATTTTATTATGTAGCATAGTAACACTATTCAATATTTCACCTCTTGTAGGTGTATTGTGAGTAAAGAACTAGCATCTAGTAATAAACTGATACTGATATCTATAGTATAAATACTATTCCACATAACATGATAAATGTGCCAAGGTAACTCTGCCATATCAAGGTGAGAAAATTTGTAGCACCAATGCAATGCAGGAATTATCGTTATATTTTAAACATATTATTATTTCATTCTTAGTAATTCAAAGTACACGAAACTCTTTTGTTCCAACAGTTGTTAGAGCAATGTTTACTACTTGATTCATTGTGTAATTAGTGTAATCAACCAACAGTCTTACTGAAATTGTAAACAGTCTGACAGTGATTATTTTATATGAATTCATGTCCTTTTAACAATATTATTATTAATAATATTGTTGACTGTGTTTAAATACTGTATTATACAGTGTATATGTGATTAAATACTGTACATAATGACAGAGAGAAGTGTCCTGTCATAATGTCTTATCCTTCATGTCGCCCTTGCTGAATAACCTTGTGTTAACCAATAGTTATGTTGTTTTTTTTATAGAGAGAGAGAGAGAGAGCTGTACTCAATTGTGGTTAAAATGAACTCAAGGTAAAAGTGACTCCTTTTCTTCAGACGGCAGCAAGCAACAGTTGTGACAACTGCTACAGCTGACAACAGCATAAGCACCAAGGACATGGTCCCTGTGTCTTCATTGCTGCCAAAGACTACCTGGGGCCATTGTGTATGCTGTATCTATAACCAACCTGCCAAATGTGGTCTTAAGGGGAGGCCTGACCTCTAATGAACAACAGAGATAAGTCAGCAACTTTGATGCATTCAATGACATTTTTACCACTAACATTTATTATTGGAATTATCCACAAGTTACATGTCAGAAGTCCACAACTCTAGTCATCTCAATGATTAAAAGGAAACTGACATTATGGCACCATAATTCTAATTCTAATCATAATCATGCTTATAGCTAATGTTTATTCATTAATAAATAATTTGCCATTAGAAACATAGAGTAGCTTATTCTATTCACATCAATTTTCTAAATAATCAGAATCATTGGGTGGCTGGGGGGCTAGGGCTGTTAGATTGTTGTCCATCTCATATCTATTACATCATCCACAGTGTGTGGTCCAATCCTGGAATATGGACTGTGCCTGTAATTTTAGTTAATGCAGGGAGGGAAAGGGTGCATTCACACTAACTACAATTTATCATGACCACTCACTCTATCAAACATCACAACTTAACAGAAACTAATATATTAATACATGTATCATTATATTAAAGAAAAAATAGCAAGGGAATTATTTTGTTAAAGAATATACACCGTTAGAATTTACCATTAGAGTCTTGTTTAACTTCAGTTTGTTTTAGGGGCAATGTTAAACTGTTAAGCTTACATAGACAGCTTTTGGAAATATCAAAATAATATAACCAATAATATATTTATATAAGATGTAAATATAATAATGAATGCCTATATTTTGGCTTAAGTTCTACTATTAGATTACAGAATTAGATCTATGATACCAGAAATCAGTTTTGTCAACAATGAAATTCATAAGAGCAAATACTGAAATAGATTAATTACCTTGCTAGATATGATTTTCCACTGCCTGGGAGTCCTCTCATGATAATCAATATTTTATGACCATTTTGAATATAATTTTGAATTTTTCCTATGTTTATACTGGTGCCAACATTTACAGACAATCCTTTACTCTTGCTGTGATGATTGCCCTGTCTTTTTACGGGAGAGAATGGTGTTTGATACAGAAAGCTTGAATCATCACTCTCAGTTTTGTAGTAAGAAGAGTACAACTGATTCTGTGGGACATGATATAAATCTGAGCCCATTAAATGTCTCGTGTGAACATTTTGCTGAAATTGTCTCTCCCTGAAATGAGACGGTGACTGAAGCCTCTCTTGTTTCATTCCGAGATTCTGACAGTATGAATAAGGATTAGAGGTGAACCAAGCACTAGTACCACCACCACCACCACTGCCACCAAAACCTGGTGTGGCAAAATGGAGGTGTTGTGGAATTAAAGGGGGTAGGAGTGTGTGTAAGAATGCATTGGTAGGTTTAAATTCTTGTGCTTCAGCAGAGAGTCCCATGTTTTCTACCTGGATTAATGAATCAGTCTGAATACTGTTAAATGAAGCACTAGGAGGATCCACACTTTCTGCAGTGCAGTGTTGGAAAGAGGGTAAACGCTGACTGCTACTGCCAGTTATGTTTGCTTCAGTACTGCTGAATGGAAGTGGACTTGACTCAATGAATGATGCAACATTTGTTTTTAAATGTTTTTCTTCATAACTGTTACTGTGAGTTGCAGTTTCTTGTTGTGTGGCTATATAAGAAAGCTTCCACTGATGTGGAGAATAACAGTTTGAAGCCTGCTTATCTTTGTAGGCCTCTTGCACAAAATGACAGCTGTCAACTTTCTTGCTCACAATTTGTTCACTAAAGGGTATGCTAATATTTTTCTCTTTTCCATCTGTAACAGTTTTATAATGGTTCTCTGACTGAGAAAATAAGCCATAATCAGTTTCACAAACAGCTGTTCTACTCACATTAAAACCAACATATGCCTTGCTTGAGTTTTCAGGATTATGACTGCGAGTCACTCCAGTATCATTATGACTATCTAATTTGAAGTATTCTTCGTACATCTGCATAACTGATTCTTCTGTCGCAGCAACAATTTGTGGATCAAAATAAAAGCTGTCTCCTTTGCTTGTTTCATTAGTTGTGATGTTTTCAGTATTTATTTGGTTTTCATGTTCGATGTGAATATTAGCAGCACCATCATTTCTAGCTAAGTCCAAAGATGATAATGATGACTTCACTTCATCATCTAGAAGACTGCAAGCAATGATGTCGAGGTCAATCTGAGATTTATGGGAGGGTGCTGGTACTTCATCAGTAATCTGAAATAACTTTTCAATCGCCTCTTCAGCTAAGTGAAAAAGAATTAAATATAAATTCAGTATAAACAATCATTAAAAAAATATATTATGTTTTCATAAACAAAATTACAAAAAATAATCTTCTCTATTAAAATTGTCTTTTTACTTTGAAATTAAAATAAGTGCAATTTAGTACCCAGAGAGTAAAACCAGAAGAATATAAATAATATTATAAAAGAAAAAAGAAAGCAGATAATAAATAGTTCAAGCAACAACATTCTTTCATCATTTTTTCTTATGTTAATAGTTTAGTAAAATAATATGCTTTTGTCAAATCTTATTCCAGATATTGAAGATAAAATGACTAAAAAAATTATAGCATTTTTATAATGTTATGAATTTAAGCGTCTCAGTGCATGATTTGTATGGCATACAAAAGTTTATTAGTAACCTCAATTTAAATATATTTTATTTACATACTCAGATTTAGACCTAATTACTTCAAATGGTTGTTATTAGGAAAGTGTTTAACAGTAGAAATCTTGAAATTAATATTTTAATAAGTTTCTATTTGTAACTTGCCTCTCTGACATAATGTATGAATAAAAAAAAATAAATGGGTTTATTAGAAATAAAATTTAAGATGTGCCATTACCACAAAATAAAAAAGTTAGATATGTTAAGAAAATAAGAGGTAAGATTAAGTAAAAAAATACGAGACTATCATAATTCTTTGTGTTGCTGTTACATATTTTAAACTGAAAATCCTGAAATTATAAATGAAGCCAAAAGGTTGCAAGAGCAGACTGAAAGAATGATTAATTTGCTTTAATTCAAAATGTGAAATGCTGTATAAATTAAGAAATTTAAAAGAAAGTATGTTATGTGAATGGATACAGATAAGAGCTGATCAACATCGTAATGAACTACACCTAGAAATAGCACGATTACTATTGACAAAAGTGAGATTCTGATATTTATGTAAATCATTTACGGAACGGAATGAATTAATTAACTACAGAATAAAAAAACAACTGAACCACGTGAAAATGTAAAGTTTGAAACAGTTAAAAGTACGTTTATTAAATTAATACGCTCAACACTCAGCAGTCTGAGTTTTTGTTCAGAAACAGTATTTGTTCGACCAATTCAGGTGACATGCTTGCATGCAACTTTGAAACAGCTAATCCTTCAGTGCTGAACAGTCTCTCACTAGGCACACTGGTTGCGGGTATGGCAATAAACTTTGCAGCAATGGCAGCGACTACATGCAGCCTTCCAGAATTTAATGACGTCTATGTTTGAGTCCACGTGCTCACTCATATATGCAGAGAGTTGTTTTTCACAGTTATTTTCTTCAGCAACAGATAAAGTTGATGTTTCGTCATCATCCCTTGTATCATTTATGAAGTTGTAGAGATACGGATTACCTTTATAACGTTTTGCTGAAGGCTCAATATACGCACTTATGCTGGGCTCACTGCATGGTAGTGATATCGATGATGACGAATCACTTGTGGCTGCCGCTGTTGCTGTGTTCACGGGTCTGCCATTTCCAAATGAGCAAGTTGTGTAACTTCACATTTTGCAGACTCAATCACATCTCTTTGCATGGCTTTGTCTTTGATGAATTTAAAGTCTTTATATATGGGGTCTAAAAATGTTGCGACAGTAAAAATATATTGAATTGCCTGAGACTGATAACGATTGCTTATACATGTATCTGCATGTGCTGCCGTCTTAAATTCAAAAACAACAGGCATGTCCTCGACTTTGATCTTCAAATGTTTTCCTAGCAGCTTGTACAGCAGCGGCTTGACAAGCGACAGTGCCAAGCATAGAGGCTGAAGAGCATTACACAGCTCTGTCACTGTGTCAGCTGAAAAACATCTTCAGCAGTTAATGCGAGATCACGAATGTCTCTATGTTGTTTGCTTCCAGACAACACTGCATGTACGTGGTCTTGTAACTCCAGTAGGTGTTTGATTAAGTCATATGTTTCTGTCCATCTTGTTGCAACAGCATGTACTAGTTCTTTTATATCTGACTCACTTGATGTTTGCAATGCGTTGAGCATCACGCAGTTCCAGGTTGTTTTTGAGCTGCGTGCGAAATGTTCGACTACATGACGGGCCTTCGAAATTAAGGTACTTACCCTAAGCGCCTTAAACCCCTTATCGACACACAGATTCACTGTGTGTGAAAAGCACCCAAAGACTAATAGTAGTTTGAGAATTTCTTTCAGAGCTTTTATCATGTTCTGTCCATTATACATACTCCTGCATAGATCCTTTGTGAAAGTGACTGCACTGTGTAGCTATATGACACTGTCAAGAGACCCCAGAAAAGAAGTTTCTGCTTTATAGCCTCCGCTATGTCGTTAGCTGTGTGTTGGTCAGCAGCTAGCTCTACACAGTTGAGAAGACACGTCTGCGGACTACTAGCGTAATCAATTAAATGAGTTGTAAGACTGAGATAGGCATGTTGTGATGATGTCCATATATCCAATGTCAGAGCCAGCCACTGTGCCATTTCAAGTTTAGCTTTTATTGTTGCCACAGCAACAGAGTAACGGTTTTTCACCTGCTGCGTATAATAATCAGCTGTTGCCAGTGGATAGTTCGGTGCAACAGTTGCCATCAGTTTAATAAATCCTCTTCCTTCTACCACTGCCATCGGTCGCAAATCTTCAACAATACAATCAACAATCCTCGTCGTTATTTCTTTGGCTTTATTGTCAGTTAAACACATCTTTTTGTCAACATATGCTGTGATTGAAAGCTGTTGCATTGGTGCAGAAATCCAATGTAAACAATATATATTGTTTAAATATAAACAATATATATTGTTTATTAATGAAGCACTGGACTCTGGAGCTTGAATGAAATATTTTGACCTCCATTTATAAAGTCCTTTAGGGTGGGTTTGGGGGGGATTAATTAGCAGAATTATTAATCTAATAACTCTGCTTTAGTGCTTATCATATTACGAAAACAACAACAAAAATACATAAATTATTTAGATTTCTTTAAAACAAACAAGCAAATAAAGTCAGTAACAGTATGTGGATTAAAATGAATATAGAATGCAAACTGACTTGGTAATGAGCTGGCAAAGAAAATCAGAATGAATGAACTGAAAATCAAATGCACAAAAACTCAACACAGGACTAAAACTGCAAGGATTGAAAAGAAAACATTTCACATTTTGCCCATGTAAACAAGAATAATAAAGATATGGTGTTACTGTTAAATGTGTAACCAAGACATACTAATTTTACTATGCAAATCACTTAGTACAGGAATTATCATTTGATTTGATAAGATATTTCTAGACTGTAGGGTGAGATATGAGACAGTAGCCACATCCTAAAAGTTAAATAAAAATCAATTCTTTTGTGGATACACAGATCTTTACTTGAAAACAGAATAGCTAAATGCTCTGCTCTGAAACTGGGTTAAAGCTTTGGGTTTTTGCTGCATGTGTGGTAAGATATGCAATAACTTGAATAAGGTACAAGTGCTTTACAAAAAATTAAAAATGAATAGTTGTAGCCCTATATGCCAATATTTGTATGTGTAAAATCACTAATATGATAATGTTCAATGGGACTATATGAAATATAATATATTTAATATATTACTATATGTAATAAAAACATCCACTAATTGATTTATTGCCCAGTTAATCTAGATTTGATATTATTGGATCTTCAAACTTAAACTGTAACATTAGTGGGCATTTTTAATATATAAAAAAGACGTATAATGTGAAAAGTAGTAACATATGGGCCTAATTGTTTGCTTTTGCAATTTAAAAAAAACAATTACGGAAGTGTCTGATTTGAAAATTTATTCACAAAACCAATCTGGTCAAAGTTCACCAAAATGACCTTAAGGGCCACAACTCTTGGGCATACGCGGTTTCAGTTCTTACTGAATGTCTTATAAAATGTAAATCACTCTGCGTTTCATTAGTTTCTTCAAGTGTGTACTGGTATATACATTAGAAAAATTACAAAACAAGTTTATCAAGAATAGATATGAATTTACAGTCTATAAAGGTACAATTAGACTTTGAAGAAAAACGAAGACGGGCCAATACAATCAAAGAGAAAATAAATTAACTGTAAATGAAGTTGGTACCTTTCCAGTCACAGTCCTCCAATACTAGATTGATCACGTCAGCATCCACCTTTCCTTTGAATATTTCTTCCACATTTTCAAATATTTGAGCTTTACTGGCAAAGTCTGAATCAGCCTTGCTGGGCGGATGTAAAGTTTGTCTACTAAACTTTGACATGGTTTAAACATCATTATGGCAAAATACATTAAACAAATAATTTGCTGTTTCAAAAATAAACTTAAAAATACAAAAATAGTATTACAAAATAGAGAAAATGTGTTACATGGATTATCTATGTTTACATGTACAACGTGACCTTAGATTAGATTGCCTGGAAGAGCACGCTTGCGCATGACCGCATTCTGGTGTTGTTAAATTACACCGTATTTCATTGGTTCTCAGTCAGTAAAAGAATTTATAAAAAGCAATCACCGGCTGTGTTTACTAGTATAATAAATAGCAGAGTAAATCGAATCTGTAAATAATTTGCAAATGTTCCTATTTTCTTTTAATATTTTACAGCGTAGAAACCGGCATTATGAGAGGAACACGTTAAGTTTCAAAGCAGACGTATGAAATGAGCCAATCAAATCAACAGATACATAGAGTTTTGGGAAAAAGGCACTCTTTCGCGCGGTTTCCTGTTTGTGTATTGTTAATTTTGTGTGATTTCTGATGTTTTGAGGTAATCTCTATTATTTTTTTGCATTTCATGTTTGTGAAAGATTATTAAAGTAAATTAAATATCGCTAATTTGCGAATTTATTAAAATGTAGAAGCACACTGATTGATTCTATAATTGTTTGCAGCCGTAACCAGTTTAGAAAATGGCTGCTTCACACAGTAATATCTACAAAAATGAAAGTCGTATACATGTACTTATGCACACATTACTAGGTTTAAAATATGTTCTCATCATATAATACGTGCTTTTTATTCATAATATGATTGCACAAATGGGTATTTAAATTCGATTCTTTATAACAGCACCTTGTGAATATTTTCTGTGTTCCTCAAACGAACAGGGAACATCTTTTATTATTATTTATTTAGCACTGGCAGTTCAGAGTTTGTTGAATCCCTTTGTTTTAATGTAATTCATACATTTTAATCATTAGACACGTACATATTTATGTACTTTTATTTGTAGAAGATTTTGAGTGCATTTTCTCTAAGCATACACAAAAATAAAATAATAAAATTTAAAAAGTTCTGGAGAATATCAGTTTTTTTTTATCACCAGTAGTGCAGCGGTACATTTACTTCATATCTATAAAAGCTTGCTAAATAAAAATTTAGAAAGCCTTACAGTGCTTAGAAATTTTCACAATTGTTTTGAATATACTAGTTATCAAACTGTACTAATTTAAAATCACTACCTCAGTACATTTATTTACTGAAAAGTATTACTATTACAGTATTAGGCCCACTCTTCTGATTAGATACTTACTTTAAATTTAATTACTTAATTTACATTTTTAAAACCTCGTTTGATTTACTTTATTAGTAGCTCATTATTACATGATTTTATATTCAAAACGCTCAGTATGAGTATTGAATTAAACATTAACTTATTTTGTTAATGTTATTGTTTTACTTAGTTTTAGATTAAGAAAAAATAATTGTAAGTATTTGATGGGTATTTCAATAATTTTAAAAATTAAAATTATAATCATGGTTATTACAAGTCTTATGGTTCTAAAATGATAATTTATTTTTGTATTTGTTGCTTTAAATTGCTTTGTTTAGTTTGTGCCTACAAATTCTCTTGCACTATAATAAACTAATAAAGCTATCAAGGTATGAGTATTCTCACTCTGTTATCTGTATCATATCAGTTCTGTAACATCATTAGCTTGATTTTTTTCTTTAAAATCTGACACAGGTTTTTGATTTTATTTATTTTACTAAAAAGTATGTTTTTATGAGTATAATTAATTTATATGTACTTATTATACTTATTAAACTGGCAGAAGATACATTACATTTTTGATTAAACAAAATTTTTGATTCAGAAGGCAAATATGCTTTGAGGTAAGCTCGTAGTTCATTTCTCAGTTAATTTCTGAATCAAATTTGTTGATGCAAACGCCATGGAAAAATTTGACCTTTTCTTTTTTGTATATGTGCAGCCTTTAATTTAAATACAAATTATCTGCTAAGTGCTATGTACTGTAGCTTCATGTTGTAAACAATGTACATTGTTTAAGGGTGCCTAAAGTTCATGGGTCTAATCTGATAAAGTGAAATTGGATGATGTATTATAAATGAATTGTCGGAAATGGAATTGTTGAAGTTTTCAGATATTTATTGTGAAATAATATCTTGCAATTATGAAAAATATATCCATGTTTTAAATGCTATTTAAGTTACACTACTATGGCATAAAAAGTAAAATTTCCACCAAATAACAATCCTTATAAAATGGGTTGGCGGAGAAGTCTGACCCCAAAATACATCAAGAGTTAAATTTTTAAATATAAAAAAAAATTTAGAATAGTTTTTCTTTGCTGTATGATAAAATGTCCATGAAACCATTATAAAATGAGAAAGTACCCATCCATTAACTAGAAGCTGCTTCATAATCAGTATTTCTCAAGGAAAAAAATACCTTTCTCTTATTTAGAGTACTTTTAAAAGAGTGAAACTCATCATAATTTTGAATTACATGTATTATATATTAATAAAACAGAAGTTAAGGATATTGCATCTCTTTCTAATTATCTAGCAGCCAACCCATTGCAAACAAAACACCCTTCTTTTAAAGTGCTATATCACCTGTTGGTTCTGAAGTTGTCAGCTGACTGAAATCACCGTGTGCACTGGCTCAGTCAGAAGCTAGCATGCATAGGCATCATTGTTCAACCATTTTTTTTTTTATCCCATTTCTAATTGTGATTAAGGGGCACAACTCTGAATATATTAACGTTTAAATTGGGTTTCACAATTTCTCTATCACTTTGACGTTTCCAAATATTTTTAGTGTACAGTCCATTCAAGGTTGGAATATATCTCCCTGAACCTGTTTTTAACTATGATGTATTATCAAAGGTTCATCTGTCTTGTGATATTAAAATTATTGACTAATCTGAATAGGAAAAAATGTGAATGGTAACAGTTTAAGTCATTAAAATGTAGTTTACAAAGAGATATTTGCCATGTAAGTGCATTAGTAAGCTAATATGATCGAGATTTAAATATTTAATTAAATCCAACTATTAACTAATCAAAACTTAAAATATATGACATTTGATCCTGTCATTGGCAGGTACTTATTTTTTAGTTTTGTAATATCTGCATATGGGTATGAAATTTGTGAAATAGTTTAAATCTGGTAAGTGACTTCAGAATGATATATAAATAAATTGTCATAAATGTATTTCTGTACATTTTCATCTAATTATTTTTGAAGATATATTTAAATAAGCTTTTTTCAGTGGCATAGCAACTTAATTTCCTTTTTCCTTTCTTAGTACTATAATATTAATGCTATCCCTAAGGTACCTAACTAGTAACTAATACAAAACACTATTTTATATTTTAAAATATCCATGGAACTGCCTTGCACTTATATAGAATTTAAAGGGAATTGTCTAAAAAAATTATTAAACAGTGTTTGTAAAAATAATGGGAATACCTGTAATTTCATTTATGGATTGTTTACACTCTACCAAGCATTTCCGATGATCTTATATTATAATCCACAGTTGCTTAACAATAAAAGTATTACATTATGGTCTTGAATTCTGCAGTGGAGTTTAAGTTTCTGAAACTAATATAGTGGTGTCATGTCTTACATTTAGATTCTAAACCATTGATGGCCAAACATTTTCAATGGTGGGTCAAACTGTCAGAAAGCTTTCATGTGGCAGGCCAGAATGGGATTGAACAGATAAAACCTAGGTTTTATGGACCTATAGTATACTATAATCATACTGTAATGATGTAATCAGTATAGTATGTGCATAGTATACTCACTGTATGCACTGTGAAGCACTAGTGTTTAGCGAACTTTGGCCTAAATATGTGCACTTGTACATTTAAAAATGAACTTATAATTACAAATCGATCCAATCATTGTTGGTGCCCCACCTGTTGTGATTCCACCCAAATATTTTAATGATAAACCATTCTCTGTCAATGCAGTTTTTAATTCATTAAATATATTTTCACCTAGTATCAGTCATTTTTTTAAAAAGGAAAAAGTGTTTTGTAATGTTTTTTCTTAAAGACCAAGTGAAGAAAAATCTAGGTCAACCATGCAAATGAGCTCAATCAATAGATTTAAATGTTCTGATAGTATACATAAAATATCAGTCCCAATGGATATTACACTATATTAATATATATATGTGTACACAAACTTGCTTAATGCTGACAGAAGGCTGTTTTATATTGAAGGAAATAAAACAGCTCTGCACAAAAGTCTTGTGCTATTACAAATCTTAACTTCATGAGGAACAAAGAAACAACCTCTGTAACCCAGAGCATTTGAGCAACTTTGTGTCATTGTTAGGCAGTTAATGAGTTAAAGTTGCAGTGGATTCTTTTCACTTGGTCTTTAACACCTTTAAATCTTAGATGAACAGAAATCACTTATGATGATTATTTTATTTTACTTTTTATTAATGAAATACACTGTAATTAAATCAAAATATAGAAAACAGATCTATGTAGAAATGGAAGACAATTTTTTATATATATATAATTTTTAAGTAAAAGTTTTTGTTTGAAGATTGTGGTATAAAATGGTAGATGATACATTTGACATTATCCTATTCCAACTGTATTGTCATTACACAGCATATGGTAAAACATTAACTGCAGAGTAGTAATGTGAAAATTTTTCTTGTGTAATTTCTTTTTAATCATTGACAGAAACTTACTCTATATTTGTTAGTCGGTAGATCTAAAATGTCTTATCTTAAAGAATGAAATAAAAGTGGAATGTCTTCCAGACTTGCAGTTAATTTTGTGATCCATTTATTGTAACACCTTCAGCCAAAGAATATAGACTCCAGCTAAAAGACTCAGACACCAACAAGAATTTATATACTACTTTTACTAGTCAGTATATGGGATTTATAATGTTGGGGGTGGGGAATAATGTGGTCAAGATTATTTAGAATTCCCATTCTTCTCCAGTTTAGGTCATCTATATGTTCTAGAGATTTGCAAAATGCTAACTTAATATTTTTTTGTAAATGTCATAATAATTCTAAAAGTCACTAAAGAAAGAAAAGGGATGGAAAGTCAAAGTATTAATTTTTTAAAAAATAGGAACACTGTACAATGTTCAATAAGAAGGTTAGGTTTTACACAGTGAATTGAGTGAAATTTTAACGCTTAGCTTGTTCATAAAACTGAAGAGATTATTTTTCTATTGGTTGTGTCAAGCAGTCATTCTTAAAATTAAATAGTACCCTTAAAGTCTGTCAGTTTAACCTTCATTCTACAATTCTACATCAGTAAACAATTGTAAACTACAATTTTTTTTTTAAATCACTCTTTTTAAACAATAAGTTAATATATAACATTTTTATTTCTTTGGAAATAAAGTTGTATGAAATGGTTTTAATATTGCATATACATGTACTATAGTATTTCTGATTATGCTTTTTTCCTACTTTTGATATGTACAATCTAGTAATGCCATAATTTGAAAATTTAAATTGTAATCGTTTGTTTTTAGTAGGATTCCACTACAGCTTGAATTTTTGCATCCTAAAATTGACGTAGTTGCCATTTTGCACATTCACTTTAGATTTGAGCACAGCTCATGGTTTACAAGTTAACAAACACTGGTGCTTTGTATTTTTAGTCCCTTTCATGAGTTAAAAAAAACTGTTGATTTATGTTTACCTCATATGGATTTCTTCAGGCATTGAGAATTACCTTTGCATAATGCTGTGTATCAGAAGATTCAAAATTTATGAATTAATTTTTATTATTTAATCTTTCTTTATGTATTTGTATTGGATTTAATGTTACTCGTACTAAGACTTTTTTTTCCTATGGGGAGATAATTATATGCAGCTTGATAAGTATATATTTTCTTTTATATATAATCTTTTTTTTAAAACAAAATTAACGCAGATGTGCTAAGAGAAAATAATGGCTAAAAACATTGCAAAAGGGGATAAGATTGTCTACCCCCCAGGATGCAAAGAATTGACTGAAGATTTGGGAAAAGATGAGTTGATAAAGCGCCTCAAGGTGATTGTTTTTATATATATATAATTCTTTAATTAATAATTTTGTATTTGTTTTATTTTGATTGCAGTTGTATCTTAAAAGAAATAAGTATATTAAGTTCTCCCTGATTATAATAACTCTATTATACAGTTTATTTGGATGTATAACAATGTAATCTATCTGTCAGTTTCATTTTAAATAGTTATTGTTGTTGTTTAAATGTGCATTTAGTTGTTCAGTAATTTTTATTACTGATTAATATGTACAGTTTTCATTCTTCTTTATAAGTTATATATTTTTGCATATGAAGTAAAATTGACATACAACTGCAACAGAAAACATGCTTATTATTGCAAAAATCAAAGTGGCATATCAAATCAAATGCTCAGGTATAAGTTTGCTTTAGCATAATACTTAGAGAGGAAGTGCAGAATAAATCAGAGAAACTAAATACACTGCTTCATATTTAGAACCTTTGTTGTTCAGTGTTCTGCATTATACATTAGGATGTAGGTCACTACATAATAACCAGTGAACTATGGTGCAGATTCTTACACCTCTCGAGTTTTTTGTGTGCAATATTACTGAGAAGCACTAGTAATGTCATAAATATTTTCTTGTTTAGCTATAACTCATAAAAGAATCTTATATTTCAACTTGATAAGCATTGCACTATTTGTATTTTTGCCATTTTTAAAACTGGCAACACTTCTTTGGATTACTCTGTTTGGCAGTTGCAAAATTATAAATAATTTTTAATTTTTCAGTTGCTGGCTCGTGCTTTTCAAGATATGGGCCAGGATGACAATGAACAGTATGCAGGTCTTGCATTGCATATTGCTTCAGATTTTTTTATGGACCATTCTAGCAAAGATGTGCGTTTGCTTATTGCTTGCTGTATTGCAGATGTCTTCCGAATTTTTGCTCCAGAAGCGCCATTCAGAGATCAAGATCAGTTGAAGGTAAATTTTGTCAGCTTAGAAATTTACTGATTTGTTTTTAGTTGTCTTTTGAATTCGAATTTTGGGGCTGATAAAACTTTGGATGAACCATATTTATACATATTCCCTTTTTAAGTGGCTATGATTTAACAGTTGCATTTATAAATGTATTACATTTGAGTGAAAGCTGTTTATATATTATAAATTTAAATTATTTTTATGATAATTTTCTTTTTAAATAATTTTGTTTTTTTAAATGTATATTTTAATAGGAAATCTTCAAGTTCTTGATTCAACAGCTGCGTGGTTTAGAAGACCCTGAATCACCATCCTTCAAACGTTATTTTTATCTTCTAGAGGTATGATGACATCACAAAACAGTTATTTAATAAATACAGTGGTACCTCGCATAACGAACACAATTCATTCCAGCAGTAAGTTCGTTATGCGAGGTATTCGTTATTCGAAACACAATATCCCATAGACTTCTACAGGAAATCGTGCAATCCGTTCCACATCGCCACGAAAAATCAAAGAAATTAGGGGAAAATGAAGGCGGGGCAGTGTTCAGGTGGGAAAACACTAGTAAAGACACTCAGCAAAACAGGGTATGATGTTAGGTGTTGATGAGGTAAGATCCTAGGCGATAATGAGGTGAATTGGAGGTGGGATGAGGAGGACACACACACATATAGGTCTCTTTTCCAGTCCAGTTTTTAGTTGTCAGAGTTGTCCACCAGTGGGCGCAGATGGGGTGGGATAGTCTGTCCTTGAGTGGAAGAGCTGGCCTATTGCTGAGTGGGAGGACCAGCCTGTTATTGTGGAAGGACCGGCCTGTTCAACTGAAACAATTTACAATATTAATGAGGACTTAAAGCATTTATTCTTAGAAAAGCTCTGAGCACTTTACAATAATTACACAACTTTTCTAATCTGGATTTTCTACAGTCAGCAAAAAATATGCCCAGTAGTCATAAATCATACATCTTAAGTCAATATTCATTTGCCATCAATGTCTGCCTGCCTAGAACATGCTGTTCTTGGTGCTGAGGTCCCAAAGGCAATGGCTGTTTTCAAGATTTTTTTCAAGACACCACTTAATTTGTCATGAATAGCTTTACTGCTTCATTAATTATTTAATTTCTAAATCCATTTTATTTGTGTTTCTTTTTTTATGAATACACATTATTTCTTTATATGTCAATTTGTATATGTATTGATCATTTATTTATATTTAAGTTTCCTATGTGTTTAATTAGCTTGTATTAAGATCTTGTTGTATGTGTTGTGTAATTATTGTAAAGTGCTCAGAGCTTTTCTAAGAATAAATGCTTTATGTCCTCATTAATATTGTAAATGTTCATCTGATATGTACTTTTTATTATTATAAATCTGCATTATGAATTAATTTATTTAAATATGAGATTAGTTCAGTTTTTGTTTGCTTTTATATTAGTATTAGGCAATAGATGTTTTAACATTTGTGTTGATTAAAATAAAGTGTATATTTAAAAAAAATATTTATTGTATATTATTAATTGAGGAGGAATATTATTAATATATTCTGAATGCCTTTATTTTTAGAACTTGGCTTGGGTAAAATCATTTAACATTTGCATTGAACTTGACGACAATCAAGAAATATTCTGCACCCTCTTCAAATTGATGTTTTCAATTGTGAGGTGAGTGTTGATTAATCTCTGCAGTGTTGGGTGAAAATACCTTGCCTTGCACAAATAGTGATTATAGTTTCATAAATAGTGAACATTGGGTTTTTAAAGTAATTATTTATCTTGTTTTAAAAAATTTTATAATTAAAATTATATTTCTTTTTTTACTATGCAATACTTTTACTTGTATTATAAATTTATTTATTTATTTGTTTTAATGGAAAATTTCTGTGTACATATTTGTTTAACACTTCTAATTAGTTCTTAAGAGGATAACAAAACCACAATCAATACTTTTTGCTTGATTAAATCTTTAAATGTTAATATGCATAAATTTTAAATCAAGAAAGTTAAATACTTGTTCTTATTAATTATGGTCAGAGGATGATGAATTTATTTTTGTGAATCTCGTAGCCAGCCCATGTGTCGTGTCATTATACAGTAAAACTCGAGTTATCCAACCTATGCCTGGAAGCTGCAAGTCCAACAAACCCAGTAATAAAATGAATGAATGAGATGGAGAATATGATCATTTGCATTGCTCCCCTCTTTCCCTGCCTGTTAATAAACTTACAAATTACTTCTTTCTAACAGATGAACAAAAGAAGGATGCTATATCACAGCTTGATGTTTATAATCAAATTTATGAACTAAATATCTACAAAGAATTTATCAAAAGCAATTTTGGTCTTAATCTAAGCACAAATTTAACAGGTATACGTGTAGCTTAACCCGTTCAGCATCACGTTGATCTGCCGCTAAGCGATAATTGAATGGGTCAGTGTGCTAAAAATTTAAATTACTAGTTATTATAGACATATTAATTAATTTTTAAAGTATAATTTTGGATTTATTTTGAGTTCCAAAATAAAAAAAAATAATAAAACATTTTCTTATCTTTTATTTGAAATTGAAAATTCTCTTTTTTTATTATTATTATTTTTATTTTATTACTATTCTACAAATATTTTGAAAATTAGTTAATTGAAAACTATTATAGACTTAGTACTACATTTATTTTTAATTTATTGCCCAAATCCGTGAAAATAAAACCACTGTCTATTATCTATAATTCAGATGTGAAACCACTGTCAGAGAATAATGGAATAGCTGTCAATCATCAGTAATGGATGGAAATTCTGTATGCTTACAGGATGACTTATAATTTATGAAAGCAAGTAGTTAGAGAAATAACCATGTATTGTTAATCATTCACATGTTTTTGATAAAGAATGTTCTTCCGAATTTGTAGAAAATATGACAGTTTACAATTTCCAAATCCACAACAGTCATGGATTTCAAACTTCTGTTGAGACCTTCAAATTATATTTACCTCAATGTGATTTTAAGATAATATTTAACTCTGTTATTCCTAGTCATAATGAATATTTTTACCACATTATGAAATCAATAAATTAATAAATTATCTTTTATTTTGGTTCATAGAATGCAACATATATGCTAATAATTTCCGTATCAATTATTGTAGCCATTTTTATATGCACGACAAAAATTGGGTTGTACCATAAAATAAAGAAGATATTCTTAATCACAGAATAACAAAATTCAAAACAGTTATCAGTAAGACAACAAGCTTGTCCTCACTGGCAGTGTCTCCAGATTGCAAGGTTAAAACTGCATCATTTTTAACATGATAATAGTTGTGTACCGTAGACTGCATCATGTACCATAGTGTACATCATGCAGAGCACAAAATTTAACTGGGAATATTCGCATGGAGAGCAAACAGTTTTGAAACTTTCATTAGTGATGGTATGGTGAATAAAATATATTTAAAATCTTTTTAAGGTTGTTATAATTATCTTGCCGTGTGTTCTTTTATAACTGCTACAATCACATTTATTTCATGGCCAGTGTCTTTAATGATCCAACCTCTCTGTTTTATGGAATCTTATGTTAATAGGTAAAATATCAAATTGTTGATCCTATCTTTGTGTGCAGTGACAAGCACTCCAGCAAGGTGAAAAATTTCATGCTTGATATGATGACCCCACTTATTGTAGAAGCTGATACTGTCTCACAAGAACTCCTTGATGTAATTCTCATGAATTTGGTGGAGCCCAAAAGAGTAAGTGAGCTCATAGCTTTCCTTTTGTTAGGTTTAATGTAACATTTTTAACTTATTAAAGTGCATTTTGTTAGGTTTTATATAACATTTTTAATTTATTAAAGTGCATTTTGTTGCAAACTACTGCTTGCCTCACAAAGTTAAGAAAAAAGCCTTTTTACTTTTGGTGTATTTTGATGTGTATTGTTCATGACTGCATTGTTTTATAACTTTTAATAGTGGATTTCTGTTTTGCACATTTATTTTAAACTGTTTTATTGCTGAATATCCAGCCATATGGCTATATTAAAGCACCTGCTGCATATAATTGACCAGATTTCCCCAGGGTTTCTCATAGGCCTTACAATAAAATGAATCTACCAAAAATCAAAACTGCTGTGTTGTCTGCTCTTGTCTTGATTGGTATGCATATAGACACATGCTTGCAATTTTGCAAAATTTCTGAATGCATCAGCAATGCTTTGTCTTCACTGGGGAGGATGGTTCTAGAACAGCTGTAGTCTTGCAGAAGATTTCTTCCAAGGCAAAAGGTTGTCCAGGGTTTTGAGTGACAGCATGGTCTAGGGTAGAGGCGGGCAAACTTTTAAGAGCGTGGGCTGGATAAAACTGTTGGAACAGTTAGTGGGCCAAATAGACGACCAAAGTCCAGAAAATTCGGAATATATGTGACCTGTCACCACAAAAAGATACTTAAGTCGCGCAAGGCTAAGCCAAGAAAAACGGCAAAAACGAAGGTGGGGGTCTACATGGGTGAAATTGAGATTTTCATTTTAGCGTGTTCCCAAACCATCGAACAACAAATTACTAGCGTGTTTTTCCTTAATTCGAACTAGAAATAGCTTTATTATTATTTTTTTGTGACCTACTGTCTAACTTCGAAGGAAAAATATGGCCCAAAAGTGCTATAATCTGACGATCGTAGACGGTAGAATCCCTGGCTGAACCTCATCATGTTGTATATCAGAATGCTCAGGAAAAAGCCTATTTTTATGCTGACGACACTGGTTATTTATAACGTTTAATCAGAATGTTTTATAAGGCTGTGCTTGGCGTAAACAAAGTGAAAAGCGTCAGCCAATCCGCAGACAGTTTATCAAAGCTTACTATAAGTTACCAAGCATGCTCTCATAAAAAGACGGTCGCGATTGGTTGAAACGCACACAAGGGAGACAGTTTCGTCCTGTAATGCGTAATGCAAACATGGAGAAACGAATCGCTAATTTGTTGAATTCATGTAAAGAAAGCAACATCTTAGAAAAAGAAAGCATTCAGATTAAAGATTTGATATCTGATTATTTTGCTAATGAGGATGTAGCTGATGGATTTTCATCTTAAAGTGACACGGACAGCGAATCGCGTGATCGAACAATGAAAAAGACGAAGCAGACGACAGCTGACGATAACTGACTGTACACTGAAGTGAAAGGTGTGCTATAATTACTGGATTATTTAAACGATATTTTTTTTAAGAATGTGAAAGTAATGCAGCTTTAATCTGTGATTTATTTAGTGGAGCTAGCATCAGATTTAGAAAGAGGTATCAATTCAATATTATGCCTTAATTTTAGAATATTCTGTGAGCCACAATAATCATTCTCGCATACAGAAATTCTAATCGTTATGGCTTAAAAAGACTGTTGTTTGTAAATGATGTAACAATATAATTGTTGTTTATAGTTATTACAGTGTTAGCTATTGTGTCTTCTTCAACTCTGATTGCAAATGAAGCAGATTAATATATGGTTGCTAAGGAAAAACCTCTCAGAAATGTGTTCAATCTTTGAGGCCGATTTTCTCAAAATGGCCGTCCGGACAGTAGTGCACTTCAAACAAACATAACTTTTCCATATTTTGTCCTACACTCTTTATTTTTATATCAACAGAAAGCCCTTTCAATTTTCTTTCTATTGATATATATATCTCAATACCCCCAAAATCCGACTTAAGTATCTTTTTGTGGTGACAGGTCACATATGAGAACAAAAGTAATTTTAAAAGATGTATTTATGTATAAAAAAACGAAAAGTTAAATGAGATGATGGTGTTGCTTACAATGAATCACTGAATCAGTGACAGGCTTAATTGATGTGGTGGATAAGTGGGCCGGATGGCAATGTTAACTGTGAATAGCTTAGTGGGCAGACAGAATGCAATGTGGGTCTATATTTTTAGTTAAACCACTGGTTTTAAGCCTGAATGCATTGTGGGTCCATGCCTTTAACTTAAACTTACAGATCTGAAACCTGAATGCAGTGTGAGCCTATGTCTCTACTGTCAGACCTGAAATGATAATATAGCTAAAATCCACATTTAATTGAGAATAAGCTCAGGTCGTACAGTATATAATAGACTGTAATCTAACTATAGCGAATGTTCCAACCTGAATATAGTGTACACTCACAGTCTTGAATGTGACTGATCAGAATATAGTATGGCATGACCCATATTAATGCATATATAAATCTAGTCCTAAAGTATGGTTTAATTCCAAATTAATCTCTTTCTTTACTCTCAGAGCCACAACAAGATTGCTTACGGAATGGCAAAAGACTTGCTGCGGAGGACCAGTAGTGCCATTGAACCTTACGTACAGGCTGTGAGTGTGTTTTGATAGTTAAGTTGTGATGAGCTAATTTGTATTTTGCATACAGTATAATAACTTTATTTTAAATTTTGATGGCATATTTGGACTACTATTTCAAATCTTTATAGAATATGGAGCTATGTAAAGACTTCTACCTGTCATCTTGTATATGTATATTATCCACCAGTTGCAAGAAACAAGCATAGTGATGGGCAGGCAAATGCAAAAAGTCCTCATAGCATTTATTGTGAACACATTGCTGAAGGTGTGAGCATGTCCTGTCTCCAGTAGACAAGATTATTTAGCAAATAGTGTGCCTTTCATCAGATCACATGGCTTTATAAGCCTCAAAATTTCACCTATACATCCCTAAAGTGATCTAGAAAACAAGTTTGGGTGCTTTCTTTGGGTTTTTGAAATTAAAAAAAATCAGTAATGCAATTTAAATTATTTTATCCTTGATTGTTTACTTCTCTAAAATTAGGAATTGATGCTGTAACACTGCCATAGCACATTGAATATGTATAGCAAGGACAACTAGCCTTAACAGAGTTACTTTTATTTTCAACATCTTGTTTGTTTGTTGTATAACATTAAGAACATTTTTTAAATTATTAAAAATCATGGAGTGGTTTAGGGGTTTTCAGTTTTGATTTCTTTATTATAGAGTTATCTATTGTGCAAAATATTCGGGTTGACATTTTCTTTACAATTGCCACTGACCTATGTGTTTGCCACATACTCTGTATATCTTTCCTCTTTATCATCTGAAAATTATATTTGTCATTTTCTTTATTTTATTTTATTCTGAAAATTACAAGAACTGTATGGCTTAGAATCTTATTGCCCTTGCAGATTCAATTATCTTGTGATTATTTAGCCTTGAAAATAAAATATGTATTCATAACACACAACCATTTAAAAAAAAAACAACAATTGAAGTGGTGTCATAAAATGTCTGTAAAGAAATTGGGGTTATTTTTCAGTTGTTTATGATCATTAACAGACATCAAAACTTCATTAACAACATTTGCTTCAACTCTTTGCACTAACATTTGTTGGATTGTGACACTAACCTTGTAAAAATCCAATTTCGATAGAATAAATAAGTCATCTAATGATTTTATAGTTTATTATTTATTTATTTTATTCTCCAGTTCTTCAATAACATATTGATGCTGGGTAAGACATCAGAAAGTGAGGTCTCCAACCATCTGTATGACTTGATATATGAACTGAACCAGGTGTCTCCCAGTGTTCTCAATGCAGTGTTACCTCAGCTTGAGTTTAAACTTAAGGTAATGTTTTAGTGGAAAAGTCTTGAAAAAGAAACAAGAAAACAGCCATTCTTTTTTGTCATAAATATTAAACAAAAATATTTTTTTCACACTTTGTTCAAATAATTATACTTTCAATTGTATTTACAAAAATTTAATTGTTCATAAAAAAGGAAAAGAGGTATTTGGTTGGTTGTAATTTAAAAATTTTATAAATATTTTATGCATTTCATTTTGTCAATATAGGCACTGTTTCCTAGCAGTTATTTTAATTCACATTATGTTTTATGTAATCAATATTTATAATTAATATTTTGTCTTTCATTAGAGTAATGAAGAACATGAGCGAAAAAATGTAACTAAGTTGTTGGCCAAGATGTTCTCAGAACCGGGCTCAGATTTGGCCCTTAAGAACAAACCTTTATGGGTGTGCTTTTTGGGCAGGTGAGTGATAAAATGAAGACTGAATTGTAATCTTAATGTTTCAACTTAGATATTGCTGTTTTTAAATTTGGCAATATAGGTTTTTGTTCCTCAGGATTGTTTTAAACTTTAGATAAAACATTTTTTCCTTCATTTAGCCAGATGTACTCTGTGCTCATGAGCCCAATGCTATGAATTAATGACCTTTTCTGTAAGGGGAGATACTTTTCAAAGTGAAGTGGTGTTTCAAACCAAGGCTGTGTCAGTTCGAAGGTTTTCTCATGCGTAGGATTTCTTCCAAAGTTGTTTTTCTCTGAGCAAAATGTTCTTGATCCTATTTTGTATCAGGGATAAAGTGACTTTTACTTGATAGCCACCACTTTTTGTCAATTATTATTATGTCTGATTATTGCATGTTTTTATGGGTGATTAACCAAAGCAGTATTTTGTTTCCACCATCTTTCAGGGTCTATATCTATTGCAAGAAGGGAATTACATGTTTTGCTATTTTATATACCTAGCTACTACTTCATCCAAGGATGACAGTAAACATGACCTAGTTCTTTTGTCTAGGGATGACATTAAGCATGTTCTAGTTACTTTCATCTAAAGATGACAGTAAGCATGGCCTAGTTACTTCTTCATCTTAGGAAGACAATGAACATTGTGATAAGTACATCCAGACATCCACCATTGTATATATGCATGTTAATTGTCAGTTGCTAGCAGATGAAACAATAGAGTCCCATTAGGGTACATCACATTTGTGCGCTTATGGTACCACTTCATAAATAAGATAAGCAAAATAAAATGTGTAGATGGGAATCAATTTGAAAGGACATTAATCTCTTCCCAATTACACTTGTAAAAATGTTGTGATGCCTACCAAGTTTTTATATTATGCTGAAACTGACCAGATTTGTACAGCTCAACTTACTGAGTGATGAATTTAAAGAAATTGATTTTCTATTATTTTTTGTAGTTCAACAGCAATTGTAATTATTAGTATCTTTATTTTTAATAGGTGTCTATTTGTTTCATAATATAAGACATTAACATTCTAAAAATATCTTGAAAATTGAAAGTTAAAGTCTTTCATAGTTTTACTTATTATAGGCCTACTATATTAGTGTATACTGTATGTATGTAGTGTGAGTAGCATGTTACTCATAATTGTCTTGATCTCAATTTTTACCAACATCGATTCACTCACTGACTGACTCATACACTTATTATTATATATATTTTTTAACCCTGATCAGTCATTCAATGACAAATTCTAATTATCATTTACTAGATTGTTTCTTAAGGTCCTAGTTATAATAAAATAATTAAAAGTACTGGTCAGCTACAGACGAACACAGACAAAAATCCTTCAGCTTTAAGAGTTGTCATTCTTTATTTTGGATTGGTGCTTTATAAAATTAATTTAAAATATTGCCGATTAGTTAATATATTTTCAAAATAAATTCAATCTCATCATGAATCATCGTTTAATCATTTCCATTCTGTATTTTGTGTATATGATTGTTTTTAAAATAAACAGTTTGTCATAACAAATCATCACCCTCTTGCGACGATATTTTAAAAGGTTGATATTTAGTTAACCTCGTTAGTGATCAAAATAAAACTTTCTAACAAATCGTAACCTTAAAATAATGAATGATCGTTTTACTGTGGCAATATTTCGATGAAATTTAATAGTTTTTTTAAAACTTAACGCAAAATGTTGTCTAGTTGATCCATTTTAATACACGTCTGGTCCAAGATGGCGATCGTCAACTTCGGCATGGGCACAAAAAAAACTATTAGGGTTTCCCGCGTTCATTGCCAATAACACTTCCGGTTCATATTATATACCATTTTAAGGGGCAAAAGATGATCTTTTCAACAATATAAAGGAGGCAGACAGATTATAATGGGTTCCGAAGTTATAATGCATCAAACATAACACATAATTTGGACTCTCATTTTCTACAGTAAAAATTTAAAAAAATTAAATGAACTGATGCTTATGTTAAAGGTCATTATCTTAGCTTTCCGTTGATATAAGATTTATTTTTATTGGTTGAATTACGGAAGAGTTATAGCGCGTTATGGGAGCATACCCAAAAATGATGTCGGAGGTAAGCCATTTTCAAATCTCGCCACGGGTACTTCAGTATGATTTACCGACTGTGAGTATATCGATCAAAACGTAATAAATACGTCATTCAAATGTACAAACAAAACTTATATTTAAGGTTGGAAGATTCCTTTATTTGTTAAAACAATTTTCAACCATTTCTTTCTTTTAATTACTGAGATAGACAGTTTTGAAAAAGAGTGAATTCAGTCAAAAAGTGACATTGTCTCCAGTCTCCATATAACGAGTGGTCTTACTTAAATACAAAGATTTATAATTGTTTACAACAAATTAGAATTAGAATTAGCACAGAGTCCAATGCACATCTTTTTTAACAATTCATAATTCCATAAAAGTTTACATATCGAAATGAAGTAAAGAAACTCCTTTTTTTTTTCCATATGACCTGACATTGAATGCTGAACGTCACACCACACCATGTTGAATGACCAGCTTGACATCATCATACTATTTTCTATTAAATCACTTTTGCTGGCAAAAATTCCTCAAAACAAATGGAACATGAATCATCAGCTAACTGACTTTAAAAAAGCCATGATTTGCAAAAATTCATTGTCAGCACAACAAGGTGCAATGGCTGCTGGGGAGAAAGACAAAGCAATTGGTGTACAAAATGTGGTATTTCTATCATGACCAATCTAATTACAGCTATCCAAAGGTAGAATTGATACAGATTGTCTGCTAGGGAAAACACATATTTCCTTCACACTGATTTTCTCATTTTGAATGACTAACAGTATCAATAAGTTTGCGTGCACACTGCCTGTGTACAGCTGTATCACCTTCTAGCTATTTAGATATATTCACGAACAGCTGAAAAAGTAGATTACATATATAATAATATCAAGAATAGAAGAGAAAAAAATTGTTTTTTTGGTAAGGAGACCAATGTTTGAAAGTGATGAATATATTTTTTTTTTTTTTTTTAAAATATCTTTGTTTCAGGTTCAATGACATTAGCATTTCAGTGAGAACAGTTTGTGTCCAGTTTGCTCAGAGCTTTATCCTCAACCATCCTGAACTCGTCAAAGATATACTAGGTATAACATATGTTTGTGAGTTTGTTTTAGGCTAATATGCTGCCATGCTAATCAAACTTTTTTCAATTGTTTATTACAGTTTTTATTTCAAGATTTTTGTTGTTGTAACTTTTAGTGTAAAATCAAAATGATTAACAATATCTTATTATTTTTTCACACTATCTGAAGTTCCAGTTATCTTAGATGTTTGGTTGAAAAACATGTGCTTGTCATAATGAAATGTTCATCTAATTTCTTATAAACTACAATAATTTGGTGTAGGAATCAGCTTTAAATTTTTTCCTTTATGCTACCATGTGAAATATGATGGTTGCAACAATCAAGCTTAGGGCAAGCACTATCAAGGGTTTGCTTTGTGAAGGAATTGGGGGGGGGGGATAATAGTAAATAAGCATTTACCTAGAAGGGTGTTGTTCACCTTTTCCATCAGATGATGTTATCTCATTTGCTTGCTTCTGTGCTTAGCACTTTTGTCAAACCAGGGTTATATTTTCCATTCAGGTGACTTTTCCCACATCTATTGAGGTTTTGTGCACTGTTGTCTGTTCCTCTCTGTTTCTAGTAAAAGTTTCTTTTTAGTTAGCTGGTATCTGCGCTGTGAAAGATACTGAGAGTTGAGTATATTGTCTGAGAGGTGTCTCCATGTATTTTGACTCCTCTAGTTGCAGCTGCCGATCTGCCAGTTTTTGGCATGTACAAGGTTTTTAATTTAATTTTTAATTAGCTTTTTCACTTGCATCAAGAATTTAATGATTAGATTATCCAGAAAGTCCTTTATTGTCTGATTTTCTGGTTATCTAATGGAAAAAGGATTTTTGTTTGTAAAATAAGCTTTTTTCTGAATACTTAACCAGAAGAACATGCTCAAATGCTCTCCCAATCTCCATTTTTTTTACTCATTGGTACTTCCATCTAATAAGCGGTTGAGATAACAACCTAGTTGGTAATTTTTTCCTATTATCCCCCTTGGTAAAATGGGCCCTCAGCCTGATTTGCCATGTGTTTGTATTCTTGTTGGAACTCAGGGCATCTTCTGTATTCATTCGGTAAGTACACGAAAGATTAAAAAAGAAAGATTTTTTTTACATAAAACATTTCTTGTTGAAAGATTCATGATAAACAGTATGACTTTTAAAACATTTTATTTACTTTATTTTTAAATTTTGCTCTTGTATAAAATTGTAGTATATATATATAATATTTTTATATCTCTTTGGAGAATTAGTTAAATAGATTGTTCACATTTCCCGAGTTTTAATTTTGTTGTTGACTATTGTCATATGACTTCTACGGTGAATTAAACTTGTCTCTTGCTATGCTGTTTATGCATCAAGTGTTTGATATATATATGTAATCAAACCATTTTTGTGATTTTGGTAACATTTTATATTGCACATCATATGGACCAGTTGCATTCAATAATTTGTCAGGAATATGTTCATGTTTCAGAACAAATGAAAGTGAGGCAGCATGACCCAGAAGAAACTGTACGAATGGAAGTAGTAAATTGTATGCTACAAGTTGCACGCAAAGATGTTGCTTCCACTACAGATGAAATGCTTACCTTCATTAAAGAGAGAACACTGGACAAGAAGGTGGAGTATACTTTTTTTAATTCTCCTTTTTCTGGTCTTCAGTTAACACATTATTGTGTAAAAATAGAGAAATAGAGAATACTTATGAGTAAACTTTGTTTTTTTAAAAAATTATTACGACCCATTTTTATTCTTGTTTGTGAGCTTGATCTTTTTTATATACACTTGTATTGATCTTTTCTCACTGTTTTTTTTATAGTTCAAGATTCGTCGAGAGGCATTGTTGGGACTGGGTGGTATCTACAAGGTGGTAATGAGTTCGGATCCTGTGGATCCCCTACAAGCTGCAAGGGTAGAGTGGATAAAGAACAAAGTATTCCATCACTACTACCAGAACAGCAATGATGATAGGTGTGTGTGCATTTT
This sequence comes from Sinotaia quadrata, assembly GCA_028829895.1. NCBI lineage: Eukaryota > Metazoa > Mollusca > Gastropoda > Architaenioglossa > Viviparidae > Sinotaia > Sinotaia quadrata. The sequence goes on along the minus strand of CM054183.1, from coordinate 27,655,133 downwards.
CATTTGATCTTTGAAACAGTCTTGTCACTACACTCAGTTTACTTGGGTCCTCTAAAAGTTTAAGTGGGTTCTCATTTTGACACAATTATTAGACTGTTTTTCTGAAGTTACATCCAGTAACACTAGTTTCCAACAACACTTGGAGTTGTCTTTCTCTGAACCATATTTGGCACCAGTCGACTGCATCTCTACCAATGCTAAGAGGAGAGGAACTGATGTGCCTTTTACCCTTTTTTCTGTTTCACAAATGCTATAAATATTTTTGACCAAACATTCCTTTATGAAATACTGAGCGTTGATTGGAGATGCATATATATTTTTCCTAAATCATTTGAATGGTATCTTTCATTTATTTAGCATTCTGTATGATGTAGCAAATAAAACTAAGACAGTAAGTAGGTAGTTGGTGGGAGTTCCCTTTGTTGCATTTAACATGCTCTAATGACTTTACCTAGGTTCTAATTTTGTCTCAATAAATTTCTTGGATGGATTTTTATCATTTTCTTGATGCTTAGGAATTATTTATTTGATTACTCCAGTAAAGAAGCTTGTAGTTTTTCCTTTTATAGACAAAGCCAGTAATTTTATATTCCTTCCATTTTGTAATTCTTTATTTTTAAGAAATATTTTTATTGTATAATGGAAAAATTTGTAAACTAATTTTTTTTTAAATTGATATGGCCCTTTATACATAAATGCTGTATTTATTGAACTTTGTTTGGCAGGCTGCTTGTAGAGAGGATTCTTAACATCCATCTGGTGCCTTATACTTTGCCTGTGGAGGATCGAATGCGTAAACTGCTTGAACTATATTGCTCACTCGATGATAATGCTATCAAGTGAGTATACATTTAGTTTTTCTTCTAATGTTCATTTCTTTTCAAAGGCTAGCCTTTGAAAATTACAAATTTCACTTTTATTGGACTAAAAAATATGTGTATTTAATTTTAAGGTTACATAATGCAAAGAAAGCAAAAAATTTACCAGCCTTCATTCTCAAATTTGGAATAGAAGTAGCCTTTGTAATAAAAATAAGTGTTTATTTTTTAAAACTTTTTATGTTACTATTTCAGTGAATTGTGTTCTTAGTCTTCTTGAAATGAATTATGGTGTCTCTAGAAAACAGTATTTATTAAAAAGTATATGCACATTTAACTTCTCTTGAGAGAGAACCACATATTTTCTATTGCAGCTAAAGTTTAAATTTTGGGTTTAATTACACCTATTATGGGTGTGTAAAATAGCACACCTCTTTTCTTGTAAAATAAATATATTTTCTTTGTTTATAAACATGCTATTTTCTTTGTTTATAAAGTTTTTCTGTTGTTTATGTTCTCATAATAATGTTTTATATTAACTAAGCATTGTATTTGTAATATACTTAGAGCATATATCGTTTAACTAATTACTTTCTTACTGTAAACTGGTATGGTTATAGAATATAGATTTCCTTATTAACTGAAGTGCTTCTCTCTTTTTATTTTATTTGTTAGGGCTTTTTCAGAGATGCTAAAACACAGAAACAGGTAAGCTTATAATTTTTTTTCTGTTTTTTTTTGAGCCAAAATTGAAATTTAAAAGAAAAAGTGATATTAGAGTAATATTTTTAATGTTAATTTAAATGATGTATTTTACCTTTAGTGAGGTAAGGCTTGGATTACAAAAGAGTTCCATTCTTAAGGAAATTCTGAACTTGATTTTACATGTCAGAATTTGTATATAAATGATCTGTTTGTTGACCCAGTAGTGAACGAAAACATGAGACGACCAAAATAGCTCCAAACTCATAAGCCTTATTGATGGTGAGCTGTTTGTGTAGTTTATCTGCACCAGAGCTAATTCACTTCATTTCATAAGATATCTTAAGTCAGATTTTGGACCTCGTGGCTCACTTGCCTTGATGGATTGCTGTAACCAAGAACTTGCTTGTGTTGCTAATTTTCAGGAGTTTGCACTGTTCATACTTTTTTCATAATTTTTTAAAATTTTGGTTTGATTATCCAGACTTGATATTTTTAAGTAAGGTGGTGATTTTATTTGGGCATTTTTAACCCATTTGAAAGTGTTAGACCAAGTGTTTTTTTGCTTTTTATTTTCAGCATTTGGCAGATTTTGCAACAGTTAATCATCTTCTAATGAAGCATCACTTCAGCAGGACAGTAAATGCTGTAAAAAAGTATCTAAGAATATATATATTATTCTTATATTTATATCTAAAGCTAGTGGATTACTACACTTGCTTTTTATTTTCAGCGTTCGGCAGATTTTGCAACAGTTAATTGATGCTTATGATAAGCAGGACCAACCTAATCCTCCACCCATCATTCCAAGACTGGCAGCCCTTGCTCGTAAGTCTCTTCTTTTTAAATTTTAAATTTGAGATTTCATTGATTTGGAAAGTTCAGCACCAGTAAAATTTGTAATATTTTTTTACTATGTTCTTTTTCAAACTTATTTATCACTGTTTTAGTCAAATACACATTGTTTATCATTCTATTTGTTGTGCAGAATATTTCACTTCAAGAAATATAGTCATCATTGTAAATGCTGGCTTACAATTTCTGAGAAAAGGACTATTAATATTTTCTCAAAACATATTTTTGTTTATATGCACATAGCATTTTACAATCACAGTTTACGACATACTGATAGAATGTATTGTCATGCATGGAATTTTCTTATATATCATTGAGAACTGATTCAGTCACAAACAATTTTGCAGAGAAAAGGTTTATTTCTTGAGTAAAATTGCCTTTCATTTAATAGAGTTAATTTTGTCTGTTGAAAATATTTTTGGAAATTGTCATTATAAAATTGCAGACCCTAAAAAAAAGATTATAAATATATTGCCTTCCACATTGTTTAGAGTCTAATGGAAGGAAGTCTTTTAATTTTTAGAGGAAAGAGGGGTGATTTTAATTTCAACCTTTCTTTTTAAAAAATTAATTTTGCATTGTATTTTCATATTGTGACAGGTACTCTTCCAGAGCAGCACAAACCTAATGATGTTATAAAGAAACTGAACATTAATTTGCGAGATGATCGTAGGATGCGATTGCTTTTCAAGATGCTTGTTGGAAATGAATGTACCTGCAAGAGGGCCCAGGATGCAGTGGTTGGTTTTTGAATTTAACCATCATTGCTGATTGGTCTTGTTTCATTGTACTACTTATATGATGTCTTTCTTTTTTATATCTTCACCTGTTCTTATTTGTTACACTTGCATTTTGTCATCTTGGTGTGTGTTGTAGCTCATTAAAATATAAGAGTTTGTTGAAAAGGCTATGCTTTTGGCAAATATAGTGTTCATTCAAAATCTTGAGGCAAATTAAAACTGATGTTTATTAAGTATATTTTGAAAGAAAATGATAGATGATGGTTAATTTAATTTTCCAATCTAGGTATAACAGCTTTGGATGAAGAATACAATTTCTTTGACTTAATAAGATCAAAATAATCCATCTCTGTTTAAAAAAAAAAAATTAAAAATATCCTATGATTAAATCCTACATTATATCAGTTTTAAAAGGAGATCAGTCTAAACTGATAGTTTTTTCCTCTTTCAGAAATTATAAATTTATTTTAATAAATTTTAGATATATATTTGTTGCATTTTACTTCCCTCCACTCAATATTTTGCCATGGCCTCTTTGAAAACCAGGTACCTGTATCCGAAGATAGAGATATAGTGGCTGTAAAATGATCTAATGAGAAAATATTAACTGATGATAGAGATGTTAATTCAGCTACAATATTTAGTACTGTTGTTAGATGATGATGAATAAGTTCATGGATAGATGAGAAACATCCTGGGAAGAGCAACCATGATAATCCACTAGTAAGTCACAATTATATAAGTTTCTTGGAGGGGGTTGGGAGATTATTTTAAGGCAATATTTGCAGAATTTATAGATTTTTTTTGTTTTTTTTTTTGAATGGAAGAGTATTGACTAGCAATTGTAAATCGCACATTAGCTTCCCTATAGTCATATTGGCTCTGACTACCCATACATAATCATGTCTCTGTTTTATGTACATTGCAGTATGAAATTCAAATATGCTAGTGTGTAATAATACATCAAGAAAACAAGGAAAGAGTTAAGTAAATCATTGAAACTATAATATACATGAAATGGTTTGCATTTTGACACTATAAATACTATGTCATAAATTGATCACTAACACCATATATTTCAAAGCATTTTTAATGAGAAAATGTTGATTGAGAGCTTTGATCATCTGTTAAGCCCATCATCGCAAAGAAAGCCAACAAGGCATCAGCCGAATAAAAGCAAGATAAATTATTTTAATTCAACTGACAGATAAACAAAATAAAGCCTAAACTAATTACAACAACATGCATAGAAACTGATGCCTTTCACAAATTCTGCAGAATCTGCTAGCATTGCAACCGTATTGTACCTTATCAAGAAGGGTAGTAAAGATGGACAGACAGCTGAGTGGAAGTGTATCATTTTAGTTGCATGACTGAAAAAAGACTGAACAGTGTAATAGTCCTCAATATAATTGTACTGAACATCTTTAATCATTATAGTTGAACCTGTCTTCCCTTTATATTAGCATCCACTGTTTCAGTTAATGCATATAGATTTTGCCCATATTGTTTATTTTGTTTTTTAATTTCAGAAAGAGGTCTTGAAGAAAGTGGGGTGTCCACCTGGTCAAAATACTGTTTATTACAACCTTGTGAAATCCCTGCTTGAGCGCATTGCACCAGTCATGATAGACACAGGAGCAGTTAATCAGCTAGTCAAGCAAGTGGCAGAATTGCTTTCTGGCCTTGGGCCCTTGGCTGATGTGGTTGACAAAGGTCCAGAAAAGGGTGTCAAACTTCTGCTGGTTGGTGTCTTCCTTTATAGCATCTGTTATTCACTTTTTTCTTTCTTTATCTGTCATATCTATATGTCAATACTAATAAACAGTCATTGACTTATATTATTTTCAAGAAAGAAAGGAACATTCTTTCTATCATACTCTTGACAGAATTTGGTCTCTTACTTTCAGTAGCAAAAGGACAGTTATTGCATTATACTTCCATTAAGATTTGGCCTTACGCTAAGGTCCCAGGAGGAGTTTAAACAATCAAAGAACAAATACTATTAGTAGATATTCATGATAAATAGGGAGGGGGAATTAAATTATTTTTTGTTTACACACATTTTATTGTTTTTTAAAAAAATATTAAATGTACTTATTTTGAATGACAGACACTGTATTTCAGCTGTACAGTATAAACAAAAATAATAGATTTATTTACTTTCTTTTTATTTTTTCCTCACTATTTGTAACTTATCCTGCATAAATCCTCCCAACCCCATTCTTTCCAAAATTTGAAAGGTTTTCTTGAATATTTTATGTGCACAAGGCCAAAATATCTAATAAAATCTCGGCAGTTATTTCCCCTTGAATTTGATAATTTCCATAATATTACTTTGGATGAATATGCATGCTTTGCTATGATGCTGAAGGATTGATGGCATCATATAACACAATACATACATAGAAATGCAGCACATAAATGTGCACACATGCAAATGCATGTCCACACACATACACAAATACACACAGAGTCAAATGGATTAGTACATTGTTCAAATCGCTTTAATGGACTCTCAAGGTTTACTATTTGACAAGAAATGCATTTTACATGGCTTATGAATGCCACCAAAAGACAAGTGTATTGTTGGGTTCACATAATATTTTCCATTGTCACTGGAGCATATTAACATTATATGTGTGTATATGCTTTTTTTTCTTTTTTAAAATTTGTTGTGCAGCACTTTAATGTTATATTTCAAATAGTTTTTTGTTAAAAAATATGTTTCTGAAGCCAAAAATTGCTAAAAATATTTTTTTAAAGCCCAAATTTGTTGTAACTGTTTGCATTTGAATAAAGATTATGCCATTATTCGTGATTTATATAGGAACATACACAAGAAAGCAGATCTTAATAATGGTTACACTGCTTTCATGTAAAAATTCTTTGCTACTGTGTTAAATGCTTGTTTAAATGTAGGTCTTATGCTGATATTTTGAAAAACACAATCTAATTGTGAAATGGTTTGATGTCATTGACACCAATACTTTAAGGTTCACTAACTGAAATAACGGAAATTACGAGTTCCAGTAATTATAGAAGGTCGGTTCTCATTGGGATCAAGAAAATATAATGCTAAATGTAGACAGGCCCTATCATTATCACTGAGAATGGCGACATCAGCTGACTTATATGTAAAAGTCAAATAGTTTATTTTAGCAACTACATGCATATTACATTGAATCATTGTAACAAATATTTATTCTCAAACTACCAGCCTCAGGTTCTGCTTCTGAAAAATATTATTTTGCATTGAGAGAAAACTTGTCATGCATAAACTGTTTCTTCCAATTTAAATTTGGACATATATTTGCGTAAGTAACAGGGAAGAGATTTTAAAGTTGCTTGCTTTCTTTTTCTCATTCAAGTACTGAATTAGCAAATACTTATAAAGACACATTATTGCTAGACATTAACTAAGTTTCATTTTTTAAATTAACAGATGCTGTCATATGCCTATCCTCATTGTTTCAAGTCCAAAGAAGTTTTTGAAGACTTTCTGACTTTCCTGAAGCATGATGATGATATTGTCTGTAAGTCACTAAGTTAATTACTTTGTTGAATTTGTCTTTATGTTTATCTCTTCTTTTCTCCATACAATATCGTCTTGTCCTATTTCTTTCAGCTTTATAAAATAGAGCTTATTATGCTCAGGATTGACATTTTTGCCTTCTTTATTTTCTGCCTTTTGTTCACTCCACCTCTCTACCTGCTACTCTTTATTTTTGGGGGGAGCCTTATTTCCTTCTTTGTGTCAGTTCTTGATTTTAGTCTTGTTTACTCATTTCCCCTCTCTTCTTATTTTTCCACCATGTGGCATCATCTGTTTTAGTCTTATTCACTTATTTAAGAATTTTATATAATAATGTTTATCATTTAAAGGAAAGATGACATAGTTAAGAGAAATTTTTTAAGCTTAAACTGTTTGTTAATTATTATGCATAAGTTTTTGGCATGTAAGATGTAAGCAATCCTATATATTTTCCTACTGTATACTCAGGAGCTGGTTAGATGGGGAAAAACTGTAATCATACTACGATTATAAGCCTTGTACAGATGCCAGGGGTTAAATCAACAGAAATACATACATACATGTCCGACAGTGATCTTTTTGATCCTGATGAATTACTTCAGTGAAGTTTATATCAAATGCCATAACTCGTATAGTATCTTATGAACAGCTGATTCATACTTTTTGATGGGGAATTCATTGGCACTAAAGAGTGACTGTGTTGATAATTTAATTTTGAAAATATGAAAATGAACAAAATATTAATAAAATTAAGAAATGGTACTTCTGTCTTATAAAAAAGGCAACTTGTATTCCAAGTTTGAGGAATATAGTTTGATAAATATTTTTCATATTTGTAGTCTATTTCCTGTTGAGATTTTGCTGGTAGTTATTTTTTTTAAATCACTTTTTAATTTTTAAAATAAATATCTATTCCACATGATATTCTAAATTTTGGTTATCAGATTTTTTCCTAGTTTCTAGGTGCAGTGTTAATCACTGTTTACAGTTTTAGGTATGGAATTTAAATTTTTTTTTTTTAAATCTGAGAAACATCTGAAAAACGTTTTGGAAATTCATTTACAATTTTCCCCTTCCACCCCTAATGTTGAACTATGTGTAGACATAGTAGTATTTAAATAATTTCACCTGAATTAAAGCAGGAAAATACAAGGCTGTATTGTTTATATGAATTACCTTAATATGAATTATATATCTCTTTCAACACTAATGCCAAATTGTAATATAAATCTGTTATATATATTTAAAGAACAAAGAGTGAAATTGCTTTGTAATTGAAATAATTTTAATTTTATAATCTCATGTATGAATACTCAAGACATTTATTTTATACATACATAGTTTCAAGCTTATGTTTTTTGTGGTTAAAGGTGACTGCACTTTGCAAATTTTGACTCACACCGGGGCAGGGCTGCAGGAAGAACACCCTGAAATCTATACGTGAGTTTTCTGATTTTATATTTTTATATATTGCATGTACATTTTCTAGATTTTTTTTTGTTTATAATTTGTATGTAAGTTTTCTGTTATTCTATTTTTATACCTTGTACCATTTTCACCTATTTTTATGTTTGTATATTTTGTATCATTGATTTCTGTTTTTATATCTTGTACATAGGTTTTCTGTTTTTATATCTTGTACCATTGTCTTTTTTTTCTTCCCCCCCCCCCTTTTTTTTTTTTTTTTTTTTTTATAGATTGTAGCATTATCATCTGTTATATTTTTATAGCTTGTATGAAAGTCTTATAGTTATATTTTTATACCTTTTAAATTGTCTTATGGTTAATATTTTTATGTCTTGAGAGATGTGTAATTTGTTGCTTTAAGCAATATGAGCTGCAATCATTGCATCAGGAAATCAAGAGAATAGAATATTCATAGTGATGTGGAAATTGTCGTCAACTTCTTGCTTCATATTCCCTGTCTGAAGTCGGCAATTAGGAAGTAAAACAGAAATTATTAGATTAATGTTTAACTTTAAAATTGGCATTTTATTGAATTCTCCATGTGTGTTTGTTTCACTAATCCCTATACATATGTTGTGAAGGCTGACAAGCCTAAAACTAATTTTGATAAAGGTCAGTAATGTTATAGATTAGTAAAGTATTAAGACTTCACTGTATATGGTCAACTTCGTGTTTGAAAAATTATCAGCAACTATATTGGTAGTGTTCTTCCTAGCTTAGTAAGTTTCTGTTGCTTTGCTTGTTGAAAATAGTTGTTTAAAATATTATAGTATATGTCTCAGGCAGTGTTCTTCCTAGATTTTATTATTAAGTTTGGTTTGCATTGGTTGTTGTAATAATCATAGAGGCCCAAGGTCCTTTCTCACCTTTTAATGAGGGCTTTCTCTTGATATCTTGATGTAAGGAGTGTATGCTAGATTGATAAGTGCTTGCAAAAGTTGCTTTCTGACTGTATTTTGTCTCTATAGGAGTCTTATCCCAGTGCTCACCAACCTGGCCAAAATGGGAACAACAAAGCAGACAAAACATGCCATTCGTTGTATCAGCATTATATGTCAGGACAAGGAGCCTATACTTACACAAGTCTTTGATGTAGGTATATCATGGATTTTTTGTTTGTTTTTCTTATATAAATACATTTTTGTAATTTAATTTTAGCATTCTGTGGGCCGAATAATCAGACACTGATATTGGGGATTTCTTAAGAACTTTAAACACAGCTAACTTAAGGTGTCATATAAATTAGTTTGAAATTAATTGTTATTTAACTTTTATATTAAATTTCATCTGACTTAGGCATTAATTTCTAAAAAAAAAATAATATATGAGCATCCTCCCTCTGACTTAGCGAGAAAATTTTAAATTCAGTTCACAAAGCTCTTAAATCACAAAGTACCAACCTAAGGTTTAGCTTTACTCTTGACAAAGTCCTGGCATGATGAAGTGATTTTAATCATGATCAGACATGAGATATTAAAAGTTAATGTTTACTCGTTTTTGCTTTTATATTTGTGAAGGAGTTTATAAATAGATCTGATTGCACCATCACTTATTGGCTAAGATGAAACACTGAAGTAAGATGGCTCCTACTTTTTGTAAACACTTGATTTATAATAGAAAATTATATCTTGAACATAACATTGAGGGTCAAATACTTATCACTTGTCTCAAAACATTCAGAAATTGCGCTTGTGTGTGGCGTGGCATGACGTGTGCATTTTAAAATGTACTCTTTAACCTAAAATTTACAATGTAGTATCATTTTGCACTGACATTGATTTTTCATTTTCTTTATTACAGCATGTTCAGAAATCCTTGAACCCAGACTCTGCCAACTACATCACTTCCATCGTAGCCTTGGGACATATAGCCCAGGTGTGTCCACAGACATTTGCTACTGAAATGAAAAACATTGTCACCAAAACCATCGTCAAAGATCTTCTCATGCAAGATAGGGTGAGTTGAGTTCTTCTTATATGCTTTTCAACTTGGTATTTCTGCTTGGTATATATTATTATTTCTGCATGATATTTCTGCTTGGTATATCTGCTATCAATGATAGGTAATTGTTTGGAGGATTTTGGCATATCATTGGTAGGTGTTTATACTAATATAAATTTATAACTATTAGTTTGTTATTACTTATTATATTATCTAGTTGATGCAGAGCATGATAGAGAGAAAGAGAGAGAGAGATGATAGATTGATTGATTGATTGATTGTGCAATCCCCAATATAATGCACACTTTAAGTAATTTATTTTTGTCAATTGGAGAAATGGAGACCAGTATATAAAAATAATAAACCTGATGCATATATGGAAAGTCCCACAGATATCTCTGTTGGTGTTAAGGATGGAGTTCATGGGCTTTCCTTTTGACTGTTTGACCAGTCCTTGGTTGTTTGCTTGCATCATTTTGCTTCAGCCATGGAAGCATTCAGATAATTTACAGCTTCCTCCCTAGATGATCTTCTGTCACATTAAACCTCCTCATTCTGATTTAATTTTTAAAGAACTTAAGGTGATTTATTGAAAAACCTCAACTTAACTAAATACAGAAAAATTAGAGATTTTGCAATATATTCTCTTTTTGCCCATGTTCCATTGAATGCTGGAAAATAGAGTGCTTTGTCTCTGGAGACTGGTTTGACAGTGAGCCTGCTTCTCAGACAAGCCCTGTTAATATGGGTGGACAGAATGGTTAGAAGCTGAAGTGGCATTTCTGAATGCAGAAGGAACCATATTGATCAACATTTGCCAGCTAGTCAAGACAGATCTTACTTTGGTCTTTGTGTGTTTACTGTTACTTTCTTGCCTGCTCATTCGTTTATGGTCTATCATTGTGTTTGGTGAAAATTTTATAAGTTTCAAAATGTTGCAATTCATATTATGTTTGCACACAAACACTAATTACTTCCTCTGATTTAAAAAGTGGCTGAGCAAAACTACTTGTAGATTTACTGAATAGACCAGTTTTGCTCCTTTGATTTGAAAGTTTATGATAGAAAGAGAGAATAGTAAAATACAAACATTGACTTTTTTCAGGTACTCATTCCTGATGGTAGATTGTTCATTATACAATCAAAAATAAAAGTATTTAAAAATGGGAAGTTGTTTTGTTTTTTTTTAGAGACCACTATCTCTGTTTTCCTCGGGCCTTTTTCATTAATATTTTAAATTTTAAAAAAATGTTTAACAGATTCATTTGTTGTTCCAGTTATCTTAATTATTTCATGGATCATTATGACCCTTGAATCATCATGGTATCTTTTGAACAGAGTAAAAGTTTATTTTGATTATACTTTGTGCTGTAAAGGCTGTTTGACTGATACATATTTTAATAAGTTTTGGCATTTACAAGCATCTTAATTTTGTACTTCTCTTTTGGCATTATTGGATGCTTTGGCCAATTTGCAAGGAACTTATGAAATCTATTTTTAGGGGAAAAAATCATTCTAGCAACTATGTGCAGGAAGCACTTTATTATACAGTACATTCATATGAAATCTATTTTTAAAATTTAGAGCATTCCAATAAGTATAGTCAGGAAACTTTTGTACAGTACATTCACATGAGATCTATTTTTAGAATTAAGAACATTCTGGCAAGTATATTCAGGAAATCACTATGCATTTATGTAAAACCTAATTTTAGAAAAAGTATTCCAATAATCATGGTCAGTAAACATTTAATTGATTGGTTCATCCCAAATTGTATTTCTCTTGCAGACATCAGGACCAGAGGGAACAGAGGGATGGTACTCAGATCATCTTGTGACAGAAGAAACACAGGCAAAAGTAAATACAACGAAAAACTACTTTTTCAATTAAACTAGAACTGTTTGCATTTACAATTTTTTTTTAAAACAATAAACAGTCATACAGTTAAGTATTGTCTTTTAGTTGTATAATTCATCCCATGCTGTATCTGTCATGTCCAGATGATGCTAGAATTAATTATAAGACAAATTAATGGCTAGAATTAGTAAAAGTTGCATCCAGCCAGTTTTCATCCTGTTTGGTACTCACCAAAATATTGCTTTCTTCCTCATGCTTGTTTCTAAAGCCTAATAGAGATCTGTGTGTGTTAATTCTTTTTTTAAATTTGATTTAGGGAAAAAAATATAGAGCAAAAACTTGATTATTAAACAGGTGCAGGCTATGAAAATGTTGGTGCGTTGGTTACAAGGTTTGAAAAATAACACCAACAATTCTGCAACTTCTACACTAAGACTTCTCTATACTGTCATTATCCATGAAGGGGATCTTATGGAGCATGGAAAAATCAAGTAAGTTTCCAATATATGTATAACTATGTAGAAGTTGTCCTTTCTTGAATGTGCTGCCAAAAACTAATAAAACTTATTATGATACTCAGTAACTACAAGGAGATTTGCAGCAACAATAAGTTTTTGTGTTTTCAACCCCTCCTTATGCATAACATTGTTTGTAATGTTCTCTGATTTATATCACTTATCACTAATTAATGATTAGAGTTAATTTTTTTTAATACTATTCATAGGACATTCCTGACTAATAGTGGTGAGTGGCTCACTTTACTGCTAAAATGGTCTTAAATATGAAAACTTTGTACTATATGGATACTAGCCAATGAGCTTATAATACAAATTAATATCTAGACAATCAGTGAGCCCAATCAGATGACTTATTTTCTGGACTCTAGTGATGGTATATATGATTGATTTGTTCTCTAGGCAGTGTTGATAGTTGTGATGCTAAGATTGACTTATTCTCTAGGATATGGTGATATTTGTGATGTTACGATTGACTTATTATCTAGCCCTTGTTGCGAGTTGTGATGTTAGGATTGACTTAATCTCTAGGCTATGGCAATAGTTGTGATGCTAAGATTGACTTACTCTTTAAGCTATGATGATAGTTGTGATGCTAAAGGTTGACTTGTTCTCTAGACTATTTTGATAGTTGTGATGCTAAGATTGACTTTTCGATTAGCTCATTTTGATTTTAGAATTGCCTTGTTTACCAAGTTGGGATGATGTTCTGTTACATTTGTTTTGTTTACCAGTTGTAGTAGTCCTAATGTCATAATTATCTTGGTAATTATTATAGTGTTAGGATGCCCTGCCATGGGATTATCCTGGTGTTAAGCTAGTCTCTTTTGCTTTATGTTTTTTTTTCCTCTAGGTGTTAGGACTTATTTTTTCCAGGCTGTACTGATTGTCATGTTGTTACAGCTGCATGTTCTTTAGGTTCTGATGATGCTTGTGTTAGAAGTGCCATGCTCTTTTGGCTCTAGTGATCGATGTTGTTAGAATTCCATGTGCTCATGGCTCAGGTAATTGCGATGTTAGAACTTCCTTGCTCTTTTGGCCCTGGGATTGCCATGTTGTTAGAACTGCCTTGAGCCTCTTCAGGCTCTGGTGATTGCCATGTTATAATTGCCTTGAGCCTCTTCAGGCTCTGGTGATTGCCATATTAGAACTGCCCTGGTGTTTTGGCTCTGGTGATTATCATATTAGAACTGCCTTGGTCTTTGCTCTGGTAATAGCCATGTCAGAACTTCCTTGGTCTTTTGTCTCTGGTGATTGCCATGTTAGAACTGCCCTGGTGTTTTGGCTCTGGTGATTATCATGTTAGAATTACCTTGGTCTTTTGTCTCTGGTGATTGCCATTTTAGAACTGCCCTGGTGTTTTGGCTCTGGTGATTATCATGTTAGAATTGCCTTGGTCTTTTGGATCTGGTGATATTGCATTATTAAAACTGCAATGCTTTCAAGGCTCTGGTGATTTCTTTGTTAGAACTGCCTTGCTCTCTTGGCTCTGGTGATTTCTTTGTTAAAACTACAATGCTCTCATGGCTCTGGTGATTGCCATGTTAAAACTGCCATGCTCTTATGGCTCTGTGATTGCCATGTTAAAACTGTCATGCTCTTATGGTTTTGGTGATTGCCTTGTTAAAACTGCCATGCTCTTATAGCTCTGGTGATTGCCATGTTAAAACTGCCATGCTCTTACGGCTTTGGTGATTGCCTTGTTAAAACTGCCATGCTCTTATGGCTCTGGTGATTGCCATGTTAAAACTGCCTTGCTCTTATGGCTCTGGTGATTGCCTTGTTAGAAATGCCTTGCTCTTATGGCTCTGGTGATTGCCTTGTTGTTAGAACTGCCTTGCTCTTATGGCTCTAGTAAGTGTCCTGGTGCTAGAACTGCCTCTTTCTTTTTAGACTATGATGATTTCATGATTATAGATCTGCTGTTAACTACATACTGTGTTAATTATGGTGTTAAAACTATTATCTTCTGCAATATTGGGTAATTGACATAAATGTACATGAAAATTAATCATATTTTTAACATTATACAATTTAACATCCCCTAAGTCAGACTTTGGTTTTAAAAAATAATAAAATTTTACTTCAAGACTTTAGTAAATTTGTTAAAATCTTTCTGATTACAAATAGTTAACGCATTGTTGGAATTTATTTAAGGTTATTCTTTATTTTAACATAGATTAATCTGGTCTTTAAGCTCAAGGTTTTTTGGTAAGAAAGATTTTATAGTGAAAGGAGGGGATATATTCATGAATGGGCAGTTGTTAATTATTCAGGAATAAATTTATTTTAGAGTAATAAAAAAAGGTTTGTTATTTCTCCCTTTCTCTTATTTCTAAAGCAAGCCAGAGTTAGCCCGATTACGACTTCAGGCAGGATGTAGCATGATTAAACTGGCGGAAGAGTCGTGCTATGCTGACATCATCACACGAGAACAGTTTCAAGCTTTGGCATTGCTAATCAATGTATGTGGAAATCATGAAAATATGAAACACTTTTACATCAATTTGTATTTCCTTATTAAGCGCACTTCTGCATGATAATATAGTTTAACCATTTTTCTCCAAACTTTTGGCTAAGCTCACCTTAAAATTTACTTTAATATATCATGTTTGTTCTTTATAATTCTTTGTTCACTCATGATTATAACTTCTAATTTTTATAATTGTCATATCTCCATTTTTATTGTTGTTGATGAATTTAGTGTTAACTCAGAAAATGGTATAATTTATAAAATTTAATTTATTTGGGTCCTCAATTAACACTGTTTTTGTTTTATTAATTTTATATAGATATGTAAATCTTGTATAATATTTTTCATTCTCCCCAAAAATGACATCGTGAATACTGTTTCAAGAAAATATATGGCTACCAAACAGTTCCTATGTTTACCATTACCAACAACTATACTAATATTACAGTAGTACCATTACAAGTAATTCCAATATTTACAAATGCAAACATCTGGTGCCTATATTTATCATTACATATAGTGTCAGTATTGAGAACAGTTATTTAATACTGAGAATTGTGTGTATACAAAAGTCTTCTGCCTTTCTAAAGAATTTGTCCTGACACACACAGAACGAACACCAAAAATACACTTTTAATCTGAGAGTGGTGGACATAAAAAGTCCAAAGAACATATGTACCCCTTGAGAGAACATATACCATTATTAAAAAAATTAAAGTAAATACTAAATGAAAATATCTCTGTTTGAAGAAAGGCACCTGTTTGTTGAACTAATATAAAGAACCACTCTTAAAGTTTGTCT
This sequence comes from Sinotaia quadrata, assembly GCA_028829895.1. Taxonomy (NCBI): domain Eukaryota; kingdom Metazoa; phylum Mollusca; class Gastropoda; order Architaenioglossa; family Viviparidae; genus Sinotaia; species Sinotaia quadrata. The sequence goes on along the minus strand of CM054183.1, from coordinate 27,639,428 downwards.
GAAGGTTAAAGTTATCATTATGAACAGGTTTGAGTATATAAGATGATCTGATATCTATCCATAGGATACAGATACCACTGAGAACAGTTTTCATGTGTATGACGTAAACTGATGTCTCTACCCATTGGATAAAAAATACTGTTATTTATAGAAAACAGAGAACAGGTCTAATGAATGAAATGAACCAATAACCATCCATAGGATACAGATACCGTCATAGAGAACAGGGCTAATATGCATAAAGATAAACCATTGTCTATCTAGAGGATGCTTGCCATTGTAAACAGATCTATTACACACGAGAAAACCAGCACAGCATTTAGTAAGACTTATGTTGCAAGTTAAAAGGAAAATTTAGTGTTTTCTCTTTTCACAAAATGATAAACATACATCATAATTGGAAGATAAACATTTTTTCCCTGGCTTTATTTTTATGCAGGACACGTGTTACCATGTGCGGTTACATTTTTCACACAAACTTCACAAGGGATTGTTGGGTTTAAGGCTACCGCTGGAATACATGAGTATTTTTTCCCTGGCAGCCAATGATCCCCTAAAGGAGCGACGTGTTCAGCTGAAGCAGTTTCTTACCACAAACATTCAGAAACGTCGGGACTACCTTAAACAAAACCCTAATGCCAGAGGTATTTTGAACAGTCTTCCGTGGTTACTTTGTGTATCTTATTTTAATCCCGTTTTGTTCATGCTTTTATTTTATTTTAGTTCTCGTTGCACAATTTATTGTCTTAACTCTTTACTGGGCGGAACGCCCAAGGCCGCCAATACATCGTATAGGGCAATACGCCCAATGGCGCCCATAGCAACCAGTGCTCTTTCCTTCTCATATAGTACGGGAAATTGTGAGAATTCCGGTGTCTACAGGAAGTATGATGTTTGTACAACGATTTCCGCGCCATTTTGAAACCTTTTCTCCTTGCTTTGTTCATTTTTTCATAAAGTTTTCTTTGTTTTTTGCATTTGGTGTTTCAAATGGATTTCTTAGAATCGTCGATCGATAATGAGGAGTTTACTGGATTCAATTTATCCGATAATGAGGTAAAAGAAGTTTATTTTGAATCATATGATAGGATTAGAAGTGACATTAGTGTCAGTAGCGTGCACATATAGCATCTTTCAAATTTTGGAGGAGAGTGCGTCAGATTCTGAGGATATCGAAGAGGAGTAGGGGGAAGGGGTATCTGGAGACGCATATGATTGGAATAGTAGTACTTTAACACTGAATATATCAGAATTTATAACAGAAATGGGGCCGAATGCGACTAACTAATGATAGTACTCAGCTGGCTTTCTTCTACCAGTTTTTCAAAGAAGAAACATTTGACAAAATAGCAGAATAAATGAACGAGTACGCACGTCCGAAAATTGCGAAAAACAAAATGGCGATCCAGGTTGGAAGGAAACTAATGCCACTGAAATTAAGGCTTATTTTGGACTTAAGATTTTGGTAGGAATTCACAACCTGCCGAAAAAAGGGCTGGAACATGGTGGTTTGTCAAGGCTGGAACATAATGGTTTGTCAGGGCCTGAATGTAGTGGCTTGTCACAGCCTGAACACAGTGGCGTGTCTGGGTCTGAACATAATGGCTTGTCAGGGGTGTTGGGTATCAGAGAGGTCTGGCTGCTGGATATTATTGTGAGTTTAAGACTCCTTCCGGTCAATGAGATTTTTTCAAAGTAACAAGCTTTTTTAGCTCAGTGCCAGACTGAATTGTGATTAAGAGGTGCATGAGTAAAGTGGTAATAAAAATAATTATATCATTGTTATATTACTTTGTAGATTTAATTAAATTGTCAAAATATTTGTGCAATTGAAGTGAAGATTTGCTACCAGAATGTGTTTGTGTTTGTTGGTTGTTGTTATCAAATGTTGAGGAATAAAATGTAGACTTCTTAGCTCTGTGTGATCAAGGTCTGATGGCTTCCATCCTGCCGGACTATGTACTGCCTTACACTATCCACTTGCTGGCCCATGACCCAGACTTCAAGACATTTGATCATGTTGAATCGCTAAAGAATCTCAAAGAGTGAGTGCAAGCTGTAGTATTATTTGCATTAATATTAACCCTTTCAGTGCTATCTCTTTTCGGGCTGTAAACTCATTATGTATTGACTTTTTGTATTTTTTATATTATAAGCGTTATTCTTTATCTTCACTCTGTTTTTAGATATCTCCTATCATTTAATACTCAGCCATTGACATTTCATACTGCCAATCTGCATTGCAATTCTTCTTTACTGTCATTCAGTATTAACATTTTTTTTTTTTGCTTGATATTGTTATATTGTAATTTTGTTTATATTCTGATTCTCATTCGGTATTTTGTTACTTAATGTCATTGCATATTCAGCTGTTAACAATTCTGTACTGTCATTCTCCATTACAATTCTATACTGTCATTCTCTATCAACTTGCTGTACTCTCATTATGTCTTAGATGCTTGTGGTTTATTCTGGAGCCTTTGGTTGGGAGAGCAGAGGACTACAATTATGCATTCCTGCGTTGTATGATTGAGAAAATTAAACAGACAAGGGATGCACAGAATCCTGAAGATGAAGGAATGAATAAGGTAAGGTTTATGCATATCTTATGCATGGTCCCTCATTCATTAGTGTATATAATTTGAACATGAACAGACATGGAGAAATACTGACATATTCATTCAGGGTAAATTTTATTTTCAATGCTACTGAGTTGAATAACCTAGGGAAAAATTATCCATTATTCTGATTTTAAGCAGATACTCAACTTTATAAAATAAGAAATATTTTCTAAGAAATAAATTCATTGTATGAAAAAGCCCTGCTTAAAAAATATTAATTTCAGCAGTTACAAGAAGATATATGTTTGCCTGATTACATATAATAATTAACTTGGTGATATTTTGTTGTTGTTTCTTTGTATGCATATCTGTGCACTGACAGAGTTATTCCAAAGCACTTATTTAGGGGAGATATCTGCTAAATGTTTTTATCATTCTAGAAGCTGTATGCTGTCTGTGATTTGGCTCTGGGCCTTATGAACCTTAGGACAACCAACATCACACTCAAAGACTCTAATGTGGATCCTCAGTTGCCTGCCAAACTTTACACTCCAGCTGACAAAGTATGATAAATTGAATTTAACTTTTATTATCTTTTAAATAATTTTTTTAAAAATCATCTGTTATATATCACAAAGAACATAAATTATATTGGTAGAATCATTAAATTTTAATTTATGGATTTGTGTATGGTCTTGTATTATTTTTAAAGTAATCCCAAAACTGATATTTTTAAAATTTACGACTTCAAATGACTGTAGCTCAAAATCAGTTTTAGCAACAGTAGCCAGATTTTCCCAGACATCATCACAAATATTTAATGAACTTAGAAGTGAAAAAAAACGAAATTTTTATTTGCTCCTGGTTCATGCCATTCATGGCCTTAATTATATCTACAAATAGTTGTATGTTGAAATTTTCTATTCATTCTTATAAAAGAATTTTTTAATATGGTTTAATTTATATTTTTTTTAGTCCTTCAAAAACCTGCAAAGCTATCTACCTAAAGACTTTCAGTTTGATGCTAAGGTAAGTATTTTACTGAAATAAAAATATAGACTGTAGTTTTAAAGCAATTTTATCTGTTGGCGCAGATAATTTTAATTGCGCCCCGTGAACAGTGTTCTGTCATATTGGTCAACTCCTGTTTTGATTACTAAATGTTTCAAATATTTTTTATATTGTTTTTTATTTAGAAAACAGAATTTACATTATCACTAGCTAAACAAATGATTGATCACTTCAGCGAATTTCAAGTATCAGCATGAATCTAAGGACTGTTGATTAACCATTTTTTTCTTATTAGAATAGTGAAACAGTAACAGTCTTACTATATATTGTTTTCTGGAAGGTGAAACATTACAACCATTTGTTGATAAACAACTCTGCAAAAATCAAAATTTCTGAAAATGACATTGAAAAATTCAACTTTTTATAATACAAGATACCTGAAACTTTTTTCCAAGACCAATAAATGTCAAGATTGGCAACAGAAATCCAGATCTATTGAAAATAATTGAATCGATTTTACTGTTCCTTTGCAAACAGAAACATGTGAAAGGGTTTTAGTATAAAGAAATTCACATAATAAAATATGTCTTAAAAGGGAAGGACAGTGGAGAAAATTTAAGAACATTGTTTAACAGTAGCATTAATGGCCTTAGGACAGTTTTGCTTTCATTTCAGCCTTAGTAAAAACGTTTACAGTGCTTATAACAGATCTGCCTACCTTTCGTTTTGAGTGGAAGAATCTTCAGGTCTTGCCTCTAAACTTCCACTCTTCCGCTTACTGATGTGATTTTCCGCTTGGAAAATTTTGATAATTTTCCAATCAGTTATGACAGGACGAAAAACCTGCTTGTTGCATATATACAATTACCCTCTATGTTGGCCAGCCACCCGCATAGTCATTGATACTAATGGGTGCCATATAACAAATTGTCAGCCAAAGATACTAAAATAATCATTGGTAGTTTGCTTCTCCAGTTGACCAATCGTATCTGTCAAACACACTTAGTGTTTGGAAGTATGCCTGGATGTTTTGGTGGTTGTCACTCGTTTCATATTGGAGCATTAAACAGATTAGTAGTATATTGTTCAGGGGTAGGTTTTGTAATGCTTCTGAGTCCCAGTTAGTTAACATGCATTAATTTTTTAAGTAGTGCGTCATAGACCCTCGCTGAAACTTAACGCCGACAAAACGTCCATAAATTGTCTCTTTGTGAAAAAGATGGCAATTTATTGCAAAGCCAGAAGAAAATATCTTGTGCAGCTCCAGGATTGAAGAGTTCTCTGGAGTAAGAAAATTCTACGTATGAAATACCTGAAAGGTCTTTTGCCAGAAGCCAATGCAAGCACTACTTCCAGTCATCAGCACCCAACTTTCACAGCCTGATCGATGTTGCTGACACTGATCTGCTGACAAGTGTTACATTCAGTCAGCTAAGAGCCATTTTCAGGTTTCTGATTCTTCTTTCTTCTGATGTTTCAATTGACCAACTGTCAGAATCCATCAGCCTCTATCAGACTCAGTGAATACAAGGCAGATAGAGAAGATGCCACCTGGGCAAACATTAGGAAGAATTCAGACTTCATTCGTCATGAGAGGCATTCTCACTACCCCATCTTTCTGCATTGGTTCTTCTGCCGAGGTTTCTCTCATGTGTAAGGAAAAATGCTTCTTCTTTGAATCACAAAACACTTGAAAGTCTCCGTTTACTAAAAGGTGAAGACCCTGTAAACCAGCTGTTGAGAAGATGGAAAAGGGAGCATTGTAGAAGTTAAAGTCTGCAAACGCCAACAGTTCAAGAACTGGAGAACTACCATAACAACACTGTGTGAATAATGTATAGTTTTGTTGTCATGTAAACTATGAATCACTTAATTTGTATTTGTATTTGTATTGATAATCTTGACTGATTGTGCATCATATCTTCTTTTAGGTTTAAGGACAATAAACTTTCCTGTATTTTTGCAGTACTTAAATGGCTCATTATTATGAAATGTGAAGTTCCTCCTTGAAGTAGTTATTCTAAACATGCTCTGATTGTGAACTTATTTAGTCAGTTTTTTCTACATTTTCAACACTCATGTTCCCTTTGCATATTGAAGCCTTGTATAATAAAAAGCTCATGAAACAAAATGTTTGTTCTCTGTTCTGTCTTTGTTTTATGTTTAAATAAATAATTGTGAAAAAGCAATAAGAAATTATTCAGAACCAACCCAGCGACTTTTGATCAAGTCACCATTACTTGTGACAGCGGTAATGCTTAACATCTGCACTCTTTCTCTGTTCGTCAGTACACATGCGATACATTAATCTAAAAATAATAATTGTTTTCATCAAGGGGAGAGAAAAGGGTTCATTTCCATACTAAATAATTATAATGCACGGTAATTTCAAAAGTGTGATAAAGTTAAAGTTAAATTTTCTTAAATTAGGTTTGTGGTGATTCATATATATTTTAAAAAATAGCAGCCTTAAAAGCTACCAGAAAATAGGAAAATTCTTCTTCTATAAATACCTACTTGAAGTGAAGACTAAGAGAAGCCTCGGCCAAAGTATTTCTAAATAAAACTGCCTACCACTGAGTGCATGACAAAATTTAGTCTAAAATAAAAAATCAATATTGGTAAGTTTATTTACAAATATTAATTTGTTGTTATATTGCATTTATTTTATATTATTGGTATTTCTATTAAAATGTCAGTCCACATAGAATCTTCTGTCTTGTCTTGAATGTGGGGAACGCTTCCGCCGCTTTCGCGTTTAATAGAATCTTCTGGTTTTGGATTATTGATTTTATAGTCTGCTGAGGAGAGGGGTAGGCAGGTCTGTTATAAGAAAGGTTTTACTGTACTGTAAATAAATATATGAGAGAGAGAGAGAATATTATGTTAATATTTTTTTCAGTTTATTCTTTTAAAAACAATTGCATGTTCCCTAAATTTTCTCAGTGTCATTAAAAGAAATTATAATGAGATTTGGTGCATATTTTTGAAGAACAATGGATCGCTGTATTGTATATCTCTTTGTAATTTGCACGTCTCAAGAATTACATTTTTATGCTCATCTACTTCATTGACTTATTTAATATGTTTCAAGCTATAAATGGAAATTTCTGCATTAGTTCTTTTTATATGGTGATTACTTTTATTTAAGGCCACATTACTATGCACCAAGAAGGACAAAAATATTTACCTACCTAGAGTCTTCAATTTCGGAATATAAGTTGTCTTTGATATAAATATAAGAAAGCAATATCAGTTGTTAGTTTTAAAATATCTTGTTTAGTTTTTATTTTATTAATTTTTTATATGGTGATTACTTTTATTTAAGGCCACATTACTATGCACCAAGAAGGACAAAAATATTTACCTACCTAGAGTCTTCAAATTCGGAATATAAGTTGCCTTTGATATAAATATAAGAAAGCAATATCAGTTGTTAGTTTTAAAATATCTTGTTTAGTTTTTATTTTATTAATTTTTTCACAAACAAAAATACATGCTAATTCAAACTTTGTTAAAAATTCATAAAATATTTACTATATAAGTAACATTTTTGAAATAAGGTTTTTCTTATGTAGAACATAAACTGAAGAAAGTTACTTAAATTTTGCAAAATGTCAAGTACATAGAATAAAACTATTCAAAAGGGTCTTGGTGATTTGACCTATGTAGTTTTTAAAAAAATGTGTTAAGCACAATGAAGACTGCAGAACTTGTAAACTATGTTCAAAGTTGTTTATTTTTCTATATAAATATACCCTATCCATAACACATAATACTGTTAGTCATTTAGCTCTCTTTGCATCACAGTGTTAAAGAATCTACCTTCTATATCCTTACTCTACCTGTCTTTTACCATCTATAAAACCCATTTAAAAAAAAAAATTCAAAATCTACATTTAAGTATATAAGTATTTGGGAAAAGCAGTTTGTTTTGGGAAAGCAATGTAAGTTGTTTTCGAATATCCGGTTTAGATTTTATTTTTAAATATATAAAATACCTCAATTTTCCAAAATTAAGGCATGTTTATTAGACTAGAAGAAAATTGAATGAAAATCTTACAGTAAAAATTAAAATGTTATTAAAGATAGATTATTTTTCAGTTAAGTATGAGTAATTAATTAAGAATTGGATATTGTTATTATTTTTTAATGTTTTATGCATTTCTTTGTCATTGTGTATGTGTATTATTGTTATGTTTTTTCTTATCAGTCATGTAAATATTTTTTGTTTTAAAAGATACTTTCCTTAATTATTTGTAATATGTGCACTGAGTAATATTCATATATAAAGAGACTTTCGATTTATAAATATATTTATATATTTCCTCATTGATATGGTTCTAAAACTTACAGTAAAAATGAAAACTGAAAATTCATATAAACAGTTATAATGCCGTAAGTGATGATCAGAACAGGTTTGATGTAGGATCTTTTCCATATTGCCGTTGAATTTTTGTTTTAATAGTCAAAGCAAATTAACTTTACAAAAAAAAAAATGGCTTTTAACCTCATATATATGTATATTTTAGAATAATTAGAACGAGTTATTGAATAATAATTATTTGAACTGCTGTGCAAATAACATACCATTGTTTCAAGTCTGGTTTTTTCTTAGCATTGCAATATAAATCGTCAAAGCAGTACATTTCAAATGGATAATTTCAGATGAATACTACATATATTGTCATGTATAAGCAGGATATGATTTGTTAAAGTAAATATTTAGTAATTGTAAAAATGATGGTGGTGTATTGTATGTACTCATCACTACTCTGCCACCATTTTGAAAATTCGAATTATGCCTGCCAGTCAAACAGGCAGTACTAACGTTCTGCGCCAAAATTTACTTATCCCATCAAGCTTTGACTCACAACCATAACTAAAATGACTAAATATATAAAGAAAATGTTTATTTCACAAGCAAAATTGTGTTTTGTCAATTACGATTAATAGCAGCCTATGACATAAAATTTCAGAAGTGCTTGATGAGTATCTTAGCAATCAACAGTCTCAGCCATTCCAATCAAGCCTTTTGCATACAATCCAAATAAATTGCGGCAATAGATGTGGTGAAGTTTTCCTAAGAAACCAGTTTGAGACTATATTGTAAGTATTATAATTTAGGGGAGGTAATTCTGCTTCCGTGTGCCAGGTTCCTTTCTGCAATACAGATAATGGCTGCAATTGCGAGTCAGACTTTTGCATTTTTGGCGATTTTTTTGCTTAGAAAATATATTTTTCAATACAGGTTGTTTCAAAAAAATGTCTTTTGTTTTTTAGAAAATATAAAATCCTGAAAGAGAAGACATTAATTAATGCAAATAATACAATAATCTCAAAAGTGGAAAAAAGACATTTTTTTCTCCCATTTCCCCATGCCGTTCATTGCCTTAAAAAGAGAAGAATAAAATAATAATATGCTCTTTGTGTTATTCAGCAGCGACGAGGTTTTGGTGTGTATGGCAAGGCAACCACAACAACTGAGATTATTGTTCTTAGCCATGCTCCAATTGTGAATCCTTTGCCAGTTAGCCCAAGAATGACCAAAAAGAAAGCAAAAGAACAGCTGTTGCAGCAGCAGCAACAACAACAGCAACAGCAATCGGAATCAGGGTTAGTGTTTGTAGAAATTGCAGATGTGTCTTCCAAATACTGCTACAGTAGTGGAGTAAAATGTGCATGTCGTAGTCGAGTTTTAGAGATAGAACAAAAGTATATATATTTTCTCTCAGTCCTTCATCAAAACATAAATTGGTGTCAAAGATACCGTTCTGATGTTGATAGTGGAGAAGAATTAGTTTCATATAAGGGAAAGTCAAATGAGAATCAAAGATTACCACTCTGGGAATTGGTTTCTAATAAAAGAAAGTCAAATGAGAATCAAAGATTACCGCTCTGAGAAATGGTTTTCAAATAACGGAAAGTCATTGTGAACCAAAGATTACAGATCTGATGTTGATAGTGGAGGAGAATTAGTTTTAGATAATGGAAAGTGTGGCAGAGTAAATTTGCCTGTCCCTATTTCTAAACTAAATTATTATATAATTTGTTAATGTCAATGTGACATGACCTTCTAGTACTGCACATGATGATATTTTTGTAAGTACCAGAGTTAAAATAACAACTCAGTTAAAGAATATGCTAGAACATGCTGATGTAATCCAAACCTGTTCCAAGTGGATGAGTAGTTTTTCTGACTAATGGTTTCACACTTGTTCATAGCAGTTTCATCAATAGGGATATACCAAAACTTTTGTTGAAGAAAGTTCTTTATGCTAATCACCTTGATTTTGACGTTACTCATGTCCATTAATAAAGGCAATTGTTAGTTTATAGTAAGTTAACTGACTGATAAAGAAAGAATAGACTTAGAAATATTTCGTACATGTTTGCTATTGATCATTGATTTGAATTGGAGAATGCTCTATGTATTTGAACCATTATTTCTATGTTCACACTGATTACGTTGTACATATTATACTTGTGAATTTTGATTGATGTTATATTTCTTATGCAGCATGTTTATCGGGCTAATGAATATTATTGCAGGATTTGTAAGTTGAAAATGTGTTTAAAAGAGAAAGAAATTTAGAGATGAAATATGCTTGAAACTTAGCGCTGCCCTTGATTTGACTTTTGCAGAGGGAAGCATGCCTTTTGATACTTTTGATGTTCTGTAACTTGTATCCACTTCAGACTGCAGTGACTACTGTACTCTACTGGATCATGTTGGTGTGTATCCAGTATTGTCATCAAACTTGTCAGTAAACGTGTTGCTGTAAGTTGATTCTTGTGAATTCTGGTCAAGAACCAATATGCGGAAATTGAGGCTTGAGTTTGGTCTCGAAAATTCACGAACATTTTTGAAACATTCCTCATGGTGTGCTTCGATAGCACATGCAAAGATTCTGAAACTTTTTTCGTGATGTGCTTTGATAGCACATACGAAGTTCTGGACAATTGTCCATGACGTGCTTTCTGAGTGCATCAAAGATTGTGGAACATTTGTGTAACGTGCCTAGAAGGGGTACATTGGACCATCATCTAATATGAAGGAGATTTGTTGCAAACTGCATGATTGTGAATACATTCCAGCGACAACTGCCATCATTGAAAAGGTTATGTATATTGACTATAATTATCTTTTCGGAAACTCCACTCTCATTTCTAGGATGAAACCATATCTATGAACTTGATTATATATATGTGTTCATTTGACTGCTTATGTCTATTCAAGGATAACTGAATCTAATGTTTAATCAAGCATTGTTGTGAAGTGATGTAAATATCAGCATTCTTTGATTATATTCATATATTGTATATTTGATTGTTGATTTAATAAATTTGTTGGAGTAATAGCAGGTTGATGGGGGCTCATTAAATATAAATAAAAGACAAATTTTTATTACTCCTTTAATAAGAAGTTTCCACCTGCAGAAACATTTTGAGACAATATAACGTCTATCTTATTATTGTATAAAGAGTAGTTTTACGACACTCTATAATCCACCAAGTGAGAGACATATATTAATCTTGTGGGAGAATTATTAATAACTATAAATTAAGATTTTCGATCACTTGTAATTAGTTATGTGTTATTAATTAATAAATAATAATCATAAAGATTGAAGGGTGCCCAGAGGTGTCACAGAAAGTCAAATGAGAATCAAAGATACAGCTCTTATTTTGATGAATTAGGGGAATTAGTTTTAAATAAGAAGTGGAGTAAGAATAAAAAAGATATAGCTCTGATTTTGATGAATTAGGGGAATTAGATTCAAGACATAGAGTAAGAATCAGATATACATATCCGTTATTGATAGTGGAAGGGAATCTGAATCTGTGTCTTGATTTTGTAAAAAAAGAACCTGTATTATTAGTTAAAAGTGAACTAAAACTGCAGTATTATAAGGTGGGGGGGGGGGAATACTTAATTGAAAGTGAACTTGAACAGTAAGGGAGAAAAAGTGATCTGAAATGGCAGCCTTTTATTGTAAAGAAGAGACTAGACTGTATTTAGTTGAAAGTTAACTAATAACAGCACCAGCATTTTGTACAAGAGAGACTGTACTTAATTGAAAATGGATGATCTGCAAACTTGGGCTGTACAGTAAGGGGCCAAATCTTCAACATATGATTTCAGCAGTACCATTACTGTTATATGATTGCATATTTTAAAGTGTTCAGTTTTCCATTTTCATTTGGGGTGGGTTGGTTAAGGATAACTATTGATATAATGAAATCATTATGTTTTCAAACTTATTTTGAGAATAAGAATGCTTTTTAAAAGTATTCATTTTGATTTTATAATACTTACAGCTTTAAATTCACAAATTAGTTTTAAATTTTAAAAAAAAGCAGGATCATTAAAAAAGATTTATGAGATTCAAAAGAATTAAGCACACACACATACGCACGCACGCATGCACGCACACATACACACACACTTGTGCATGCACTCAGTGGATTTACTGGTGAGAAACTTTCAATCAATCATGCCTTTACTTTTGGCTGTCACACTTTTTGCCATGGTTATGAAGTCTTTGAAGATGTGATAATTTGATTCACTTTAAAAAACGAAATCCACATTAAGTTATTTTTTTATTATAAATACATTTGCTGTTTCTCTTTTCAGGCAAGACAGTGATGCCAATGACAGTCGAGATACCAATATGTCAGAATCACCCTCTAGCAACACAGGACAAGATTCAGATAAAACTAGTATAAAGGGTAAACGAGGTGCCAAAACTGCCGATGAATCTAAGAGCAAAAAGGGTAGCAGCTCAAAAGCTGATGAACCTTCAGACTCTTCTTGTGAAGTCAAATTGGTGAAACCTGGTACCAAACAGACTAAAATTGACGATTTTAGTACAAAACAAAAGACTAGTGCTTCTGAGAAAGATTCTGTGATGAATGGTTCCTCTAAATCTTCCAGTAGAAGGACAGGTAGAGTGAATAGTGGTAATGGTGATGCAGAAGAGAATTCAAAGGCAGCCATGGATCAGAAACCTGGTGTGCGCAAAAGGCAGGCCAGTGGTGACAACTCCCCTAAGCCCCAAGGAAAACGAGGACGGGTAGCTGAGGCAGAAAAAAAACAAGACACATCTAAGAAACATAGGTAAGCTATTTTTGTAGGCAATACAATCTAACATCAGCACAACACATATGAAAGTTGGGGAAAGGATTTGACATTTGTAGCATAAGGGGTAATGTGTTTGTATGAACTATTAAACAAAATTAATAACCTTGCCAGAAAAGACTGTTTAATGAGGGTTTTTTAAAATCAATTTAAATTTGCATACCTCTTGTCACTAAAACAAATCACCAAAAAGCTACAAAATTACTAGTCAGACTACTAATAGGCATGCTTTTGAAAAAAATGAATTAGTAATAATGGATGCCATCAAGAGGAGAGAACTGTTTGTTGGATGTATTTGGCTGTTACATTTTTGGAAACACAATGATCAAAGATCACACTAGCTCTCTTAAAAAGTAATATAAACCTTGTGTTTGCATTACTAGCACACTGATTTCATTTTTTTATTTTAATTTTTTTTAAAAAATCACTATTGAAAAATTACCTCAATAGAAAACGTTGCATTACATCTTTAGGTTCAAAATCAAGATAGTTTGCATTACTAGCGCACTGATTTCATTTTTTTATTTTAATTTTTAAAAAGAAATCACTGAATGTGACCTAGTGCTTGAGACTACCTATATACTGTGCACATAATTAATCTAATCCTTAGTCCTGGTGTGGATTCATTTATTATAAAGATCATGCATTTTATATACTAGATAATTTGCTTGAATTCTTAATCCTGACATAAATTCATTTTCAAAGTGAAAGCCAACTTTTGATTAATATATGCAGTTAGTTCAGAACACCTAAAACTGAAACCTGGGTGACCAAAAACACGAATCACTGATTTTCAATTATTCTTTGTTTAAATATTTTATAACAAAATTGTATTTTACCTCTGAAAAATATATCAGACATGATACTAAATTGTTTACAAATAATTGTGGCATGACTGCAAGGAAAAAATTATAAATAGTGCTTGATTACTTTTCAGTGTCAGCTCTAATTTCATTGAAATGTTGCCCTTCTTTTGGCCAGGAGTATGCTAAAATGAACATTTTCATTTAATCTTTTTTTGTTGAACATCTTTAAGCAGGAGAAATTTTTATATTGTTTGTAAGGTTCGGTGGTAATTGCTTGATGTGTAATTATGTATTTCCCCTTGCTTAATTTTACATTTTCCCAATATGTCTTTATCATGTAATGCTTGCCAATTTTTTTATTAATGGAAATACTATGTAGATGTTCATTAATTTTGGTATGACATAACTGCTTTGTATTTCAGGCCTGCATCAAAGTCTGATTATTCGGATACAGCTGAGTCAGGAAGACAGTCACCTCGAAAACGTAACAAGTCTCCTCCTCCATCACCAGCATCACCCTCACATACTTTGCCACCTAAAAAGTAAGTAAAAATCCACTCAGTTTTACTTCCACATTAGATTTTGTTAAATATTTTTTTATAAAAAGCTTGATAATATACTTTTGTCTTGTTGGTCTTGGAAATCAAATAGTAATTTTGAGTAAAATTATGTCATTCAGGACTAATTATAATATGGGCAGACCAAAAGAACTAGAGATAAATAGTAAATTAATGTGGTGTTTGGCACAGAAAGTCTTTGTATTCAAAAATAAATTATTGAATTCTTGACATAAGTATTAATTATTACAATTACACAAAAGTAAAGTAAGAAGTTTTAACCCTGAAAATCTGTAAAACAAGAATAATATTCATCTCAGCACATTTTTTTTAAAAGCAGACAGTTGGAACACATTATAAAATTTTATGATAATCATTCATTAAATTGTGCCCATAGCATATTTACTTAATTTTACAAGCTCTTTTCAAAATAGCAAAATGTCTTGTTGCCTCTCTCAAATAATGGGAATACTTCCCACAGGACACGACTAACAAGAAGCGAACTTAAAAATTTAGAGGACTCAGACACGCAGAAGTCTTCAACTGGAGGAAGCCAAAGTGAAAACGAGGTTGCATCACCCTCTTCTGGATCTGACAGCATAAAGCTGTCCAAAAAGGGTGCAGTTACCGCTGCTACTGCTGGGGCTTCAACAACAACTAGAAATGTGTAAGTTAAGTGTTGGGTTAAAATAAGTGATATTTGCACCTATGAACAATTTCAAATGTCAAAATTTCAGGGTTTTAATTATATAAATTTTCTACACAGAAACAAATTATATAATTATGTGTCTCAGTCTTCAGTTGTGTACATTAGTCAAGTGACAAGAAATGCAGGATGTGTTTTGTAAGCAGCTTTTTTCCTTTCTGCAGATAACTACGGTACACAATTGAATCCTAATAGATTCTTGTGTTTCATTTTCTGTGCTCAGTTTTAGATTTTAAAAAAAAACTTGTTAAAGATATAAAGAAACTCTTTTTTTCTTGTTCTGTGTAAGCACTCATGAACAGGCATGCAAGTGCAATCTCTTTCTCTCCTCTCTCCTCTCTCTTCTCTCTCCTTTCTCTTCTCTCTTCTCTCTCCTTTCTCTTCTCTCTCTTCTCTCCTTTCTCTTCTCTCTCCTTTCTCTCCTCTCTCTCTTCTCTCTCCTCTCTCTTCTCTCTCTCTCTTCTACTTTGTGTGTGTGTTTGTATGTTTGCATCAATCTATCCTCTTTTTAAACCTTACCAGACTGTATTCTTATTTGCAATGCTAGACTCAGAAACACACACCTACTTTGAAACTTTCAAATAAATTCATGAGACTTTCACTATTTTTAGCTAGATGTGCATCATATGTAAATATAAATATAATCAATTTTAATTAGTGGCAATTACATTTAATATTAGCAGATATACCTGGCATTGCTTGAGTAAAAGAAAACATAACTGAGCTATTAATAGCTTTTGTCAGTTGAAAAAGAAATAAGACTTGTATAATTAGTTCTTTTATAAATTTGTATACAGTCGAACCCACTTATCTCGACATCGGTTAACTTGCCAACCCTAATAAGTCGACATTTTTGAAGTGGAACTGCCAATTTTCCTCTTTGTCTTAGTGTTTTCTCATCGGTTACATCGATTCTTTTTTGTCACCAAATCCTACTATCTTGGGCACAAAAGAGTGCCAAAATCGCAACTTAAATCGGTTATCTCAACCCCTGTGATGACTTATCCCTGACTTTTGAAAATGTTAGTTACCGGTGCCACTTCGCCATTTCGCTAACAATAAATGGTCATGACTTGTTTAACAACCTGCAGCTTAAACTTAGATGGGCATTGTTTTCTTCATCGGCGCAATGTTTGCCACGGGCAAAATAGGCACACTGTTGCCCTTCAACTGGCTTACACCTCTTTTATGTTAGTTAGCCCACTTTTGAAGTAACCACTTGTACAATATTTTCAGAGGCTGCTTCGCCACACACACACACACACGCACATACACACACGGTTGGAGAGCGGTTAACGGTGTGCGCCTAATAAGTGTGACCTGTTTCACCCCCTCCCTCCTGCCATCCACCTTAGAAGCAAACCAAGACCGAGAACATCATGAAGATGAAAGGTCGGTCTATTGCGGCTTCTGGAGTGAGTGTGAGCGAAACACACACACACACAATGACTCACAACTTTAATTTTGATACTTGGTTCGCTTTTTGTAAAAACGAACTACACGTACACTCCGCAGGTTTTTTTGATTTTGTGAGCAATCTTTGTTTGCGATGTTGGAGAATTCATGTAGAGTACATATGTGTATAATGAAAGGTTTGTATCGATAATCAACGGTGGGCCAAATTCCCAACTGTTGTAGCATTTTCTCATCAGTTATGTTGCCGAACACTAATACAATGTCTGTTTATTTGTTTGTTTCTTTGTACTGTACATTTATCTCGAGCACAAAAGAGGGCCCAAATCACCACTTATCTCGATCCCCATGACTAATCATCGCTGGCTTTTGAAAATGTTAGTTATCGATGTCCTTCAACTGGCTCACACATCTCTTATGTTAATTAGCCCGCTTTTGAAGTAACCGCATGTACATACTTTTCAGAGCTGTGTCGGAGCGTTGACTCGTGAATTTAATTTTGACACTGGTTAGCTTTTTGGTAAAAATGAACTACAGTGTACACCCTGCAGGTTTTTTGATTTTGTGGGCGATCTTTGTGTTTGCAGTGTTGGAGAATATAATGAAAGGTTTGTACATTTTATTGTATACATGTACTGGTAAATCTCTGCTGTTAGTTGGTGTACATAAGCCTTTTGTTGTTAGCAAACAATGTACAGTGTATGTACATTTTTATAGCTTGCCAATCGCGTCATCAAACAAATTGCGGCAGCATTGTTGTGTAAAAAAATCAAAAACATGTACATTCTCATTTATTAATGCACATCATGTACTTAAAGAAATTTCAAGCGCGTTACATGTAATATTGAAGCATTTTTTTTCAAGTAGACTGTTAAAGGCAAAAAGCAGCAAAGCATTTTAGACTGTAAAGAAACCTTATTAATTACGTGTACATAAACATTTTGTTGTTAGCAAACATGTACATTTATGTACATTTTTATAGCATGCCAATCGCGTCATCAAACAAATTGTGGCAACACTGTTGTGTAAAAGAATCACCAAACACGTGCATGTACATTCTCATTCATTAACGCACATCATGCACATAAAGAAATTTCAAGCACATGTTATAGTACTGTAATATATTGCTGCCATATTGGTTTTTGGTAATCTCGATCATCAGTTAGTTATCTCAACACTTTTTGGTAAACCCCTAGGCCGTCGGCATATCCGGGTTCGACTGTAAATCCATTGACAGATCAGTTTTTTAGGCTAATCCATTGATATATAATATGCTTGCATTAACCTGTTCAGCGTCACGCTAAAATGATAATTGAATGGGTCATTGTGCTAAAAAATTAAAACCAACTGTACTAATTAATGGATTTTTAAAATTTAAATTACTACTTTTTATAGACATATTGATTAATTTAAGAACACCTGTTTAATTCAGACTGATTGGTAAAAATTAGAATGACAAACATGCTAAAAATAAGCTGGCCCATTTCATCCCAATGACGCTGTCTTCAATACTCTCCATTTAGTTGGCTTACACATAGATGATGTGTTGAGTAAATATGTTGTATGTATTTGATTTACTTTTATTTTACTATTTAAATAATCTTTAAGATGTGTTGAGTAAATATTTTGTTTTATTTGTCTGAAGTGCAAACATGGTAGATAATGGTAGTTTTACTGTGGTTGTTTATTTAAATATATGTTGTACTCAGAATAATAAATGGCTGGCATTTTTTTGTTCTTTGGGATGAAGTTTTATTTATTGACTTAGGAGCAGTAACATTGACATGTCAGCACTGATGGTCACATGGGTAATTGCTGAATATTTATCTGATAATTGGTTATTTGTGTGTTGCATATGGAAGACACTGGGGGGGGGGGGAGGTCTGTGGGCAGGGACGGGTGACAGATTCTGGCATGTATTATATTTACATATGTTTTCTCAGTCCAATAAAACTATCATAGTCTGACATTCACATACGATCAATCTGATTACTGTATGGGAACATCGCTTTTAGCCCCAAAATATTTCATTCTAAAATATATACATTGACTCAACATATCTACCAAATGTGCTTCTTCAGACCTGATTTACCAAAAGTCTTTAGAGGAACTGTCCCTTATGAAAAGTCCACATGCAAAATGTCTGGCAATAGCATGTTAATTTCAAGTGTGTGCACACTTTTGACAGAAGGATATGTTTTCTTAAATATTTTTTTAACATTTCCTTCAACAGCACAAACAGAAAATCAAATGACAGTTGTTTTGAAAAAAGAGTGCTCTGTAATTCGATAGTGATGAAAATTTACGCATTATAATGACTAACACATATCTTTGAGTTTGACTCTGTGCAGTTTTTATTAAAACTTTGTAGAAAATATTATTAATGAATGTATAGAATACTATATTGCAATAAAACAATCTAATGCTGTGTTCCTGCAAGATAACAACTTTTTAAATAAAATTTTTATATAAAATGCAAATACATTGTGTTTAGGAATTTTCACTTCAGTTTTTAAAAAAATTTTCTGCGTTAGGTTTCAAACAATTGCAAAAATACATAGACATTATGATCAGAAAAAAAATAATAAAATGAAATATTATACTGTCTCATAATAAGGTATATGTCTAATTTGACGGTCTTGGTGATCAACAGTTCAGAATCCACAGTTGTCATTTTATAACTGATAACAAAACTATTGGTTTAAAGAAATCTTTCTGATCCAGCCAAATAGCAGAAGTCAAAATGATTATGACTCGTAAGAAGATACATCATTCTGAAAGTAGAAAACAGTGTTTAAAATTAGTTCAACCAGAGTCCTTAGTTTCACAGTGAGAACTCAAAATAATCCATCTACATAATTTTAAGGGTTAAAGATACATTTTACTTTTGGGCACAGTCTCCTGATAACTTTAAATTGCTTATGCTTGTATTAAAAACAGTTCTCGTTGTGTCTTCATATAGCCGTCGAACCCGACCACTGTCAAACGGCACCTCGGATGGGGAAGAGCACAGTACACAGGACAGTGATTTGCAGTCATCAACAACATCCAGCAAATTGGCTGCTCTGACTCGTGCTATTGAGTTGGTGCCCACTGTACATCCATCTGCAGACAGCAAAGAGGATGAAGAGACTTTGCAAGTGAGATTTTCTTTTGTCTACACATTTTAACTTAGTATTTATCAACGGTTAATGTAAACGTTCATTCTGGTTTTCTTTGTTAATTTTAATTTTTAATCTGATGTGCTGTTGCCATTTTAAATTCTTTAAGACATTTGTTATATGTACTTTTTCTTTCTCCCTCTCTTCCCTTCTCTCCTTCCTCCACCCTCCACCATTAAATACTAACAGATGTATGTTCTATATTTCTCTTTCTTTTTCAGTATTAGGATGTGGATGTTCTGTGTAACTAGTTGGTGGTCTCCCTTTTGATTATCGTACATTGTATAAACGATTGTGTGCATATGTTTGTACAAGATATATTTTTTAATTTACATCAGTGTTTTCCAAATGTTTTGAATTAATATCCCTTATGTTTTTCACAAATTGTTCTTATCCAGTTTGAAATGAAGTTGCTTGGCAGTTTTAATATTTTTCTGTACACAAGTATAATGTATGTACCCGATTTCCTCTTCCTGTTCATGGTTAGTCTGTGTATTTTGTATGTACTTGAAAATCCTTTGCTTTTCATGTCTGAATGGTATAAAAATACCTTGTGTGTGTGTGTACATAATTTATGCACTTTGAAAGTTCTTAAATGCATGTTTGTATAGTATATGTATTTGAAAATCCTTACATATTTATGATTTTGGAAGTATCAGTTCATAAGTGTACATACAATGTGTGCACCTGAAAGTCATTAGCTGAACATGTGTGCATTTAAAGATGCAGTGCTTACTAATAAAGGTCACTCATTTGAATATATATATATATATATATATATATATATATATATATGTTTGTGTGTATTCACCAACAAAAAAAAATTTTACTCAGCAATCCCACCTCAAATTGTCTTTTAATCTGATTGAATATTAAACTGGAATAGTAATGCATCGAGAGTTGCAAACTCTTAATTCGTTTCAATCACAACAGTAACATTTACATTCACATATGAAGTAGCCTAGTTGTTGCTTTCTTGATGTGGTTCACTGGGAACATTTATATGGAGAGCAAATATTCTGAAATTGTCGATTATGACAGTTAGTATACACTTTCAGAATAACTAGTATATTTACACATTTATTTTGTTACAGCAGTTTCCTTAAAAAATTTTACCTTTACCGCTGTTGTGTATGGATAGTGCATATGAACGTGATCATCTGTCCAAATATGTATAATATATGCACTTAAAAATCCATCCCTTTACCTGTGTGCAAGATTTAATATTTGAATTCCTTTCCTGTACAAAAAGTATATTTGTACATCCTTACCTATACATTCATAAATGGTGTGTACTTCGCGGTCCTTATTTTATACATTTGAGTATCGTTTTAACTTGAGAACCTTAACATTTGTGTAATATATGATCACTTGAGAGTCCTTACCTTGTATATTTGTGTATTGCATGTTCACTTGAGAGTCCTTACCTTGTATATTTGTGTATTGCGTGTTCACTAGAGAGTCCTTACCTTGTATATTTGTGTATTGTATGTTCACTTGAGAGTCCTTACCTTGTATAATTGTGTATTGCATGTTCACTTGAGAGTCCTTACCTTGTATATTTGTGTATTGCGTGTTCACTTGAGAGTCCTTACCTTGTATATTTGTGTATTGCATGTTCACTTGAGAGCTCTTACCTTGTATATTTGTGTATTGTGTTCACTAGAGAGTTCTTACATTGTATGTTTGCATATGAGTGCCCTTGTATATTTGTGTATTTTATATGTTCACTTGAGATCCCTTACCTTGTATATTTGTGTATGGTACATTCACTTGGGAGCTGTGAACTTGTACATCTGTGTATATATGTTCAGTTAAGAGCTCTTTTACATTTGTGTATATATGTGCACTTGAGAGCCCTTACCTTGTACATTTGTATCGTGTATGTTCACTTGAGAGTCTTTATCTGTTTTTTCATGTTCATTATGTGCAACTATAATTCTTAATTGTATATGCAAATTTACTGTAAAAAATCCTTACTATCTAGTGCATATGCACCTGAAAGTCTTAATGTTTTTTTTCTATTTATACAGGTAAAAAGAAAAATGAGACCAAGGAAAAAGTGACTGCATTAATCAAACCTGCCTAATCTTTATGACCCAATTTTAATCTGGATCATACTTCATAGTTAAGAACGTTAAACAAACTTTTGTTGAACTGTATTAGAGTTGGCTGAAAATAAATTTCTCTTCACACTTGCAGAAAGGAAAGAGGTGTGAAATCCAAAAGCCAATTGGTGGATTAGTAAAACACACTAATGTTATTCTCACCTATTTCTGCCTCATACTTTTGCCATAACTTATTATCATTTACCATAATTGTTAAATATGCCCAGGTACTAAAGTGCATGACTGGCATCCGGATGTTGTTGTCCTTACTGTTCATTTATTTATCATCTATATTTTCCTATGTTCAAAATTCCCATTTAGTCCACATTTGAAAGGAACAATATTCAGGTATTAGAGTATAGGATAAGCTGCTATTTAACATTATTTATTACATTAAGAAAGGGGAGGAAAGGGTTCACATCTGTTAAGATACTCTTCCCCTTGATGTCTTGATTAATAAAAATATTTCTGTTTATGATTTAAAAGGGAGATATGTACTCTTCATTCCCAACCCCCTCCTCCCCCCCCCAAAAAAAAAAGCAAACAAAACAGTAAATGTTTTATGCAGAGTAAGTTTAAGAAAAAAATTGTTTGGATGTGCTCTTAGTAAAATTTTAGTTAGCAAAATTTTCACATCGAAATATCCATGATCAGTGACAACAGAATAAATATACAAATATATAAACACCCTATGTGCCCTCTATTTAAAAAAAAAAGTATACATACTTAAGTAACCCATATTTGTTATTGAAATTGAATATTTTTAATGTTCATTAATGCAGAAAGCTTAAAGAATTAAATATACACCATCATTTATTAAGCTTTGTTTTAGAAACCCCCCCCATTAAAGACTGCTTCTATTTCATCAGAAACCTGAGCAAATGTATATCAGTCTACAGTGCAACATTTTCAGAGTGCATAGTTTCTTATTTTCTTAAATTTCTGTGCCATCAATACAATTACATGATCTATTACAAAATAACATCCAGTCTTAAGTAACACTATAGTGAAAACAATTTGTATTCACATCCATAAATGCTGAATAGCGTATAAAACAGTGTGTATATTTTCTTTAGACACTGTTTATATTAATTTGCCAATATAATGTTTTATCGACAAAAGAGCACTTGAGTATTGTAATCATAGTAATCCTATTTCAAATCATTATTTGCATTAAAATGCATTCATAATTATTCCTCTCCATCAGCCATCGTAACCTGTCGCTCTGTTGCTTGTCCACATTTAAGTTTTTTTGCAAGTAAGATTTACTTGCACTTGTAAGTAGAATGTCATGAATGATATGTGTACTTGAAATTTTTTTTTTTTGTGCCAGATTTGGAGATTTGTGCTTGTATGTTTTCTCATTTTTAGTATGTTAATGTTAGAATTGTCATCCAGGGGATGAATATTTTAGTGAAATTGCTGAAAGATGTCCCACTAAAAATTGCATTGAAAGGCAAAATTGAAAGTAATTTAAAAGTTGCACACTCATTTTAAAGTTGTTATCATCAAAAGCATAGTTACTGTAATATTTTGTGTGAAGCAGATGACATTATTTTAAGAGCAAAGAATTGACTAGTTTTGTTCAAACATAAAAAGATAGTGATATAAATATTTTGTGAAAAATATGAATATAAAGGACGTGTTTCTTTTAATAAGGAAACTGGGCTTCCTTTTAGTAAAGAAACTAATAGAATTTACTCAGTCTTGTAATCAGCCCTTGTATTTGATGTCAGGCATCTGTCATACAAACCATAAATATAAATATGTGCACACTATAAATTGTTGATACCTTTTAATTCTGATGTCAGTTTTATGTGCAACATTTCTTAATACATTCACTCCACAGGCTTTAGGACTATGTTAAATACTAACAGTATCATCACACATAAATTCTCTATGACAAATCATTACCCCACAGCTTGATAAAAATTGGTCACATCTGTTAAATATATATATATATACATGTTGATTGTGTTTTTTTAAAAATCTGTTCCTACTGCCATTTTAAATAAACCGGTCTGTGACCAATATTCTAGTAACTTAATCAGAATATACTACCTGACTCATAATTATCTATTATTGTCAAATTTTGGTCTTTGATTTGCTGACTAGTTTTAGGATGTGTAAATATTGATATAGAATGAAGAAGAATATTTTTTAAAATAAGAAAAACTAATATTTGTTTTAGATATTTTCTAAAAATTCATATGTTACAAACCAATAGCTACAACTGCAACAAGCAACTGAGACCATTGTCTGCCTCTAATTATTCTCCGCATAGTGATGGAGATTAATTTTTAAAATAAGTTGTTTCTTTTGTTATTTTTGTTCCTTTTTTTCTCTACACTCTTATTCCCTGTATGTATTTGACTGCTTGGTTTTGACATAAAAGAGCATGACTATATTTTATATGGTTGTTCATATTATCATCATCATCGTTACATGTGTGAGCTTGAGTGCCTTTTATATCCAGTTTTACGAGATGTGTTTATTATGAATATCATTCCCTATAGATTTTCAGTGTTGACTTTTTTCCTAAATAAAAAATAATAATTTCATGAAGAAAATGCACTGTTTTTTTAAAAATTTTTTTAAAAGTATTTTCAGTGATTTCAATAGTTACACAACATGAGAAAAGATCCATGCTTCAATGCAGTCTGTATGGTGTTAGTAACCAGTTAACCAGTCTCCATATTTATAAAATTTAAAAAACAAATTCAAAGTTTTTTAACATTGGTTTTAGAAATATATTTGTTTCTTTTAGTTTTTTTTAACCACTTTAAACAAAATTATTTTGGAGTGCATGAGTTATGGAATGCCTGATGTTTTGACATAAAAGTGATCTTTTTAGAAGTACTTTGCGTTCATCTTTTACACAAGGGATGGATGACTTAACATGTTAATCATAGAACTGATTGCTTGAAAACAGTAATTAAAACTGTGCATAAATTGTGTTGAGAGGTAAATAATGGGTGTATATGCAAATTTATAATGAGCCATTGATCCAGTGTTTTTAAATTTTTAAATTATGAGGCAAATCTATTTACATTGAAAATGCAAGACAAAACTCATTACTAAGTTGATTAAACAGATTTTTCAGCAAAGTCCATGTGTGAAGTCTGTCAGTAAGTAGTCAGTGAATTTAAAAATCTCTTTCTGTTTTAAATGTACATAATTGAAAATTTTATTTTTGGTCATGACTCATTTTGACAAATCAACTCTGCAAGTCAAGGAAAGTAAAAATATACTTTTAGCACAATTTTTCAACGATGTTTGTCAGTCTATCAAATATTCAGTTACATTCTTTCAGTTTAGTACATATTGCATTGGATTAATTCTGGTTGTTGTGACATCCTAGCTTAAACTTATGGCACTATGTATGGATTATAAAAAAAAATAATGGATTGGTCAAACATAAAACAAAAATATTTCACATTCACCTCTGATCATCTGATGACATTTTCATGACTCAGTAACTCTATTAAGATAGGGTACATATAATTGTTTTATGACTTAATAACTGTATTGAAATAGGGTATAAAACATTGTTTTATGACTAAGTAACTTTGAGATGGGGGACACATTGTTTTGTGACTCAGTAACTGAATTGAGATAGGGTACACATTGTTTCATGACTCAGTAACAGCATTTAGATAGAATACACATCAGCGTTTTATGACTCAGTAATTGCTTTTAGTTAGGGTACACATTGTTTTATGACTCAGTAATTGCTTTTAGATAGGGTACACAACAGTTTTTTATGACTCAATAACCACTTTTAGATAAGGTACACAACAATGTTTTATGACTCATTAACTGTATTGAGATAGGGTACACATCAGTGTTTTATGACTCAGTAACTGTATTGAGATAGGGTACACAACAGTGTTTATGACTCAATAACTGTATTCAGATAGGATACACAACAGTGTTTTATGGCTCAGTAACTCATTGAGATGGGGTACACATCAGTTTTTTATGACTCAGTAACTGCATTGAGATAGGGTACACATTGTTTTATAACTCAGTAACTGCTTTTAGATAGGGTACACAACAGTGTTTTATGACTCAATAACCACTTTTAGATAAGGTACACAACAATGTTTTATGACAGTAACTGCATTGAGATAGGGTACACATCAGTGTTTTATGACTCAGTAACTGTATTGAGATGGGGTACACAACAGTGTTTTATGACTCAATAACTGTATTGAGATAGGGTACACAACAGTGTTTATGACTCAATAACTGTATTGAGATAGGGTACACAACAGTGTTTCATGACTCAGTAACTCATTGAGATGGGGTACACATCAGTGTTTTATGACTCAGTAACTGTATTGAGATAGGGTACACAACAGTGTTTATGACTCAATAACTGTATTGAGATAGGGTACACAACAGTGTTTCATGACTCAGTAACTCATTGAGATGGGGTACACATCAGTGTTTTATGACTCAGTAACTGTATTGAGATAGGGTACACAACAGTGTTTATGACTCAATAACTGTATTGAGATAGGGTACACAACAGTG
Organism: Sinotaia quadrata; assembly: GCA_028829895.1. Classification (NCBI taxonomy): domain Eukaryota; kingdom Metazoa; phylum Mollusca; class Gastropoda; order Architaenioglossa; family Viviparidae; genus Sinotaia; species Sinotaia quadrata. Next base: position 27,613,424 of record CM054183.1, on the reverse strand, counting down.
TTTCATGACTCAGTAACTCATTGAGATGGGGTACACATCAGTGTTTTATGACTCAGTAACTGCATTGAGATAGGGTACACATTGTTTTATAACTCAGTAACTGCTTTTAGATAGGGTACACAACAGTGTTTTATAACTCAGTAACTGCCTTTAGATATGGTACACAAGTGCAGATGTGATAATAAATGACAAAAAGTAGCATGTGAACATTATGCCTTATTCATATACTCTCCCTCCCTAGACTGGCTACAAAAAACATACTACATACATACATACATTGCCTTTCAATTTCTCAAAATTATATTTCTGATATATTTCATTTCATTTACTTTTGGTATACAAATCAAGTTAAATAGCATTGATTTATTTTTTAAAATATACAAGAACTATGCTATCATTATTAACCAAATAAAAAAGATTCACTTGCCTATATTCTTCTGTTTACTAAAATTAAGAAGAGTTGAGGTTGACTTTCATTATCTGATCTGTACATTGCTATTAAATGTCCCACTGTAGTAATAATTAACCTTGTTTTTAATAAATAATGTACTTTTCCTTAAAGATGGAGCATTTTTTTTGTTTTCTAATTCCTGTTGCTTTAGTACCAGCTCGGTTCTTGTGCATTCGTTTTTGTTCAGTTTAGCCATTCTGATTTTCTTTGTCAACTCATTGACAAGCCTGTCATTTACTTTTTGTATCTATCAGCTAATTAACATTAATGACTTTATAAGAAAAATGAACATTTAATTGATTTTTATTTATTGTGTTGGGTACTATAGAGTGCTTGGGTTCCTGCATTTGTGCTTTGTTCAGTTAGAATCATTATGCTAAGACATGAATTTCAGTTTACTTGATTAGCAATGAAATGTGCTAAATTGCAAAAATCACTTTGAAAGACAGAAGTAAACCATAAACTTCTGTACTATTTGAAGAGACCAAGAGGAAATAGGCTGATTTTATTCCTAGTTAAATAGTCATTGAGTTTGTTTATGAAAGCTAAGAGCAAATAGGCTGATTTTATTCCTAGTTAAATAGTCAATTGAGTTTGTTTATGAAAACCAATACTGATGCTCATTCTTTGCAGAAATATTTTATTGTTTTAACAGGTATGATTTTGATTTTCTAAATGTAAGTTCATACATTTTTTAGCCTTTTTCCACAGAAAATGTTTATCTAAAAGTTCCATTAAACTTTTGAGCTTTTATTCACACCAAGAGAGAACATGTTTATCTAGAAGTTCCATAAACTTTTGAGGTTTTATTCACACCAAGAGAGAGAGAGAAAATGTTTATCTAGAAGTTCCATACTTTTGAGCTTTTATTCATAGCAAGAGAGAAAATGTTTTATCTGAAGTTCCATACACTTTTGAGGTTTTATTCACACCAAGAGAGAGAGAGAAAATGTTTTATCTGAAGTTCCATACACTTTTGAGCTTATATTCACACCAAATGAGAGAGAGAAAATATTTATCCTAGAAGTTCCATACACTTTTATTCACAGAAAATGTTTTAAAGTTCCATACACATTTGAACTTTTATTCACAACCAAGAGAGAAAATTTTATCTCAGTACAGCAGGTGATGGCTTTCCAAATTTTATTATTTTCTTTTAATTTTTAAATGACAAAAGTATAATTCTGAAATCTTTGAATTTGAGTAACTATAGTATTAATTTTTCATTTAACTTTTAAGTTGTTTATTTTAATATAATCTAAAACACGTGATTACAACATTTTGTATTAGTAATATGCTGTATAGAGCATTTGCTGATAACATCAAGTAATAGAATGATTAGTGTGTGCATGGTATAAGTTAAGGTCCCTGAGTGAAGGGTTGTTTCCTCCAATGCCAGGTCTCGACCATTGAAAATAGTCATGAAAGAGAACATTTTTTATACACTTGGCCTTCGTTAAAGAGTCAGGCAAGAAAGCTTTTATTTTATGATATATTGTGTCGAGAATGGAAGTTGTAGGCATTTCTTTCATTTCCAGTTCCAGAAAGCTGGTAATTATTTCCAATTTAAGATTATATAAGCGCTCCTCGGCGGCAAGTTAAAACCATTTTATTTTTTGTGTAGTCACGTGTTACAATACTTCACCCAGTCATTAGAATTGACTAGTTGAAGTTCGCATTAAAGAAATCCTACATCAGAATTGACTAGTTGAAGTTCGCATTAAAGAAATCCTACATCAGAATTGACTAGTTGAAGTTCGCATTAAAGAAATCCTACATCAGAATTGACTAGTTGAAGTTCGCATTAAAGAAATCCTACATCAGAATGACTAGTTGAAGTTCGCATTAAAGAAATCCTACATCAGAATTGACTAGTTGAAGTTCGCATTAAAGAAATCCTGCATCAGTTGTTTACATCAGAATTGACTAGTTGAAGTTCGCATTAAAGAAATCCTACATCAGAATTGACTAGTTGAAGTTCGCATTAAAGAAATCCTACATCAGAATTGACTAGTTGAAGTTCGCATTAAAGAAATCCTACATCAGAATTGACTAGTTGAAGTTCGCATTAAAGAAATCCTACATCAGAATTGATTAGTTGAAGTTCGCATTAAAGAAATCCTGCATCAGTTGTTTACATCAGAATTGACTAGTTGAAGTTCGCATTAAAGAAATCCTACATCAGAATTGACTAGTTGAAGTTCGCATTAAAGAAATCCTACATCAGAATTGACTAGTTGAAGTTCGCATTAAAGAAATCCTACATCAGAATTGACTAGTTGAAGTTCGCATTAAAGAAATCCTGCATCAGTTGTTTACATCAGAATTGACTAGTTGAAGTTCGCATTAAAGAAATCCTGCATCAGTTGTTTACATCAGAATTGACTAGTTGAAGTTCGCATTAAAGAAATCCTGCATCAGTTGTTTACATCAGAATTGACTAGTTGAAGTTCGCATTAAAGAAATCCTGCATCAGTTGTTTACATCAGAATTGACTAGTTGAAGTTCGCACTAAAGAAATCCTGCATCAGTTGTTTACATCAGAATTGACTAGTTGAAGTTCGCACTAAAGAAATCCTGCATCAGTTGTTTACATCAGAATTGACTAGTTGAAGTTCGTATTAAAGAAATCCTGCATCAGTTGTTTACATCAGAATTGACTAGTTGAAGTTCGTATTAAAGAAATCCTGCATCAATCGTTTACAACAGTGCAAACAGCTTCATCTGCAACTTGAGCATAAACATTTTTCTTTCGCATTTATTGTTGAATGATTTGTGTGTGTGTTGCTTTTCCAATACTAGGTGTGTTTTTTTAATTTTAAAAAAAAAAGTTTTAATGTTCTTCCATTAGAATTTTGATGGAAGTACTTTTACTGCCATTGCTTGAAATGTACTAAATTAATACTAAACAACTACTTTGAAATGTAATTTAAGATTTCTGCTTTGGCCTAAGTGTCGTAAAATTTCGAGTCGGAGTCTGGATACTTTTACCGGCCCCAACTCCACAGCCCCCGGATAATGCTCGCCGCCAGTTTTAGCACTGTTTCGTTATAGCACGTAATATTCGATATATTCCGAGTTCGGCCATTTTGTCCCGTCAAGTCGGGTCAAAAAGTCGTAAGTGATTGTTAATGGTGTTTCTTTAAACTTGATAACGTCCACAATAAGGACAATGATAAAATATGGCAGACAATAGCTTCTGCAGTTATGATCTTGAAGTTGTCGGCAGCAAAGGTAACTAACTCATTAAGAAGCCTTGTGCTTGAAGAAGTGAAAAGAAAGCTTGGATGGAAGGAGTGGTAAGATTTCTATTTGGGTGTATGGAAGTTTAGTATTTGGATGGACGAATAGGTGTATAGAAGATTTGGATGGATGAATAAGTCCTATGGAACGTGTCCTGAATCCAATGGAAAATGCAAAAAAATAAAACATAATAACTGACTTTAATATATATATATAAAGAAATCACTCTTTGAAAGTGTATTATTATTCAAATGTATTTGAATGTTCACCTAATAATACAGATGTATAATATTGTAATGACTGTGTTGAGCGCTGTTTCATCTAACACTCTCTCGGAAAATACCTTGAGCTCAAACCGAGATGTTACTGTACTTGAGTGTTAGTCAAAACAAGAAGTGAGCGACAACAAGGTAAAGATGTTTGAAAGATTCGTCGAAGTCTTTCAAACACATTTGACTAAAATGGCTTTTTTCAGTTTGGGGTTTGCTGAAGGAACACCTACACACGCACCCACCACGAAAAAATAAGTAAGTCAGCTTGTGTTAGGTGGATGTCTGTGTAGAAAATTGAGAATGCTTGTCAAATATGTATCCACGGATACTCAGCTGAATGCCTGTAGTGTATTTTAACCCCATGTCTACCCAAACGTTTTATTTTTTAATACCAGAAATATAATGGTGTACTATTTTGACAATTCAAACAAACACATTGACAACTAGTAAGCATGACAGAATTAAACAAAAGTGATATGTGACATATATTTGGCTGGCTTAACTATAATACGTCATTGCGGAGAATAAATACCTGTCGGAATGTGTGTCTGCTAGGTGACCTAGAGATATTTGTCAAAATGTGTAAGATCCTGCTAGAGTATCTAAGAAATCTTTTCAGGTGTATTCATCCTAGGATACTAAAGATTGCCTGTCGGAAGTGTTTATGCCAAGATACCATAGAATACCTGTCACACGTCTTTAACCTGGGATACTACAGATTAGGTTGTTTCTTGTTGAATACATTTATTGTTGATACTTAGACCACTCGTGTTAACATGCTCACTTACATGTTATATGTATTTACTGGATGAATCAGGGGTCTCGAGCTATCTTCTAAAACTGTCACTCATCTATTCTACATTATCTATCATTCATCTTTCTAACACGTGTGGCCAGCCAAAAAGTGTATTTGGGGGCTTAGCCTAAGATTATGGGCGGCCCAGAATTAACACCTTGCCATCTCCCAGAAAAACGTTAACAATGAAGGTCACAAGGTGAACCTCAGTGTCTTGTTAAAAACAATAGTAATGACCATTTAAAAAGAGAGAAACCCTCTCGACATAATACACCTAATTCAAAACAAAGTAACTTCTCAAATAATGATTGACACGGCGATAGACTCTGAACAACAACAGACACAGTGATAGACTCTGAACAACAACAGACACAGTGATAAGCCCTAAACAACAAAAGCACAGCGTTAGACCCTAAACAACAAAAGACACAGTGATAGGCCCTAAACAACAAAAGACAGTGATAGGCCCTAAACAACAACAGGCACAGTGATAGGCCCTAAACAACAAAAGACACAGTGATAGTCCCTAAACAACAAAAGACAGTGATAGGCCCTAAACAACAAAACGCACAGAGATAGGTCCTGAACAACAACAGGTGGAGTGATAGGTTTTGAATAGCTGTTATTGTTATTATGTTTAGTGTTATAATGATGAAAGCTATTTAGTCTTAAAATGACGACTGAGGTATTTGTATCGTACTATAATGTGTTTTTGAACTTTTTTCATATTGCACAGGTTTTTAATTAACGCTTGCCAGGCTTGTTTATATCATATATCTGTTGTAATGCATGGGAATTTATAATACTTATGGTTGCAATGTAATAGAGGCTTTATATAATATACCTGTTGTAGTGCATGGGAATTTATAATACTTATGGTTGCGATGTAATAGAGGCTTTATATAATATACATGTTGTAGCGCATGGGAATTTATAATACTTATGGTTGCGATGTAATAGAGGCTTTATATAATATACCTGTTGTAGCGCATGGGAATTTATAATACTTATGGTTGCAATGTAACAGAGGCTTTATATAATATACCTGTTGTAGCGCATGGGAATTTATAATACTTATGGTTCCGATGTAATAGAGGCTTTATGGCTGGGAGGATTTAAATTTGTATAATAACAACACATAATAAGTGACAAAACGTTAAACAGCTTAAAAGTAAAATATGACAAACATATAATTCTTCTGTTTAAGAAGAAAAATGTTCACCTTCCACATCAATGCACCTGCAGGATTTCCAAGACCAGCAGCACAGGTACAGCCAGATGTTTCAATAATATCTGCATCTGTCAGAAGAACCCATGCTTCGTGTTTAGCATCACTGGGATAAAGTACATAAAACCATTAAGATGGTCGATGAATAAGAATTTGTCCAACCTTTGAACTAAAAAAAAATAGTTGAATGACTCCAATGATTTAAAAATGTTCATTGAGTCTCTCTTTGAGTTGTTTGACAGAAACGAAGTATGAAAATATGGCATCGTAAGCAAAACCACACACAGGTCATCCTCAGTCTTCTTACATGCTGGAATCATTGAGAGACGAATTAAATGTATTCTATCTTCTCTCTTTAAATTCTCTGGACAATGTTCCCATATAGGTTTCAATGAAGTGGACATCGTTGAAAATAATTACTCTTGATCTTGACAAGTTGATCGCTCACCTTACCCTTAAAGTTAGGGTTACGAATACTTGGTTACTAGCCATCCATCTCAATGTTCGTCCTGTCCTTCCATCTCTGCCAAGTCCTGGATATTTAAGACATGTCTTGGGTGGTGGTAGTGTGTGAATGGACAAGTGAAGGGTGGTGATGGTGATGATAGTGGAACTATTCTAGCTGGCCGGCACAGGTCCAGAATGGTCCAGAATCATTATGTTGATAAGGAGGGGTCGCAACACGATAGTGACCAGAGGGGCACTAGCGCTCACCATCATAATTCTGATTCAAACAATGCAACTCGCGCGCAAAAGGGTCGCCTACAACAGATACTTTAGACGCAGGTATTAAAGACAAAAGGAATTAAATCACCACACCTATGACAGGCATCCGACCATTTCTCACTACAACCAAACCAAAAGGTGAAATAATTAAATCAGACAGGCATTCAGTCCAAAGAAAACTAAATCCATTGTAATAGATAATACAAGTGGTATGGGTGGGACTGGAATTTAAATTCGTTATTTACTTTATTAGTAAGCTATTGTGTGACTGTGCTAGAAGTAATCTCTTAGCTAAGACGGTATTCTTATTTTTAAACTTTTGAAGTCCTATTGCCAGCGTCAAAGTGAAATTAGAACGTTAATAACTGTACCTTTCTTTACTTTCTACCCTCACCCTATAGTTGGTGGTGGTGGTGTTGGTGGTGTTATTAGCTTTGGTGGTGTGCGTATGTGTAAGATCGTTCGAGAGAGTGTTTTCTGTTAAGCGCGCTAAGTTTTTCAAAACTGCATGCATCTCTCTGTCACCCGACCCCACACATTTTGCAGTCTGTCGTACACACAAACATCTAATTATACCTACATGATAGCAACTTTGCTCAACTATAAAATGCACATTCAAGTTGGCATTAGCACTAGTTTAAAGTATCTACTGATCAAAAATCCAACACATTTTCTTCCCACAATATATTCACAAATATTTTGACAGAATTTTTAACGGATCTGGAGAGATAAACACAGTTTCAAACTTAGAGATTAAGTGAAACGTTATCTCAGATTTAGAGACAAACTGATAAGTGAAGTATATCTCAGAGTTAGGCAATCTACAGACGGATCACTGAGATATGTAAAATCAGCACTTTTACCGTTTCGGGTGTTCTGAATAATTGTAGCAAAATGTGAGTCATGATAAATTAAAAAATCCATAGTTTGTCATAACTGATACTTAGAAGAAAACACAAGAAAAGCACTGAAAATATAAAATAAAGTGCCAATCAATGCCAAAAGTTATCTAATTGTTTGATTGGTTACATTTTTTATGGTGCGTAAATCTCGTTACTTTATTTTTCACCTTCTGGAAAGTTTACCAAGATGCAGACTCTCGTCCTGAATAATCTTTTCCTCAGTAATCTCCCTTTATTGAATGAACACTTTCCTTTAAAAAAAAAAAGTGTTATAGTAACAGCAACAACAAAAAATCCCAACAAAATGAGACTTGTTAACAGTAATGTAAGGCTTATTACAGTAATTTATTTGCTTACATGGGAGATTTTCTCCCGTGTCACATTTTTCTAATGGCTATTGTAAAGTAGCCTAAGCAAAGTCAGGTTATGCTGTCTTCATTAGCGCATTGGAATATATTTTTATTATTTGTATAACATATATATGTTGAGGGGATCTGCTTACAACGTTAATTATCTAAATTATGATTTAATTTAATTTACAGATATTGAAATGTTTATAATGCATCTGTTATCACCATCAGAAACAAGACGTGCTTTGAGCAGTACTGTATGATACCACAAAGCAAGCAGTAATTCTGGCAGGAGATATCACACTGCCAAAAATGGCCTGTGAGTGGAGAGTCATGATCTATCCTGATCTACAGCTGCGCGGAACTACCAGTTACTACTCCGGCTGAACTTCTTTCTCACCTGCACTCTGACGAACCAATAACACTCTTTGCACCGACCTCTCTGCCTTCTTGTGGCACTTCTCAATTGACACATTTTATAAATGTGCGTTTCTGAGCAGAGTTGCCCCCTCCCCTCCGCCGCCCCCCCCCCCCAAAAAAAAAAAAAAGCTATCCCTGACATTGACATCTTTCTCTCTGAAATGGCAAATTTATCAGTTCTAACGGTGCCCTCGATTATCTAGTCCCATTGCTTTCATAACACTCAGCAATATACTCTGCTGCTCTGTTGTACTCACTAACTGCCTCCTCACTCTTGAGTCGGTCTGCTTTTTCCTGACCAGAATCAGCACCTTCACTGTACGGGTCGCCACCCCCCTTTGTGCAGCTGTGTAGTTTCAGTGCTAACATATAGTTCTATGACAGTGTTTCAGTCTCCTGCAATATATACAGGCATCTCATAATTAAATAGTATCTGTCTCACAACCCGGAATACAGGCATTTCATAATAGCATCTGTCACACGCCCCGTGACGTTCTTAGCCTCAATATTTGCAAGTCCAGCGTTGTGTTCGGCCTTAATGACTTTTGTCTTTCGTCCATAGATTAGGATCCTGAGGCTCGTATAGGACGTAACCCAGTCCCGCTCCCTTTGTCATGCGAAACCCTGGCAAGCTTTCGTTGATGACGGCAGTGAAGACTAATGTTCCATGTGGATCAGACGCGCCAATACAAGATACCACAATTTCGCGCGGAAGTGACAGTTAATTGGTCATCTCTTCCCACGCCACCCCCCACTCCATTCTTTCTCTTATCCTCTTTAAACTTGGTACGGACATGTCATGCTTGGCCTGTACCGTGAGGATATGTCATGCTTGGCCTGTATAGTGAGGACATGTCAGTATGTGTAGTGTTTTGGATTTTGTAATCATAGTTTAGTGGCGGTGAAGTCTGGTGCGGTTTCTTCTGCTGTTGTTTTTCATTGAGATGGTGTTGTGGGGGTTGTGTTTTCTGCGATCCTCCCTCAACAGCAATATCTGCACTCCTTACCTCTATTTCGCAGTCATCAGCTGTCCTGTCTAGTCTCGAGCTGCCCGTTCAGTTTGAAGTGATACAATGCCGCTCTCTGTGTGGGCAATTATTGCAAGTGAACACAAATTATTTACTAAACTGTCCTTATTACAAGTGAACACAAATTATTTACTAAGCTGTCCTTATTACAAGTGAACACAAATTATTTACTAAGCTGTCCTTATTACAAGTGAACACAAATTATTTACTAAGCTGTCCTTATTACAAGTGAACACAAATTATTTACTAAGCTGTCCTTATTACAAGTGAACACACATTATTTACTAAGCTGTCCTTATTACAAGTGAACACAAATTATTTACTAAGCTGTCCTTATTACAAGTGAACACAAATTATTTACTAAGCTGTCCTTATAAACATATTACCTATCCTCAAGTGCTCCACCAAACGTAAACGTGTTCAAGTTCTAATCTAACCAATGGCACAAGAAGACTCAACGGCGGCTTCTATAACAGTATCGGATTAATGCACTTACGCCTTCTGACACTGGAGGTTACAGTCAAGATCCTACATGTAATGTACAATCAGCCATGCATGACCAGTCATTTCCAGACAGAAAATCGGGATTCTCTTTCAGCCATTAGGTCTCCTTTCTACAATCGCTTGCCGCTAAGACTATGGCAGTGCAACAAGACACTTACGTTTGTCGTGCAGCACACGTTCATGAGCATGCAGTGTCGCTTCACGAAGGCGTGCTCGCGCTATTATCACGTCCAGCAAATGTTTGAAAAACAACACATAGCACAAGGTGTTAAGTGGTCTTCTACAGAAATGTTTGAAAACAACACATAGCACAAGGTGTTAAGAGGTCTTCTATAGAAATGTTTGAAAACAACACACAGCACAAGGTGTTAAGTGGTCTTCTACAGAAATGTTTGAAAACAACACACAGCACAAGGTGTTAAGTGGTCTTCTACAGAAATGTTTAAAAACAAAACATAAGGTGTTAAGTGGTCTTCTACAGAAATGTTTGAAAACAAAACATAAGGTGTTAAGTGGTCTTCTACAGAAATGTTTAAAAACAAAACATAAGGTGTTAAGTGGTCTTCTACAGAAATGTTTGAAAACAAAACATAAGGTGTTAAGTGGTCTTCTACAGAAATGTTTAAAAACAAAACATAAGGTGTTAAGTGGTCTTCTACAGAAATGTTTGAAAACAAAACACAAGGTGTTAAGTGGTCTTCTACAGAAATGTTTGAAAACAACACATAAGGTGTTAAGTGGTCTTCTACAGAAATGTTTGAAAACAAAACATAACACTTAAGTGGTTTTCTAGAGAAAATAACACGAAATCAGCAAAAGCGTTAATTAATTTATTAACAAACTATTTAATTAATGAATATTCGATTGCGCCGTATCCCTTACATTGCAGACAGATTAACCCTTACACTGTGTGGCAGAGTAAATTTGACTATCCCTCCTTCTAAACTTAATTGTTATATAAATTGTTAAATGTCAAATTGACCCGACGACCTTGGGCAATGCTTATGATGATATTTTTGTTAAGTACCAAGAGTTGGAGTAAACAGCTCAGGTGGAGAATGTGGAAGATTTGCTGATGCAATCCAAACAAGTTCCAACGGTATGAGTAGCTTTTCTTTAATAGTCCCACACTTGTTCACAGCAAACTCATCCAATAGGGATGGACCGAAAGTTATTTTGTTGAAGAAAGTCTATATTCTAATCACTTTGATTTGAATGAAACTCAAGTCCATTCGCCAGCTTATGATAAGTTAGTTAACTGACTGATAAAGGAAGAATGTTTTCAGAAATATTTAGTAAATGTTTGCTATTGATTTATGTTTTGAATCGGAGAACGCTTTATGTAATTGAACCATTATTTCTATGTTCACTAATTTATTACGTTATACATTATTCTTGTGAATTTTGAGTGATACTATATTTCATATGCTGTGTGTGTATTGGGCTAATGAATATTGTTGCAGGATTTGTAAGTTAAGAAATGTATGTAAGTGAGAAAGGAATTTAGAGATGAAATATACCTAAAATTTAGCGCTGCCTTAATTTAACTTTTGCAGAGAGAAGCGCACCTTTTTTATCTTTGATGTTTTGATTTACTTCAGACTACAGTGAATACTATACAGGATCAAGTTGGTGTGCGAATTCAGTGTTGTTGTAGAACTTATCAGTAAACATGTAGCTTTAAGTTGATTCCTGTGAATTCTGTTCAAGAGCCAAATTGACAAAAATTGAGACTATGTTATGATCTCGAGAATTCACGAAAATTATTTGAACATTCCTCGTGGTGTGTTGAGTAGTGCACATGAAGATTCTAGAACACTCTGTGTGATGTGCTTTTGATAGTGTGTAAGAAGTTCTGGACGATTCTCCATGGTGTGCTTTGTGAGTGCATCGAAAATTCTGGAACAGTTGTGTCATGTGACTAGAAGCGGAAAACAGGGCCGTCATCTAAATAAGAAAATAGTGACTTGTTGCAAACTGCGTGATTTATTCTATGCTAAAATAAACTGAAAGTTTGTCCAGCATTAATCGAACATTGTTGTAAAGTGATGTAAATGTCAACGCTCTTTTGATTACATTCATATGCTGTATATTTGATTGTTGATTTAATACATTTTTGTTAAATTTATTGACCTTCTTAAACATATTGATAACCATATGTTGGAGAGATAGTGGGTGGATTGTGGTTCACTAAATATAGATTAAAGATGGATTTATCTTTTGGTAAGACATTTTCCACCTATGAAAAAAATTTCTGATACTAAATGTTTATTGTTACCGAAACAGAAGAATTCAAAATACTGTGGAACTTCGACATAAGAGCAGATCGGTTGATTCCTGCACGAAGACCAAACATTGTAGTTCTCAATAAGGCCAACAGAACAGTAACAATCATTGATGTCGCTGTTCCAAGTGATGGAAACATAAAAACAAAAGAAAAACAAAAAATAAAAAATGCCAAGACCTCAGATAAGAAATTTAGAGACTGTAGAATGTAAAAGCAGATGTGATACCTGTAGTGATAAGAGCCTTGTGGGACATAACTGAGTTGGAAGGTTATCTGAATAAACTCCCAGGAAAATTAGACTCGCCCACAAAAGCACAAAACAGCGCTCCTCGGAAGTGCCCACATCCTCCGTAAAATCGTGGATCTCCCAGAATCTTGGTAAGGTTTCAAGACCTAGGATCACAAGTGACAGTCAAACTGAAGTCGTGGAAAAAGGCATAATAATAATAATAATAATAATAATAATAATAATAATAATAATAATAGCTAATAACTAGGGTGGCATTGTGTCACAGTGAAGACAGAATAACCCTTACACTGCAGACAAAATAACCCTGACATTGCCGCCGGAATAACTCTTACATTGCAGACAGAATAACCCTGACATTGCAGACAAACTAATCCTGACATTGCAGACGGAATAACCCTGATATTGCAGACAGAATAACTCTGAAAATGCAGACAGAATAACCCTTACATTGCAAACAGAATAACCCTTACATTGCAGACAGAATGACCCTTTCATTAAAGACATAATAACCCCGACTTTGCAAAGAGAATAACCCTTACATTGTAGACAGAATAACACTTACAATGCAGACAGAATAATCGTTACATTGCAGACAGAGTAACCCTGACATTGCATACAGAATAGCCCTGACATTGCAGACAGAATAAACCTTATATTGCAGAAAGAATAACTCTTACATTGAAGACCGAATAACCCTTACATTGCAGACAGAATAACCCTGACACTGCAGACGGAACAACCCTTATTTTGAAGACAGAATAACCCCGACATTGAAGAGAGAATAACCCTGACACTGAAGACAGAATAGTCCTTACATTGAAGACAAAATAACCCTTAGATTTGGACAGACAGTGGCTGTCTATGCTCTAGATGCCCAGCGATGGTCTGTCTCTAGTGAGTAACGTGAGCTAGTTCGTGAAAGAGACTCCATTTGGTCCACACTGTGCAAGGAATCAGAAAAGAGGAACAAGGAAAAAGAATCACGAAGAAAAGGGAAAAGAAAGAGGATAATGGAGAGGAAGTGTACAAGAAAGACAAGGAGTCTCCTTTCCCGTAACCTCATTTTGTTTAGTTTTTAAAATTCTATGGCGATTTTTTTCTTTTGTTCTTTCTGGTTTGATCAGTGTTAATAACTTTGGTTGCTTTTTCAGTTTTCGATATTACTTTCTTAATATGTTTACTAGAAACTCTAACAACTTTCTAAATTAATAAAGATATTTTACTGACTTGTAAGTAGTGATATATTGTGTAAATTAAAAAAGATATTTTACTAACTTGTAAGTAGTGATATATTGTGTAAATTAAAAAAGATATTTTACTGACTTGTAAGTAGTGATATATTGTGTAAATTAAAAAAGATATTTTACTAACTTGTAAGTAGTGATATATTGTGTAAATTAAAAAAGATATTTTACTGACTTGTAAATAGTGATATATTGTGTAAATTAAAAAAGATATTTTACTGACTTGTAAGTAGTGATATATTGTATACTTGTAAAAATGTCGGATAGCAAACATACTCTAATAAGTGGGTGGCTTAAGGCAATATATAATTATGAGATAACATGGCTAATAGGGACAATTAAATGGACCCAATACAATCATGAGACAGACAGGCTAGTAGAGGCAATCAAATGGACCCAATACAATCATGAGACAGACAGGCTAGTAGGGGCAATAAAATGGACCCAATACAATCATGAGACAGTCAGGTTAGTAGGGGCAATCAAATGGACCCAATACAAACAAGAGACAGGCTAGTAGGGGCAATCAAATGGACCCAATACAAACAAAAGACAGACAGTCTAGTAGGGGCAATTAAATCAAACCCAACAAAAACAAAAATGTGACACTCTTCGAACAACAACCGTAACTACAACGATACACAAGCACGTGATTTGATACCTACAAGGAAAACGTCACTCAAGATTTTAAGCCAGTAATAACTACTGTAACAAAGTAGCTACGAGTCTTCGGATATCAGTTTCAACTACACAATCTCTTCTCGCCTGCTTTCCGTCCGACCTGCACAGTTAAGTGGCCTATTTTGTATAAGCCATTGTAATACTATGCGTGTTTCTCTCCTCCCACTGCCTTATTTCTTCGTCATCTTATTTATCTTTCTTTACTCTTCACTCCTCTGTCCGTTTTCAAGCTTGAAACGCGACTAGCCCTCTTAGTAAGCACAGCCAGGGGAGATCAATAATACTGCTTATAGCATTTTAAATCGTCTCGGTTTCAAATAATAAATCAAAGTTAAACTATTTCATATGTAAAGCACTCACGCACGCACTACACGACTCAGCCCAACACATAAAGTTCCGACATTGAATGAGAAATTTCTTCTTAACTTCATGGCCTCAACGAATTTCCCCCCCCCCCTCCAATTTCACGTAAGGGAACGATCGCACGTCAACAGCAGAACTAACTGGATTCACAGGCGCCTCAACCCGCGACCTTTTGGTTATTTTATTTCTGTTTCATTTTTGTTTTCAAAGTTCGTTAATGTCGCGGATGGACTTTGATTGATTGACTGATTGATTTCTTTCCAATTTATGTTCGTTGATTTATCGAACGGCTTAGAAGCGATGCTGAAAAAGACGCAAAAGTAACTGTGAGTGTCGGTGTCGATGACAAGACTTTATTACTTCAAAAGAACGAACATTTTGGTACAGGAGTTGTAATCGAACCAATCGCAGTGCAGCACACATCCATGCTAAAGCTGCTATCAGATAACGATCTAAAAACCTGATGAGTTTATTTTTACCACAGATAGTAGATTTAAGTTTATTTTTATTTCGTGTGCGCTTTATTTGGTTAGAGCGGTAGCAGAGTAAAATTTCCCCAGTATCGGAGGTACTCGCCATAAACTTCTACGTTAATCCTTATGTGGATTATATCACGTGACGCGACATATTCCAGACGAAAGGTTAGGATGAAACTTTTAACAGGACTATTTCGGAAGATTGGAATCCGGTAGAAATATAAAAACAAACAAGAACAAAAGAACAAGAAAACAAGCAAAGCAACCAACCTCAAGCGGATGAAAGATTCAAGTTGCTTTATCCAAGGTAAAAAAAAATGTATATTACTGAGAATAGAAACTTAACGTTATTTCCTCTTGTTTTAACGTCCCACGCAAAGTACGTATTCAGTTTAGTGTACGAATAAATTTGTTTCTAACTTGTGCTGTTTTGAAACCTTTTACTGGAAAATAGTTTTGATGAATAGCTCCATATTGTCGAACTGAATCGAAGCAGTTCGCTGAGTGGAGATCTAATCCATAGAAAGATAAATCTGCTTGGCGATCTGACATTGACCGTACCTAGTATTTGCACTCTGTCACAATCTGCCCTCGACATTGACCGTACCTAGTATTTACACTCTGTCACAATCTGCCCTCGACATTGACCGTACCTAGTATTTGCACTCTGTCACAATCTGCCCTCGACATTGACCGTACCTAGTATTTGCACTCTGTCACAATCTGCCCTCGACATTGACCGTACCTAGTATTTACACTCTGTCACAATCTGCCCTCGACATTGACCGTACCTAGTATTTGCACTCTGTCACAATCTGCCCTCGACATTGACCGTACCTAGTATTTACACTCTGTCACAATCTGCCCTCGACATTGACCGTACCTAGTATTTACACTCTGTCACAATCTGCCCTCGACATTGACCGTACCTAGTATTTGCACTCTGTCACAATCTGCCCTCGACAATTGTAGCCATGAGTAATTCACAGTTTGTTTTACAACTCGCTAGCAATAAGAGAAAGTCAACAACAGGGAAGGGGGAACGATGACGATAACTGCTAATAATGGGTTCAACTAGACAAAAAAAAACTTAACTATACATAATAATGGGTTCGAATAAACAAATGACTTAACTATATATAATAATGGGTTCGAATAAACAAAAGACTTAACTATATATAATAATGGGTTCGAATAAACAAAAAACTTAACTATTCATAATAATGGGTTCGAATAAACAAAATACTTAACTATATATATAATAATGGGTTCAAGTACACAAAAAACCTAAGTATGTGTGTCTTTGTACTATATAATAATAGGTTCAAGTAAAGAAAGACTTAACTATATATAAAAATAGTTTCAAGTAAACAAAATACTTAACTATATATAATAATGGGTTCATGTAAACAAAAAAAGCCCAAGTCTGTGTGTCTCTGTACTATATAATAATAGGTTCAAGTAAATAAAAAACCTAACTATATATTATAATAGGTTTAAGTAAATTAAAAAAACTTAACCATTCTAATTCTAGCTCATTTAAGACGGATTAATATATTATGATTGATATTCTAATTCCAACGCATTCAAGACGGATTAATATATTATGATTGATATTTTAATTCTAATTCTAATTGATGACCTATAAGTATATTATTGTTATTCTAATTCTAATTGAAGACTTATAAGTATATTATTATTACTGTTATTCTAATTCTAATTGAAGACCTATAAGTATATTATTATTACTGTTATTCTAATTCTAATTGAAGACCTATAAGTATATTATTATTACTGTTATTCTAATTCTAATTGAAGACCTATAAGTATATTATTATTACTGTTATTCTAATTCTAATTGAAGACCTATAAGTATATTATTATTACTGTTATTCTAATTCTAATTGAAGACCTATAAGTATATTATTATTACTGTTATTCTAATTCTAATTGAAGACCTATAAGTATATTATTATTACTGTTATTCTAATTCTAATTGAAGACCTATAAGTATATTATTATTACTGTTATTCTAATTCTAATTGAAGACCTATAAGTATATTATTATTACTGTTATTCTAATTCTAATTGAAGACCTATAAGTATACTATTATTGTTGTTATTCTAATTCTCGGCAATCGCAACTCGTGTCTAACCCGAAACGCTAACTACATTGAGTGCCAACAATTAAATTATTTTCTTGAAAAGTAGAAAATAACGATTTGTTTTGGTGGTAAAATATCACCTTATGATAGACTGCTTATTATTTTCTGAGCTCGTAAATGACATTTTTCCATTCGCAAATTGCGAACTTGCGAGTGGGATCTACGAGGGTTGGTCAGAATGACACATTTCTGTCACACTGACATATTTCTGTCACACTGACATGTTTCTGTCACAATGACATGTTTCTGTCACACTGACATGTTTCTCTCTCAATGACACATTTCTGTCACAATAATATGTTTCTGTCACAATATATTTCTGTCACAATGATATGTTTCTGTCACAATGACATGTTTCTGTCACAATGATATGTTTCTGTCACAATGACATATTTCTGTCACACTGACATGTTTCTGTCACAATGACATGTTTCTGTCACAATGACATATTTCTGTCACACTGACATGTTTCTGTCACAATTACACGTTTCTGTCTCAATGACATGTTTCTGTCACAATGACATGTTTCTCTCTCACCTGACTTCGGCTGATTATTAGGGCTTAGTAGTGCCAGGTAGATGAAAGTGGGAAATACACTTAACCTCTAAAGGAAATAACTCTTAGTCTGGCACAAGCGGGTATATCCGAAATCTCTAGTGATCTGGTAGCATACATCTGCCTCATGTGCTTTTCGCGGTTTACAATGTCCATTTAAACTTTCTTTTGATTCGTGACAGACAGGGGTCCTTGCAGGGGTCTTTGCAGGGGTCCTTGCAGGGAAACTCCCATCGGAAAAAATTGCGATCTCTCTGTTGCTAGAAGACACTTGGCACCGAAAAGGGCCCCCGTGTTACTCACGAATTCCACGTGTTAACTGCGTGTTCTCTTTTACAAAAGTGCAGCCATACAGGGAGGGTTCATGTCTATTGAATCGTAGGACAGGCTGAATTCCAGATATCATATGTTGACTCATAATGTAAACTTATTTAAGTTTTGCGTGCTTGTTTTTGTTTGCTTTTAAATAGAGAAAGAAACTGAAAAAATAGACATCGTAAACAGGAATTCTCACATTATTACCTAATTCATATGTATAGCGTACACGATTATTCTTATTTGATATAAGCTTAACGTTCGCTGATTTCGCGGACGGCGCGAGCGCCTAGGAATAGACATTTATGTTCTGGGAGTGAGAAATATAGCGGTGACGGGTGGGGAGGAGGTGGGTAGTGAACGTCAGAGTGAGCAGTTCTCGACGCAATTTCTCTCTTCCGAGCGGAGTCCTAACTGCCAAGGGATTTTTAGTGCGTGCTATTTGCAGCACAGCGGACTCGATTTATTGTCCCTATCCGACAGTAAACCAACCACCTTGAACTTACCTTGTTGGTTAAGAGTCACCTTTCCTGCTCCACTTCCGAGAGATGAGCTTATGCTTCTTGAATGAGAAGCTAAGGTCTGCAGCACTGCATGATTCTTGCATTTTGTTGAAGTGGACAGAAAGAAGTTATGAAAGGAAGAGAGAAAATGGTCAGCCGGTTCCTTGGTATTTTGAACGCATAGGCCTCATAAGAGAAAATCGCCACTTAGACTAGAAACGTTGAAGTTAAAACAAACAACACTTTACATCCTGCGGTATCGCTAGATGTGTCTCTACCAGTACATACCTACGTCATCTTAGTGCGCCAGTCAGAAGTACTTGTACGTCAGCACATCTCACTAGGTCGTTAATGCGTCACAGTGAGAACTAACATGTTAGTTCTATTACGTCAATGTCTCACACAGTAGCATGTTACTGCGTCACAGTGAGAACTAACATGTATTGTTACGTCAATGTCTCACACAGTAGCATGTTACTGCGTCACAGTGAGACACTAGCGTATCACATTCAGTGAGTCAATAGTCCATTAATACGGTCGCAGTGAGACACTAACACTTCGCATTATTACGTCAATGTGCTGCAATAGTCAAACGTCAAAGTTACAACTGACATGTAGCATTATTATGTCAATGTGTCACAACAGGATGCTAAAACGACACAGTCATAAGAGAAAAATACGTCGTGCAAGCTATCTTTATGATTAACTCAACAACAAGAAAACGAAATTTTGTTAGCCGATAACTGAAACTGCGACATTACCAAAAATGTTTTGTCTTCCTTGCATCTCCACTTATCACTTAGATTATTCTTTGACACTATTTTAAGGAGATTAACGCAATGACACCGTCCACATACAGCACCGACTGACGAAAGTGTGTGCAAGATCCGCCCCCGCCTCTTCCCTTTTTCCTCCTCCACCATAGATCCCATGTATTTGGTATCTGTAGCACCAAAGAAGATTAAAAATGGAGGGTGGGAGGGTTTTGCTGAATGAGATAATCGTGGCGAAGAGTTACGACACTAGTACTATAACCGGCTTAGAGTGATAGTTTACGGCCCTAGTTCCAACCCGGCTTAGAGTGGTAGTTTACGGCCCTAGTTCAAACCCGGCTTAGAGTGATAGTTTACGGCCCTAGTTCAAACCCGGCTTAGAGTGATAAACTATCATCTTAGTTCAAACCCGGCTTAAAGCGATAATTTACGATTCACTGCTCACTGTTAAATCTGTCGGATAGAACGATAAAGCTATGCAATGAGCTACACAAATCCCTTAGCAGTTAAAACTCAGTTGGAGTAAAGTACATTTTGATCGAAACGCAGAGAAAATTGCACAGGAAAAAGTCCCTTGCATATCACTTTCCTGTCAAAGGCACTTAGGTTACTCTCTGCCTGTCTCAGTGTCTGTGTGTGTGTGTATATATATGTTTAAACTGTTTTATCGTGACATAACACTGGCGCCAGTTTGCGAAATCAAAGAAAGCTAGAAACAAATTCTTTTGCTAGTAGTTCTATTCAAATTAATCTGTTGTAATCTGTTGTCGGGGTAGTCTTGGGTAGGGGTACTGAAACTCAAATCACGTGATTTTCTATAGATCTCTGAATACAGCAGAACTGGATTCAACAGGCAATACAAGTCGTGAATTCACTTTTTCTGATTGTCTTGCCAATATGGTGACATTGTCGCTGAAAAGCATAGACACGATATATAGTACATGTATGCATAGACACAATATATAGTACATTGGTTCTAAGTACGACCTGATCATGTATGTATCGAAGACTGCACGAATAACTTAATGATTAATAAATTTGGGTGTCTTGTGGTTTAGTAAGTTTGTCGCCATCGTCACCTTAGTTATCGGTTATGATTATTATTATTTAATCTTCCATAACTAATTGCAAGTGATGAGAATCTTGGCGGATATACAGGCGCTTTAAACGTTTTCTCCCTTTAGACGTTTTCTCCCTTTAAACGTTTTCTCCCTTTAAACGTTTTCTCCCTTTAAACGTTTTCTCCCTTCCACATTACAGACAAACATAATATTTATTGTCACACAATATTTATGTAGGTGGAAAGCCTCTTACCAAAGGAGAAGACAATCCGTCTTTTATTCTATATTTAGCGAGCCCCCATCCACCCACTGTCTCTCCAGCATATGATTATCAATATATGTAGGAAAGACAATAAATTTAACAATAAATGTATTAAATCAACAATGAAATATGCAACATTAAATATAATCAAAGAGCATTGACATCACTTCACAACAATGTTTGATCAATGCTAGACAATCATTCACTTTATCCTAGCATAGACATAAACAGTCAAAAACATAAATATATAATCAAGTTCATGAATGTCATCACGGAAATGAGAGTAGAGTTACAGAGAAATCATGAAAGTCAATGCAGATAACTTTTTCAAAGATGGAGGCTGTCACCTTCAGGTGTTCACAATCACGTGGTTTGCAAAAATATCGCTGTCTTTCTTATTCAGCAAAGCCTCACGTGTCTCTTCTAGACGCGTTACACAAATGTTCCAGAATCCTCGAAGAGCTAACAAAACACGCCGTAGAGAATTGGCCTGAATTTCACATGCTCTATCAAGAACATCGGAATGAATGTTCTCGAATCATTGTGTAGTACTCAACACAACAAGAGGAACATTCAAAATAATCTTTGTGAATTCTTAAGACCAAACTCAAGCCACCATTTCCTCTGTATTAGCCCTCGAATGGAATTAACAGGAATCAACTTAACACGTTTTACTGATATGCTAATGACAACTCTGGATTCACACACCAATGTGACTAAGGACGCACAGTAGTCACTAATGCCTGAAGCAAAAGGAAAAAGGGCGTGCTTTCTCAAAAGCTAACAATCGCCTCTATGACAGGACTCAAGTTAAATATTCAAATTCAAAGTGATTAGAATAGAGTACTTCTTCAACAAAGAAACTTCCAGTGCATCCACATTGGATGAGTTTGTTATGAACATGTATGAGACAACAAGTGAGAGACTAGTAGTCAGAAAATCTACTCATCCCGTTGGAATTGGTTTGGATTGCATCAGCAATTTTCTAGCATAGTTGTTTGCTCCAACTCTGACACTTACAAAAAGTACCATCATAAGGAGTTCCAAGATCGGGTCACTTTGACAGTTTAGCAATTTATATAACAATTAAGTTTAGAAATGGGGATAATCAAATTTACCCCTCCCCCGAGTGAGAGACGTCTTAGGTTGGGTGTCATGTTGCTTAGTAAGGGACGCTTTAGAGTGGATATGTTGTTGCTTAGTAAGGGACGCTTTAGAGTGGATATGTTGTTGCTTAGTAAGGGACGCTTTAGAGTGGATATGTTGTTGCTTAGTAAGGGACGCTTTAGAGTGGATATGTTGTTGCTTAGTAAGGGACGCCTTATATAAAAGTACTGACGATTGTGATTGTTATGGTACGGAATACAAAAACTAAAACAAAACAAAAAATATGAAGATTTTCTGTTTTACTCACGCATGCGTGTGTGTGTGTATAAGTGTTTCGCCATCTTTACCACTCTTTTAATCCAACTGTTTTATTGCTAGAGTACTCGGTAAAGGGTCCAGGCGATACGCACCATTACTTCTTATCCTTTGCTATGGATGGGTTGGCTATATTTGTCTAGTGTGTTTGTCACTGAGTGATTTGAATATCTGCATTTTGTGTTGTTTTTGGTGGGTAGATTCGTATTTCTGTTGTAATTGGCATTTCTGTCTGTGCTATTTTGGTCATAGGTGAGTGGGATACGTGTAATAGAAAGTGTATTCTGCAATTTGTATACATGTTTTGGTGTGTCAGAGTTTAGTGTGTGTAGTATTGAGCCTAAGTCTCGGACATTGTAATAGAAAGTGTATTCTGCAATTTGTATACATGTTTTGGTGTGTCAGAGTTTAGTGTGTATAGTATTGAGCCTAAGTCTCGGACATTGTAATTGAAAGTGTATTCTGCAATTTGTATACATGTTTTGGTGTGTCAGAGTTTAGTGTGTATAGTATTGAGCCTAAGTATCGGACATTGTAATAAAAAATGTGGTAGTGTATTGTCTTTTCTGCAAACTGTATACGTGTTTTGGTGTCAGAGTTTAGTGTGTGTAGTAAATGAGCCTAAGTCTGTTTATAATGTGAATTTTGTTTGAGAGCAAATATGATGGAAATAGAGTTTGAGTTTGGTCTCAAGAATTCCTGAAGATTCCTGAACATTCTTCTTGGTGTGCTTGGGTAGCACACACAAAGATTCGGAAACATTCCTCGTTGTGTACTTAGCGTATACGAAGTTCGGGACGATTCTCATAGTGTGCTAATGTGAGCTCATTGAAGATTCTGGAAAAGTTGTGTCACGTGCCTAGAAGGCATAAGCTAGACCTGTCATCTAATAAGAAAGAAAGTGACTTGTTGCAAACTGCATGATGGTAAACACGTGCGAGCGACAACTGCCATCATGGAAAAGGTTTCCTAGGTCTACATTGACTATAATTATCTTTTTAAAACTCCACTCTCATTTTTATGATGAAACTATATCTATGAACTTGATTATATATTAATTTGACTACTGATGTCTATGCTAGGATAAACTGAATGAGTGTCTAACATTTAATCAAACATTGTTGTGAAGTGATGTAAATGTCAATAATATTTTGATTAAATTCATATGTTGTACATTTTATTGTTCATTCAAAGCATTTTTATTAAATTCATTAACCTTATTACACAGATATTAAAACCTTACAATTGAGTAATAGTGGATGGGAGGGGGCTCGTTATATATAAATAAATGATGGATTTTTATTACTCCTTTAGTAAGAAGTTTCCACCTGCAAAAACATTATGCGACAATAAAACATCTATCTTTTTATTGTGTAAAGAGAGTTTTATGAAACCCTTATAATCCGCCAAGTGAGAGATATGTTGGTCTTGTAGGAAAATTATTAATAACTATAAATTAATTTTTATTCTTGATCTCTTGTAATTAGTTATGTGTTATTAATTAATAAATAATAATCATAACGAATGAAAGGTGCCCAGCTGCATCACAGACTGCAAGGTCTGTTTATCTTGTAGTTTATAGTAGTGTAAGGTCTGTGTTTGTCTTTTGTGGTTTATAGTAGTGTAAGGTCTGTGTTTGTCTTTTGTGGTTTATAGTAGTGTAAGGTCTGTTTATCTTGTAGTTTATAGTAGTGTAAGGTCTGTGTTTGTCTTTTGTGGTTTATAGTAGTGTAAGGTCTGTTTATCTTGTAGTTTATAGTAGTGTAAGGTCTGTGTTTGTCTTTTGTGGTTTATAGTAGTGTACGGTCTGTTTGTCAATTAAAGTGGTGCATAATATTTAATTTATTTATTAATTTTATATTATTGTAAATTTCATTATTTTCATTATTGTGTGTGTTGATAGCTTTATTTAAATATTTTATTAAGTCGTCATTTTATTATTATTAATATTTATTCGTACATCACCACAAAATTTGAATGTATACAAAAGTGACAAAACTAAAATTTCAAACATTGCTTTCTAAAAATAAAAAAAATTAAATGTTTATATAACGAAAGTTAGCGTGTGACTGTTGCTGGACTAGAGACATCTGTCGTCTGCCTTAACTGAAATTGACTTACAGCCCCTGTTTTCAATGTGCCCGAATGTATTCTTCTGAACTCTGTTTCATCATGTGTCTGTACTGTCCTGAATCACTTTCATTTTCTGTTTCATCATGTGTCTGTACTGTCCTGAATCACTTTCATTTTCTGTTTCATCATGTGTCTGTACTGTCCTGAATCACTTTCATTTTCTGTTTTATCATGTGTCTGTACTGTCCTGAATTACTTTCATTTTCTGTTTCATCATGTGTCTGTACTGTCCTGAATCACTTTCATTTTCTGTTTCAACAGACTCGAATTGATACAGAGCTAATCCTTATTTTTTATAAACATAATAGATTCAAATATCTCCTCGTTATCGTTGACCTTCGTCTTACACACGCTGCTCGTCACGACCTTGATGTCACTCATTTGACCTTCGCGAGCTTAAGAAGTTTCCGAAGATGCCCGAATCCTCGTGTCCGAAAAGGAAAATATATTTAATTCACAAAGTGCATTTATCATTCATTCACAACAAAACGACTAAATTTTATCGAAATACAAAATTTTGTTTTAAATTTTTTATGAAAAATTGTTTGGAAGCAATACTAATCCTTTAAGTAAAGATGAAAAACCTTACGTCACGTTCTTAATGAAGAGCAACTAAAAGCTTGCAACATTTTCTGTGTGCACTGTACTCGCCGTCAAGACTGCTTTTATTGTGCATTAATTTGTAAGTTAAGTAGCGTTATGCCAGCAACATACATATATATACAGTCTTCTTCTTCTTTCGGTTTACTTTCATTAGCAACAACTTTTATTATTTTTCTTTGCAAGCATTCGTTTAAAATATGTATACACGAAGAAAACAATAATTTTATGTTTACTGCTACTGGTTGGGACACTGAAATGTGAGTTAACTTTGGGGTCAGTGCGGCGTTTTGAGGCTATGTTCAGTTCTCAACCTTTCTTCCCCTTCCCGGACTACTCAGTCCAGTCCAGGGCGTGAAGGTCTGACATCTCTGACAGCCTATGCGCGCAAGTTTTGACTGGAAAACACCCACCCACCCTCCTTTGTTGTTGTTGTTGTTTTGTTTTGTTTTCGCGTCCGCTTCCAATTGTCGTGAACTTCGGTAGACCGGAGAAAGGTTTCTTGTGGGTTTTACGACAACAGCTGGCTCTTGTTGATGTTTATCCGCCAAGAGAATCGTAGAGTGTGCGGCTTTAATGACCCAGGGTACCGCAAATATCCATTAGGCACTAAATCCACCTCCTTGAGCTAGGGAGCGGTTAATGATCATCCGTATGTTTTTCACCCCGGGTGGGAATCAAACACAGGCCACTGTGTCCTCGCTGCACTGCATTAACGTCGTTAAGCGAGTTTTTATTTTTCAGTTTTAAACGTCAGCATCGAGGAAACACACCCCCACACACACAAACACACAAAAAAGCACACACACGCAAACACACATACATAATACACACAACCAAAAACGCTGCAGTATTGCCACGTCATCACAAATATCCAACGGACTGGCGGTTTGTTGAGTTTGATAACAGAACTGCAGACCGTGTCGCCGGTTAATTGTTGGTGCGTGGAGTAGGTGGTGTCGAGACTTTGCGGTGGTGGTGGCGTGGTGGAAGGGTGTGGGAACGGTTGCTCCAAATTTAACCGGAAAAAATTTGATTTTTGTGACTGTTGGGAAGTCAGTCCCTAGCTTAGGAGTTTGCTTCATTGTTCGGGCCAAACATCGTGTCACGTGACTGATCGCAGCTCTTGAAATGCAAAATACCCCTTAAAATACACCGTTTTACCTCTCACTCACCCCACAAGCAAACAAACAAAACCGCCCCACCCCCCGACCCGCAATGTAATTAAAAGATTAAAAACCTGTTCTAGCAAATTCAGTGCAAAATTGAAACAACCAACCATACGAATACTGACTCCAAAAATAAGCACAGAAGATCACTTTTATTTATATCGTGAGAGAATATCCTTTTCTGGAAAAAACCCAAACAACTTAAGCAATCCTTTTTTTACCTCGAACATAGATAGATAGATAGATAGATAGATAGATAGATAGATAGATAGATAGATAGATAGATAGATAGATAGATAGATAGATAGATAGATAGATAGATAGATAGATAGATAGATAGATAGATAGATAGATAGATAAATAGAATACTCTACAGAATCGGGATTTGATTTCAACTCGGCGTTTGAAAAAGCTTTTAACAGTTCTCTAAGACTAACAGTTAAAGATTAACAGTTCTCTACCTAAAGATTAACAGGCTTAGTGTCTTGTTTGTCGAATGGGGAGATAAATCTGATCTAGTGATCTCCAGGCGGCCCAATCCAAAAGATCGCTGGCAGTTAAAAATCGGAAAGCGATGTCGTATTCTTGGCGGTTGGGCTCATAAATCGCTTTATTTGACTAAAAATGTGAATGTGGTCAAACAAGACAATTATTTGACCATTTAAATTTGAGTAAATAGTGGTTATTTGACCTAAAACTATTTTTTTGTTCAAATAATATTATGTGTGGAACATTTTCTAAAACTAAAACTACTTTATTCCTATAAGAAACGCTTTACACACATATACAAAATCAGCGACTACAGAAGCGAGCGTGAATCCCCCAAACAACCGTTAGGCTTCTTTCTTTGGGCAGTTCCAGTAATCAAAGCAATCATTAGGCTTCTTTCTTTGGGCACTTTCCAGTAATCAAAGCAATCATTAGGCTTCTTTCTTTGGGCACGTTCCAGTAATCAAAGCAATCATTAGGCTTCTTTCTTTGGGCACGTTCCAGTAATCAAAGTAATCATTAGGCTTCTTTCTTTGGGCACGTTCCAGTAATCAAAGCAACCATTAGGCTTCTTTCTTTGGGCACGTTCCAGTAATCAAAGCAACAAATAAATAATAATACATCCGGTTTTGAAATGTTTTGATTTCTTAAAACCCTCCACACCCACCTACTTCGTTCACTTTTCTCTCTCTCAATTTTACAATATAAATGTCTTCCTTCAGCGAGTGTGCCCGCCTGCGAGATTAGCGAAAGTTCACTGAGGACAACGCAAATCGAACAAACTAGTTTTTGGATAGCTTATTGCTACTATACAACAAACTAAGTTTGGGATAGCTTATTGTTACTATACAACAAACTAAGTTTGGGATAGCTTATTGTTACTATACAACAAACTAAGTTTGGGATAGCTTATTGCTACTATACAACAAACTAAGTTTGGGATAGCTTATTGTTACTATACAACAAACTAAGTTTGGGATAGCTTATTGCTACTATACAACAAACTAAGTTTGGGATAGCTTATTGCTACTATACAACAAACTAAGTTTGGGATAGCTTATTGCTACTATACAACAAACTAATTTTGGGATAGCTTATTGTTACTATACAACAAACTAAGTTTGGGACAGCTTATTGCTACTATACAACAAACTAATTTTGGATAGCTTATTGCTACTATACAACAAATTTTTGGATAGCTTATTGCTACTATACAACAAACTAATTTTGGATAGCTTATTGCTACTATACAACAAACTAATTTTTGGATAGCTTATTGCTACTATACAACAAACTAATTTTTGGATAGCTTATTGCTACTATACAACAAACTAATTTTGGATAGCTTATTGCTACTATACAACAAACTAATTTTTGGATAGCTTATTGCTACTATACAACAAACTAATTTTTGGATAGCTTATTGCTGCTATACAACTGTGGCACAGTAAATTTGCCTGTCCTTATTTTCAACATTAATTAATTATTATATAATTTGTTAAATGTCATAATGACATGACCTTTGGGTACTGCTCATGACGATATTTTTGTAAGTACCTGAGTTAAAATAACAACAACTCAGATAAAGAACATGCTAGAACTTGCTGATGCAATCCAAGTGGATAAATAGTTTTCCTGACTACTAGTCTCACACTTGTTCATAAGAATTTCATCCAATAGGGATAGAACAAAAGTTACTTTGTTGAAGAAAATTCTATATACTAATCACTTTGATTTTGTCATAACTCAAGGCCAGTCATAAAGGTGATCATTAGCCTTATGGTAAGTTAACTGACTGATAAGGAAAGAATGGACTTAGAAATATTTCATAGATATAATTTGAATTGGAGAGTGCTTTATGCAATTGAACATTATTTCTTTGTTCACTTATTTGATTAGGTTGTATATTATACTTGTAAAGTTTGATCAGTGCTATATTTCTTATGTTGTGTGTGTATCGGGTTAATGAATATTGTTGCAGGATTTGAAGTTCATAATATGTGTAAGACAGAAAGGAGTTTAGAGATTAAATATGCTTGAAACTTAGCGCTGCCCTTAATTTGACTTTTGCAGTAGGGAGCATGACTTGATGCTTTTATGTTTTGTAACCTTGTATCCACTTCAGACTGCAGTGACTACTGAACTTTACTGGATCACATTGGTGTGCATCCAGGGTTGTCATCAAACTTATCAGTAAATGTATTACTGTAAGTTGATTCTTGTGAATTCTGCTCAAAAGCCAACATGTCAGAAAATCAGGTTTGAGTTTGGTCTTGAGAATTCATGAAGATTCTGAAATTTCCTCGTGATGTGCTTTGATACTGCATACAAAGTTCTGTATGATATTCCACAGTGTGCTTTGTGAGTGCATTAAAGATTCTGGAACAGTTATGTAATGTGCCTAGAAGGGGTATAAAGAAAGAGACTTGTTGCAAACCATGTGATTGTGAACACATGCCAGCGACAGCTGCCATTATTGAAAAGGTTATGTACATTGACTATAATTACCTCTCGGAATCTTCACGATGACATTTCTATGATGACACCATATCTATGAACTTGGTAATAAATATATATGTTAATTTGACTGCTGATGTCAATGCTAGTATAAATGATTAAGTGTCTAAGGTTTAATCAAACGTTGTGAAGTGATGTAAATGTCAATGCTCTTTTGATTATATTCATAGGATGTATAGCTGATTGTTGATTTAATAAATTTATTGTTAAATTTATTGACCTTCTTGTACAGATATTAAAGCCTTATGTTGGAGTAATAGTTGGAGTTTGGTGGCTCGTTAAATATTAAAAAAGACGGATTTTTATTACTCTTTTAGTAAGAAGTTTCCACCTGCAAAATCATTATGCGACAGTAAAACGTCTATCTTATTACTGTGTAAAGAGTAGAGTTTTACGACACCCTTATAATCCGCCAAGTGAGAGACTTGGTCTTGTGGGAGAATTTTAATAACTATAAATTAAGATTCTCGATCATTTGTAATTAGCTATGTGTTATTAATAAATAAATAAATAATAATCATAATGTGTGAATGGTGCCCAAAGGTGTCACAACAACAAACTAAATTTTGGATAGCTTATTGCTACTATACAACAAACTAATTTTTGGATAGCTTATTGCTACTATACAACAAACTAATTTTGGATAGCTTATTGCTACTATACAACAAACTAATTTTGGATAGCTTATTGCTACTATACAACAAACTAATTTTGGATAGCTTATTGCTATGGTAAGAAACAACTTTAGTGATAGCTTATTTTCATGAGACAATGAAGAACGCTGTTTATCACACTAGGTATGCTATTAAATAAAACATTTAAAATATTTGTCGAGATAGGCTGGACACCCGTCGATTTAATTGTCAATATTTCCCCTCCCCCCTAAACAAACACATTTTTAATGTTAGCTTCACTAGTTCCTATTGTCAACAAAAAATAAATGAATGTTTCTGAGGGGTTTCAAAATACGAATTGAAAGACATACAATAGATAAGCTCCATATTAGCATGACTTTGAACTCTGTGCAAAATTACTTCAGACTTGCAAACACTTAGATCAAAGACTATTAATCTAAAGATATTTAACTGTTCGCGCAATGTGTATGAGTGTGAATGGATGACAGTATGTTATAAAATGTTGCGTGTTTCTTGAATTTACGTTCAACTATCTGAAATTTATATTTATATCAATAACTAGAAAGTCTCAGATACTACTCTTGCATCCCTAAAAACAAGAAGACTAACTTTTGCATCCCTAAAAACAAGAAGACTAACTCTTGTATCCCTAAAAACAAGAAGACTAACTCTTGCATCCCTAAAAACAAGAAGACTTACTCTTGACCCAGTCTTGTCCATGTTTTGTTAGTAATTAACAACCAGACAAAAGGACAGCAGTTTAATGCATTCATTAACAATTCATTTTGACTACAAAACTATATTTGGGGAAAATAGTTTGCAAAATAAGCAAGACAATGTGTAATGTCAATGCCACTTACTTAATGATTATTATTAATCATTCGTCCATTACTAATTACAAGTGATGAGAATCTTAATTTATGCCATTAATAATTCTCCAACAGACACTACTCGTCTCTCTCACTTGGCGGATATGCGGGCGCTGTAAACGTTTTATCTCTTCCACAGCATTAAGACATTTACCGTCGCACAGAGCTTCCGTAGGTGGAAATCTTCTTAGTAAAGGAGAAGACAAAACCGTCTTTAATCTATATTTAGTGAGCCCCTCCCCTCCACCCATTTTCTTCTCCAACATAAGGTTATCAATATATGTAAGAAAGACAATAAATATAACAATAAATTAATTAAATCAACAATCAAATATGCATATGACAATACAAAGAGAAAGATTACTTCTTGCCACCATACAACAAAGGGTGACGTGTATCTCCACACTTACACAGCACTCCCTGCCTTTTATCATGGTCAGATGTAGCGATTCACAAACAGTAACCAGGATTCACATCACACACGGAAAGAAAGTAGAAAGGCTGCTTGCCTGAAAAAGTATAATCAAGGTGTGATGCTAAATTTCCAGTTTATCGCTTTATAACTCCATTCTTTCTTACATTCCAGTTTCAACTTACAATTTCCTGCAATGGTATTTATTAACCCGATACACGCACACAGCATAATAAATACAGCTTATCAAAACAATGTCAAGTGATTATCACACTATATATGAGCAGCTTATTTCAAACATTTGTAGAAATAATAGTCTACTCACATAATACATCTCTAGTAAAACACAAGTATAACATATCAATAGCAAAATGCACAAAATATTTCTAAGTCCATTCTCTCTCAACCAGTCAGTTACTATCAACTGCTGCCTTTCAAGACCTGACATCTTTGCCACTTCAGATTCAAGTGATTAGATAATATAATAGATTTCTCTACAGCAGGTAAACTTTTAGATCTCAGCCCATTGGCTGATCTCGTTCTCTGTAAATCATAACAATTGGATAATAAAATCTACTCACCCAATTGAACTAGTTTACATTACATCAGCAATTTTTAGCGCATTCTCAACTCAGGTTATTTACTTCCAACTCTGACACTTTCAAAAATACCATCATAAGGACTGCCCAAGGTCGGGTTACTCTGACAATTAAACAATTTATATAACAATTAAATTTAAAATAGGGATAGGCAAATTTACTCCGCCACACAATGATACTGTGTAACTCTTTTTTAGAAGAGAGAGTAGATAAAAGAAAACAGCAACCTACATTGGCTCTAAACGCTTATAATGAAGTCAGTTCGTTTACTCAAAATTAGATAGCATATTTCTTGTTGAGTTTTTGAAGAGATTGTTGATCGCGCAAGATGTTTTTAATGCTTGGCGGACTGAATCATAATTTAAATGTATAATCTTAACATCTGAATCACCGTGTACTGGGTGTTAAAAATAAGTACTAACAAATGATCGCAAATGCCTAAGTGCTTTAGGGTAAAATCCCGGATAGTACAGATTTTGAGATCTCTTCCGCCCCCATATCTTCCTCACCTTTATATTAGCATAAGTTTTAATTGTGATGTCAAACATGGAAAAGTTGTGCGGTGCTGACGAAAGTTGTGCAGTGCTGGTGAAAGTTGTACAGTGCTGGTGAAAGTTGTGCAGTGCTGGCAAAAGTTGTGCGGTGCTGACGAAAGTTGTGCGGTGCTGACGAAAGTTGTGCGGTGCTGACGAAAGTTGTACAATGCTGGTGAAAGTTGTGCGGTGCTGGCAAAAGTTGTGCGGTGCTGACGAAAGTTGTGCGGTGTTGGTGAAAGTTGTGCGGTTGGATTGGGAAGGCACACAGTATCAGACCTAAAAATAAATACCTGTACGAATCGAACTTGTAAAAACCCGATCATCTCATCTCCCTCCCCCTTAACCCCCTTGGCGGGGTCTGTCCAAGTCGAAGACGTTTTTTCAAGCTTATGCCTCTACCCTTGCCACCGGACTATTCCTATTCATTCAGCATTCAACGGACTGAAGCGGAGCTGTTGGAATAAAAATAATAATAATCCGATATTAAATGCTAAATGGCTATTTGTTAGCTGGTAAACAAGGTCAAAATCGAACATAACCAAATGTCTTTCAGCTTTTGTGGCGACCTGCCAGTAAAAAAATAATAAAATAAATCGTCTCTTGCTTACCAGGGCTGTTCCCTTGCACTGAACTGTGAAAACAGTAGTTTTGTTGAAAAGAATTTAGAGTTATGGTAATTACTTAATACGTACTTCGGGTTGTTGACTTTTTAATAGCTACGCTCCAGACTCAGTCATTATAGAAAGCATTTTTCATTTTAAAAAAATATTTTCCACCACGTCAATTGTACCTAGTGAACCGATCTGAGACTCACAGCGGTGACCCGTCAAATGCGCGAACGACAATTGCGCGCACCGACAAATGCGCGATAGGGTTAGGGTTAGGTTAGGGTTAGGGTAGGGTAGGGTTAGGTGTTAGGGTTAGGAATAGGATTATAGGTTTGGGTTAGAGTTAGGGTTAGGGTTAGAGTTAGGGACAGAACGCGTCGTCGCGCTTTTGTCCATCGCGTTTTTGTCGGCGCGCATTTGTTGGTGAACCCTACTTCAACACCTACTTCATTCCTCAAAGTTAATTCTGTGCAATCATGTCACGAGGCCAAGTTTTAATCATCTATTTTTAGTATCCATTATGGCGAAAAGATGACTTCCACTTGAATTTTGATTGTTTGGTAAGCGTAGGCCTAAGTGAATATAAAAGCGAATGACATCGGTTAGCGAGCATTTTAGATTGTTTGTGTGTTAATATATACTCAAGAGGGTGACCTCGATTAGCTATAATTTTGATTGTTTAGTAAGTGTTGTAGGTTAATAATATATATTCAAGCGACTGACCTCGATTGACCTGTATACCTATAATAATTACCCGTAGACCAGACACATTTTGTCCTTGAATTTAGAGGTCAACACATTGCCATGTATAGTCGACATTTACGTGTCCTTGTCGCTCTCTTTACTAGTCAAGATATGTGTATTGGATTGGGAGAGACAAAACGTGTAAGTTTTTGAAACGGCCTATTTGGTAGTTGACCTTCAGTCAGTTCATCTGTGTTCTCAAAATCGCTCAAAACACCTTCAAATTCGGGTTAATTCCTTGCTTTCTTTTCGGCAAGCAAAACTGTCGAGAAATACCTATCTTCATGCGTGCAGGCGGCTTCTATACTTGCCACTTTCAGGTTTCATTTTATTAATTCAAGAAAAAAATGTTTCCTTAAACATTAAGCTGCAATCCTTTTAACTACAATGAACGCACCTATCTATCGGAACGTACCGAGGTGCTCTCCCTTTGCAAATCTCGAAAAGAAAAGACAGTGTTAAGCAAGTACAAGCCGACAACTCTGGTATTGGCACTAATGGTAATAAAATTAAACTCCACACTGACACTCGATGAATACACGCCAGGCTGATGTATTGGCAAGCAGTTTTACTTCTTTGTAGTCAATGAGTTTTTTATAATGTTCTCCTGTATTTTTAATACCATTTCCCCCCCTGTTCCTTTTTTAAAATACATTTTTTTCGGGGGGGGGGGGGGGTGTCGCACCTCCAAGTATTGTAATAAATAACACAACGACAGCACTCTGTTAAAAACTCTTGCTTGTCCGAGTTGTTTTGAATGTCGCAAATTTTGTTTGTCCAAGTTGTTTTGAATGTCGCAAATTTTGTTTGTCCAAGTTGTTTTGAATGTCGCAAATTTTGTTTGTTCGAGTTTGAATGTCGCAAATTTTGTTTGTTCGAGTTTGAATGTCGCAATCTTCTTCGTCACTGAGCTCTTTATCTCTCTTTGTCCCAGTTGTTTTGAATGTCACAAATTTTGTTTGTCCCAGTTGTTTTGAATGTCACAAATTTTGTTTGTCCAAGTTGTTTTGAATGTCACAAATTTTGTTTGTCCGAGTTGCTTTGAATATCGTAAATCTTTGTCATTGAGTTCTCTCTTTCTATATATATATAAAACTCAGTGTTCTTTGTCCCCGTTGTTTTATATGCCGCAGATTTTGTTTGGACTACACTTAATATTTCTTTTATAAAAAAATTACAGATGCGATGTCTTTCATTTTACTTAAATTCTGGTTATAGGTCCAATTAAACAGAGTAAGTTTTAAAGTTTTTAAAAATTTTTAATATTTATTTGTTTGTTTTGTTTGCTGCTAACCGCCCCTTCCCATGACCACTGTCGTTAATAACTTAACGAGTTACAAATATAAATTTCAGTTCCTGCATAAAAAAAAATAAAATAAAAAAAATAAAATTTAAAAATAAATTTAAAAAATATTAATCGTATTCTTCTTTCTAAAATTAAAAATAGAGTACAGAAATGGAGTTGTGTTTTTTTTTTATTTGTCATGCTTTCGTCTGACAACCTACAGCACACAGGGATTCGAGAATTTGAGTCTATTCATATCGAGATATTTCTAAACTTTCTGGAGTTCCATGATGTCATGATGCCAAAAGTATATGACACAACAAAAACACCCAACTTTAAAAGAAAAAAGAACGGCAAACAAACAAGTCCATGAAAATCAGCCATCAGCACCACCCTTATTTCCACCCACACACACACACACACACCTTTCAAGTTTGTTGCTTAGTGAGCGAAGAAGTGCAGATTGCGCAAAAAAATATCCAATGCAGTAACTAATCCCCCACTCCTTTCAATGTTCCTCTTACAATTTCCTAAAAATTAAAATAAATGTATCGGATATTCAGGATTTCGATGTGAAATGTCAACACTGCAGTGGAAGATAAACAAGTTTTTATTGGCCTGCTGATAGAAGCGTGAAGTTTGCGAAATGTCGCAGACTACAGAGCAGTAATCTACGTTTTACAGATTGAAACAAACCGCTTCCTCTTTGCTTTTAGATTTTAGATTCGCGTTAAAAAGAGTTACACAATCAAGAATGAATTTTGCGGGAAAACGTACTTTAATTCGATCTAATTAATATTAGCAATTGCCCCTGCGTGAAGTAACGCAGAAACGAATATTGATAGAAGGTGATGTTTCTTGCACCAACTTCCTTTTGTAACCTAGCAACGGTTAAAGTGACATTTGCGCGGATTTAAGCACATGAGTGATTAACAACAACACTATCGCTAATTAAGAGATAATAAATAATGACGAGGGAATTTAATTGCGAGAAAATGCAATTTGGAGATAATTTAATTAAAGGGATGACGTAATGACGAGAGAATGTAATTACGAGACAATATAATGACGAACGAATTTAATTACGAGACAATGTGATTGCCAGAGGATTAAATTAAGAGACAAACGTAATTACGAGACAATATAATGAGATAATTTATCTACGAGACAAGTGTAATGAGAGAATTTAGATGGAGACGATGTAACGACGAAATGTAATGACGACATTATTTATTTACGAGATGCTGTGATGACGAGATTGGTTACGAGAGAATATTACCTACACAAGGATAAATACATATCATGCCCTTCTCTCTTTTCCCATCATATCTCGATGGACATCACTCTAGAGACGAAGAATGTTAAAGACAGAGATGCAGGCAGAGAGACGGAGTACCAAAATGAATACTGAAATTTAATTAATGCATGCATCAGTGACGCCTAGAAAGGAGAGAGTGCGTCGCATAAGTGACAGTAGCTGAACAAGGGACATAACAAAGTACCAGAATATACCATTCACGAAAGAATGAGCACGATGTCTGTCTTCACAGAGTAAAGTTAGTGAAGTGCGACAGATTAGAGATCCAAGGCTTTATTGGAGGATGTGTGAACATTTCCGAGGAGCGCTGCCTTTAGTAATGGGGCGAGCCTGTAGCTTCCTGGTAGTTTATTTAGATAGCCTTCAGACTCAAGTGTTCTGTTTCCCGGCTCCTGTCACTACAGTTATCACTTGTGTTTTCACGTTCCACAGTTCTGGACTCGTAATCTGAGATCCGGGTATTTTTCTATTTTTTTTCTCTTTCTTTTGTTCTTATGTTTCTATCACTTGGAGTAGCGACATTGATGAATGCTGCTGTTGTTAGATTCATTGTTGTTATTATTATTTAATTATAATTATCAGGGAATAAATCTGGTCCATTCTGGAACTTAGGTCAAAGCGTGCTTTGCTGTTTTGGACATACACATTTGTTACGTAAGTAATTAATTTTTAGTTACAGCTTCGGAATGTAGAATAGGTCTACTACTAGTAAGGTCTAGTAATAGTTGTTAAAGTACATTCTCGTTTTCTTATTTTCTTAGTCAGTCAGCAGACTAGACAAAATTTTCTTGGCCAGTCAACAGACTAGACAACATTTTCATGGCCAGTCAGCAGACTGTCGCGACCTGTATGTGGTAGTGGTGCCTGTATTGTTAGTAACAGTAGTACTTGAAGCGTTGTGTTAGTTCTTTTTATTTTACGTAATCTTTTTCATGAAAAACTATTTGTGGCAATCTTCCTTATTAAAATTACTCAAAGGTGATTGTGTCCTGTTTCAAAAAAGCTCCGTTTCGTTCAACGGTTAGCATCTAGTGACGTCATTGTGGCACAACAAAGATGTAGATAACATAACAAGCGGTATTGAATTACCAGAGATAATCGCGAATCCATTATCAAAAAAAAGAAAAAAGAACTTGCTCTTTTTTATCATTTGTACCTGAATAAGTTAATGAGGACAGAATATGTAACAGCGCAGTTTAGTTGCTGTCTTGTTTTAATCTATGGGTAGTTTATTATGAAAAATGCATCGCGGACCCTGAGTGGTGTGTAAGTGTGTGTGTGTGTGTTGTGTGTGTGTGTGTGTGTTGTGTCTGTGTGTGTATGGCTGTGTTGTGTCTCTGTGTGTGCAGTAGAAAGACGATTAAAAATATAGGTCAAGCCATGTTTTCAGTGCATTAAAGGCAACATTGATTCCATCAATACACCATCAACACCAAAAAGAATATCAATGACTTCAAACTTTCATTCCTAACCTGTACAACAAAATAGCCCCCTTTTTTTTTAAATTGACATTTCGTCGGGCGACCTTGTCTTGAGTCTAGGAGACGTGCCTCCGGTTTCCTCTTTCAGGGAAATCGCAGTCTGTGGACGAATGACCGCTACCGCTGTTTAATTAACCTGCCAGCAGAGGTCAAGGTAACCTCCTCTTGTACATGTAGTTCACTACTTTTACTTTGTTTCATACACACACATTACAGTGTTCTTAAAATAAATGCGCGATTTAGCGTTTCTTGATTTGTATGCAATTAGATAGTTAATGCTTTCTGAGGAAAAATGATGAAACTAAAGCGATTCAAGTTACATTCTTAACGCTTAAACAGCCTGCATTGGTAACACGAAATTGGAAAAAGTCTGTTTCAATGGAATCAAATTACGTTGAAAGGTTATCGAGTCTGGCAGCAACCAACGTTAACATCTCGAATTAATCTGTCATATGGGAATGTTTAGGAAGTAGATTTATTAGTTAGAATGTCAATCTATTTATAGTTTCACCTGATAAATAGCTACAAACATTTGCTCTATCAACATCTAATTTTAAAATATAATAAATATTTGATCGGGTTAACTTGAAAGCTAATTTGTATCTTTTTTCAACAATGCCCACCCACCATATTATGACAGTTATTTTATTGGCTGTACCTTTATTACTATTAGTAAAGAAATAGTAACAGTTTTAATTTCAATTTGCTCTTGAGACGTATATTTGTACTGCGCTATTAGTAATATTTATGATTAAATGTGTTGGAAATACTACTTAACTCCCTTGTGTACCAATAGTATTAGCAATGGTATGCAACATGTCACTACCAAAGCTGTGTAGTTGAAAATTAAATCTTTTGCAATTTTTCATATTTTTTTTTAGTTGTCAAATCATGATGGTTATGTAGCTATTTTTTAAATTTTATTTACAAAAGTAACTTTTTATTTACAAACAGTAAATTTTTATTTTTAAAAAAAAACACCAAAGAATTATATATAG
This sequence comes from Sinotaia quadrata, assembly GCA_028829895.1. NCBI lineage: Eukaryota > Metazoa > Mollusca > Gastropoda > Architaenioglossa > Viviparidae > Sinotaia > Sinotaia quadrata. The sequence continues at coordinate 27,574,754 of CM054183.1, read as the reverse complement.
ATTTTTAGTTTGGTCAAATTCCTTTGACATGTTTATTGTTAGTTTGACATACTGTATTTATTGAAATGTTGTGGTGTAGTGCAAATGAATATTAATAATAATAAAATTACAACTTAATAAAGTATATAAATACTCACACTTGAGTGAGAGAGTGTTGGATCTCGAATTACGGACGAGTTCTGTTATTAAGGATATTTGAAACTCGAAATGGTACGTAAGTCTGAATATGTATGTAAATTGTCTGTATGTAGGCCCGTAGTGAAGGAGAAGTGACTTAAAATGGCTCTCTGAATTGGTATGTAAATTGTCTGTATGTAGGCCCGTAGTGAAGGAGAAGTGACTTAAAATGGCTCTCTGAATTGGTATGTAAATTGTCTGTATGTAGGCCCGTAGTGAAGGAGAAGTGACTTAAAATGGCTCTCTGAATTGGTATGTAAATTGTCTGTATGTAGGCCCATAGTGAACGAGAAGTGACTTAAAATGGCTCTCTGAATTGGTATGTAAATTGTCTGTATGTAGGCCCATAGTGAACGAGAAGTGACTTAAAATGGCTCTCTGAATTGGTATGTAAATTGTCTGTATGTAGGCCCGTAGTGAAGGAGAAGTGACTTAAAATGGCTCTCGACTCCTATGCCTTGGTGATGTCGAGTGCCTTGTTGAGGAGTACATCTTTGGTTCTTCCACATTAAACTACTTTGCCGCAGTTCACAAGTACGAAATGGATGCCGTAAGTCGGAATTTGGAACTTATGGCCTTGTACGTATCGGATGATTGCCGTAAGTCAGAATTTGGAACTTATGGCCTTGTACGTATCGGATGATTGCCGTAAGTCAGAATTTGGAACTTATGGCCTTGTACGTATCGGATGATTGCCGTAAGTCGGAATTTGGAACTTATGGCCTTGTACGTATCGGATGATTGCCGTAAACCGAGGCCCTACTGTACTAACAAGAGAAAATTAAATGGCATAAATTACAAAAAAACACAACTTTGGCTTAATTTAAACTTTAAGTAACATAAATTACAATGTCATAAATTAAAGATAGTGATAATAAGAAATATGGCGATAATTAGAAATTTATGACACAGATTATTCATATCAACATAAATAAAATCTTTTTACGTGATAAACAAAACAATAGACGTTGAAGCAATATTTACTTAACATCGGCGGAGGTGTGGTGAGATAATTCGTTGTTTGCCAGAATGGATTAAGGCAACACGTTGAAAGCCAGGTAAAGAATCAAGCAAATATTGAACCAGTAGCGTATTAAATAAAAATTAATATTTCCGGCCACACAAAAAGACGTACAAAATAGAGCACTTGCCAAAACATAAATTAGTGCAATGTCCACAGGCCAAGTACCAGTTATTATTATTGGATTGGTCGGAGGAGGAGGAAGTCCTGGATAACTATGTTTTACGATCGGTACATCAGTGTTTACTTTGTCATTGGAGCATTCCCACCACGTTCCAGCACTTGTGATTATTTATGACCTTTAACCCCGTACCAACAATTAAGTCTATTTTCTTAAAATAAAAATTACTGCACAACATTCGACCTACAAAACAAAAAGAAAGAAAAAAGAAAGAAGAAGAAGACACCGTGTCGTCATCATTTAAGGCCTTTTTTTTGAGACAACCACCCATCCCATCTCACCTTACCCAAGACAGAGGTAATCATGGTAGGTGAAAGAAGGACACCTGATATTCTGTAATCGTAAGACTGAAGTTAAAGGCCAATCCTCTCACAATGAAACAATTAAAATTCCGACGCTGATTACTGCAAAACTGTAAAAGTCAAGGGCAACACGCTAACAAAACGTAACACATATAAGGCAATTTAAGTAATGTCTATTTTTTATTCAATCAAATATTTTAATTTAGTTAGATCCAATTCTTTTGTTTATCCCCGAAACAGTCCAAACGGTTTTTTCCTGTTCAGAACTATTCTAAGTTTGGATGACGTTATCATGTAGATTTGTTGTTTTCTTGTAATAGATGTAGTTTCTCTTGAAGCTTTAATACATACATCTTGTTATTTTGTAGTATGGTGTAGGTTTTCATGAAGGTTTAATGCAGACACTTTGTTATCTTAAAGTATGAAGTACGTTTTGATGCAGGTTTGAAATACAGAATGGAAACAATGTCTGCTTATCCGACGTGAATGCGAGATCTTTTTTTTTTTTTTTTAATTTTGGTAGTCGTGCGAGCATTTATAACTCGTCTATAATGCCCACCCAAGTCACGTGGTGTCGTGCACATTATGTGTAAAATGATTGCTGCAATGGTAAATATGTTGTTTTCGCTTCTAGAGATGCTTACTGTACATTTGTGTCATCCTTTACACGACTGACAAGATTTATACCTTGTGTCATCCTTTACACGACTGACAAGGTTTATACCTTGTGTCATCCTTTGCACGACTGACAAGATTTATACCTTGTGTCATCCTTTACACGACTGACAAGATTTATACCTTGTGTCATCCTTTGCACGACTGACAAGATTTATACCTTGTGTCATCCTTTACACTACTGACAACGATTTATACCTTGTGTCATCCTTTACACGACTGACAAGATTTATACCTTGTGTCATCCTTTACACCACTGACAACGATTTATACCTTGTGTCATCCTTTGCACGACTGACAAGATTTATACCTTGTGTCATCCTTTACACTACTGACAACGATTTATACCTTGTGTCATCCTTTACACGACTGACAAGATTTATACCTTGTGTGAAACAACATTCATTGTTCCATGTTTTAAATGCACACACAGTTACATTCACCAAACGTGCAAGAAGAAAGAGATATTTTGACATGTTGCATTCACATTTAGGGTAATAACACTCGGGAGCCACTAATCAAGATTTATTTCATTTAGGGTTGTTTATTGTTTTGGGATTTTTTTTGTTTGTTTGTAAACTGTTGTGATTTTGATTAAGACATGATGCAAATTTGTTGTTTCCTTATTTCTGGTGTACTTGTGATAACATTTTAGTGCTGATATGTTGTGTATGATGAGGTTTTTGTTAGGTTTAATGTAGATTTATTGTTGTTGTTGTCTCGTAATATAGTGTCGTTTTGATGAAATGTTGATTTAACTTTGTAGATTTCGCGTAATTTTTTATGAGTGGGATTTGAAGTTGTAATTTTAATGAAGTTTTTATATCGAATTAATGTTTCATTTAGTATTCATGTGATTTTTATTATGTGTATATATAGATGTATACTTTCTTGCGGTACTGTGGTTAGTGGTCAGATTGGTCATGTGTATCTGCGCGTTGAAGGAAAAAAAAATGTACGCAAACGGACTAAAGCTTTAAATAGCACAAAAACGGCGAAACTCCCCGCCCCACTATGATCACCACACTCTAGGTCCACGTCGGGCTTCAACTACAGTTAAATAATTTGCTTGTTCAAATTGTTATTTGATGAATCAACTACAGGGTGCTACATTGAATTATCGTATTTACGCAAACTGCTTTGTTCCCTCCATCATTCACACGACTCTCCGACACTGCCCATCGTAAAGCGAAAAATTCGCCTGCGTGCAGTGAAATAAATCGATACTAGTTGCCTGCAGACCAAGGGGTGGGGGTGGGGTGGGGGGTTTGCTTTCTTTACTGTCTTATGTCTTATGCCTTGGGATACTAGTTCCTGTTTCATTTATATATTTTTAAGAACTAACAGTAATTCAATTTTTGTAATATTAACTAGTAGGGTGCTACGTTGTCCCAAACTGAGGTCGGCACTGTAGTCTGAAGTGGATCAAAAACATCAAAGAAAAAAGGTGTGCTCCTTTCTGAAAAAGTCAAACTAAGACAGTGCTAAATTTCAGGCATATTTCATCTCTAAACTCCTTTCTCTCTCACTTTACACACATTCTCAACTTACAAATCCTGCAACAATAGTCATTAGCCCAATACAAACGCAGCATAAGAAATTTAGCATCAATCAAAATTCACAAGTATAATATACAATATAATCAAATTAGTGAACATATAAATAATGGTTCAATTATATAAAGCATTCTCCAATTCAAATCATACATCAATAGCAAACATGTACGAAATATTTCAAAGTCCATTCTTTTTTTTATCAGTCACTTAACTTACTATAAGCTAGTGATTACCTTTATGACCGGACTTGAGTTTTGCCAAATTCAAAGTGATTAGAATATAGAACTTTCTTCAACAAAATAACTTTCGGTCCATGCCCATTGGATGAAGCTGTTAGGAACAAGTGTGAGACTATTAATCAGAAAAACTAGTCATACACTAGGAACTGGTTTGGATTGCACCAGCAAGTTCTAGCATATTCTCAACCAGAATTGTTTACTCCAACTCGGGTGTTTACCAAAATATCATCATAAGCAGTGCCCAAGGTTGGGTCACATTAACATTGATAACAAATATATAATTATTAAGTTTAAAAATAGGTATAGGCAAATTTACTCCGCCACAACCTCTTTCTTTGAAGAATTAAATCCTAATTTTTAACGGTTCTATATTTCCTGTTTCTATTACTTCCGGTTAAAGCATTGACTAATCTTGTTTGTTGTCATACTACGCAGGGAATTTAATTCTTTTTGTCTATGTTAGATTGTACTGGGAAAGTAATATATGGATCTGGTTAGCGAAGTGCAGAAAGGTCATTCGTTTTGAATTCGATTGATTATGGTTGTGCAGAAGTGTGTTTGTCATGAGGCAGGTACTTGAATACGAACGGTTCTTTTTGTAGCCTTCAGGCGGGGGTAATCGCATGCAAGTTGATCATTGGTAGGCCGTTAACTCGTACCAGAGGCATAAAAGATTAATCTTGTAATCTTCATTTCCAATCTGTCAAAAAGCCGTTCTTTATCATGCACCATGGCACGTAGGATTAACCTTGTGACCGTCATTTCTAATCTATCAACACTGTGTTTGAAGTCACACATGTGACCTCTCATACAGTGAGAATCATCACTCTTACTATGCACTTTTGCGAATGGAAACCATTACCTTTAATACCCAGAGTGCCAGAACGGAGACGGCCCCTTTTTTTCATTCCGATTCCACAGACACTCCAACAGATTCCACATTCGACTGCCGAACGAACATTCAACAGATCGGACCTGCCAACTCTTTGCTCCCAACCTTTTTTTGTACGGATTACCGAGATAAGGGTGGACAGACGAAGCACTCGAACAGCTACTAACGCCACTCCCAAACCTTTTCAGGGCGGGAAAAAATCTTTTTGCCACCCTTCCCCTGCCTTACATAGGGCTGGAAACGCAAGGTGAAATTACACAGCGCGATTACGGTAGAAAAGTCAAGACCTGTGGCGATTATAACCCCCCCCCCCCCCCCCAGAACGTATGGATGTCACCAGATATCTTAAAAATCGAAACCAGTACCGACATGCTGCGGAGATCCTGGAAAGGAACAATTTTCCAAATCTTCCATTGCAAAGAGAAAGTTGATTCTTATCTCCCTCTTATGATGCCTCTGTGGTATTTCCTCAAAGAACAACTTCAAACAGAAAAGCCTTCAGATAGTGGCAAAGAGACAGACGCCGAAACCACGCCAACTACAATTGAAAAAGGGATCCAGGCAAACATCATACCACCAACAACGGAAATAGGGGCCCAAACAATCACCAAGACTACCAGCGAAAAGGAGATGAATACCCAAATAATGTGGAAATTCCTCCAAAAATGAAAGTGAACACAACACAGACTAAAAGCCATGCAAAAACAATAAAACAGGCTTTTTACAAACTATGCCTACCGCGACTAAAGAAAGTAAAAGTCAATCGAAGACAGCAACAACAACGTCAATAATAGCAGCGGCAGCAACAACGCCGAAGAAACCACCACCGACAACAATGGTACCACAGTGAGCAGCAGTATCCGCAATGGGGATATATCAGTCACGTGATTCAGGTGCTGCTCGACCATCTATACTGGCCACCATCACTTGCCTTCATTTATCCCAACGGACACCGGGGACAGTTTCAACAACAACGACGACGACAACGCTACAAGTGAGAAGGACGGGGGGGGGGGGGGTTGAACATCCCGGGCGCACGTGCACTGTAGGTACAGACTTGGTGTGTTACTAGCCTGAGCTCTGTAAGACACCCCCTCCAACCCATCCTCTCATTTCAACATCGGGAACAACGGCAACAACATCCACAACACCTTTAGCCCACGGACTATCGAGTAGAGTCCGCCTTTGCCAGCCAGACAAGTTTGCAACGGACGAACGCACGACGATAATACAAGAGGTGTTCAAAAAAATTCTACTTCAAGGAACGCACAACGACACTGCAGTACGACTTACTAAAAAGCTACTGCAGTGACGACGTAGCCAGCAGGCCGTATATCTCCTCACTACCCCATTACCTAGCGCGAAAGCCGGAATCGCCCCCCCCCCCCACCACCACCACAACCACTACATTCATAAAATACATCATAAAACAGTGACGGAACTAAATGTAACGACAACAATAACAAACGACAGAACAAGGTAGGAAAAAACACTATAAGTGTGTGGGATGGGTGGGGTGGGTGGGGTGCGGAATAGAACAAAGTTTTACTCTGAAATGTATTAAGCATAAGAGTAGCGGAAAAGGAGATATGCGTAGAATTAATGAAATATTCAGATTAGATTAGAGGTGTGTGCAATATTATTGTTGTAGTTTACAATAATGACGAGGTGTATGTAATATTATTGTTGTAGTTTACAATAATGTCGAGGTGTATGTAATATTATTGTTGTAGTTTACAATAATGACGAGGTGTATATAATATTATTGTTGTAGTTTACAATAATGACGAGGTGTATATAATATTATTGTTGTAGTTTACAATAATGACGAGGTGTATGCAATAGTATTGTTGTAGATTACAAGAATGACGAGGTGTATGTAATATTATTCTTGTAGTTTACAAGAGGTGTTTGATAAAAAGTCATTTTGAAATGTGAACTCTGCCACGATTCTGTAGACCATATTTTGTCTCCTGTTGTTGTCCCGATTTTGTGTAGACGGCGTTTAAAATACGTTAAGATCGCTATCCGAAATAAAATCCTTTATTTACTATTTATGATATATTTACTGTTTATTTATTTATAATTTACTATTTATGAAAGACATCCTTGAACGCTTGGTAGAATTTTTAATTCTGTGTTGTTTACAACTACTGCCTGTTAAATTTCAATTTTAAATTTTGTTAAACTACATATATGTAAATACGACTGTATTCTTCAGGACAAAACAGCAGGCACGTCACTGAACCTTTAGTACTTGTGAACCACGCTGAATTTCAAATGACTTCGAATGACGCAGACATTTTAACAGTGTTGTCTTTATTAAGCTTCTTGTCCACTGCTTGATTCTTGAACAAAGAGAGAACTCGTTTTCGACCGTGTGAATAATTCACAAACGTATTTTCATTTGTCGTTTTGACATGCCAGTTTTGGAAACTTTCTTTCTTTCTCTCATACACACATTCTCTTTCTATCTGTCCTTTATGACTCTCTCTCTCTCTCTCACACACACACACACACACACACACACACACACACACACAAATACACACACAGATCTCTTTCTATGTCTCTCTCTTTCTCTTATTGCCTCTTTCCTTACTTTCTTTCTTTTCTCCCTTTCTCTGTCTCTCCTTCTTTCCCTCATGTTCCTTTATCTGTCTATCTCTGTTTCTACCCTTTTCTTTCTGTTTCTCTTTCTCTCTGACTTATCTTACTCGTTCTCTCTCTCTCTCTCTCTCTCTCTCTCTCTCTCTCTCTCTCTCTCTCTCTCTCTCTCTCTCTCTCTCTCTCTCTCTCTCAAGCACAACAATGAATTCTTGATTGATTTCTCCCTAGTTATTAATGCCATTGTTTGTTTAGAGAAGATTTACCCAAACCATAAGAGTATTGACCTATTCCGTATTATAAAAATTATTAAACATTATAAGGCTTGATGTTTGTTCTTCAAGTAAACTAAAGATGTGTTTTGCATTCACTATTTTACCTTTGGTTTCTTTTAGGAAGAAAAAGAAAACATGAGGTGTTTTTGAAGCGTGGTTTTTGCGCATATGCCAATTATTAAATTGTAAGACAAAATGTTTGTGCAATATAATTGGCACGAGTTGTATGAACCGGACTCCATATTGATTTGGGTTTATTAAGTCAATTCAAACAGTGTTTGCCATTGTGTATTTTAGTTCCAGTCATACTGAGAAAATAGGAATATTTTCCTCCTACCCATATAATTATGTACAAACACGCAATAAAAAAAAATAATAGATATCTGCTATTACAAATTGTTAAACTGTGTACCTGTTCATTTCGCAGTAATCTGTATATTTTATATAACTTTTGCCAACTTTGTAACCCACCTCGAAAAGGTAATTAAATGTTTACAATGTCACCATTAAATTCTTTCTTTCTTTTCCTCTATTAATTATCCTTTGAACTGGTGGATAGCAAAGGAAAGATAACTTGTATTGAATTATACTTTGACCTGGTGGATAGCGAAAGAAATATAACTTGTGTTGTATTATATTTTGACCTGGTGGATAGCAAAGGAAAGATAACTTGTGTTGTATTATACTTTGACCTGGTGGATAGCAAAGGAAAGATAACTTGTGTTGTATTATACTTTGACCTGGTGGATAGCAAAGGAAAGATAACTTGTGTTGTATTATACTTTGACCTGGTGGATAGCGAAAGAAATATAACTTGTGCTGTATTATACTTTGACCTGGTGGATAGCAAAGGAAAGATAACTTGTGTTGCATTATACTTTGAACTGGTTTTCAGCAAAGACTGAGAAGTGGAGTGACACTATCGGTTCTTTGTGTTCTAAGAATAATTCTAGTTGCAATGTACTCAGCCTTTTCAATTCTTTTTAACAAGAAGACATTCTGTTTGTTTTATGTATTTAGATTCATACACAGGCAAGTCAGAGAAACGAGAGTAGTAAATAGTCAAGTCTAGAATGTTCCAATGAACACAAAAGGATGTTTGTAGTTTAGTCAAGTCGAGAGTGTTCCGGTGAACACACATGGATGTTTGAAGCAACAGGTGTGAAAACTTGCGAATAATACTGGTTCGTCTCAGTTGCAGTAAATCTGCTGTACAAATATTGAAGATTTGCTCTAGGGAGATAGAGCTTTAATAATGACACCCAGATTTCTAAGTGGCTGGCTAAATTTAATATCAGTGTCACCGATATTTATTGACTCTGGCAGAGGTCATTACTTGGACATTCTTTTTGAATTAAGAAGCAGGACTTGGACATTCTTTTAGAATTAAGTTTCATCTCGCCATGCTAGACTTAGCGTCTCTAAAAGACATTTCTCTACACTGTGGATGGCGAAAACAACATCATTTGGACACCTTGACCGTACAGTTGAGTATAATCAGCATGTTTGTGGTTCACAAGATGGCGAACTTGTAATAACTGGATAGAGGCGTTTGTGCGGATCATAAACAGAACTTATTCGACGAAAGAATCCTATGGGACACTGTCACAAAACGAAAAAATAATGTGAGACACCGTCATAAACGAAAGAATCCCGTGAGACATGATCACAAAACTAAAGAATCCTGTGAGACAGGATCACAAACCTAAAGAATCCTGTGAGACACGATCACAAAACCAAAGAATCATGTGAAATACGATCACAAAACGAATGAATCCTGTGAGACACGATCAGAAAACGAAAGAATCCTATCGGAGACCGTCACAAGTGTTGCATGGACTGATATGTCTACCATTAAGAGACAACGTGTTTCCTTTTGAAGAACATAAACAACACGAGAGCTAAACGTTAAACAAGAAACTAATACAATATAAACATTCCAAACGCTTTATAGTTACACAATTCAAATCATTAGGACAATTCAGTTACAGTAATGGCACATGAATTTTAAAATGAGTATGCCTATTTGTGACACCTGTCCGGGCACCCTTCACTCGTTATGATTATTATTTATTAACTAATATCACATAACTAATTGGAAGTGATAAAGAATCTTAATTTATAGGTATTAACAATTCTCCCACAAGACCAAAATGTCATAATAAGATAGACGTTTTGCTGTCGCATAAAGTTTCTGCAGGTGGAAACTTCTTACGAAAGAAGTAACAAAAATCCGTCTTTTATTTATATTTAATGAGCCCCCCCTCCACCCATTATTACTCCAACATACGATTAAATATGTGTGCAAGAAGGTTAATAAATTGTAAATACATTTATTAAATCAACAATCAAATATACAATATATGAATATAATCAAAAGAGTGTTGACATTTACATCACTCCACACTAGACACTCATTAGTTTATCCTAGCATAGACACACTTAATCAAGTTCATAGACATCAGCAGTTAACTTATATACTTAATCAAGTTCATAGACATCAGCAGTTAACTTAACATATATACTTAATCAAGTTCATAGACATAAGCAGTTAACTTAACATATATACTTAATCAAGTTCATAGACATCAGCAGTTAACTTAACATATATATTTAATCAAGTTCATAGACATCAGCAGTTAACTTAACATATATACTTAATCAAGTCCATAGACATCAGCAGTTAACTTAACATATATACTTAATCAAGTTCATAGACATCAGCAGTTAACATATATACTTAATCAAGTTCATAGACATCAGCAGTTAACATATATACTTAATCAAGTTCATAGACATCAGCAGTTAACTTAACATATATACTTAATCAAGTTCATAGACATCAGCAGTTAACTTAACATATATACTTAATCAAGTTCATAGACATCAGCAGTTAACTTAACATATATACTTAATCAAGTTCATAGATATAATTCATCATAGAAATGACAGTAGAGTTCTAGAGAGATAATTATAGTCAAATGTACATAACTTTTCAATGATGGCAGCTGTCATTAGCACGTTTTCACAATCAAGCGGTTTGCAACAAATCACTGTCGTTCTTATTAGATGACGGTCCAATGTACCCCATCTAGGCACATTAAACAACTGTTCCAGAATCTTCGATGCGCTCACAAAGCACACCATATAGAATTTCCAGAACTTCGTATGCACAATCAAAGCATATCACAAGGAATGTTCCAGACCTTTTGTGATCTCCTCAAGCACACCCTGAGGAATGTTCAAAATAATCTTTGTGAACTCTCGAAACCAAACTCAAGCCTCAGTTTTAGGCCTATTGGCTCTGAAACGGAATTCACAGGAATCAACTTACAGCAACACATTTACTGAATTTACAAATCCTGCAACAATATTCATTAACCTAATACACAAGCAGCATATGAAATATAGCATTGATCAAATTCACAAGTATAATGTACAATGTAAGCAAATTAGTGAACATAGAAATAATGGCTCAATTACATAAAGCATTCTCTAATTCAAAATCATAGATCAATAGCAAACATATACAAAATATTTACAAGTCCATTCTTTCTTTATCAGTTAGTCAGTTAACTCACCAAAAGCTAACGATCACCTTTATACCTGACCTGAGTTATGTCAAAATCAAAGTGATTAGAATATAGAACTTGTTCAACAAAATAACTTTCAGTCCATTCCCATTGGATGAATTTGTTATGAGCAAGTGTGATATTATTAGTCAGAAAAACTACTCATCCACATGGGAATGGTTTGGATTGCTTCAGCAATTTCTAGCATACTCTCCAACAGAGATGTTTACTCCAACTTTGGCAATTACAAAAATATCATCATGAGCGGTGCCCAGGGTCAGGACACATTAACATTGACAACAAATATATAATTATTAAATTTAGAAACAGAGATAGGCAAATTTACTCCGCCACACTATTGATTTATGCTAATTTTACTGAATAGATGGGGGCTTAACATTAAAAATGTCTACATTAGGTCTCTTTATTAGTAAGACCTGTAAAGTAATTACAGGAGATTTCAAAGCAAAGAATGGACAGATATGTAAAGTGTCCATTGAAAACTTCAAAACAAAGGATAATTAATAAAATTATTACTTAGACATTAAGAGTGGAGCCCTCCTGTTAAATCGCATTTCATTACAATAACTGGGAACATTAGGTGTCATCTGACCTTTGATCTGATTGAATGTCCATAACTGCTGATGCTGTTCAAGGCCAGATGATAATTTCTCTCTGTATAATTAAAGGGACCGTGACTGCCCACTCCTAACCAACCTCAACATCGAAAAAAGATGTCTGCAGTTAAGATGCCTCGGCCTTGCTAGTTTCCGATTAAAAAAAAATAAACATAATCTTTATTATTGTTTGGAGGAAAAAAGACATCAATTAAAGATATTGTTTTATATCAAAGGAAAATCGTTTTACTTTTTCAGGAATCTACCCATTGAGATTAGCCACAAACCAACCACTTTTATTTTTTCAAGAAATCCTTGCTCTAGATAACTCATCCGGTATGCTAGACAACGCTCCTCTCACAAGTACAGCAGGATTTACACAATCTTGAGTGGGAAGAAAACAAAATCTCAGATCAAACTAAGATAAGTCTACAAACTAGGACGGACTTCAATCAAAAGTTTAGCGTAACCTAAAGCTTATAAATCTACCTCAAACATTTAACATACTGATAAACGTTATAAAAAAAATTTCATGAAGCTTAGAAGAAAGACATCTTTCTGGCAACATATCACATTTTTGAAAGACTTGAAGTAAAAAGACACTAACTTTTTAATTCATTTTACTTATTCTGCATTACACTCTCTCTTCGGTACAACATATGCAATGTTATTATCACTAGCTGAAATAAAAACACATTGCACACATATAAAAAAAAAATGTCAAATTTCGTTCACTCGAAGACCGAATGGAAACTTACTCTTTCAAAGGTAGCCTAACGAATTTTGTGAGTGACCAGACTGAATTAACAATTCGCAGCTCACAAGGTCGTTTGGTGTTAATATCAAGTAGTTAATATCAACCAAATCTCTACTTCTAATCTACTTCTAATCTCACTCATATAACTTTTAAGCATTTCAGCTTTCAATGTTATAAGGTAGTATCTATATATAGTCTTCTGAATTTTAAAATTAGTACAATATGTTATCTTAAAGAAAGACATTTTACAGAGTCTTGAAAAAAAAGAGAAAAAAAAAAGGGGGGGGGCGATAAATCCATTATTTAGTCATTGAACCAATATCTTTGTGATTTCGATTTTCTTATGCGGTGAAAAGTGAAGATGCCTTAAAACATTGGATCTACTGGCTGTGGCAAAAGCCAAGCAATTTTAATACATGCTACGGAAAGGTCCTAGTTGAAATTAGTCACGTTTCGTGCAATGATATACTGGAACATACTCTAACACTCTACCTTTCTTCTGGACTAAAACTTTACTAATTTACTAATTAGTCGAAAGACGTCCATAGGGACGACAAAACGGTCGTACTCTAACCACTAGTCATCTAACATAAGTAATTCTCCACAAGCGATCAACCAGCTGATTTCTCTGCCTGATTGCCTACGTCATAGTCAGCATGGCGAAGTGGTCATAGGATTTCTAAGGATATAACCGAACAGCTACTCTTAAAATTTAACTTTCAACAGCTGTGAAACTATAATTATAAACTTACTGCTTGTAGTACCTTTCACTTGGGCACGAAACGCTGCGAACTAAGTGACCTTATTCTTTTCTCACTGGGAACCAAGCAAAATGGCGTTCAAAGAGACATGTTCATTATTTATCAACTTAGCACAAACAACCACAATGTTCAACGGAAGAGAGTTTTAAATTATATAGAGAAACAACTTTTAAAAATTCGTCATAACATGTTTAAAAGAATATAATATTATTAATTTCGTCATTGAGATTAGAAAAATTAATAATTAGCAACGGCATTTGTCATCAAAGTATGTAAGTGAGTTTGACTACTGCAGGGTTTCTCAATCGGGGTTCCGCGAGAGGTTGCTAAGTGTTCCCCTAGAAAGGGTGATTGAAAACAATAAGCATAGTATATATAGTAATTTTTATGCAGGGGCTCCCTGAGACCTGAAAATTATTTCAAGGGTTCCTCCAGGGTAAAATGGTTGAGAAAGGTTTGTAGTGACACGCACGCCACTTAGTTAATGCTCAACTAGACATGAATCAAAAGGTCTTTGTCTTGCTCAACTATACATGGATCAAAAGGTCTTTGTCTTGCTCAACTATACATGAATCAAAAGGTCTTTGTCTTGCTCAACTATACATGAATCAAAAGGTCTTTGTCTTGCTCAACTATACATGGATCAAAAGGTCTTTGTATTGCTCAACTATACATGAATCAAAAGGTCTTTGTCTTGCTCAACTATACATGGATCAAAAGGTCTTTGTCTTGCTCAACTATACATGGATCAAAAGGTCTTTGTCTTGCTCAACTATACATGAATCAAAAGGTCTTTGTCTTGCTCAACTATACATGGATCAAAAGGTCTTTGTCTTGCTCAACTATACATGAATCAAAAGGTCTTTGTCTTGCTCAACTATACATGGATCAAAAGGTCTTTGTCTTGCTCAACTATACATGAATCAAAAGGTCTTTGTCTTGCTCAACTATACATGAATCAAAAGGTCTTTGTCTTGCTCAACTATACATGAATCAAAAGGTCTTTGTCTTGCTCAACTACATGAATCAAAAGGTCTTTGTCTTGCTCAACTATACATGAATCAAAAGGTCTTTGTCTTGCTCAACTATACATGAATCCAAAGGTCTTTGTCTTGCTCAACTATACATGGATCCAAAGGTCTTTGTATTGCTCAACTATACATGAATCAAAAGGTCTTTGTCTTGCTCAACTATACATGAATCAAAAGGTCTTTGTATTGCTCAACTATACGTGAATCAAAAGGTCTTTGTATTGCTCAACTATACATGAATCAAAAGGTCTTTGTATTGCTCAACTATACATGAATCAAAAGGTCTTTGTATTGCTCAACTATACATGAATCAAAAGGTCTTTGTATTGCTCAACTATACATGAATCAAAAGGTCTTTGTATTGCTCAACTATACATGAATCAAAAGGTCTTTGTATTGCTCAACTATGAAATAAAGGTCTTTGTCGCAACAACTGAACTCTGTGGTCAACAAATAGATACATTTTAAATAGATGACCGATGGGAGTTTTGAAAACAGATATACACGTGTCAACAACGTGTTACTAAGACGGAAAGTCTCTGTGACTCGCTGTTTCTGTCATTTTGACGTCATCACGCCACGCTGATTCGCGATCTTCAGTAACATGGCGTCCTCCAGTGTGATTAGAAATCCTCGTTTCAGCGTTAAATTCAGCTCGATCTGCTAATGTCCTGCACTCCATCGAAGTGAAAGATAAACCGGATTTAATTTTAGACTATCTTACAACACCGGTCGTTGGTGATGATAAGAACGAAAATGACACTGACAGTGATAAGGAGTAACAGAAGAAGATAAGGCGACTCAGTAGTCTCCTGTGTCAGCGGGTTAAGCTAAGGGTGAACGTGGACTAAAGGGGGGGGGGGGAGGTAGGAAGGCATTAATTTTCTAAACTAACTAAATATAAGATTTTATTTCATTGTAATTAATTTTTATTTCATAACAAAGTATGAAGCATTTTTTCAACAATAAAGATGGTAAACAAACTGATTTTGTAGTGTTGGTGAGGTGTGGGTAAGATGGAGGGGAGGGGGGAGGGGGAATAAATACATCTCTACGTTTAACTTACAAACATTACTATTAGTTATGTTATTTTCCTCTTAAAAGCTACATTTTAAAAAAACTGTAAGAGAACAAATGTACATTTTAAAGGTATCTTAATATGTTTGAAATTAACAAAATTGTTTTAGAGGGTGGAGTTATGCAAAAATCTCTTGACAATATAGCGTTCAATGGATAATTTCTTTTAAATGAGTTTTTGTTGTTTATAGATCATTAAACCAGTGTGTGCCACTTTGTATCAAATTAAAACCATGGCTGCTAAGGAAACAACTTACACATTTCTTTCAATCACAAAAATTTGATTTTCTCGAAATCACATTTTTTTTGGAGGGTACCTATCTCAAATGTTCATAGCATTTACACTATTTGTCTGATTATGTAACTGTTTTCAACATTGAATTCAGTATTAACAATACTACTAGAATATACTGATAACTCAAAATCGATCTGAGGGACACTAGGACTCATTCTGTGGTTGAGCGACACATATTCTGCTTCTCGTTGCATTTGGTTGAGCGACACATATTCCGCCTCTCGTTGCATTTGGTTGAGCGACAAATATTCTACCTCTCGTTGCATTTCATACTAGATTTCCTATTGTTGCTACACTGTTATGATAGCTTTCATTTAGATGATTTTTACCTGAAAAGGCAGTATAGTTCTAACGGAGTGTGATTAGAAAACTTAACTGTTCATGAAAATGACACTAACCGTTGTCTGTATACCTGCACCTGAAGTCCGGCGATGTCATAAAAATTTTGTCTGGACTGGCACAGCAGACTCTAGCCTCACTGATCCTTCCTTTCAGTCATCACATTTAGAGATCTGTTAAAGGGGCTGACGTGACGACACCTCATTAGCAGAGCTTTAACACTAGAGTTGACGAAAACGCCTCAGCACCGAACCGTAATAAAGTTGCTGACTTTATAAAACCTCAGACGATAGAGCCGTGAAAAAAAAAGTCAAGATTGACCTTACTACACATCAGTGGTCATTGTTAGAGCGTAGTAAAGTGACTGACCTAACAAACCTCACTGATCATTGTTGTAAACATTCGCGGTTGAATACAATGCAACTGATGTAAAGTCAAAGAAAGAAAGAAATCCAGTCCCTACACCCCCTTCCCCCGCCTACTAACTACATCGGCACGAGAAAATTTAAATGTTTATTTAAATTAATATGGTTGGGGAGTCATGGGATCATATAGGTCATGTACCATTTATTTGGTTGGACGGGCCCAGTGTCTTTTACGGGACGCACACACACCAATCATCAGCCTGCTGATATGTTATCATCCCAGTGTACCAACAGCGACCAATCGAGGTCAAATGTTTATATTGGATAAAGAAAAGAAAGAAACTCATTTTAGTTATTGAAAACGCACCTAATCCTGAGGTTTTGTGTTTTGTGCCTTTTAACCTTCCAGCTGACAGAGTTCTCGGTACTTGATCTGATACTTCGTGATATCGATTACTTTCGCGTCGTCATTCTTTGTCAAAAGTGTGGCAGTCGGTGTGCCATACATTTACTAAATACACTGATTTAATAAGATTAGTGATTTATAACGAGTCCGCAAGGGCCATAATTCCGCACACATCTCTGTTTCCTTCAGCGCACTGTCTCGAAGCTGTCTTCATGTTGACTCCCTCCCCCCACCCAAGCCATTCTCCCTTCCTCCCCCCACACGAACTCGCTTTTGTAAAACGTACTCACGTGACGAGTTCAACTCGACAAGAGACATTAGCTGAGTGTTGTTGACTTGCCTGGAGTTTCCGGACGCTTCTAGTTTTCGCAGGTGATAGAACCAAGCCAACTCCGTCCGAGTATTTGTGAGTAATGATAATATATATTCAATAATAATAATTATATCTAGGTGTATATGAATCACATTCCACTGGTCACTTGGGGTATTTAAGTTTTTGTAACACTCGCGTAATCATATCTTATTATTGTTTTTGTATTTGAAACAAAGTTTAGTCCGATGTATGATGCTTGTTTGTTGTTTTGTTTGTTCGTTATCGTGCAAGAGTGTGTCACCGTTTCGCCGGTGCCACAGCGCATGGCGTGTGAGGCGACGACAAATTTATGTCTTGAAATTATTTTTGAAAGTGCAGGTATCATTGCTTTTGGAATATGCTGCATTATACAGGTACTTGCGCGTGCTAAATTACATAGAGCGTTTGAAAACGTGAAAGTATGACGCCATGTGTTAAAAAACTGTATGCGCAAAAAGTGATTTCATCACGATACGGACTGAAAATTATAAGTATGCTGGTTGTTCGATTACGTCTGGAGAGCCGCCGACATCCCATCCCGTCAAGCATTTCTATTTCCGGCTTAGCGGAATTATTTAGCATAACTAGCTACGTGTAAAAAATTGTAGCGAACGCGTTAATGCCGTCCATTACAATTGACGATTGAATAGCAATGTCACGAGTTATTCAACGTTAATCTTTATTATGAAGGTGCAACAAAGCGGAGCGGTGTTCGGCTCGTGAATGTGCGAATGCTGTGCGACAACGGACCTCTGTTCGGCTCGTAAATGTGCAAATGCTGTGCGACAACGGACCTCTGTTCGGTTCGTGAATGTGCAAATGCTGTGCGACAACGGACCTCTGTCCGACTCATGAATGTGCGAATGCTGTGCGACAACGGACCTCTGTCCGGCTTGTGGGTGGGCGAACGCTGTGTGACAATGGGGCGCGGGTTCGATGCGACAGTTGAAAAGGTGCATACAGTGACTAGCTGAGGTCACTCTTACTGTACCATCCAGTTTCAAGTGGATTTCTTTTTTTTTTAAATAAGTCTTAAATAATGAAAATGGAATATTAAACTTTTGTATCAAAAATATGGCGGAACATTACGAACTTTGATCTGTATCTACTCAAAAGTCGCAATTAGTATTCAAACCGGAAGTAGTGGGTGTCGCCGTGTCTCTGTACGGTGCACTGTTTACGTAGGGTGAGGGCAAACAGTTTTGAATGTCTTTAGCGACTCTTTGGCTTATGGACAATAAAATAAATGCAAAATAAATTGGCAATAATAACATAAATGAACACTCTTTTCATAACAACCGTTTACCTTCACACGTTTTCATGGTGACGATGCCTTTAATAAGACAACGATTTGTACACATTATGAATTTGGGACTGACGTTTCCTAACTAAGCCTAACCCTCAGTTCTCACTCTGAATTTTTTTTAAAAATTGCTTCTAGAGGGCAAAAACCAGGGATTAAGATGGGATTTTCTGTTGCATTAGTCTTGAATCGTAAATGGTGTTGGTACTTAAAGTAGCAAAGGGAGATTCAGAAGAATAGTCTCCTAACTTCAGGTGGTGCGGACTGAGTGTGAGTTTGTGGACATATTTCACAGCTAGAAAAGCATTCACACGCTAAATTATTCTTTCTGTTCACTGATTAGACAATTCTGCACGTCTTGATTTCGTACAGCAGCTCAAGCTGTAAACCACGCCAATACCTAACCTTCTGTCTCACTTGGATCATATAATGAAACTCACAGTTATACTCCCCTCCCCTCCAACATCTCTTTCTATTAATCAATAATGGACCTAGAACGAGTAATCAACACGTAGGGCAGTTCTAACTTTTCACTTTTCACTCTCTATCGTTCAGCTCGAAAGGAAATAAACTCGTGGATTCGGTTTGGAATAAACAGTTGTAACACACACACACACACACACACACACACACACACACACACACACACACACACACACACACAAATCCCCAGCAAATTACACTTTTAAAGAATCAAAGCAGTTTAAAAATCATGTGATGCTTACACAAGTACACACCCGCACCCATAAACACATCCCTGTAAAGCACTTGTTCAGTTTTCAAAATCTACTTTAATTTTCATTACTTCTTCTTTAATCTTTCCACTGCTAGTCAGTAGGCATTGACATTAACGCTCTTTTGAATTGGTCACACATGGGGAGATAAAACACTGTGTTTGTCAAATGGGAGGGGAGAGAATGGGGATATTCCGGATACAGACAAAGAAAAACAAACCGTGCTTTATCACTTGTTCTTTCCATCACGTTTGGATAACACTAGAAGTAAGTACATGTAGAACTCACAGTGGCGTATGCGCGTGAAGTGTGGGAGGAGAGAAAGACGACAAAGAGTAAAATCTTGTTTAATTAATTCCGAAACCCGATCTTCCATTCCCACACATCATTTCAGTGAACAAATACAAAGGACAAACAATGAAAGGACGCATCACAAACGTCCAGGATGCACTAGTAAAGCATAACATCCTTGTGTTTAGTGAAGGAATGTTATGCTTTACTAACTAAACTTACAGTGGCCGACGCCGCGACAAGTCAGGCCGGAGATTACAGGACTAAGGGAGTTGGAAAACTTAGGGCTGAGCTTTAACTAGAATGTTAGAAATTTGAATGCTACAAGGTTAAAATCGCTACTCTTGCTACTAAAGTAATAAGTTTAAACTTATTATTATTAATTACATTATTATTCTTAAACATAAAGTATTATTGGTAGTAGTTAAGATATCTTTATCACTTATAATTTTAATGAAATCGTGAGAAGGTGGGCCAACACACCATACTCACTCCATGACATTTGGGTAACGCCTGAAGTAAATACTCATTCCATGACGTTTGGGTAACGCCTGAGGTAAGCACTCACTCCAATGATAAACATAAACGTATAACAAAAGAAAATAAATTGCTGAAAAGCTAAAAGTTAAAAAATAGAACATCGCATTAATTGAGGAAAATTGTCTCCATTTTTCGATGTGTCAGATTCGACCATTTACCTAAGGAGAATTCTTCGCTGCCTAACACCCCATAAAAAAATAAATAAATAAAATTAAAATATTAGAAACATTATAACAAATGTTGTCCTGCATATGCCAAAACTAAATACCTTTGCTTTAAAATAGTAATTTATATAACAAATACTTAAACTAAAACTTCTTTCATTGATGGAAAATGTATTATAACATCATGCTTGTACAGGAATTAGTTTTTATATTTACTGATAACCTGCCTATAACTTGACATAGAGTCCCGGTAGGAATTCTACAGTCTACGCCATTCTGCGGGCACCAGTAAATTACTATTTTCTTGTATAATAGGTTTATTCTCTATTACTTGTAATAAATAAATAATTTCACTTGTCTAGAAATATTTGCATTCAATTTTCTAACACTATGATTTTGATTTCCCTTTAACAGTCAGTCAGATTATTGATATCGATTTTCTATCTGATGAAATTGTCCAGTCTTGGCTCCTGATACAGCGAACCCTGTTGAATTGTTATTGTTCTTCAGTCTTGACCCCGATACACTGAATAAAGATGAATTGTCCAGCCATGGCTCCCAACACAATGAACCCTGTGTAAAGTTGTCCAGTCTTGACTCCCAACACAATGAACCCTGTGTAAAGTTGTCCAGTCTTGGCTCCAGATACAATTAACCCCGTGGAAAGGTGTCCAGTCTTGACTCTCATTACAATGAACCCTGTGTAAAATTTCCAGTCTTGTCTCCCGATACAATGAACACTGTGTGAAGATGTCCCGTCATGACTCCCAATACAATGAACAGTGCACAAAGTTGTCCTGGTTTGGTCCCCCCAAAATTAACATTGGATCAGTTTGTCCCGTCTTGGCTCATAGTAAGTGAACACTGGGTCAAGTTGTGCCATATTGGCTTATAATAAATGAATACTGGGTCAAAGTGTCCAGTCTTGGCCCATAATAAATGAACACTGCGTAAAGTTATCCCGGCTTGGCCCCTCACACAGTGAAAACTGCGTAAAATTGTCCAGTCTTCTGATGCACAACTTGTCTCCCAATAAATGAACATTGTGTAAAGCCGTCCAGTCTTGACTCCTCTTGCAAAGAATCCTGTGTAAAGATGTCCCGTCTTGGCTCCCAATACAATGAACACTGGGCAAAAGTGTCCAGTTTTGACTCCATGAACAATGTATAAGAAAAACGTACAACTATTTCTGCTATCTGCTCGATTCGGGTCGTTTGCCAAGTGGCGGTTAACAAGAGCTTTTGATAAAGATGACTTTCCCACGAGCACCGATAGTGATCAGTCTGTGTCGCGTGTGATTATAGTAATAAACAGGAACGGAAGGATCAGATGGCAACAAGTCTTCTTTAAATTCGGTAACTGACATTACTTCTCCGGTTCCCGTCAGACGTGCGTAGAAGGAATGGAAGAGCGTTTGGAAAAGATCTGACCGGCCGTAACATGCGGTCGCCTTAGAGGATTTCGACCTTCATACAAATTCATCGAGGAATGGGTATTAATGGATTCAATTGCTCCTGAGATATTTAGCGAAGTTAAGTTGGTAATTTTTATGTTGTTTCAGCAGTTATCCAATAAAATGCCTCGACAATCAAAGAGGAAAGAATAAACGGATTTTTTTTTTAAAAAACAAAAACTAAACTGATATTTGTTTCATTTCGATTTCAAGAAATAATTTAATAGATTTACTTTGGAAATTGTTGACTCGACACGTTCATCCATTTTTGTTGCAACACTCTGTTGCAACACTTTGTTACAACACTCTTTTACAACACTTTGTTGCAACACTAGCTAGTCCTAGATGTGTAAGATACATTATTGCTTCCTTTGTCTTTGTTCCATAAAGACAAGACAACAGAAAATATTTGTTTATTTAGATAATTTTCAACTGGGTAGTCTCTATACTTTCACAATTGGGTAGTCTTTATACTCTCACTGCTGTCGTCACAAGTGCACTTAATGCTCTGTTTGTTTGCGTCGTTGTCACTATTGTCGTTGTCTTTGTCATTGTCATTATTATCATTGTAATGTCTCTATTACATCAGACGGTTCGCTGAGATGATTTATATCACTGTGCTTAACATTTTATTACGAAATAATGTTAAATGTTGAGAGGGCGGTGGGGGGGGGGGAATAAAGATTATTCATCTAAGATGATCTAAGACTTACTTCATTGCCTTCCAATAACATATTTCGGATCTGAGATTTACTTCTTTACCTTCCAATAAACATAATTTGGGTGTGAGATTTACTTCTTTAGATTCCAGTAAACAAATTTTAGACTTACTTCTTTACCTTCAAGCAAACAATTTTGGATCCAAGATTTACTTCTACACCTTTAAGTTAACATAGTTTTGGATATTTTTGTTTTTTACTCGCACTGTTTTTACTCCAATCATAAAATTCGCCAATTTGCCAATTTATGAGGTTTTTTGTAGTTTTTTAGTTGTAAACTTGTTCGGTTTCAGTAATAAATTATATTTTTACATAAAGCATGAAAATACGCTTACATACAATAAATTATAATGCAATTAATTATGATACGTGTTAACATAATGAATTACAGAATGATTTTACATAATGCATTAAAAGACAATAGATTATAATACGTTTTACTTAATGCATTATGGTATGTTTACGTAATATATTGCAATGCAATAAATTAAAATACATTTTTACATAACACATTACAGAATACTTTTGCATAATAAATTACAAAACAATAAATTACAAATAAATGTTTACATAATACTTTATGGTATGTTTTATAAAACAAATATTACATAACAATAATCTATAATTCATTTTATATGCTGCTTAATGGTATGTTTTATATAATAAATGCACAGCAACTTATAATACATTTTTAGGTATTGCTATATTGTATGTTTACACAATAAATTTAAAAAAGTAAACTGTAATGCGAGTTTACATAATACTTTAGACCAGGGGCGGGCAAACTTTTGAGACCGCGGGCCAGATAAAACTTTTGGAACAGTTCGCGGGCCGGATAGATGACCAAATATCACAAGTCCAGCAAGTTCAGAATATAAAATGAGAACAAAAGTAAAAATTTTAAAAAAACTAACTCAGTTTCATGATTAATGAGATGGATGGTGTTGCTTACAATGAATAAGTGATTCAATGTCTGGCTTAACTGATGAGGTTGACAAGCGAAGAATGTCATTTAGATGACGGTCAGAGAGTTGAGAGCGAAGGCGACTCTTTGTATATTTCATCTTTGAGAACAGTTGTTCACAGCAAAATGTGCTTTCGAACATAGCTACAATGCGCTGAGCATGTTTAACAAAATGTGGAAACTTGCATGGTAGGATGACATCACGAAAAAAAGAAAGAGGAGAAGAAGTGCGGAACTTTGCTTTTAACTCATTCTTTGAGCAAGGAGTAGTGAAACTTCATAACTGGCACGTGTCACTTTTTCATGCACAGATGTTTGCTTATGAAACATCAAACTGCTTTTCTCTATATTGCCTGTGAGTTTAGCAATAGTATTCTTTTTCTCAGAGGCAGACATTAAACCGAATTTCGAAGTTAAGTGTACTGTTTCCCAGTGACAGGCACATTAAACTTTTTGAAGACAGCAACAGTTTTCAAAGAGATCAGACACTGAGCTTGTCCAAATCGTTCTATGAAAAAGTACTTCTCAACCACTCAGAGTTAAATGTCCGACTTTCCATATCCACTTTAAATTTTTTAGGATGCTGGGGTTGCAGACATGATTGTGGGGAGGGGGGAATAATGGCAAAGAAATAGCAGAAATGCAACAACCAGTTGGGTTGTGATGGCAGAAGACTGTGAGTTTCAAATGCCACACCTCTAGCCCTCCTTCCTCTCACCCAATTGTAACGGTGAAGGTCAGGTCACGACTGAGGCAGAGTACAGATGCTGACATACATTATTATTGTAGATCTATCCTAGGCCTAGGAGAGTTCAAAAGTCAACGAACTATAAAGAGATGCTAGTGTAATATATATAACCGCAGGCATAAATTGTACATGTGCACACGATTCTGTGTGAGTAATTCAAACTGTTAAAATTACATGTAGTCTTTAGACTAGTTTAGCCTTGGCGGTTTGACAGCGTATAACAATGCCCAGTTGTTTTGGTGACTTTTGTTTTGCGGGCCAAAAGCAATAAGTGTGAATGGCTTGGCGGGCCAAAAGCAATAACTGTGAATAGCTTGGCGGGCCAAAAGCAATGTTAACTGTGAATAGCTTGGCGGGCCAACAAAAAATGCTTCGCGTGCCAGGTTTGGCCCGCGGGCCAGAGTTTGCCCGCCCCTGCTTTAGACTTTAGAGTATGTTTTTACTTAAAGTACAAAACAAAAAACTATCATTCGTTTTTATATAATGCATGGTTTATTTTATACAATAAAGTCACAACATTCACTTATAATATGTTTTACATTAAAGTACACAACATTCACTTATAATTTTTTACAATAAAGTACACAACATTCACTTATAATATGTTTTACATTAAAGTACACAACATTCACTTATAATATGTTTTTACAATAAAGTACACAACATTCACTTATAATATGTTTTTACAATAAAGTACACAACATTAAATTGTTTTTACAAATTGCGCTATGGAATGTTTTAAATAATAAATTATAAACAAGTTTAATACTCTTACAAGCTGCGTGATGATATGTTTTGTATATTAAATTACAAAATAATTAACTACAATTCATTCTTATTCATTGCATTATGGTATTTTTTACAAAACAAATCACACAACAATAAATGATAATGCATTCTTACAATTTGCATTATATTTACACAATAAATTACAAAATAATTAACTATAACTCATTTATAAATGCATTACGATATTTATGTAAATAAATTATAATCAGTTCTTAACTAATGAACTGTGAAATGTTTTACATAATAAATTACACAATAGTAAATTATAATGCGTGTTTACATATACACAATAAATTACAAAACAAAAAATTATAATACCTTTGTTCATAATGTACTGTAATATGTTTTGCATAATACATTATAAAACAGTAAACTATAATACGTGTAAAACAAAAACAATCCCAGCCACTTTGGATTATTATTGATATTAATAAAATAATATTATATATTTTCTAATTTGTGTAATTTTTTCATGCAAGTTTGTTATGGTTAATTTGTATGCACCCTTATTTAACGGAATGTTCCTCTTTGAACCGCTGTTGTAACCTTCTATTTGTTTCGACATACGTCTCATGGAGGCGTGTTGATGTGTGTAACGTACGTATAGGCGTGTTGGTGTTTGTAACGTACATGGAGGCGTGTTGGTGTTTGTAACGTACACGGGGGCGTGTTGGTGTTTGTAACGTACATGGAGGCGTGTTTGGTGTGTGTAACGCACATGGAGTCGTGTTGGTGTGTGTAACGCACATGGAGGCGTGTTGGTGTTTGTAATGTACAGATGACTTTATCATGCTTTATCTAGTCAGCGCTGCGTGTTGTTTTGATTAAGTGGAAAACAATAGCAAGGTGTCTGCCTGATCGCTGACGGGTCGTTGACAGGTCGTTGACAGGTGCAGGAGCTGACAGAAAATGGCCATCTATATGCATGAATGACATTCCTGGAATAAAACTAGACAAACAACAACCGCACCACCCACCCACCCCTAGGCAAACAACTACTGCTTCACCCCCTTCCATATAGGCTTTCAGATTAGAAATAGATGCTAATACTAATAAACCAAATATACAAACATACAAAAAACACGACACACCAAAAGGCACTCCAACACACCCAATGCACAACACTGCAAAGCAACGTCCAGACTAAGATTCAACTCCACATATGTAACTCACAATCCCACAGGCCGGGCATCTATTGCCGAACAGAAAACAACATACAGTATTTCCACTTGCAGCATCCATTACATCACTCATTAACATCACACAGCTACTACAAACAGATCCCACACTCTACTACTCGTTACTATACCCACAGTCACACCGAGTCAGAAAAGCTAATCCAAAATACACTCACAACATTCCTTGCAGAAACAAACGCACACCACCTACTATGAAACACCTAGCAAAAGAGGCAGGGATAAAAATATATATCTTTCATCACAGACAAACATTTTTTTAAAAATTCAATAATTAACAACACATCCAATACAGCACCAACATCTACAAGTGCAATCACTACTGCCGCCTGCATTGAAACCGATCACCGCCCTCTCCACATTCAGCTAAGAAGTCCTCACAAGAGCCATCCAAGTCCCAGGATGGAAAATCTACGCGGCACCTTAAGAAAAAAAAGGTCAGTGAGAAAAAAAGAAAGCAATGATTATAATCTGACTTGTGGCGTGTGTATCCGCTGCACGATTCGATAGACAAGGCCTGTGTAGTGTGGTGTGTAGTGTAGTGTAGTGTAGAGTGGCAATGCCTTTTAGAGTGAGACTCCAAACGGTTGTCTATAATAGTTATGAAAATATCCCGATTTCTCTATCAGAAGACAGTGTGGTTTGTGGAGCAGGTGGCCCTGGGAAGGCCAGGAGTTTTATGTGTCCTCCCTGTATCTGTATTGTTCTGTCACCATTTGATGTCCACATTTGTTCTGTCACCATTTGATGTCCACATTTGTTCTGTCGCCATTTGATGTCCACGTTTGTTCTGTCGCCATTTGATGTCCACGTTTGTTCTGTCGCCATTTGATGTCCACGTTTGTTCTGTAATAACGATCTTTGTTTAACTGAATGCTACTTGCTTGCTAATGTAGGGGGGCGCTTTCGGCTTCCGCCGCTTTCGCGCTAGTAAATGTTATTAGTTGATTTACTTTGTTATAGAGTGGGATTCATTTTTGCATTGATTTGTGAAATGAAAACAATGGTCCTTTGAATGTTTTTACAATTTCTTCCTATAATTTGTCTGTAGCTTTAATAATTAGTAGCAAAATTTACCCCGACAGTCACAAACTTCCAATGTGCTTATATATTATAGTATATGGTACATAATAAATTATCAAACAATCAATTGTGATATATGTTTATACATAATAAATTATCAAACAATCAATTGTGATATGTTTATACATAATAAATTATCAAACAATCAATTGTGATATGTTTATACATAATAAATTATCAAACAAACAATTGTGATATGTTTATACATAATATATATTTAATATATTATAATCCAAATAAATAAGTTCATAAAAATGCATTGCAACATGCATTTATTTAACAAATTACATAACCACCTCCACCTGTTTATTTTTGTACAAAATTAAATTGCAATATCTCTTTTAGACAGGCAGGTAGTGTTGATGGACGAATGGATAGACAAAGAGGCCAGAAATTGTCCCTCAATAATAAGAGAACTAAGGGGGAGAGAGAGAGAGAGACTTTGAAACTTAAACTTCCCTATGTGAACGATCATAATAATACTAATATAACATTACTGTGAGAACTCTGTAACGCAAATTGCCTGGGGTGTGAGGATATTCAATCTTTCAGTTTCCATTACCTTTACGATGTGAGTTATGTCCCTTGAAAAAGAAATCTGAGTTGTCCATCTTTTAGACATGTCCATCATCCATGATGATCTATGTCAAGACACCAAGCTGAATGGCATAGAATTGGTTAGTTTGAATAATTTGCAATTTGATGCAGAGGGAAATAACAAATTTAATTTATTTCTTGTCTGATGCTTTTTTCTTCATTTGCATGCAACTCGCGACTGTAAGTCTGTTTTAGTTAATTTCTTATAATATGATCTTCTTTTCTGTCTGACTATTTTCTGAAACTTTCGTCACCACCACCAACCCCACCCGTCAAATTTTATTCTCCAGTTGTTTTGTTTTTTAAATGTATCACTGATTTAATTTTTCTCCATCTGTGGTCTGACTTTAGGGTCTCAGAGTAAATTTTAAAAAGCAAAGACAAAACAAACTTCGAACAAGAAATTTCAGTGTTTCAATTTTTGAACATTAAGTTTCGAAGGTTTAGATTTTCGTGCTCATTTCAGTAAGCATTACGACGCGAAATCAGCGCTTATTGAATGCCACACTGTAGCAAACGAGGAACACGACGACGGAGTTAATCACTCTGCTTTGTAACGATCGTTTTGGGAGGAGTAAGGGTTGGGGAGAAACAAATCACACTACGTGTCACATTATATGTTACATATAAAGTCGCATGTGTCACATTATACCTCACATATACAATCGTATGTGTCAATGTGTGGGTGTTATATTATTGATTAAAGGTAAAGAAGCAAGGTGGAGCAGGAGTTCTATATCGTTCAGGAAGTGCGATGTTCGAATCTCGTCCAGGGTGAAATGTTCGCAGTGCACGTATATATGTGGTATGTGCGAGTGTGTATGTGTGTTGTGCACTACTGTGCATATGTGATTTGAACGAGTGTGTACGTGTGGTGTACACGAGTGTGTATGTTGTGTACATGTCTGGCGTGCGCGTGTGAGTGTTTGTGTAGTGTGAGTGTGCATATGTGGTGTGAACGAGTGTGCATTTGTGGTATGCGCGAGTTGTATTTTATTATTTAATCAATACATTTCTGTCCTTTATTTAATATTCAGAAAGGGTTGATTTGTTTGTTAGTCCGTAATAGACCTACATGTTTATTATAGACTTGATTGTAAGTCCTTATAGATAAATGTTTATTATAGACTTGATTGTAAGTCCTTATAGATAAATGTTTATTATAGACTTGATTGTAAGTCCTTATAGATAAATGTTTATTATAGACTTGATTATAAGTCCATATAGACCCCCAGCGTGTTTAAGTACCATATAAAATAATATTTAATTCATACATTTAATTATTAATATATTTATTTATACTGAGCATACGTTGCTATACTTAAAAGTCCGTATACACATGTGTTCTATAGACTGAGCGAATGCCACCGACACGAAAATTGGCATGGATACTGATCTCGCTTATCAGTAAAGCGTTTGACTTTTTTTATCCTCGGTCTCATGATATCATAAATACGAACGACTCTGATTGTTTATTTTATTATAACGACAGATTCGAAATTGAGAGGTCATAAAATAAATTAGTGATATCTGAAAGTCAGCCAATCACAATAGCTTGAATTTTTGAATGAATTAAATCGTACATGTGAGGAATAAAGACCGGCCATACTCTGAAGAGGTTCGTGTTGTCTCCCCACTAGGGGATGCAAATCTAATATTACTTTAGTCTTTACTGTTGAACGCAGCAGTATCCAAACGGATCGGCCTGTTGGCAAGTCCCTGTACGTGCATGAGTGACTGTCGATCTGCTTGCTAGTCGGTCGGTACATAGGTTGGTAGGTAGGTAGTCTACTAAGAGATGCAACGATTCCTGGTCTCTTCGAATCAGCATTGGAATCTGTTTCTTTCTTATTATAAATCAATAACATTATAAGCAGAACGGAGAAATTATGATTATAATAAATAAATTAGTGGTTAATTTATCGGTACGGTTGGAAGCTTGTTTGGGTATGGGTATGAGTCAGGGTATGCCAAGGAGCTAGCTTACGATATGATTACAATTACATTTTTGTGTTCAAAATGGCTCTGATAGCTGTCAGTATGGGTATATACATACAGACCTAATTTGGTTTGTTAGAATAGTTACAAGACTACTTTGTCAATCTTGTTGACATATAGCTTTTTGACGACAAAGCAAGCGTGATCTTTGGTTAGTGGTTTGCAGACATGCTTTTTGACGACAAAGAAAGCGCGATCTTTGGTTAGTGGTTTGCAGACAGTGCGTACAAATGAACAGATCAGTCTATCGTTTAATGTAAATGGTGGACGACAAATTCCAGATGAAATTATTAACAAGATTTGGTGTTATTTGTGTCTGATTACCACTAGTCATGTACTGCCAGTTTGATTAAACGTCTTTACATCGTTCTGGAGCGTCATAATAGATATGGCACACCAACGTCAGGGTTTGTAGGCATTTACTTGAACATTGTTGTAAGGTTTGTAGGCATTTACTTGAACATTGTTGTAAGGTTTGTAGGCATTTACTTGAACATTGTTGTAAGGTTTGTAGGCATTTACTTGAACATTGTTGTAAGGTTTGTAGGCATTTACTTGAACATTGTTGTAAGGTTTGTAGGCATTTATGTGAACATTGTTGTAAGGTTTGTAGGCATTTACGTGAACATTGTTGTAAGGTTTGTAGGCATTTACGTGAACATTGTTGTAAGGTTTGTAGGCATTTACGTGAACATTGTTGTAAGGTTTGTAGGGATTTACGTGTACATTGTTGTAAGGTTTTCAGGCATTTACGTGAACATTTTTGTACGGGTTGTAGACATTTACTGAAAATGTAGACATGTGTCCTTCCCAGCTTAGGGTGTAATAAAGTCATTTATTTAAATATTATTGTACGTATGTCCTCTCCAGCGTTGGAGAGCTTCGTATTTCACTCAGTACAATAACAACAATTAAAACGATATTGTTAATTTTCTTTATGAAATATTTGTAATTTTAATGACTAAATAAAACGTTTCCAAACTTCTAAGTGCGTTTTGTTTTCTGTTTTTCTATTTCTATTTAGAATGGCCTGATGTCGATATATTGTCCAGCCGTTTGAGACAGTAATGGAAACAAATTCTTAAAAGCAAAAAGAAAAAAAGCAAAGTACAACTATAATAAATACTTATCTCCCCCTCCCCCAGGTGACTGACTGCAACGGAGAGAGAAAAAAATATTGCTCTTCTGGACGTGTCCTCTGCCTGTCGCTCAGAAAGGAATATTTGAGAAAGAGTTACCACTCGCTGAACATAGGGATCATTTGGAAAGAGTTACCACTCGCTGATCACATGTTTTCTTGGTGTCGCCCAAAGAGTGCACCTGATGAACTTGACCTTGTCTGAGTGTTAATGTCCTGGTAAGGTCTTCCTACGCTTGAATGTCAGCGGCAAGTTTTGGATTGTGATTACTACTGAAAACATTTTCCTTTCTCAAGTATTCATTTTTTTAAAAAATATTTATTTTGGGGATTGGTGTTACTTCTCACTCGAAGTAAAACTTCAAGTTCTAGAAAAAACTGACAATCATTGAAAATTAACTTAACAATGGTTTAACACATTCGCGAAACATCGACAGTATTTTAGGCACATTCTTTGAGAGACACTGCTTCCATGTTATCTATAATGTCTATAGTTTATACTGACAGCATATAATATCTACATTATATTTTTTAAGTACATAGCATCTCTATTATACATTGACTATGCATAAAGTCTACAAGTACAGTGCATAATTTCTACATTATACATTATAATTAAATAATGTCTGCATTATTGTTGCGATTTGCATGCATGCATGCTTCTCGCGAGTCCCTTACAATTCCACAAACACGACTGTGGATCTGATTAATATTCAAACTGTCTAAATAATGTTCAAGTAGTCAGTCTAACTAATGTTCAAGTAGTCAGTCTAACTAATGTTCAAGTAGTCAGTCTAACTAATGTTCAAGTAGTCAGTCTAACTAATGTTCAAGTAGTCAGTCTAACTAATGTTCAAGCAGTCAGTCTAACTAATGTTCAAGCAGTCTAAATAATGTTCAAGCAGTCTAACTAATGTTCAAGCAGTCTAACTAATGTTCAAACAGTCT
This sequence comes from Sinotaia quadrata, assembly GCA_028829895.1. NCBI lineage: Eukaryota > Metazoa > Mollusca > Gastropoda > Architaenioglossa > Viviparidae > Sinotaia > Sinotaia quadrata. Next base: position 27,542,592 of record CM054183.1, on the reverse strand, counting down.
AGTCTAGTCTCTCACTAGTTTCTCGAACATAATTATTTTCTCCTGACAAGAAAATGTCGTCATGCAAATTGTACGCATTCGTAAGACGTCCAGGCCATCTGCTTCCACACATTTCTTGTCTCGCGACGTCACTTGGTGCACACCGGCGTGGGGAAAAATCTGTGTGTTTGAACTAAACTTTGTTAGAACAGGAATGCCTGTTTGAGTAGTACTAAGCATTGGAAATTCAAAGCCTCGTAAATTTCATTGTGACAGGTTATGATACGCAGTTGGGGCAAGGTGTGACAGACAACGAGTGTGACAATAGCGGGATGAAATAACTAAGTTACCAAGCAAGATTAAAAAAGTGTCTGTGATCTACACAACTTAGTCTGATAGGTAAGATCCTGGAAACAAAGATGGTAGGGGGTATTTCTGCCTGGTTTCGTGGAGACATTTGATGGTTTTTTCAAAAGTTACCTGTGGGGAAAATGCTATCCTGTTACCTCTTTGTTTGCTGGGGGTGGGATGGGAAACATTTAAACAAGTGCATACTACTCTTTGTTGAAAGAACAAATTTAAACAAGTGATTTCAATGTTTGATCATAGATCAACATCAAAACCTTAGTCTGCTTTCAGTAGCTCTGACGGCTATTTGTCATTTACTAAACTGGTATTTTATATCATTTAATTTGAAACTTTGTTTTACAGTGAAATGATTAAGAAAGTGTTGTCTTTGAACTAGAAGCAGCATCTGATCAGATTATTGTTTTAAAATTGTATTCTTCCTTCTTTCCTTTTTACCCATCTAAAAACATTTTTATAATCTTTTTAAACACGGAACTAACTCTCTTCATTAAATCAATAATCTAAAAATTAAAAAAAGCAAGAGTTTGAATTTTACAGTAAATTTTACTTCTGAAATAAAAATAATAATAAACAAATTAGGTACGCTGGAATAAAACTTTGTGACATAGATCTAGGAACACTTATGACACAGACAGCAATATGGCGCATCAATTCAGGCAGATTGAACACATGTTCGTATTCCTTGTCATCTTCGGCATCCTCCTCCTGCTGATTCCGACCAGCGTTCTATACAAATCTTCCTCTGCCAACCATAATTCGTTCGCCTGGAAGGCAAAGCTTAGTCGAAACGTTTTGCGTGACGTTAAGCACAGTAATGGTGACGACACAAGCAATTCAACACTCGGCACGTGGGCAGAAATGTCTTCGCCAACGACCGTCCTTGACCCTGCATGGCTGAAAGGCACGCCGAAGTCGGTTGCACCTGTGGTTGCTACCCGACAGCACCCGCTCCTGTCCGGGTACTTAATAGAAAACCCGCGATTGTGCCAGAAAGTCAGCGTTGACCTGTTGATCGTTGTCCACAGCGCCGTCCCCAACTTCCAACTTCGCCGGAGCCTCCGTGAAACGTGGGCGAATACCGCTGTGTTCCGGAACATCAGTATAAAGACCATTTTTGTTCTCGGGAAAAGCGTCAGCAAGAACGCGCAGCTTCGCCTCAACACCGAACAGGCAGCCTACGGGGACCTGGTGCAGGGAGACTTCGTGGACGAGTTCTCGAACCTGACGAGGAAGGCCCTCACTGCTCTCCGCTGGGTGAATGACCACTGCGTGCACGCTCGCTACGTGCTCAAGGCCGACGACGACATCTTCGTCAACGTCTTTGCGCTAGCCGAGTACCTGCTGCCTCGCCTGGCGGGCGCGGAACGTGCAGTGCTGTGCAACGTCAAACCCAACAACACCTCCATCATCGAACGAGCGCCCGGGAAAAGGTGGTCCCTGCCGAAGCATCTGCTTCCTGGACGCAAGTGGTGGCCGACGTTCTGTACGGGTTTTGTGATCGTCCTGACAACGGATCTCATACCGCTGTTGTACAACGCCTCGTTTGCAGAGCCGTTCTACCCAGTTGACGACACGTTCTTGTATGGTGTACTGCCCGAGAAATGGCCGGGAATGCTGCTGCAGCGGCAGGACCTGAACGGTAATGTTACTCTGGTGAGCTCGCTCTTGCTGAAGCAGTATGAAAATTTCCGGGAGCCGGTGACGTACGTCGCGGGGAATGCACCGGACGAAGCGAGCCAAAGTCGCCTGTGGCGAGCCACGATTGCAAGACTGACTCCATGGGGTAAATCCCGCGCGAGCATTTCACACCTCTGGCAATCCATGGGGCCTTCAAATTTGTGATACTTTCAGCTGTGGGCGTGGTATTATCATGTGTGAGTTGTATTGTTTCAAGATGAAAACTCTAGGTGCTAATGACCCCAAACACTGGTCAATGAGAATTATTTCAAAGTGAAAACACTAGGTGCTACTAACAAACTTTGGCCACTGTGAATTATTTTTAAGTGAAAACACGGGCTGCTACCAAATTCAAAACATTCGGGAATTTGCTTCGCAAAACTTTCCTGACTTCCTGAAAGCGAAAGCGTGGATGTAGTGAATGTCATCAAACGTCATACACGCATCAGAGCTTTCGTCTTTACATGCGTATTTTTCGCGTGACGCATGACTCTTATATGTGGGAGGTTTTCATACAGCCTAAGGACGAAGGATATTCTCAAAAATATTAGATTTAAAAAGAATAAACAATCGCATCTTTTCCTGTCAAATTATTGCATTTATTTTTAACTATTATTTATTAAATTTGAATCCGGCATTATTAGATTATTATGGGTCAAAACAAGTAGAACTCAAATTTACTATAATTATTTTCAACAAACTGGAGTACTTTAAAAAGTAACAATTTGACGATCTTTTTGTTTAAATAAAACAACAAGAAAAAGAAATTGCTCTTACTTAATTAAGTATTATTGTGTGTTTTAGAAAATCCATTTCTACATTGTTACATTTCTAATAGTATAAGTTTATGTGTTATTATTTATTTACGTATTAGAATAGATTTATTTGTTAATGCAGGTTTAAACTTTAGCACACGTTTATGTGTTATTATTTATTTACGTATTAGAATAGATTTATTTGTTAATGGAGGTTTAAACTTCAGCACACGTTTATGCACTAGTACAAGATATTATGTACTAGTAGAAGTTTAGATATTATTACACATTTATTTATTATTAGAAATGTATGGTTTAGTATATATTAATATATTAATTCAACTGTATGTGTTAATAAATGACGTGTATATTTGTACACGTTCATGTAATTGCACATTTTCTGCTTTAGCATACTTTTTGAATTAGTATATTTTATTACGTGTATTTTGTACATATTTATTTTTTATGCTTTTTATGCAATAGCACACTATTATATTGTTATGCATTCGAACATTTTCTGTATTTATTCATGTGTTTGTATTCCAACATTATGTGCAGTAAAACATTCTTTACATTAATTTTGTCTCGGGTATTTACCGCTGTTTAGTAGACACTTTGACGGTAAGTGTACAGTATTTCAAGTTGGTGAAGACTATCTTAGTTTCAGTATCAGTATAAAATTTTAAGAATGTTAAGACCTTCTCAATTACTCCTCACGTGTGCTGCATTTCATCTTACGAGATTTCCAAAACGTAAAAAGGTGTCATTACTATTGACTGAGCTCAGTAGGGTAAAAAACGTGGGGAATGCCCTTTGACCTCGGGGTGAAAACACCTACGGTGCATTGCAAAGGATCTTTAGTTCACTCGGGAGAATAAGTCAGAAGTCCGTCATTGGAGATAATAAATAACAGCAGTTTATTACATAGTACAAACATATAAACCGAGAGAATGTGTCAACGATTTGCGATCGAGTAAAATGTATTAGATATTTCACCCCACACTCTTTACTTGACAGCATATCACTCTCTCTCTCTCTCTATTTGATAATATCTCACTCTCCCTACTTGACAACATGTGAGTTTATCCCTCTCTCTACCCGATAATAATATCTCTCTGAACAGCAATTGACAATGCACAGCTCTCCTAGATAACAGCTTATTTGTAATCCCCACTTACCAATTTGTCACTATCACAATATGACAGTTTGACATGACAGCAAATCAATTTCCCACCATGATAGCCTGTCACTCTCCCTACACTATAGCATGGTGTCACCCCCACCCACACATACACACGTGACATGTCACTGTATCCACGTGACAGCATATTACTCCCCCATTATGATAGTATTTCTTTCCTTCTAGAAACTAACTACTTTCTTTGCACGAAGGCGAACGATTTTTCCGTGTTTTATAAATAGTTTTGTCATTGGATGGATGGATGGATGGATGGATGGATAGATAGATAGATGGACGGATAGATAGATAGATAGAGATAGACAGACAGACGGACGATGGATGGATGGATGGATAGATAGACAGATAGACAGATAGATAGAGATAAACGGACGATGGATGGATAGATAGATAGATAGATAGATAGATAGATAGATAGATAGATAGATAGATAGATAAACAGACAGAGATAGACAGACGGACGATGGATGGATAGATAGATAGGTAGATGGATGGATGGATAGATAGATAGATAGACAGACGGACGATGGATAGATAGATAGATAGACAGATGGAATGACGACGGATGGATAGATAGATAGATAGATAGATGGATGGATAGATAGATAGACAGAGATAGACAGACGGACGGACGATGGATGGATAGATAGATAGATAGATAGATAGATAGATAATAGATTTTATAAGATACGGAATGAGACATAATAAATAAAATCCGTGTGATGCACACTACTCTTTAACATATGCCGCAAAAGACATGTACAATTTAAATTTTAATAGGGTGGAGGTGATGTTGGTGGTGAATGTGAATTAATGTGAATGTCTGTGTGCGCGCATAAGAGAGAGAAGCATACACTGAAATAGATTTTAAAAAAGAACAACCGCACTTTTTTCCGATAGTTTTTTAAAATTTAATTTAGTCATATTTTTATAATCATATTCACGTTTTTAGTTTCCAAAATAATTGTCGAATAATTGCTGTATTCTTAAGCAATGTTGGACTATTAATATATTTTTGAATAATCATTTAATATATTTCTTAAAGTAAGTAAAATATTCCGATACTAGTGACAAATAACAATGTACTTTTGTGCGCATGTTAATAAATAAATGAATAAATCATGAACAATTTTCTTCATGACTATGGAATTAAGAATGAATCTAGTCAACGTTTTAAATTGAACTCATTTCTGTGTTGAAATAAGAATACATTCCTAAATAAATCGGTCTTGTTGCGGGGGGGGGGGGGGGGGGAAGGGTATATGATAAGTGAAGTAAATTCCTTTTAAAGTATATTCCTATGAAGTAAAATCCTGTAAAGTAAATTTTTGTACAATATATTGTAGTAAAGTATGTTATTGTTAACAGTTACACTTTGTAATTTTATATGTTCAGTTAAAATTTGACATTCTGTTGAAATAAATTATTCTTTGTTATTGTTAACAGTTATGCTTTGTAATTTTATAATGGAAGATGGAATGTTGATTGGCGAGAGAGGGGGGGGGATGTTTATTTCTTTGTAAGTTCGGATAGCTAGCATACTTTCAGGAAGTGTCCAGCCAAAAGATAGAGATGAAAAGGGGGTAAATTACCCCAAATGGGTTAAAATGAAAATTTTAGGGGCAATAAAGGCTAAAAAAAATATACGCTAATTAATTGTTTCACCACCACCACAACCACAACCACCCTCAATTTTAATAGACCAACATTAAATTCCTATATCTTCATACATTAAAAACGTATGGAATTGCAGATCAAGAGAGATCTCTCATTCTCTCATCTTTCTGCATTTTAAAAACTGCAAAGGTTTTTAAAATTACACATGTAGAAGCGACAAAAATGCCGCTGCCTTTTGCAAAAAACTATCTTTGTGAACAAGGATTTTCTCCCCTTATGAACTTGAAAACAAAGTACAGAAATCGGTTGGACCCTGAAGACAGTATCCAAGTTGTTCTGTCACCAAAAAGCCCTGATATGGATGTTGTTTTATCAAAAATGAAACAGTAACATTTTCCCAAAACATGGAGGTGTTTTGAATGAAATTCTTCAGTTCTTCAATCCTTTTTATTAATTTTGTGTGTGAGCTATTCTTATGACAGCATGAGTGGCTTTTTAAATGTTTTATTAATTCTTGACTTTGAGAGCAGTTATTCTTCATTAAAAGAGCAATTTGTTTGTTTTTGTTTACGCTGAAGTCTTTGGGTAATTTCATTTAACACAAATAGATTTTGGGTAATGCCCCCAAAAGTTCCCCGACCCCTGCACTAAGGGGATGTTGTAGTTAATGGTGCATAAATCGACTCGGGTGGTTTGAATCTGGTAACATTCAGTGTGGGTATGGTTATTATTCACAATGAGACAGAGGTTTCTCCAAGATTTTCGTCCGCATTTGGGGTTATGAAGATTTAATTAAATAGATGTACTATTAATATATTAAAAATTTCTATACAAAAATCTGCCAAACGCAGTAAGATTGAATTCGTAATCACTGTTCTGCACGCCACTTCAAATCTCTTCGCCTTGGCTCAACGGTATTTGTTTTCACAGTCGGAATCTTATTACGTACACAGCCACGAAGTACCTCCCCTTCCCACCCCACCCTTTAAACCTCAGAAACAGCATGTGTCTACTAAAGTCCGTAAAAATATAGCGTCACAGATCAGTGCGTCTTGTGGTCTGCTGGACAAAAGCTGGGTGATTACAACAACAAGCTACATGTTTATTGTTCCTTCTTGTATATAGAGCAGCGGGCATTACTCGTGACTTGTTGGTGCGTCTAAAAATGAAGTGGGTACTCTAAAATTTTCTCCAGATAATGTACGTGGAATTCTTTGACCAACAACGACCATAATTATACCGCCAACATATTTCGAGTCTCGATCGGAAGAATGATTGAGTTTTACAGTGGAATGAAATGAGTGGTGTTTAAAAAGTTTTAATCAGGCAAGTGACGTAAAAAAATATTCTGAAATCTGTTTTGCTTTTAGATTAGATATATATATGTGCAAAAGCAGAAAAGTCCTGTCACTGTTCAAATGGCACTCATGTGGTAACACAACAGAGAATTTCACAAATTAAAAGTATTACAAAATTTATATTATGAGTAATCCAAGAAAGAAAACTACACATCTCTCTCTCTCTCTCACACAAACTCTCTATCTCGCTCACTCACACACACACACACACACACACCACAAACACGCGCACACTTTCAATCATTCTTATATAAAACTAACATTTACACCCACACATACTGTTTCATTCCAAAATAAGAATATTTCTCTTAATTATTTATGAGCAACACACATGAATTTTTACTAGAGTAAACCTGACCAGACATGTAGGCCATGCAAAACATTGCACATTAAATCTCGCCGTTCTACTTCTTTATTCAGTCCACATTTGCATGCCTGAAATATTTCTCCATTTATAATAAAGATGTGCAAAATATAATAATTAACATCAATTTTAATATGAACAAAAATAAAGACAAATTCATCTTTAACATACACCCTCCATCAAATTAATCAAACTGCATATAATATGAATTTCAATCAAATACACAAACACCCTACCATACAACAAAATGAATTATTTTTTTTAAAAATGGCAATCTATAATGTTGTTTAAAAAAAACAGATAATTATAACAAACAATTGCAGTCAGTTCTAAGAAATATAACTGTACAGACTCTTGTATCAACTTCCCAAATGTCCACAGCCTTGCAGTACAATGACCAGCATATGGCTGCCCTCACTACCAGTCGGCATGAAATGAATTCTTTCTTTCAAGCAGTTATTACGAGTGAAGTATACGCTGCAGAAAGTCATAACTGATTGACTGATTGTATTATTACAATACAGTCCATGTTCAGCGTAATTAATTCACTTAATTATACTAATTACAATTAATATGTAAGAAACATGCATTAAATTGGCGAGAGGGCTATTTTTGCCTGAAAAGGGATAAAGAAACTCAGCACCTCCCTCACCAATGGGGAGAGTAGATATAAAAGACATTTTTAAAACTTTATTAACGTCATCAACAACAACAAGTTATTTACCATTTCACAATACATTAAAGTAATTTACCAGCAGGAAGTATACCCATAAAACTAGAACCAGCCGGGTATCTGAACACTCCTTTGTTTTGTTGTTGTTGGTACTCCATTGTAACAATGCGTGCAAGAATGTTCCTGAGTTTAGCGAGCTGTTTACCACTAGCGCCACAGACAAAGAGATGATTGGGGAGTGTTCAGTGAACAAGTAATCGCAGTAATGTAAACATTTGATCGAGCTCACTCACTTTTAGCTCGACCACGTCATTTGCATTCGATGACCAGTTTAGTTGTCAGATGTCGGGCGGTTAACGCAGTAATGTAGATAGCCAACATTAAATAGCAAAATCTAGATCAACTGTGCTATTACAAATTCTAGTACAAAATAGTGTCACTTAAATAAAACACATTGTTAAAACAAAAATAACAAAACTTGAGGTAACGTTGCCTTACTGGGGCATGTTGACTCGAATAAAGAATTACAGTCTGCTGAAACAGCACGCGTGAAAAAAACTATAGTCTATTGAAATAGCACTTAAAATATACTGCAGTCTACTGAAATAGCACACGAAAAGACCTACCTTCAACCTAATGAAATAACAATTTAAAAAATACTTCAGTCTACTGAAATAGCACGCGAAAAAAAACCTGCAATCTTCTGAAATATAACACGAAAAAAAATGTCAAAAAGTAATGACACACATTGTCCACAAATACTGTCATTCAGTGTCCAAAAGTAATGACACACATTGTCCACAAATACTGTCATTCAATGTCCAAAAGTAATGACACACATTGTCCACAAATACTGTCATTCAGTGTCCATAAGTAATGTCAATCATTGTCTATAAATAATGTCATTCAATATCTGTAAGCAATGTCATTCAATTGATAAGTAATGTCATTCAGTATCTATAAGCAATGTCATTCAATTGATAAGTAATGTCATTCAGTATCTATAAGAAATGTCATTCGGTGTCCATAAGTAATGTGAAAGCTTTATAATCATCCCCCCTCCATACTGATTTCAGTCAGTCACCGGAATCGGAATGGAAGAGAATTCTGAAGATGTGAAAGGTGAATACGCAGATTAAAGGTCACGTCAGATTCTCGAGTGGCAGAAAGTTTGTTATAGGGATTTCCTTTCATTCTTTTGCTCTATGCTCCATTGGTTGATGTGGCCTCTTGTCATGTTCGTGGTGAAATTTCTTGCATTGTAAAAGCAAAACTGAAATGATGTTTTAACTTTACTGGCAGAACTTCTGGCATTATGTTGCACTTAAACTCTTCATTCTTTGTGCTGAAACACCAATCGACATCCCTGTTCTATTCTGTTTATTTTGAACCTAATCTACACCACTGGTTTATTCTGTTTATTTGAACCTAATCTACACCACTGGTTTATTCTGTTTACTGGAACCTAATTGACATTACTGGTTTATTCTGTTTATTTGAACCTAATCTACACCACTGGTTTATTCTGTTTACTGGAACCTAATTGACATTACTGGTTTGTTGTGTTTACTTGAACCTAATCTACACCACTGGTTTATTCTGTTTACTGGAACCTAATTGACATTACTGGTTTGTTGTGTTTACTGGAACCTGATCAACATCACTGGTTTATTATGTTTACTGGAACCTAACTGACATCACTGCTTTACTATGGTTTCTAGAACCTAATCGACAGCTTTATTAAAAACCAGTGACATGTACGTGTTAATCTTCTTGATGGGAACACCAGTCGACCATATCTATTAATCTCGCTTTCTGGCACACATTCATCAAATTAGTCAGTCGAGAAACAAAGTCGTCATAATAAAACAAAATAATCAATTTTAAATAAATTAAAGTTTACTATAATGATAAGTCTACAGTAACAATTTCTAAAAAAGTGGTCCATCTTAACAATGTATGTATTCACACACACACACACACACACACACACACACAAATACGCACACGCGCGCGCGCACACACACACACACACACACACACACATGTGATCCACTTATCGAATGACTGACTACAAAGTCTGTACGTCGGCCGTCCACTACTTGTGTCACGTCGTCCTAACTTAACTTCTGTGAAGCATGCCGCATGCGTAAGGATCTATTGACGTGATGTCAGGCACCATAATGTTGTTGAAACAGAGAAGATAGAAAAAGAACAAAGCATACCGCATGCATATGGACCTATTTACGTCAAGCACCGAGAAGATAGAAAAAGAGCAAAGCATGCCGCAAGCATATGGACCTATTTACGTCAAGCACCGAGAAGATAGAAAAAGAGCAAAGCATGCCGCAAGCATATGGACCTATTTACGTCAAGCACCGAGAAGATAGAAAAAGAACAAAGCATACCGCAAGCATATGGACCTATTTACGTCAAGCACGGAGAAGATAGAAAAAGAGCAAAGCATATTGCGTGTTTAAACAGAGACAGGGCAGTAATACGAATCTTGAATTTTTTACAGACATTTGGGGAGTAATTGTGGGGTTCATGTTAGAAAATTATACTTGAATTGTGTTTCTCTATTGTTTGCTCTAGTTTAGTTATTTGACTTTTTTTTTTTTTTTTTTTTTTTTTGAGGGAGGAGTATTGCTCACTGGGAATGGGATTGTAAAATTGATTTTGTTGTTTACGTCAGTCGTCATATGGGTGTATTATAACTGAAGTTTGAAATTTGGGGTGAGTTATACCGGCATTACGTTTGCTGTTTTTTATGAATCACCCATTTCCAGTGTGAGAGCCAGTTTACATTAAACATTTACACTATTCTAAACACAATGTATACTAGTTTACGAGGGTAAAGTTTAGGTAGTTATTTTTTGTTAGTATATATAATTCATTTTTCTTATTTAACTCTCTTGAGATCACTTTATTTTTTCCCTCTATGGCGGAGTAAATGTGCCTATCCCTATTTCTATCCTTAATTGTTATATAAATTGTTAAATGTCAAAGTGACCCGACTTTGGGCACTTCTTATGCTGATAATTTTAATTGTCAAAGTTGGAAGTAAACAACTCAGGTGGAGGATAGGCTAGAAATTGCTGAGGCAATCTAAACCAATTCCACCTGATGAGTAGTTTTTCTGACTAACAGTCTCACACACGTTCATATCAAATTCATCCAATGGAAATGGACCGGAAGTTTATTTGTTGAAAAAATACTCTAATCATTTTGAATTTGAACGTAACTCGAGTCCGGTCATAATAATTGTTAGCTTATAGTAAATTAACTGACTGATAAAAAAAAGAATGGATTTAGAATATTTTGTACAAGTTTGCTATTGTTTTATGATTTGAATTTGAGAATGCTTATATAATTGAACCATTATTTCTGTGTTCATTAATTTGACTACATTGAACATACTTGTAAATTTTAATAAAAACTATATTTTTTATGTTGTGTGTATATCATGCTAATCAAATTGTTGAACGATTTGTAAGTTGAGAATGTTTGTAAGAGAGAAAGGAGTTTAGAGATTAAATATGCCTGAAATTTAGTGCTGCCTTAATTTGACTTTTGCAGAGGAGCAGGCTTTTTTGCTTTACTTTTGTTACATCATGTAAGGGTGACTACTGTGCTCAACTAGATTACGTTGGTGTGTGAATCCGGCATTGTCATCAACTTATCAGTAAAACGTATTGCTATAAGTTAATTCATGTGAATTCCGTTCAACTGCCAATACTGAAGAACTTTATGGCTTGAGTTTAGTCTTGAGAATTCACGAAGATTATTTTGAATGTTCCTCATAGTGTGTTGAATAAATTCACATGGAAATTTAAGAACATTCCTCCTGATGTGTTTGATAATGCATTTGAAATTCAGAATGATTCTCTATGTTGTGCTTAGAGAGCGCATCAAAGATTCTGGAACAGTTGTGTAAATTGCCTCTAGAAGGGACACATTGGACCTCGCCTAAATATGAAAGGCAGTGACTTGTTACAAACCACTTGGTTGGGAAACGTGCCGGTGATAACAGGTTATGTGCATTGACTTTAACAATTATTTCTCTGAAAGTCTACTCTCATTTCCGTGATGATATCCATGAACTTGATTATATATTATGTTAAATGACTGCTCGTGTCTATGCTAGGATAAACTGAATAATTGTCCAGTGTTAATTGGACATTGTTCCGAAGTGATGTAAAACACAACGCTCTTTTGATTACATTCATATATTGTAGATTTGATTGGTGATTTAATAAATTTATTCTTAAATTTATTGACCTTCTAACACATATTGATAAACTTATGTTGGAGAAGAAAGTGAGTGGATAAGGGCTCGCTAAATATAGATTAAAAGACGGACTTATCTTCTCCTTTGGTAAGAGGTTTTCCACGTACTGAAACATTGTGTGATGGTAAATGTGTGTCTTTAATGTTGTGGAAGAGAGAAAGCGTTTAGAACATCCACATATCCGCCAAGTGATAGGGATGAGTGACATCTTCTGGAGAATTATTAATAACATAAATTAAGATTCTTATCACTGGGTGATAATAATAATCATAATCAATAACTAGAATGACCTAGGCGTCACACCTCTTGTCTAATCATTAATTATTTTCTATACTACAGATGGAGAATACACAGCGAGTCCCAGGTCACTACACTTTCTTCGTCTGCTTCTGTTTCCTGTTAGCGCCCCTGATCTATCTCCTGTACATTCTCGTCACGCCCCAATGCATAATCCTCCAGCTGCACGGAATGAATATTTCGGCACTGTACAAGAGCGCCGTGAGGAACCGAGACAACAGCATCGACCTCACTATCAATATCCCCAGTCTCACTAACAACATCCTACTTGATGCAGCTCGCCATACCCAGGAACTCTCTGAAGAGAGTAGTGCGACTCTGGAACTGCGCCACAGCGCCAACAGAACGGTGCTCGAGCGCAAAACGTACTACCCCCTGACGATGGATTCCCCCTACGTCATCAACAGCCCCGACCTGTGCAGTGACTTGGACCCCTTGCACGTGCTGGTCATCGTACACACATCCACGTCCAACTTTCAGCGCCGCCGCCTCTTACGCGAGATGTGGGCCAACAAGAATTTGATGACCAACCGCGTGTTGCGCATTGTCTTCGTGCTGGGCCTGACGCAGAACAAACAGACGCAAATGTTGATCGAGAACGAGCACGTGGCCTTCGGGGACCTGATTCAAGGACGCTTCTTGGACACCTACCATAACCTGACCCACAAGGGCGTCCTGGCGTTCCGCTGGATCCAGAGCTACTGCCCCCACGCCCAGCTCATCCTCAAGGTCGACGACGACATGTTCGTGAACCCTTTTACGCTGTACGAGAGTTACTTCCCCAAATACAGTCGCGCAAACCGCACCATTGCGTGTCACTTGCGGCCCAAGAACACGAGTCCTTTGTTCCGGGCGCCCAAGAGCAAGTGGAAAGTGGACGACTACGAGTTTCGTGGGTACAAGAGCTACCCTGTCGAGTACTGCAACGGGTACATCGTGCTCCTCACCCCGGACCTCATTCGCCCACTCTACAAGGCCGCCTATGTCGTTCCGTTCTTCTGGGTGGACGACGTGTACCTGTTTGGACTCCTGCCAGCGCGCGTGGGCAATGTGACCTTCGTGGACATCAAAGCTCACGTGGCGTTTAATCCCAAGTTAGGGATGAAGTGTTTCCGTGAGCAGAAAGCCTGCAAGATGCTTGGCACCAGCTTCAGCGACCAGGATGGTATGGAGGAGTTGTGGGGCGTGGCGCTGTCAAACGTTTCTAAATCACTGAGAACACAGATGAACCCCGCCTATCTAATTAAATAGTGGATTTGTAACTCATGTTTGCTGTAGTTATTTAGTTTTATGTCGCGAATGTGTCGTGGATGGTGAGCTGTTGTTTGCGATGGGTAGACACGCTCGCCGAGCGTTTAAGCAAGATTCTCAGTGCAATGATTTTTGCAAAAGGTGATACTCATTATATCGAATGCCTTTTAAAGAATACATATGTGTTTGGTTTTTTTATTCTCAAACAATGCAAATGTAATTGTTAAGTGTCCTTTTCCTAGCAATGCAGCAAGTTCGCTGATTTCACTTTTGAATCTTATTCTCAAATGGCCTCTTGTTCCGAACGTACAGGGTCATGGAGAGTTAGTTACTTTTTGGAAGTTCCAGCTCGACTAAACTGTGCAATGAGAATTGCGAACATGTGCCAACAGAAATGCGAACTTGTGCAAACCGAAATGTGAGAATCTATACTCATTGTGCAAAACAAACATTTGTTTTACAAGTCAGTATAAAATATAAGATCAATAGAAAACTATCCTTTTAACAAAAATATTTACTTTTTTTAAAATACCTTTTACACGCTTGCAATCAAGATGTCAACAAGCTAAGGATAGTTTCATATGTCTAACAAGGAGTCAAACTCACTGTTGGACAGGGAACAACAAATGAATATCATTTTACCGGCTATCAAAGTTGGTCCAAGGAAACCAAGCAGTGAAGTGAACACATACTGACAAGATTCAGCTTTCACCTTATAGTGGACGAGAAAGTTTTTCGCTATAAACTCAAGGGAAGGATATGTTTTGAAATGTAATATTTGTAAGTGAGTCAAAACTTGACCTCATCTCAGTTAAATGAATGACAACAATACCAGCATATATATATATATATATAATATCGTAAAATTGCTGACAATACCTTTTAGAAAGTCAGTCGTGTAACTACTACATTTTTAAAGAAAAAAATTAAATATGCAATAGCATTTGTCATAGATTCGATACTTGTCACAGAAATACGAAGTATAGCCTAAATGGGGGAAACTAACAATAAAGTGCGAATCTGTGGTTTTATATAATTATTAACCTGCTGCCTGGTGTTGTCCCCTTAGCGTCACAAAGAGTGAAGGCCTCCATATGGTATAGTGTCACCAAGAGTGAAAGCCTCCATATGGTATAGTGTCACCAGAGAACGCACACATTTTCTTCGTCTTTCAACTGAGCCAATCAGTGTGAACAAATATATATTTCCCTTAGCAGGCAATTGTTATCACTTCTACAATTGGATAGTTATAATTAAACTTTTCATTTGTTCCAAAAGGCGGGGTTTTTTTTTTAATTTTTCCGTCTGTTGCCTGCATTCGTTGAGACAAGTTATGGCTTCTTCATCGCGAAATGCATTCAGCTTCATTGACAGACTGTGTCATCCAACTGCTCACTCTGATATCGATGAAGCTGATGATTCTATTTATTCATCAGAAGATGAATATTTGCCAATCTTTAGCGATTTACCACAAATTGATGACAGATGTTGAGGCCGATCAAAATCAAAATGGCGTGGCGCAAGGCGTTTCACACTCAACACCACGTGCTTTTGTTGGAAACAGTGGAGTGCAAATCCCATTGGCAAAAGAATGTACAGAATTCGATGTTTTTCATTATTTTTTTTCCCAGAGAATATAGTGCAACAAATTGTCGTGTATACAAGTATATATGCTGCTGCATTACTGGCAGATCCAGAAAAACTGAAATATCTCATATCGATCAGTGGCATGATACAGATGTAGGGCTAATCATTTTGATGGGGATAGATCGAAAAACCTATTATTGATCATTATTTTTCTAATGATGAAATTTACGTTCATAATTTCTTTCCTAAAGTCATGTCAGGCCCTAGATTCCGTTTGCTGCTGAGCTGCTTACATTTCTCAGACAATAGCATGCCTATGGCCGAAGACCAAATTCAGAAAATCAGATTGATTCTTGATCATTTCAGATGAGTATTCTCATCAATAAGTGCCTGGTGAAAATATTTGTAATGGCAAGTCTTTGATGCTTTGGAAAGGCCGTATTCTCATCAATTTATGTGCCTGGTGAAAATATTTGTAATGACAAGTCTTTGATGCTTTGGAAAGGCCGTATTCTCATCAATTTATGTGCCTGGTGAAAATATTTGTAATGGCAAGTCTTTGATGCTTTGGAAAGGCCGTATTCTCATCAATTTATGTGCCTGGTGAAAATATTTGTAATGACAAGTCTTTGATGCTTTGGAAAGGCCGTATTCTCATCAATTTATGTGCCTGGTGAAAATATTTGTAATGGCAAGTCTTTGATGCTTTGGAAAGGCCGTATTCTCATCAATTTATGTGCCTGGTGAAAATATTTGTAATGGCAAGTCTTTGATGCTTTGGAAAGGCCGTATTCTCATCAATAAGTGCCTGGTGAAAATATTTGTAATGGCAAGTCTTTGATGCTTTGGAAAGGCCGTATTCTCATCAATTTATGTGCCTGGTGAAAATATTTGTAATGACAAGTCTTTGATGCTTTGGAAAGGCCGTATTCTCATCAATTTATGTGCCTGGTGAAAATATTTGTAATGACAAGTCTTTGATGCTTTGGAAAGGCCGTATTCTCATCAATTTATGTGCCTGGTGAAAATATTTGTAATGACAGGTCTTTGATGCTTTGGAAAGGCCGTATTCTCATCAATTTATGTGCCTGGTGAAAATATTTGTAATGGCAAGTCTTTGATGCTTTGGAAAGGCCGTATTCTCATCAATAAGTGCCTGGTGAAAATATTTGTAATGACAAGTCTTTGATGCTTTGGAAAGGCCGTATTCTCATCAATTTATGTGCCTGGTGAAAATATTTGTAATGACAAGTCTTTGATGCTTTGGAAAGGCCGTATTCTCATCAATAAGTGCCTGGTGAAAATATTTGTAATGACAAGTCTTTGATGCTTTGGAAAGGCCGTATTCTCATCAATAAGTGCCTGGTGAAAATATTTGTAATGACAAGTCTTTGATGCTTTGGAAAGGCCGTATTCTCATCAATAAGTGCCTGGTGAAAATATTTGTAATGACAAGTCTTTGATGCTTTGGAAAGGCCGTATTCTCATCAATTTATGTGCCTGGTGAAAATATTTGTAATGACAAGTCTTTGATGCTTTGGAAAGGCCGTACAGGTTCCAGGCAGTAAATAAAAAAAATTCAAAACGTGTGCGCTTTGTATTTTAAATTTATTTTCTGTTCATTTACACTTTTTTACATGCATATGTCTTCGTAGGTGTATTTACATTATTACATAATTTTATTTGTCTCTTTTCTTCCTTTAATCATAATAAAATCAAACACATATTCAATACTTTTATTCTTAACTGACAATTTACCTCAGTAGTCACTGTATCATACAGATTTTATCACAGAATGCAAAATTTGTAAATTTTACTGATAACGATTTTTATTACAAAATATTCTGCATTTGGATTTGTGCTCCACTGGATTCGACCGCAGTAAAAAGAATCTCAGGATGTGTTTATGCTCCATTTATTTCATATTTCAGTGACAATGTATATAACATTATTTACGATGGACTTCATTTTATGTACAATTTTACGCAGCTACATGAAATTTTTTTTCGTGATTATTATTATTTTTTAAAATCACACTTTGATCTTAACTTATTGCACTTGTACGCTCTTCTGCGTGCACGTGTCTGCAGCCGCTCGCACTTGACCGATTTATCTGGATCTGGGAAATTGTAGTCGAGAAGAGAGATAAACATCAACATTTTATCTGGATCTGGGAAATTCTAGTCGAGAAGAGAGATAAACTTCAACATTTTATCTGAGAGATATTGTGATAAAGTGTGACGGGTCGAATTTTATTTGAATTGACTGGAACGTTATAAACATAAATATGGTACTCTATCCTCTTTCGGTTATGTGCATACTTTGAAAAACTTTTGCGAATGAATTAATGGTGGGTCAGATGGCTTTAGCTAAATCCATACTCCTAGCAGACAACTCAGATAATAAAAGTTACTGCATCTTGGATAAAGAAAGACGTATGAACGGTCTCTACATGGTTGATTCGTTAGAACGCTGGAAACCTTGGGATTTTCATCAGTATTGCTGACTTGTGGTAAGAGTTACCTCTCCTGACTTTTACAACTTCGATGAATTGGCGTTGCATTTATTAAGACGAAATATATAAAATGTCACGTTTGACAATTCCCACAGAAAACAGTTCACATATTATAATAATTTTTTTTTATGTTACTGTTTATAATGGGATTGGTGTTAGTTTAAAATTCGTTAATATTTATTTCTTTTTAAAATATTTCAACATACATTGCTTTCCAAGACATTCCTCTACCCATTTTAACAGGAAATTACAAGCACAAAGGGTCATTATGATAATCAATGTACTGTTAAATAATTTAAAATAAAAAATAAAATAAAAGGCTTTATTTCATTTTGCATTAAAATAATTTATTATATATATTTTCTTTGCTATTTTTTTATTTTCGTAGTTTATTAAGTATATATTTTATTTCCTGTCTTTAATGTTTTGTAATTTATTAAGTATGTATTTTCTTTGCTACCCTTCATATTTTGTATTTTATTTAATATATATTTTCTTTGCCTCCTTTACTTCCATTTTGTAATTTATTAAGAATTTATTTTCTTTGATGTCCTTTATGTTTTCTATAATTTATTAAGTATATATATATATTTTGCCGTCCTCTGAAGTAAGCTCCAGTCATTATGCTTAAAGTGTATTCAAGAGTATTCTTGAAACCCTTACCAATCCGTTTGATATTTAATCTTATAACCAATTAAAACAAGCAATTAGCTAAACTCGACTTTTAAAATACCTATAACTATTAATAAGTTAACAGAAACAGCTATCCTGGCCATTTTTGACTGACAGCTCAAACGTATGCAAATAACATGATCTTTTGGAAATTCTAACTTTGGTGCACTTCCTCATGCGCATGACGTCATAAATTTCAAGGTATACATTCTACCAAATTAACAAATTCCTGTCATAGGAATAATGGCCAAACTAACAATACTTATTATGTGTAAATAATATAAAAATAACTGCACAGCCATCATGATTTGACAACAACAGTATGAACACGCCCTCTCGCTTCTTCTGGTCCAAGAACATCTTTAGTGAAAACTCTCTTTCATTATCTTGAAAGACAGAAAATTGAATTTCATTATAAGGCGAAGTTCAGACTCGATGAACCTGAAGCTGGTCGCCTGGTACTCCACACACCCACCCACACTCTCTCTCTCTTTCGGGCCCAACAGATCAAATACGCATCTGACTAGCTTTGCACGCAGAGACTACTTAGGTAAAACAAACTCCCGCCCTTTCCGAAATTTGAGTGTGGCTCTATTTTCAAATCATTTGACTAAAGCTGCTGAATAAAATTTCTCTGAATTAAAATACGGCACTTCTCAAAAGCTGGAAAGGACATCCCAAGCTTAAAGTGTAATATATATTAAATAGAGGGGGGGGGGGGCCGTCATATCAAAACAATTTGTGAATTGTTTATCTATAACGACATAACACCCCGTTCGTTGTTTATTATTAATTATTACCGCGAAGAAAGGTCCCGGCCCAACGGCTTGCTGTAATGCGCTACACTTGCTTGAAAGAGCTGAGCTGTTTGCTCGGGTCGTGGCTGTTAGTTTTTCATGTGAAACTCCCAAGCTTTCCGACTGATAAAAGCTGAGTTTGTCATTTTGTTCCACTAACCTCGTTTTGACAATAGCGTATTGTGGGTAGCTACCTTAACACGGTGGTTTTTTCCCATTCCACCCTATTCCCACAAATTCATGCATGCGCACACCAATTTCAAACGGCTATTAAAATATCAAGAACCAGTTGAGAAATGTGTTAACCTTGTTAGCGGACTCTAAATCAAAACTAACCAATCAAAACTAAAATAGATTCATCAGCAAGTGGAACTTACATTATCAACGAAGTATTGTAGTATTTATTTGGGGTTTTTTTTGTTTCTTTAAATTCTTTCATTCGTTATTTAACAAAACTTAAAGCATCTGTTCGCTTCATTGTCTGTACACAAGGGTCGAGAAAAAAAAAGTCAACGCCAAAACGAGTTTTCCAAACTTGTATAGTGAGTATAAATAATCTACTGTATTGGCTTTTGAATCATGACTGTGACGCTATTGTGTTCATCAGAAATGCAAGTGGTATGAGGTGGCAATGTCCTTGACCCTAAGGGCTTCGCGGACAGTATCTCATCTCTTGACAGATAAGAATAGAATTTCTGTCTGTTGGGGATTAAAATATCTACGTGGTGAACAGACACTTTGCTCGCCAGTTTGAAACATTTTCGTGCATGTGAATTACTTATGCCGGAGGTCGGGGGGGAGGGAGGGAATATGGTGTGCATATGAGGAGCAAGTGTCAAAACCTGTGCGAAAACATTTCGATCTGTCCGAGTGAAGACGAATTCTGATATCATCATTTTAAATCCTGCTTTAAATATCATTTTAAATCCTGCTTTAGATATAATTTTAAATCCTGCTTTCGATATAATGTTAAATCCTGTTTTCGATATCATTTTAAATCTTGCTTTCAATATCATTTTAATTCCTGCTTTAAATATCATTTTAAATCATGCTCTCTATATCAGTGGTCCCCAACCTTTTCATCGCCGCGGACCGGTCAACGCTTGATAATTTTGCTGCGGACCGGTCAACGCTTGATAATTTTACCGCGGCCCAATGATGTGGGGGGACGTTGATTGTTTATATTTTAGTTTTGATTTAATAATTTTAATTTAATTGTATTTAAACGTGCCTTCAAATTAAAATACAGTTACACCAAAAAAATGAATGATTTAACATTTTAACTCACT
Organism: Sinotaia quadrata; assembly: GCA_028829895.1. Classification (NCBI taxonomy): domain Eukaryota; kingdom Metazoa; phylum Mollusca; class Gastropoda; order Architaenioglossa; family Viviparidae; genus Sinotaia; species Sinotaia quadrata. Next base: position 27,521,903 of record CM054183.1, on the reverse strand, counting down.
AGAACACTAAATCAGAGAGAACCCTGAGCTTGTTTCTTTGCAACGAGACGGTTCCATCTGGGGGTAATAGGAGACAATTACACCCGAAGTGAGTTGCTTATGTCCATCCGTTGTTTTGTTTTGGTTGCTGTCACTGCAGAAAACCCCGCTTCACACAAATAGGATTCGGAAATGGCAATACATATTTAAGTGCTGTGGTGGCCGTTGTTGTATTGGCAGGTGAGGGGGTTTACAGAGCCCAAGATAATACCACATCGTCTGTACTTAGTGTGTATGTGCACCCAGGATGTTCACTCCCCACCCTGTAATGTTCACCAGTGATGTTGTTGTTGTCGTTGGCACTGTTGTTGTTGATGTCCCCGGTAGCCGTTGGACTGTATGTAGGTCGGTGTTGGCGGCAAGCATTAGTTGAATTAGATCCGCAATGGGGTGGTTATAATATCCCCACTGCATGTGATGTTGCTCCCTGTGCTGCCACCGTTGTTGTTGTTGTTGTCGGCGGTGGTTGTTGTCACAGCGCTGCCGTTGTTGTTGTGGATTCTGTTGTTGTGGCTGTAGTAGATGATATTGTTGTTGTCGTCTGATGTGTTGTGGCGGGCGCCTTCTTTTTGATTTGGGGCTCCGTTCTGTAGATTCTGTAGTGTTTCCTCGTGTGTCTGTTGTGGTTGTCTTTGTTGCAGTCCCTGGTGGTGACTCTGGCTGTGGATTGGGGCAGTTGGTTTAGTCGTTGTTGTGTGCTGGAGATTTTTTGGCGTTTCTTCTTATTTTCGGTGGTAGTTGTTTTAATTTCTTTTTCTTTGCTGATAGAGCTTGTAGTCTGAGTTTCCTTATTATCTGTTGTGGGTTTTTGGAGTTTGCGAGAATGCCTGGCTGATTTCTTGTTTTGCTGTTTGAGTTGAATTCACTTTGGCCGTAGGTGGAATTTTCCAGATGATGTTGGTGTTTATTCCACTTTCTCTTGTAGTGGCTTGTAGAGTTTGGGTGGAAACGTGGCTTTTTCCTTTGACTGTTTGAGTTGTGCCGTCTTCCTGTGTGGGTTTTCGCGTTGTTTCCTCCTTTTCCATTTGTGAAGAGCGTGTTTTTGTTGTCGGCGTTATTTTCCAGAAGATGTCTGTCTGTGTTTCACAGTCTGTTGATGTAGTTTTTTTTCGTGTTGCCTTGTCAGGTGCTTGTTTAAAATCTTATGGAGACCAATTGCGGTTAAGATGGCTTGTTGTCTAGTGTAAGTTCATCTTCTGTTTTTGTGGAAGAGGGTCAACAGCAAATTAGTGAATGCATTTTTTAGTTCAACGTTTTTAGTTTCTAGTGTGAAGGTGAAGGGGGTAACTTTTCGTATGCCCCCATTTTCGGTTGGTTTGCTGATTTCACAGCAGTATTTTGTCCAGTCTTCTCCTTTGTACTTCTTAATGTTTGCACCTCTTCAAGCCTCTTTTGCCGTATCTGTCTCAGCTGGGCTATGCGCTCGTTTGTGAAACAGAAAGGGCCGTCCGCATCTTTTGTGACTGACTCAGAATCGCGTAAAATGTCACTTGGTGGAGTGGGCATTAGGGGCATTTTTGCCAGCCCTGAAAAGGGCTGAGTCTTAGTGCTGGTTTGTCTGGTGTGGCGCTTTGACATGACTCTCCTCCCGGCGGTCCAATGGATGGAGTGCGTTCGTCGGTGGTCCGAAGCGAAGTGTGTTGGTGTGGCTGGGAAGTAGAGCTCGAATTCTTTAAAAGCAAAGACAGATGATCGTGCACCAACTGGGAGAATGAATGCTCAGACTCAATCTCGTCCATGGAAAGTCGCACAAACCCGAAAGAAATACACCAGAGTAAAAATAAAATTGGGGGGCCCTGTACCATTTGGTCCGCGGACCGGGGGTTGGGGACCACTGTTCTAGAACATTTACTAGACAGCATAAATCCATAAGATCATAAGATTTGAATTTGATGGTTTACTTAGTAAATAAAAGTTTGTTTGAAGCGTTATTTAAAAATCGTAATCATGAAACCAAATGCCCCCCGGTAACACTAGTGTTATAAAACATCTGATACAGTGATTGTCATTTTGGTATTTTAAATTTGTGAAAACATTTTTCATGCTATTGATTTAATCATTTATTTATTTATTTTTATTTCGGGTGGTGTGTGCTTTTATACAATTTTTTTATCTATTCATGAGTAAACGTTGTCAGTGTAATAATGCTGTGTTAGTATGCATATTTTAATAGTTCTTTTCTATTTTATTCATTTATTAATTATCATGTTTGTATGTTTAGACAGGAAATAGTTGTGCTAGTTTATATTTTCTTTTTGTATTTTAAGATTTATTCATGTGAGAACGGTTTTTAAATGGAACGCCAATATAGTTATTTATTTTATTTTGTACTTTATCTTTTAAATTTCGTTTCAGTGAGGTCAACATTCCTAATAGTTCTGGGTAGTTTCGTTTCAGTGAGGTCAACATACCCAATAGTTCTGGGTAGTTTCGTTTCAGTGAGGTCAACACTTCCAATAGTTCTGGGTAATTTCGTTTCAGTGAGGTCAACATTCCCAATAGTTCTGGGTAGTTTCGTTTCAGTGAGGTCAACATTCCCAATAGTTCTGGGTAGTTTCGTTTCAGTGAGGTCAACACTTCCAATAGTTATGGTAGTTTCGTTTCAGTGAGGTCAACATTCCCAATAGTTCTGGGTAGTTTCGTTTCAGTGAGGTCAACACTTCCAATAGCTATGGTAGTTTCGTTTCAGTAAGGTTCGTCAGTCAATGCTGCAGGACATCAGGAGCAGAACAATGAAGCGGAAGGAATTTGATACAAGAACGAGAATGCAAAACTCAAGTGCAGAGATAACAATGTGGTTACCTTTGTGTTCTAAAATTAACTGCAAAATGTTAATTCCTTCGCTCCATAAAAAAAAATTATTTCCTTGATTGTCTTTCTATCTCTCCTAAAAATTACTTTGTCAGTCTAAATACTTCATTACAAAATTAATTCTATTCCAGTCTGTCAGGTGAATAACTGATGTGAACTTTATGTCGTAAAATTGTTACAAAGTATTGAGTAAATTGAAAGAAATGGGCATATCCTTTCACAGAGATTCAATTTATATTTATTGGTACATATATCTTCCAATAATTGTAAACATTTATGTCTCTGGTTTTACAAACATATAACCCTATTACTTTACTATAATTGTCTCAACTATAACTTACATGAAAACTTAACAACACCAGAATCTAAATCCTAGTAACACTGAATAATCTTTGTATTTACAATTCACTGGCAACTTCCCCATGAATTCCCAATGGGGGATTCAAGTTATATTTCTAGCAATCTCAGAATAGAATAAAGTTTTTGTGAGATACTGTCCCAAATATTAAACTTTGAATTGATCTGATTGGTCATAGTTAGTAATCAATCTTCAGTTATTAGTCGTTTTTACCAACTGTTAATTGTCAGTCAAACTTACCTGTCCTCAAGTCATGCCCAGTCTATATCCCTAACAAACATCGTAAATCATCTTGCCCCCGTCAGTCATAAATTGCTAATCATACTGTCAGTCAGCATTTATGGCTAATCTACTTTCCCTATAATACATCTTGATGAATGCACAAGGTATTCTACCTGCAACATGTAGAACGTACTAAAAGTGCAAATAACACACACACTTGGCATTTCCAGACCAAATAGCCTGTGTGTTGCAATAACTGTTATAGAAATAGCATTTTGTAGTCAATTTCCAGTTTTCACTGAATACATTATAATCTTACAATAACTCATTCATATTTAACTTTTTTTTTAAGCTGTAAACCATGAGTAGAAAACCTGGAGCACGCCCTGCAGTGTGTGGCTGTACATACAACTGGAGAAATTTTAAAGAGGCATTAAATCAATCTTGTTTGAACATATTTAAATCAAGCATTCTTACTGTTGGTGCGACACACCCTTTACGCTTTATCCGCTGCTCTCGGAACCAGATCTCAAAAGAAAGTGACTGTCTTTTTTTTGCAGCTGAAAAATCCTCCACAGTGTGTTTATGAATGCTCTTTTCATTTTACTGTTAAAAAGCCTACCATTGAATAGCTTAAACCAGAATTATATCTTTAATATTGAAGAAAGACTGTGACGTCAACGCCACCTAGTTAATAGTTATTATTATATATTTCATTAATTAATCGTGCATAACTAATTACAAGTGATGAGAATCTTAATTTATGTTAATAATTCTCCAGCAGACTTCACTCGTCTCTCTCAATTGGCAGATATGCAGGTGCTGTAAACATTGTGTATTTTAAACAATATTAAACACAAACATTTACTATCACACAATATTTTCATAGGTGGATAACTTTTTACTAAAGAAAAAGACAAATCGGTCTTTAATCTACATTTAGTGAGCGCCCATTGTCGCCACCCCACCTCCTCTCTGACGAGGGGAGGGTGGTGGCTTGTTGACGCCACGTAGGACTTGCATAAAAATTATTACAAATCTGCACACAGAATACCAAGATGGTTGTTTGGCTCGAATTTTATTCTGCATGTAGGTTACGTATTGCCGACGTGCTTGCATACGGGTAAGGGCGAAGTGTAGACGGCACAGACGACACAACGTATAACAACGACAACAACCACTCTTTCAAAACCATAGACAGGGGAAAGCCTCAATGTCAGAGCATAAATTCAAATTTATTGGTCCTCTCACACGTTGGTTAGTCAGCCATCCACACTCACACCCATGAGTAGGGGGGAAAGAAAGAAAGAAAGAATGATGAATAAAATAAAAGAAATGCAAAATTCAAGATTCTTCATGCAGTATTACTTCTAAAATTACCTAAGCATTTTACAACACAATATAACAATCATTATTCCAAAGTTCTGGAGCCACTGCTCTTATATCAAAATTCAATAATTCAACAATAAACAAATTTCATTTGACTTGCAAGTCCTCTTCAATCAGTTCCATCAATATTTTCTTATATTAATCGTAAAGCCATCCTTTACTTAGAAACAATGATTTAAACTTAAGGCCTATTTTTAGTTTTAGGTTTAATGCTTAATTAAGATTCCTAGCTTTAGTTTTAAGTTTAGGTGCTCTGAGATTTCCCTAATTAGAATTTTCTTTTACTCACATAGTTATTGTCACTTTCTCCTCATGCTGTGCTCACTTTTGTGCTGGGCTCACATAGTTATCGTCACTTTCTTCTTGTGTTGGGGGATTTTGATGATACACAAAAACACCGTCGACGTCATGGTTCGCTCCAACGGCCGTCCTCGCTGCTACAACGGCTGCTACAATTTCACGCTCCCGCTGTGCTCTTCATTAGGCCTAATTTCTCAACTCTTGTTATGTTCTCTCTTCTCCCTTCTTCTCTTCTTCCATTTCTCCTCATTTCATCGCATCTCTCCTCTTCTCTTAACTTCGTTTCTCCTCTTCTCTTAACTTCATTTCTCCTCTTCTCTCACGTTTCTCATCTCTTCTCATTACGTAATGACCAACCTTGCCGTTTTCTGCGATATGTCACACATAAACGCAAACTGTTTCCAGCAATAATAGTACCTTTCTGTAATATTTCGCTCTGCACCATATCCCGTGCGCGGCAACATTATACTGCCAATTTATCACTTCTTTTGGGAAATAATCGATCGCCCGTGGTCTTTGCACAGAGTCTTTGAAAACCCAGAGATGACTATCTGGTTTGATTGGTCCATCTTGATCTGTGAACGGCCTTGACACGGCGCGCCTTCAAATACAGCCTTGGTAGACATCTGGCACTCTGTTGCAGTGTCCAAGAACTCTCCAGCTGGTTGCCTCCCAGCTTCGTAGAAAGTCCCTGATACAAAAAAGAAGGGAGAATCTCTGAGGGCCTTTCCCACCCTCTCTACCAAATGCTGCTACATTCTCGAGGTTTCTCGTCGTCCTGCCTCTGTCATCCCTTTTTATACACAAAGTTCTAATGTACATTATTTTCACTGAGCTGATTAGAACACCCCCCCCCCCTCCAGCATACACGGTACCCCCATCCAGCACTGCACCGTGAATATTCTGACCATCTATTAGTGCCAAGTATCCAGTTCCCAGTTGGCACCTGTGATTTACGTATCCATTTGCCCTACCTAGCTAACTCTCAGAGCACGCTGAACTACATCTCAGAGCAAGGTCCTACTCATACTTTAAAACTACAGTTACTATGGCAACTCATGGCCACCTGGCAAGCTGTCCATTAATCACAGCAAGAAATGGTTGTACACACAAACCAACACATTTAACTATAGTAATATAAATATTAACTTTCCAATAACTCAAATTCTATTTCAATAGTAATTTCACAATACAATATCAACTTAAACTACTAAACATTTTATAGTGGTGATTCTTAAAAATTGTTTACATTTCAAAACTCAGAGCCTGTCTTTTCATGGACAAAATTGGCGTCCCAGCTGCCCTCCACATTTTCTGAACACTGACATAGATTTATGGGCATGGTGTCCTGATCACAGAGGGCCAGCCAGCATTCTCCCTCAAGTTAATTATACTTTTTCCATTCTCTGACATGAACTTAAAGCTAGTGTTTCCGACTTAGTTTTCGCGTTGTTGACAAAATGGTCATTTTCGCCCTTGTCCCTGTTTTAATAACTTTTCTAAACAATTAACGAAACAGCAAATTGTTTAGAATATGAGGCCACTTAGAGAGAGAGAAAAAATTTAATAATATCTTCTCATCCCCGTGACACCCATCCACCAACTTTCTTCTCCAATGTAAGGTGATCAATATGTGTAAGAAGGTCAATAAATTTAACAATATTTTTATTAAATCAACATTCAAATATGCATATAACAAATACAATGAAAAAAAGATTACTTGACATCAATATTTTAATGAAACACGTTGAATAATTTTCATTGAGTATAATTTACAGCATTTCCTTCATTGAGTATATTTTACAGCATTTTCTTCATTGAGTATATTTTACAGCATTTTCTTCTTTGAGTATATTTTACAGCATTTCCTTCATTGAGCAAACTACTCTAGGACAAAATTGCAGTGATTTTTATTTTATTGCTTCACAAATTCGTTAAATACCATTCTGATCCTCTACTGAGCTCAGACCCAAATATCTATCTGACTTGACCAAACTTTATACATCACCTCGGCAACATCGCTCGTCATCAGAAAGCAATCATATTTTAAAACATTTTCTTTCAAGACAGTACCACTGCATTCTATGGGGCCCAATATCCTGGAATTTACTGTCTTATTATGTCACACATTTACCTCCTTCCCTCTATGTCATGCAAAATAGAAGTTCATCTTTTCCCGAAGTACTGAATCATTGATATTTTTACGTGTTTGTTACTTGTGTGTATGTGTGTGTGTGTGTGTGTGTGTGTGTGTGTGTGTGTGTGTGTGTGTGTGTGTGTGTGTGTGTGTGTGTGTGTAGATTTAAGCTGTTAATTTATCCTCCACCCTAGACTCCCCGTCAATAGGCTACTCTCCAAAATACCTGGCCGGTTACACGAGATGGATAGAGCGAAGAATACATAGAAGTGAATACAAGAATGGCAGACAATACTAATAGCTCCCCTGATACATTCAGCCAAGATTATTTGGTTACCATGGCAACGTGTAACATGAAAGTGGGTCACGCCAACACGAACGCTTCATTTATCACAATAAATATATTTAAGAACGGAAACAGAAATGACGTGTCAGCTAACAGGAAAGAGTGCTATGACTAATTAAGGTTCGTTTCTAATCACATCTGTTTGAGTAAAGCAGTCGGCTGCATTGCAAACTTAAACGTAGTATGCCAACAGATCCCATGGACCTGTTATTTTTTGCCTCTGGCCTGTTGGTCGGATCAAGTCAGCCACTGCCTTCAAGGGTTCAGCAAACTATTATATAATTATTTGCCTCTGGCCTGATGGTCGGATCAAGACAGCCACTGCCTTCAAGAGTTCAGCGCGAGATGGAAGGGGCCCAGAGTAAGGCACCGAACTGTAGAGAAAAGCACGTAGACTTAGAATCTGCGAGCCTGTTTTTCCAGAATTCTCTTTCACCCACAATATAATAAATCCCATTACGTCTGCAATATATAGTTTACAAAGAAATGCTATTTCAGGCTAAAGACTAAAATTATGTATAATAATATACAAGGACAGGCAAAACCGCCCTCAGCAGTTATACACAGTGGAAGGTTTTCCTTTACATAGGTATAACAATAGAATAAAGAATTTTGGGTTTGCAGTGATGCGTGTCTTGTCTGTAGGGTCAAGCGGAACTAGTAAACCTGACCTGCTGATTTCACATTCATCACACGCGGTCAAGTAGTGCTTTGAATGCTCAAAATATGGGAGAGTAAAAGAGTTAACTACAGCCACATTGCAGACAACGGTGGCAATAATTGCTCTTTATCAGGATAGAGTTTGGGTAGACTATATTTTTTTTAAAGTGTAATACATATTTCCATTATGTGATGGTATTGCACTTAATACACAATTCTGCAGTGAGTTAAAAAATATACTACTTATAATGCATTATATAATCATGTTTATTATTATTTTAGTAAAGTACTTAGGGATGACTAAGTTGGGCGCTATATAAATTATTATTATCATCATCAACAACAGCAGCCAGCAGTAGCATCATCATCATCAATATCAAACAATAAAATGATTTAACTTAGTAATTATTACTATAGCATATGTAGCTATATAATTAATTTATCTAGCTCTATATATATACTTTGTACTCTTCCCGTTTTTCCGTCCGAGGAAAGTTATCAAGTGTACATTTCTTATTCATTTCTTCTGCAAAAAACATTTTCCCAAAACTTTCGTTGAATTTATTTAGCTATAATGCTTAGAGAAAAGATTTACTTATATACCTTAGCAAAAATATTAGTTAATTACGTTAAGAGAAAAAAATTAATTATATGCATTAGTGATAAGATTAGCTAATTACGTTAAGAGAAAAAAATTAATTATATACATTAGTGATAAGATTAGCTAATTACGTTAAGAGAAAAGATTTAATTATATATGTTAGTGATAAGATTAACTAATTACCTTTAGAGAAAAATTTAATTATATACAATTTGACTCTATTTATATAGGCAGAACATGTAGTCTTGGACGACCCAAATGTATATCATTTTGTTTCGTATTGTATATTATATTATTATAAATTATTAAATTTATTTTTTGTTATTTTTACAAAGTATTGACTCGATTATCAAGTACAACCAAGGGTTGTTGGAGGCGGAGCCTAATGTGATATGAATGATATTCTATGTTGTAATCAGTCAAGTTAAGATAACTGTTCCAACCCATGCATTGTACACAAATTTACCTGTCGTTACATTGAATGCCGGAACTCGAGTGCAACCTAATTGTAGAGGTTGAAGGGTGAATTAGATAACCAGTCTGTCATCAGTTTAGGTGTGTATATTAGAATTAATAACTTTAAAGCCAGATACTGAGACAGGGTCGTTAAAACTAAGCTGGTATGTAACACTCTTTACAAAGAAATAGACCTTAAAACATTGTCTCCTGTCCTTACAAAAGAAGTAGATCTTAAAACATTGTCTCCTGTCCTTACAAAGAAATAGATCTTAAAACATTGTCTCCTGTCCTTACAAAGAAATAGACCTTAAAACATTGTCTCCTGTCTTTACAAAGAAGTAGACCTTAAAACATTGTCTCCTGTCTTTACAAAGAAGTAGACCTTAAAACATTGTCTCCTGTCTTTACAAAGAAATAGACCTTAAAACAGTGTCTCCTGTCTTTACAAAGAAATAGACCTTAAAACAGTGTCTCCTGTCTTTACAAAGAAATAGACCTTAAAACAGTGTCTCCTGTCTTTACAAAGAAATAGACCTTAAAACAGTGTCTCCTGTCTTTACAAAGAAGTAGACCTTATAACATCTCAATATCTATGGCCATTTTAATAGTTCTCATCAAATCTACCTAAAAACAAACCAAAAGACAACATCTCAATCTTAATGGCCATTTTAAAAGCTCTCATCAAATCTACCTAAAAACAAGCCAAAAGACAACATCTCAATCTTAATGGCCATTTTAAAAGCTCTCATCAAATCTACCTAAAAACAAGCCAAAAGACAGTACATACCTGAAAGCTACAGACTCCTTCTTGTCTACGCAAGCTCTGGAACGATACAAGGTAATGGAGAGGGGGGGAGAATCATATCTTAGCTACCGCTTACTATGTGAAAAATGTAACTGATAAAGTGAGGGTGAGATTCTACGGATCCTTGTCTACATTACGATACCGGGCAATGAAAACTAGCTATGCAGGAATTGGCAATAAAAACCAGACAAAAACTAGCTACACAAGAACTGGGCAATAAAAATCAGACAAAAACTATCCATGCAAGAACTGGGCAATGAAAACCAGACAAAAACTAGCTACACAAGAACTGGGCAATAAAAACCAGACAAAAACTAGCTACACAAGAACTGGGCAATGAAAACCAGACAAAAACTAGCTAGGCAAGAATTGGACATGAAAACCAGTCAAGAATTTCTAATCTCAGACCAGAAAGTGAAAAAGTATTCATTTATATATATAAGACAAACACATGTAGCTGTGGTGAACAGCTATCCATAGAACACAACGAAAATGACTAGACTAATAGAGAGGATATCGTTTACAGAATACTTAATATAAAATAACATTAACAATGGCACACATGACCCCCCAAGATGACAACGGCACGAATGCCTGGGCAGGTTGAATAGGATAGTAATGAGACGCTTGCTTGTGTTTCGGTCCTTTCACAGCCAGTCAATCGCCACCCTTTACTTTGGCGCCACTTCTTAATGAAGGTGGCAGGTGATCTGACTTGGGGTGGTCTTTGTCTCGTGTTCCCACCAAAATGGTTTGCTTTTTTAAAAATCATCCACTATCTGGAGACTGAAACTTATGCAGTTGTTGTGTCTCTATTTTGTGTAGGATGTTTGTGTTTAATAGAAATTTGACGAGAACCTGTGTATTACCTGTTTATGTTGTTATAATAGTGTTTCAGGAGTGACTAGCATTCCTGTTTAGTTTACTTTTGTTTCTAAGTGCTGTGCATTGTTCTTCTGCATTGCAGCGAGAAATGTAGAACAGTGTTATATTTTCTGAGCGTGTGCACTGCCACTGTCGACCTATGCATTTCTTTTATGTAAAAGAATTGTGTTGTTGAGTTTTAATCTATGTATGACTGCGGTGAGGAGTTTTGAGGTTGTGACAGGGTAATTAAAACATTTAATTTTCTGGGGTGAGTGGGTAACTTTGTTGGTTTTTGACTTTGAGACCTATTTGGATGTGTAGATTTGTGTGCTGTGAGGCTCTCCCTGTGTAGTGGCATATTTGCTCTTCACTGGGGGGGGGGGGTGAGGCGTGACTGAGCACCCATAAAAATAGTCTTTTATTTACCTCTTCTGGTCTATCCCTTAATTGTTAAATTGTCAAAGTGACTCGGCGTTGGGCACTCCTTATGATGGTATTTTGTGTCAGAGTTGGAATAAACAACTCGAGTTGAGAATATGCTAAATAATTGCTGATGCAATCCAAACAAGTTCCAACTGGGTGAGTAGTATTTATGACTAATAGTCTCACACTTGTTCATAACAATTTCATCCAATGGGGATGGACCAGAAGTTTCTTTGTTGAAGAAGTACTCTATTGTAATCTCTCTGAACTTGAACATAACTCGAGTCCTGTATAGCTCATGGCAATTACCATGATCGTTAGTTTATGGTAAGTTAACTGACTGACAAAGTAAGAATGGACTTAGAATATTTCATACATGTTTGCTATCAATCTTTGATTTAAATTAGAGAATGTTTATGTAATTGAAACCATTATTTCTATGTTCATTAATTTGACTATGTTGTACATTATACTTGTAAATTTTGATCGATGATGTATTCCCTATGTTGCGTATGTATTAGGCTAATGAAATTGTTGCAGGATTTTAAGTTGAGAATATTCGTAAGAGAGAAAGGAGCTTAAAGATGAAATATGCCTGAAATTTAGTGCTGAAGTTTCCACCTGATTCAGTATTATTTGACAATAAAGTCTTATTATTGTGAAAGGAAGAAGACGTTTACTACACTACTTCACCCATATAATCAGCCAAATAAGAGGTGAGCGGTGACCCCTAGGAGAATTATTGATAAACATCATTTAAGATTTCTCCATCACTTTGTAAATAGTTATGAATGATTAATAATAATAATAATAATAATAATAATAATATTCGTAACCAGTAGCAAAGGAATGCATGTCACAACTAGCAATAGACCAAAACAGTAGTTGGGGTAGTATGATGTGTGTATTTATACCTGTGAAATGAAGGAGGAGGGAAAGATGAAAAAAGAATAAAATGTTGGTTAATTACTTCCTCACTGCTTGCTAGGAAACTTAACCGGTTTGCCAGTTACAAGCATGCACTTCCAAGAAACAAAGAATGGGCAATGAATCACAAATCAATCTTATACTAAAACATAATTAATCTGGCTCGAGACCCCAGACTCCTTTTGTGAATGCAGCCCCTATATATGAATGTGACGTCATGAAAAAAACAGAGTCAATATTTACAACTTTAAAGGAATTTAATTATGGAAACAAAATTAGGCGAAGTAGAAATAAATGACAGAAAATGTCCTGATGGACTGGAATATATGGCTCAATGTCATCATTATTAATGAAGGACTTTAGTTCACAGTCTTATGTAAGCATAAGCAACATTAATGGCAATCACAATAGTAATGGCAATGTCTTTCAGAGTCTTTCCTTTTCCAACTTATCTTTCCTTCAATGACTTTCTAGTTGTGTGGCACTCATTGGAGTAGAACTTGTAGTTGTATGGCACTTATTGGAGTAGAACTTGTAGTTGTATGGCACTCATTGGAGTAGAACTTGTAGTTGTATGGCATACAATGGAGTAGAACTTGTAGTTGTATGGCACTCATTGGAGTAGAACTTGTAGTTGTATGGCATACAATGGAGTAGAACTTGTAGTTGTATGGCACTCATTGGAGTAGAACTTGTAGTTGTATGGCACTCATTGGAGTAGAACTTGTAGTTGTATGGCATACAATGGAGTAGAACTTGTAGTTGTATGGCACTCATTGGAGTAGAACTTGTAGTTGTATGGCATACAATGGAGTAGAACTTGTAGTTGTATGGCACTCATTGGAGTAGAACTTGTAGTTGTATGGCATACAAAGGAGTAGAACTTGTAGTTGTATGGCACTCATTGGAGTAGAACTTGTAGTTATATGGCATACAATAGTTAGACTTCGTAATTGTATGGCACTCAGTGGAGTAGAACTTGTAGTTGTGTGACAGTCGATGGAGTAGAACTTGTAGTTGTATGGCACTCAATGGAGTAGAACTTGTAGTTGTGTGACAGTCGATGAAACTAGACTGTATAACTTGCAATCATTAATTGAAAGTGGAATGACTGCTCTAAAAATGGTCAGCTCTAAAATTCGGAATCATTGAGTGTTCTGGAGCAGTAACATCGTTTTCTGGCAGAAAATGGGGATTCTATTATTTTATTTTATTGCTACTAGAGAGTTTAATAAACGTTGGGTTTTTAATTTCATTGACAGCAGTGTCGAATTCTAGAACAATAGATTTTATTTTATTTTTAAAAAATAGCCATTGTTTTTCTAACATAATCTACGTGAATTGTTTAGCTTTTGAAGTTGGAATGTAATGTATGTGAATTGTTTAGTTGTTAAAGAAATTTAATCTGTATTGTTTTTTTCTCAGAGCCCAGGTTTATTTTTAAAAATATAATACCTCAGGATTAAGTTTATATAAATCCCCGTTTCCTGCGTACAAACCTCTTTAATGCCACCCAAGTTATCTCTCCAAATCCCTCTACTGTTTTATAAGACTCTAGAAACTTGTTTCATCTCGTATTGTTTTGACAAACTATCGAAAGATTTATTGTTTGCTGTCACGTGAATGATAATAGAAGAAAGGAATCCACAGTTTACCTATCAACCAGGCCTCTCGACTGACAAACACAGATAACCCAGATCTCTCTGTCTCTCCCCCTTTCACTGTTTTTCTTTCTCGTCAAAATATCCAAAATATTCAAACCCAACTTTCCATTCTACTCCGTTCTTCTCTCTCTCTGAAGTGAGGAAATATATATCAATCAAATAAAAACTCTACTGAAACACGTGTACAGTTCCTACTATCAGAACACGGGGTTCACCTGCCCGGTTGCTGTTAGAAACTGTCCTGCGTCGGTTTCAGAATAAATTATTTCTGATTGACTATTCGACAGCATGAGACCTGAAGTGTGGGTCGTAATGATACGTCTTTGACACGTAGTTTTAAATTAATCCAGGTAGCACCACCTGACATTTCTGGCACTCGAACATATTTACGAGTACATAACATTTTATCACATGTCATCGGTTAGTGATACAAGTATATAATATTTTACCACCACATCTCTATATATGTCATCGGTTAGTGATACAAGTTTATAATATTTTATCACAACATCTCTATATATGTCATCGGTTAGTGATACAAGTTTATAACATTTTATCACAACATCTCTATATATGTCATCGGTTAGTGATACAAGTTTATAACATTTTATCACATCTCTATATATGTCATCGGTTAGTGATACAAGTTTATAACATTTTATCACATCTCTATATATGTCATCGGTTAGTGATACAAGTTTATAACATTTTATCACATCTCTATATATGTCATCGGTTAGTGATACAAGTATATAACATTTTATCACATCTCTATATATGTCATCGGTTAGTGATACAAGTATATAACATTTTATCACATCTCTATATATGTCATCGGTTAGTGATACAAGTATATAACATTTTATCACATCTCTATATATGTCATCGGTTAGTGATACAAGTATATAACATTTTATCACAACATCTCTATATATGTCATCGGTTAGTGATACAAGTTTATAACATTTTATCACAACATCTCTATATATGTCATCGGTTAGTGATACAAGTTTATAACATTTTATCACAACATCTCTATATATGTCATCGGTTAGTGATACAAGTTTATAACATTTTATCACATCTCTATATATGTCATCGGTTAGTGATACAAGTTTATAACATTTTATCACATATCTGTAACACCTCTGGGCACCCTTCACTCGTTATTATTTATTAATTATTAACTCATAGCTAATTACAAGTAATCGAGAATTTTAATTTATAGTTATTAAAAATTCTCCCACAAGACTAATATGTCCCCCACTTGGCAGATTATAAGAGTTTATTATATTATTATAATAATATTATTATATTATTAGTTTATTACATTAGACGTTTTATTGACTAATGTTTCTGCAGGTGGAAACTTCTTACTGAAGGAGCAGTAAAAATCTGTCTTTTATTTCTATTTAATGAGCCCCCCCTCCACTCGCTATTACTCCAACATAATGTTTTAATATATGTGCAAGAAGGATAATAAATTTAACAATAAATTTATTAAATCAACAATCAAATATATATGAATATAATCGAAAGAGTTTTGACATTTAAGTTGTTATGAACAAGTGTCAGATTATATAGTCAGAAAAACTACTCATCTGCTTGGAACCAATTTGGATTGCAACAGCAAGTTCTAGCATATTCTCCACCTGAGTTGTTTACTCCAACTCTGGCACTTACATAAATATCATCATAAGCAGTGTCCAAGGTCGGGTCATGTTAACATTGGCAATAAATATATAATTAGTAAGTTTCGATGTAGGGATAGGTTAATTTACTCTGCCACAATGTCTATATATGTCATCGATTGGTGTTCAGAAATGAAAACTTGAATGGTAGGGGCTGCAATAGCACAAGACAAAAGTCCATGAAAGGAACAGTGATGTGGGTGTGTTAGAGATTTAATTAATGAGTTATCCTTGTGAGAAAGAGGAAAGAGTGTGTGTATGATGTCTGAGTGGTGTATATATGGTGTTGTGTGTACATATGAGGTGTATATATGTATATGGTGTTGGTGTGTACGTTTGAGTGGTGTATATATATATATATCTTAAATCATTTTAGGTATGGTTATATTTTATGTTTAAATCATGCTACATATGGCTATATTCGATGTTCAAATTATGTGATTCATGACAGAACAAACTATTTTCAACATGAAAAACTCATTTCTTCTAAATTAATGTGAAATAAAAAAACAGAAGGTGAAACATTTCTATGTGTTGTTTGTGCTTCTTGTGAAAATGGCTATAATTAAGCACAGTTGTATGCACTGTTTACTTTGTCCAACTTCCTAATAAACCAATCTCCAACACACAAAATATCAATTTTCACATCTGAAAATCTGCTTTAAAATAATCTAGCAAATCAACAAGACTGAATTCTTTTCTGATCATTTATTTCCATAATTATAAAGAATCACATAGGGTGATATAAACAGATGAAAAAATCTATATCTAAAACGTACGTTCACATACATTTTGTAATAAAATTCTTGTTTAAAAATATATTTCATACATCAAAACATTAATGAGACAAAAAAACAGAACAGTATGATATGAAAATCATTTAATTTTATATTTTAATATGAATTAGCTCATCACAGACAATTATTCCACAGATTTTGCTCACAGAACTACATCAGTATCATGGCTGAACTCTGAGGCTGGTACACCATCAGCACCATGTTTAAAAAACAATATATACAACAAAAATCTTATTAACAAACTCTGTACTTTACAAAAAAAAAAAAGTAAATCCACAAAAGACACTTTTGATTGCATGAAAGTAGTGCAAGGAATAGTCTGATAGTGCTTGTAAGTTAAAGTGTTTTATAAAATTCAGTATTTATAGACAATAATTAATTAAGACAAACATTTCATCTTAACTTTACTTCATTGTTTAAATTCCAAAAAACTCTCTTTTAAAAATACAATTTTGTTTTTGAACTTTAAACATACTATTATTTTAGACATCAAAATTATTTAGGGCAAATAGATTTCTTATTAAATAAAACTTTAAAAAATGCATTGAAAAATGTTATCTGAGAACATACAATATGAGACTGACTTGTGTTCATTAGACATTTTCATATTTAAAAAAGAAGGAAAAAATAAAGAAAATTATAGACTTTGCATTATATACTAGAGTGTTGTGCAACAATATTTAAGATGGATCTTTTTCCTCTTCTTGTTTTGCATATCCAACAGAGACAGTACAATGGAATATATTTGGAACGAGTAACAAAAATATATAAATAAAATAAAATAAAATATACATTTAAAAAAAAAATTAAACTCAGCATATAATTTACATTGCCAAAAATTTATCTGACAAGCATGCAGTGAAAATATTTTAGTAACAATCATATAAACCAGTATTATTCTTTCACAAAAAATTATTAATAAGTCAATTAGAATATAGAATTAGAATGTTCAAGCGTGAATGAGAACAGTGAGAGACAGTTTACAATGCTATCATACACTTCGGGTATCTGAAGCAGCAAAGTGCACAAGTAAAAATGTTTTATACATATATATACACACATAGCAAGTGAGAGAGAATTTATGATTGCAGGCCACAATTAGCATAACTAAAGTTAATTTTAAGATCAGGCATGCAGACTAGGCTTTCCAGAATTTTGTAAATCTGGCAAGAGAACTCCTTTAATGAGTGAACTGTTTTAACAAACTCTTTTCACAAAAAAAGCATTCAGTATTTAATGATTCAAGTGATTGAATCTAACTAAACTGTATGCTTAAATGTTTATAAATTATGCAGCACACTCATACATAGAGCACACTTCTTTAAAACTAAAGGAAACAAAAATACATATTCTGGTGAGACATTAATCAACATAAGAAATATTTGGCAAGACTGTACATGATATAGGAAATGTAAATGCACTTAGATCAAATTATATTTAGTTATATATTAAGAGTACACAAGAAATTAAATGTACCAATGAGGTTAAAATAGCAAAATAAAATATTACCGCTTATCAGTAAGCTTATAAGTAAAAATATTTAAAACAAGAATTTAGGTCAAACATTGCACCGAAATATACCATTCCAACATTTGGACAAGACATTCCAGCAACAAAAATACAGCCAACTGGTGTACAAACCCTACCACATGCAACAGCCTTCAAAAAGGTCAAACCTTGTTTTTTTCCCTACATTCTTCATTATACTGTTTATAAGAATTCAATATTAATACATGTAATAGTAATTTCTCCACAAGTTATGTTTTCTTGACAGTGTCTACTGACCTGAGTGACTGCTGAATACACACACCTAAACAATCATCTACTATGAAAAAGCCTTGATAACACACAACCACACTCATATTGTAACATAGATAATAATGAAAGCAAAAGTTTTAAAGAGTTAAACAGGTCATCATTGATGAAAGCAAACATATTAAAGAGCTACAATTTATCCTAAGAGTATGCAGAAACACCTTAAGAGAAGTGTATTCCTAAGAAAGTGTATCTGTGTACACCTGTCTAAGAGTTTTTTTCTAAGACAGTTTGACTGTAGAGTACAGATGTTTAAAAGAAGTGAATTTCTAAGTCTTGTGAAATGCATCTGTTTAAAAAAAGTGAATTTCGAAGAGATTGTGTCTGTAGTGCACTCCTGATAAAAAGACGTGAATTTCTAAGTCTTATAGAATACATCTGTTTAAAAAAAGTGAATTTCTAAGAGTCTTTAGAGTACTCCTGTTTAAAAGAAGTGAATTTCAAAGTCTTGTATAATACACCTGTTTAAAAGATGTGAGTTTCTAAGAGAGTGTGTCTGTAGAGTATATCTGTTGAAGAAAATTGTTTCCCTAAGAGAGTCTATTAATAAAGTATGCACGTGTTAACAGGACAAGATGATGACAATAACAGACTTTGGCTAAACACACTAAGAAGAAGGAATGATTTGCAACTTAACAAAATTAAACAGGAAAGGATCTGATTATATATACTTTTAGCCAGAGAACAAAAGACATTTCACATTTCAATTCTGAATCACAATGGCAAAAGAAAATACATCATAGTAATGTGTGTTCAGTTGTAAGTATTTTATTCATTTTAAGGTGGAATGGCTGAGTGTAGGCAATTAGTTAAAAGTTTATAAATTAATTCAATTGAAAAAACTGTTTTCCTATCTAAAAGTGACAGATATCCTATTAACTGCTAGAAGAAAAACTTAACTTTATTCCTTCTTATAATAGTGAATTTGTAATAGCATATTTATTCGTTTCCACTGAAATATCACCAGAGGTCTGGCTTTATTTGTTAAGCCTACTGTACACAGGGGTAAAAAATAAGGCAACAAAGAATATGTGGAATATCTATTATTATCAGTGCTATGTGTACTAAATCTAATAAACAAACATTACAATCTAATTTCAAATTTAAATATCATCTATTATTATCAGTGCTATGTGTACTAAATCTAATAAACAAACATTACAATCTAATTTCAAATTTAAATATTATCTATTATTATCAGTGCTATGTGTACTAAATCTAATAAACAAACATTACAATCTAATTTCAAATTTAAATATTATCTATTATTATCAGTGCTATGTGTACTAAATCTAATAAACAAACATTACAATCTAATTTCAAATTTAAATATTATCTATTATTATCAGTGCTATGTGTACTAAATCCTAAACAAACATTACCATCTCACTTTAAATATCATCACACATTAACAATTAGATCTGTTATAAAGATATTTTTTTATAAAACTATGTTGGAATATAAGAACCAAACTTGTTTTATTTCTGTGCACAGCACACAATATGGTCAACAACTGCTTTAAAGTGATTGGTATGTGGTAACTCACTAATGACAAGAAGCAAAATTCAAGCATAAACATACACACAAGAAAAATAAAATCTTTCACATCTTTTGATTCTCAGAAATATAAACATAAATAAGTGAACATTTTAATCATATAGAGTAAGGTTTTTAAGCATCAAATTCTTAAGGGTTATATAATGATTCCCCCTTTCCAATGTTGTAATACATTTTATTAGCGGAAAAGAGTAATAAATCAGCCATGATTATAATTGGATACAATGGCAAAAACTTATTAAAATATTTACTGGCAGTGAGTTAAGAAAGCAAAATGCAAAAAATACAGAGTATATATAGATTCTACCTAGGAAAATAAATGAGATTCAATTGCAGTATATATTTTAAGGCTGAGCGAGTAGAATACAAAAAAATGCCATGAAAATTTATATAGGAATAAAATCAATATTGTTTTAGTAGTTTAAGGAAAAAAAGGATATATGATATGTACTATAGAAATATATTTTGCAACAAGATTATGTAATTACTGAAAATATGATGAAAAGGGGTTTGTAAAGTTTCTAAAATGAATGTCCTCAAGATAATGTACTTTTTATGTTTTTTTTGTCAAATAAAGTCAACATAATAAAAATTTAAAAAAACAATATAAATAAAATATTATAGCTTTAAGCTGCTAATTTAGAGATTATATATCTGTTAAAGTGTATGGCAACATATAAACTCCATTTTAAAAGACCATGGAATAAAAAATGAATTAAAACAAAGCAAATTGCATTTTAAATTAAATAAAATACTTAATTAATATAGCACAGCTTTTGCAGTGGTAACCCCCTACCCCATCCCCCAAAAAGAGTTATAAATGACTTACCTATACATTTAATATACCTTTAACAAGATAATTTTTGAAAGAATTTATAAAATAGCTTCCAAATCACTAATAAATAGGATTATCTGATCAAAATTCAATGATGTATGAATTTTTATACAACATATCTGGAGTTTCTCATTTCAGCATCTGAAATTTACACACATATTCTTTACCTATTTCATCAGTATATTTCAGGAATACAAAGAAAATAATCCCAACAGAAATACAACCATAAAAAAATGTTCATCTGAACATAAATCTCTTCAAAAGTGGTTATTCACAGGCTAAGCACTAAATAGATAGGAAATGTGCATTTTCATTAAATCTACCGATTGAGTAACAAAGGTGAAATTTTCAGAGCACAATAGGCACCAATCACTATGATTATTTAGTAAACAGAATCCCTCACTTTTAGAATCAAAATTCAGAAAATGTATCCAAATCAATGAAATTTTATGTAGAAAGGAAGTAAATCTTTGGTTATAAGAAAACAAAGATAATTATTTCTTGAAAATTGAGATTACTCATAATCAGGATCAATCTATAATGCAGACTATTTATAGGGCAATTTTAGTTAATTAATACTCAATTTTAAAGAGGAATGCTTTTTTCCTCTCTTGACAAACACCAATGACATAAAAATGATGCAAATTTTAAAAACATTTTTCTCCTAGTGACACTTTTCTCTGATTCAGTGAAAATGGAAAGTTGCCAGACTTCATATTTCCTATTTATTTATACCTTGCCTGCGACCCACATTCATGTACAGAGTCACAACCACAATTCCATATATCAATCATTATTATAACTTTTTTACACTTACTAGAAACTCTCTCAGACAGCAGTGACAATTCTTTGAAAAATACTTCTGAATAATAACCATTTCATAAAGTATGTGCAGACATGTTCAAAGCTAAATTTCAGAGTGCAGCAATTTTGAATTTAATTTAGAAAGCGAGTGTCTACACTTTTAGATTACTGATTGTTTTATTTCTTAAAGCGATTATATACGTAAATACATGGACATTAAATGCACAATTTATGGCACAGAATTCTGTTTTACACTGTATTATTATTCTCATGACTTCTGAATTTTAAATCTCAGTAGAATTAAAATAAACAGACCAACATGATCCCAATATGTGGTAAATACTATACTTTTAAAAGCAAATTAAACAATCTCTTGCTTAACATTAAGTAAACATTATGAAGTTTGTTAACTTCTGCATTATTGTATCTGCTTGCTAACCCTATTAATAAGTGTAAGAGGTTTTACATTTTGTTTACTAAAAAACAGTTCTATAGATTATTGTATCTGCTTGCTAACCCCATTAATAAGTGTAAAAGGTTTTACATTTTGTTTACTAAAAAACAGTTCTATAGATTCTTCTCCATGGAATCTTACAAATGTTTCCTGTTTCTGGACTAACTAGAATTTTTTTAAATGGTTCATATTTCTCTTGACTTCTGGTAAACCCTGCAGCACAGTAGGACATCTCTTAGTGCAAGTCTAGGTCATGACATGAATTTTCACTGATTGCATAAGATGTGCAAAAATAATGACACTGCATAAACAAAAATAGACTTGGCATATACTTATAATTTTTTGATAATTTACCATCTACTGCTTCCTTGAAGAAAAGTTAATGTAAGCAAATTTATATAAATGACTGTATGTATGTATGTTTGTATTTATGTTTGTTTCCTTGAGCCTGTGTGTATGCATGAATATAAAAACAATAAGAAAAATGGATAGTGGGAGGTCAGTTATTATTTATCTATATTTAAAATAATATGTAATCAGATATGCAAATCAAATAAAATGTTTTTATCAGCTTTCAAGATACAAATGCAGTGTTCTGTCTAACATTTACCTAAATGAATTCCATGGCCCCTGCAGATTTAAAAAAAAATGCATCCTGTTCACAAATCTATGTACAGAACCAAAAGGTTCAATCACAAGTTAATTTCCATGCTGCAAGCGAATGATGGAATCAATAACAACATTGTCATAGCCATACTGTGCCTGCAAGGACTGGCAATGTTCCATCATGCTTGATAAGCCAGTGAAGAGTAACCCTTGCTCAGAAGCAGACGAAGCAAATGATGAGCAATTCTGAGACAGTGATGTGATACTTGCTGAAAAACCAAAGAGAATTAAATAAAAATGTGGAGTAAAAATGAAAAGAAAAAATTTGCTGAAATAAAGAAAACAGAAAAAGCATGTTATTGCAAAGGCACAACAAACAAGAGAAAATAAGAACTAGAGGCATGTTGGTATTAATACTATAATATGTCCCTTTTTAATGTTGGCACTATAATCTTTTCCTGCTAGACATGTAGCTTATTTAGCAAATTTATGGAACATCTACAGGAAAAATTACTTTAAACAGTTTCTGATTATTTTTATTTGTCTTGCATATAATGTGGACTGAATTCTATAAGACTTATTTCTGGCAACTAACAAAAGCAGATTTCTCCATCCCAGTTATAATATTATTTTTTTTGGTTTTAGTATCTTTGAAGCTTTTAATTAAATAATGCATTTACTATTCATTTTAATTTAATAATTATCAAATGCATGCAATGCTCTACATTCAAACATATAATATGAAATTACATCTGAACAGTACACTTGCACATTGACACAAGCAAGCAGCACACAGTTTTTTTAAAAAAGTAGTATTAGTAATTATAATTCTGACTACAGCTCACAACAAAATTACCAACCATTACAAACAGCAAGCAAAACAAAAAGAAATCCAGAGATGATATGATGAAGACATTAAACATTTTGTATCAGTAAAAAGACATGAACTCTGGACTAGAGCTCAATTAAGAGGTGTTTAAAAAAAATTAAATACACATTTTTAAAAATACCAACTTTATAGACTTTGGGGTAAATTACAAACAAAAACAACCTCTAAAACTAGTAAAGTACACTGACTCAACAAGTGTATTGACTCAGCAAGTGTAATGGTTCTACAAGCGCACTGACTCAACAAGTGCAGTGGCTCAGTAAGTGTTAGGTGTACTGACTCAACAAGTGTAGTGGCTCTAAAAGTGTACTGACGCAACAAGTGTAGTGACTCAACAAGTGCAGTGACTCAGTAAGTGTTAGGTGTACTGACTCAACAAGTGTAGTGACTCTATAAGTGTAATGGCTCTACAAATGTAGTACCTCTACAAGTGTAGTGCAACTCTTCTTCTTTTTAAATTTCACACAAGGATGAAAATCCATTCAAAACGAGTAGTAAATGTGAAAATATGAACCTGAAACTAAGAGTTAATAACAAAAAGATAAGTTCCTGAATACCACATGAAGAAGCTACCAATGTGAAAATATGAACCTGAAACTAAGAGTTAATAACAAAAAGATAAGTGCCCGAATATAACATGAAGAAGCTAACAATGTGAAAATAACTGCCCAGCTATCATTCAATGTTAATACATGTAACATGAAAATAATAGTACCATTCAAAGA
The DNA here is from genome assembly GCA_028829895.1 of Sinotaia quadrata. Lineage (NCBI taxonomy): Eukaryota > Metazoa > Mollusca > Gastropoda > Architaenioglossa > Viviparidae > Sinotaia > Sinotaia quadrata. The sequence continues at coordinate 27,497,722 of CM054183.1, read as the reverse complement.
GATGAAAATAAATGCCTGACCACTGAAAGAGCTAATAAAATAAAAAATAAGTGCCTGACTGCCACTCAAAGGATTACTTTCACTTGTTCAGGAGTACGACATTGTTGTGTCCATTAGGCAAACCTCTCAGTTATCTGATATTTTTGCAGTGTCTATAAACAAGAGTAAGTACAATGAAAGACTGAAATGTGGGCTCCTATAGAAAAAACAACAGATTGATTCCAATCATGATACTTCCCTGAATGCTGTTAACATTAGGCCTAAGTACATGACTTGGATTTTACAGTTACTAGGGCAGTAGTCATGGCCCATTACTTTTTAGACTTTTTATGGTGTAAATCACTAAATGTCAAGGGTAATTCTCAATTACCAGAAGGGGAGTGTATGCATTTTGTATTTTAATTCCTTCCTTGTATCTCCCTTTATACTGATGCTTGAAAGACGACTTGGAGAAAGCAGTGTATGGATCTACCTGTTTCTTTATGCAGTTTTCCAATCAAGGTTGCTAGCTATATGCTTAGCTTGCCATTTAGCTCATTTACAGTGTCAAGGCAGGATTTTGTAGTTTATTATTATCATCATATTTTTTCTGTACTACTACTACTACAGATTAAAGAAAAAGATTATGTCATTGTATATTTCTTGTACAATATTTTTGACCAAAGAAAAAGATTATCACTTCTATCCCATATTTCTAATCTACCTAGAAAAGGGGTGTGTATTGTGGAAAGTTGTGAATCAACTTTAATGCACAGAACTCCTTAAGCCAGACATAGCAATAATACAATCAATGCTTTTAAAAAGTAACTATATTTGAAAAATGTCAGAGGGATGAACAATATATTAATTTAATTAATTACTGATATAATTACATTATAATTAATAGCATAATTAATTAGTGATTAATTTTACAATAAATTAATTATTAATTAATTACATTAATATTATAGCAGTCACCACTGATCATGTTGGAAGAGTGATTGTGTGAAGGATAGGAGAAGCAAGTTTCAACACAGAATTATACTGAACGAAATATCATACACTGAATTTCAAGTCATGGAGATTTACCTAATGAATGATGATAATAACTTGTTAACACAACTGAAAATCCCCAAGATTTCAATTCTATTTTTGCTTGGTTTCACTTCAGCTTTTAGCATGAGTGTCCATGACATATTATTACATTATCTCCTACATAAATTGGGCATTTGTAGCCATGCCTGAATGATAGAATGCTGACTGTATCTATAAAGGGCAAAAACTGCAACTCAGTCCACTTAGCTGTGGTGTACCACAATGTGCTATTCTTGGACAATTCTTGTCATTCTTGACATATAACCTCTTTCAAGCAACAATCATAAGTGGTCATCCAATGTCATATGAGTTTGTGCTAATCACCCTCTGACCAATTCTTGACATATAACCTCTTTCAAACATCAGTCATAAGTGGTTATCCAATCTCATGTGAGTTGTGTGCTAACCACACACAGAGTCTGACCACATGAAGGAAATCATCACTATCATCCAATGTCTGAGCAGCGCATTCTTGAAGGTATAAATAAACTGCAATAAGTTCCAGATGACTGACAATAAGCCATACTAATCACTTCAAAATGAATATCTTCTCGTCCAGAGAAACTCTTCCTCAATCAGTCAAAATCAATGACATTACTATCAAATTTTGCCAACTTCTGTATTATAAACAACAATAGTCATATTACACCACCAATGTCATGAATACACATAGGTCAACAAACTTGGAATTAAGAAGAATAAATGCTATTTGCCTTCTCCTCTGAGAGAAGTCACAAAAATTATCATGTGTTTGATGACTGCAACTTTCTTCTATCTGCTACATCACACTGCCTGCTGCAGAAATATCAAAACAAAGCTGATTGGATCACTTAAGAACCATTAGAATCAAAACTGAGCTGACTGGATCACTCAAAGAACCCTTAGAATAAAAACTGAGCTGACTGGATCACTTGAAGAACCATTAGAATAAAAGCTGAGCTGACTGGATCATTTTAGAGCCCTTAAAATCAGAATTGAGCTGACTGGATCACTTTAAGAGCCCTTAAAATCAAAAGTGACTGGATCAATTTAAGAGCTTTAGAAACAGCATACCATTCTTTCTTCACTTTCTACACTGCCATTGGTTGCCTGTTCACTCCACTTCCTACACTGGCTGCCTGTTCACTTCCTACATTGGCTGCCTGTTCACACCACTTCCTACACTGACAGTTCACTCCACTTCCTACACTGGCTGCCTGTTCACTCCACTTCCTACATTGCTGCCTGTTCACTCCACTTCCCACAATAGCTGCCTGTTCACTCCACTTCCTACATTGCTGCCTGTTCACTCCACTTCCCACAATAGCTGCCTGTTCACTCCACTTCCTACATTGCTGCCTGTTCACTCCACTTCCCACAATAGCTGCCTGTTCACTCCCATCTTACACTGGCTGCCTGTTCACTCCACTTCCTACACTGGCTGCCTGTTCACTCCACTTCCTATACTAGCTTCCTGTCCATTCCCTACTCTGGTGAGTTACCAGTCACTCCACCCCCTTAAACTAACTACTTGTTCACTTCACTCCTTAAACTGTCTGCCTATGCACTCCAAAATACAGTACAAGATTTCCTCTCAGTGTGTGTCATTGACCATTTCATTTTTTACTTCTTTTGACATAAATTTCAAAAAGTTCAAAATACTGCCATTCTGATCACTCTAAGAACCTGTTCTTTGCTCCCCAAACTGGTTGCATGTTCATAACAGAATAAAGTGCAGGGCTTCTCACTCTGTTTTACTAGCCAACTCAGCCCTAAGTCTATACTCTACCTCATCCATGTTTGCACTCCAAAAAGGCATAAGTTCAAAGTTCTTTCTCATATCAAGGTCCTGCCACTTAACCTAAAACACATTGTTTTTAAAGTTAATATTGTACTATATTCCTTTAGCTTTACTTTCCTGCATTTCCTTGGCTTAGTATATAATTTCAAACTACAATAAAGGACAAGAGAACTACTGACTAATTGCACTGTAATAAATAAATAATAGATAATGGGAACAATAAGAGTAAAATAAGTGTCATCAATTTTATAAGAGAAAATCAAGTGTTTAACTCATTGTTTTAAAATACATTTAACAAGACTAAATAGTGCTATCCTGTAAAATAAACTTCCAATGCAAGAGCTCAGATCATTATATTTTCATACAATTCTGTACATAATGTTTTTTTTTTAAAATTGCATTTGTTACTCTCGAAAAACTGGCATTCAGCAACATTGTAACTATTAAGCTCTTCCAAATTGGTTTTCAGCAACATCATGACTGTTAACTCTTCCAAAATTTGCATCATCATTGTAACTGCTAACTCTTCCCAAATTGGCGTTCAGCAACATTAAACTGTTAACTCTTCCAAAACTGGTTCTCAACAATACTATATATATAATATAAAGACATTTATGTCTTTAGCCTTTAAAAAAACTAATGGTCAATTATATCTATTGCTTTCACTAATTGCAACTGGATGACATTTACATCTTTAAAGTGTTCAAAACTGGTAGTCAACATTAGTCTTAAAAAATCAGTATGTGATATTTACTTGTTCTTAGCTACTTTTGCTGGATTTATTTATGTTTGTTTTGTTTTGTCTTTTTAAAAACAAAATTTTGTCAATGATTTCCCCTTCGTATGACAAAAATGGATATTTTTAAAAAAGGAAGATATGCACATATATATAATATCTGAATATCGTTAATATGAAGAGATTCAATGGAAAACATATACAACTATCTATTTCTTGCCTTCTGGATTGTAGATTTTCTTATGGCAGCCCTTTCTATCATATATTTGTGAAAAGAAATATCTAAATCTGTTAATATTTTAATAGGTCAAATAATAATGGTGGTCATAAAGAAAGGTAATAATAAAACATAACAAAATATTATAAATATATGTATATATATTTTAAAATAAAAGAAACTGAAGTTGCATTTAGAATAGGAGCTTCCTAAAAACCTTACTTAATCTGAGGTAGCTATGTAAAACATCATAAAACATTATCTTTCTAAAATCAGCCTGGTTCTTAGCCCTTGCAAAGCCCTTCAGTGCTGGGCTTCAAAGTCATGTTAAACAAATGTGGAAGAGTTATACCCCCTTACACATGACAATTACCTAGCATCAACTGAAAAAATCTGATGACTGAAACAAGTTCAATCATGGCACTGAAGAGGTTAAATGACAAGGGCATCAAACAGACTGAGACATAGCACAAACCTAAGATGTTATGCAGGATGTGTAGGAGAGTGAAAGAGATATGTGATCACATGAAATGGGAGTGAAGTACAGCTGAGCACTTGTAGCTGGATGCCACTGGCACCACCCTCTCCATGTCACCTGCTATCCTACAAAGATCACTCTCCATTGCTGTTTTTCCAGAATTTCTGCAGTCCATCTCAGTTTTAGTCAAACAGTAACCAAGTTCTGCTGAGCAAATATGGTAATGATTCATGAGTGTCAATCATTGCTGCTTATATGTATACACATTGATAACTTGTAATTTGTAAGTCCCAATTAATGTTGCTTATACGTATGTCTACACAGTGATAACTTGTGATTCATAAGTTCCAATCAATGCAGTTAATATATGTCTACCAGAGTGATAACTCTTGATTCTTAAGTGCCAATCATTGCTGATTATGTCTACACATTGATAACTCATGGTTTGAAAATGCCAAACAATGCAGCTTATATATCTAGACCTTAATAACTCAAAGATTCATAAGTGCCAATAAATGCAGTTTATATGTCTACACACTGATAAGTCATGATTCATTAATACCAATCAATGCTGCTAGTATGTCTACACATTAATAATTCATGATTCATAAGTACCAATCAATGTTGCTTATATATCTACACATTGATAAGTCGTGATTCATAAGTACCAATCAATGTACTTGCATGTCTACACACTGTAACTCATGATTCTTCATTATTACCAATCAATATGTCTACATATTGATAATTTATGATTCATAAGTGACAATTATTGCTGCTTATATTGACTATACATTGATAATTCATGGTTCATCAGGTCCAATCAATGCAGCTTATAGTGTTTACACAGTCATAACATGATTTGTGAGTGCTAATCAATGCTGCTTATAATCTCTACACATTGATAACTCATGGTACATAAGTTACAATCAATGCTACTTAAAGTGTCAATACACTGATAATTCCTGGTTTATAAGTACCAATCAATGCTGCTTAAAATGTCAATGCATTGATAACTCTTGGTTCATAAGAATTATTTTTCTTGATAACTTCTTTCCTCACAGGAACCAAAATAGACTTTTCATCTTTAGATGTTCTCTGTCTTGGTTTGCTCCTGTGAGATTTTCCTCTTCTCAACATAATCTGAAGAGGGTTTTCTACTTCATTTCATAAGAATCAATCAATGCTGCTTTTATGTACACACTGATAACTCATGGTTTTCAAAATACCAATCTGTGTTGCTTTCTATACATTGATAACTCATGGTTCATAAGTATTGAACAATGCTGCTTATACTGTCTAGACATTGATAACTCTTGGTTCATAAGTATCAATCAATGCTGCTTACAGTGTCTACACATCAATAGATTGATGTACCTATTAGTACCAAACAATACTGCATACAGGATCTAATCATCAAAAGGTACTGAAACATATACGTACCAATCAATATTGCTTTTACAATTTAATTATCAATGCAGTCTTCACACATCAACTGGGAGTGGTTAATGTAAGTACTAATCAATGTTGTTAAGTGTCCAATCAGTGACAGTTCATAGTACAGATGTGCCAGTCAAGCTGCTTACAGTTTACACCATGATAAAATGCTCTTGGACAACTCAATCTAATGGCAAATAATAGTTCCTTTACATCTAAACATTTACAAAGAGTACTGCATTTTAAACAAAAAACAACTATGCATTGTGAAGTGTTTTGATTATTTGTTAGCAGGTTAACCAGTTACAGCTAGAAAACAAATCAATGTGACTTGTCCCATTAAAAAAAAAAAAATAGCAATGCTTTCGGTTTGTTTCTATTATTGCAAGAATTATTTAATATTCACTGTAATTATTAAGAAAATGTTTTTAAAAATGTATATATTAAGTTCTTATTGTCATTTCTACAATCAAAATGACTGAAAATTTGTAAAAGAAAATGGTGCAAACATAGCATCAACCATATAAACAGAAATAAATAAACAAACAAAAAATATTCATCCAGCAAATATAAAAACAGTTCAATCTGGTAGACTTAAAATAAATTCATTTTTCTAAGAATGGCTTCATAAAAATTATGGTTGCAATGAATCAATGCAACATTTTAAAAAGAACTGGAATGTCTCGTCTTTTTTAAATTCCCATACTTCACATCTACTTGTCCAACTAAATGTCACTGTTATTCAAATCAATTATCTCACCAGCTGCTTTTCTAGGCCTTCTGTCATGTTATTCATACCAATTATCTTACCAGATAATTTTCTAGGCCTTCTGTCATGTTATTCAAACCAATTATCCCACCAGATAATTTTCTAGGCCTTCTGTCATGTTATTCAAACCAATTATCCCACCAGATAATTTTCTAGGCCTTCTGTCATGTTATTCATACCAATTATCTTACCAGATAATTTTCTAAGCCTTCTGTCACTTTTATTCAAAACCAATTCTCTCATCTGGTTATTTTTTAGGACTTTTGTCAATGTTATTCAAAACCAATTTCTCAACCAGTTATTCTCCAGGCCTTTGTCTATGTAGTAAAAAAAAAATTTTAATTTTACAAAAATACTAACCATCAAGTGCTGATTTTCTGACTAAATATTTCAACCATCTAGAAACAATCTTTATTCGAGTTTATACAATTTTTTGAAATAATGCTGGGTGAAGAACTTGAAACAACTGATCTCATCTTGTCAAGAACTATTAAGAAAGATAATATGTGATAACAGAATATAGCAACTTGTTTGTGTAACTTTTTTAAAAATCTAAAAACCATTACAAAAACAAATAAATATGCACACAAATTAAACTGAGTTAAAAGTGAAAGACTATAATGATATTTTGTTGTAGTTACATGTCATTGCTCTGTACATTAGCAGATAGCTGCATACAAAATGTGTCCAGTGAATTTTCAACATGCTTACAAAGTAAAAGAGGTGTTATATAAATGAGGGCAATCCTTTACAAAACAACAAAGCAACTGTGAGTCACCATTCAAAATTAACTGTACAAGATAAGAACCTCCCTGTAAACTACAGGGTCTCAAAACATAAGGAAAAAAACGATTTAAATAATGCTGAAAAGCTCTGGATCTAGATATGAATTATCAAAGTATGATCACGATCTCCAATATCCAAAAACCACAGTGTAATAATACAAATGAGCACAACTAAACATAAAGTGACTAAAAATTTGTAATGATCTAGAAAATCTAAAAATATATCACCCTGAATATATCCTTAAATTATATTAATTATTATGGAAATTGAAATAATATGAAAAGGACAATGATGCCTGCCTGTTGTGAAAATAAGATTTAGCCTAACTCCACTTTCAGAATGAAAGAAGAAAATGTAAAAATACTGTATCTGACACACACATTTAAATAAAATTTTTCATCAGCAACAAGCAGCCTACAAACTATGGAGAATTGGTTTCTGGAATACCACCATAAGTCAAACTTTTATAACATTAAAATTGTGATTCCATTATTACAGAAATGAAAGAATATTAAATAGCAATATATGTAATTTAATTAATTTTACTAATTTTATTATTTTTTCAATACTGCAAAATTTCAACAATCATTTAATATTGCAAAAAATACATTTAAAATTTGTAACATATGCAACTAGATATAAACTGTAGGTATAAATTATGAGACTCTAGTGGCATTTTCTCAGAGAAGAACTGGTCATAAATTGAATGGTGGTAAATAGGGGGTATGCTGTAACATCTTAACAAATCTATATTTTTTCAATGCATTTAATTTATAATTGAACATAAATTTTAAAAAATTCATGCATCTATAACTTGTGATAATTAATTGAGAAAAAAAGAATTTAAGAAACATATAAAATGAAGACAAACTACTACCAAAATTTAACAAATGCACATCAAGTTAAGGCATTAGTAGTATAGTATGAAACAGTAATAAGATTCTTTTCTTTTTTAAAAAAAAAACAAGTTGTATACAATTTATGTATAATATTGTTATTGTTTTCATAAAACAATAAAGTTACAGTATTGTTTTCCATATTGGAATGGGCTGAACTTTTGTTTGTGCTTGCATGTACTCATGCAGAACCAAATTTACAGGCCAGATCAAGGTCAAATTAAAGGAGAGACAACTGCCAAACTTGCAAAATGTTACTGTGTTATTTTAGTTTTATCAATTTATTCTGTGGCATATTGTAGTGATGATATAAAAAAAAAGAAAAAACATTAATATGTCTCTGAGAAGGAGTCTTTTGTTTTCTTAAATTTAAAAAAATCATGGCAGTTAATGGGTTTAGCCATAAAGAGTAAACTTCATGTTAGGTCTACTAATAGTCAATGACATATAAATGTCTTTTTATAAAGGTACCAAATCACCTATAAATATTTTGTTATAAATGTACCAAACAGCAAGATATTCAAAGCAGTAATAATAACTTTTAATTTTGTTACTCAGAGCTTGTTTGTATATTTCAGTTTTTACTGTAAAATCAAAAAGGATGTATAAATATTCTGGTGTGTTAAAACCAACATTTGCACAATGACCATGGATTATAAAGAGATTTTTTTTTTTAAAGTAAAAATGTAACAAAATGTGTAATAACGTTTATTTCTGTTTCTGAGAAAAATCAAATTTATCATGCTTGTTGCTGAATGGTGGTTTTAAACACACTAAATTTTCTTAAAAGTATATATTTATTGTTAACTTGCGCAAAAACAGAAAACGATCTAAGGAAGACTTCTCCAAAAATACACTATTAAGCATTTTGTGAAATATGCCAAAAATATTACAAAATTTAATTTTCAATTATAATAGGAAATTTAAAATGTATACACTATTAGTAAAATCATAGACATTTCAATACCAAAAGTAGAAATGATTCAGACATTTAAATATCATCAATGAAATTTAAGAAAGAATAAATTTATAAAATTAAAAAAAATAAAAATAGAAACAATATCATAAGATAAAAAGTAACAAAATACAAATAAAAATCCCAGGGCCCAAAAGATGTCAATGTAACACTTTCAGGAAACATGATTAAAAAAAAAAAAAAAAAACAGCAAAAAATAACTTTAGCAGTGTACCCCTTGATATAAGCAATTATCCTAATAGGCTGTGCCTTATCTGAGAATCTGAAAAGACAAGTGTCTTTGTCATGGAAAAGCGCTAAAGTGAGTGCATTAAAAGAAGAACTTAGCAGACTCTCCACTAATACAACTATCAAATTTGAATAATGAGTCTTAATACAATAAATAAATTAAACTTTCTCTGAGCATAAGTAACAGAGGTGCATGAAGTAAATTGTCTGGTAATGTGGGATCTCCTGTCCATACAGTCCACTGATGCAGATAGTTATCAGAGTGGTCAACTGTACTGGACATTAGTCTACTTGACAATAGTATTGGTATAATGTGTGTCTATTTGACAACTCCATTTTATCCACCTGCTCATGGCTATCACTGTGTACAGAGCCTGCAACAAAGACAGACTTAAATAAACGCAGAATAGGGAGAGGAGAACTTTCAACAATCAGCTGAATGGATATTTGTGTCAAAGGTCAAGATCCCTGGATGAACCAAGGGAGCACAACTGTCACAGAGGTTGAATGGTAACCGCCTCCAAACTTCCTCCAAAGATAATAATCAGACCTCAGAAAATTCCTTAACAAATCAGACAAGTGATTGGTTGACAACACTTGCTCTCTGCTGTGCCATTTTCCAAATTTAATAAGAGTTCATTATGGTAAATGTTCTTTCTCATTTGAAAAAAACTGTCAAGCTCAAGGATTTGCAGGTAGATAGGCATGTGTGTGTGTGTGTGTGTGAGGGTGGGAGACGGGAGTGGTGGGATTGGAAAGCTAGGTTTTAGAAAACTAACCATTTGTAGGCAAGGGCTAGCAACCTTGTTTGACTGGTACTCATCAATCCCATGGGGATTTAAATGTGTGTGGGTAAGTACAAGCAGGTTGGTAGAAAACACCCATTTCCTTAATCATCTAAGTCTGCCAGTATTCACATCAGACCCAAAGATACCAGGATACCTTATGCATACATGCAAATAAATTTTCACCAAATGACCTAAGCTGAGCAGTTTCAAACCCAAACTCACTCCTCATAAATAAAATCTTTTCACAATATGAAAGCATCTCTCTCATACTTCACATCAAGACTGAAAATATTAACAAGTCTGACAGAATTCAATATGTCATCTGCTCTTCATATTGTCTGTAATTTCTGCAAAGACAGACAGGTGACTTACTGTCAACAATTTACTGGGATACCTGAGCAACTACTAGCTACTCTCTTAAAAAATATTAGACCAGCAACTACAAAATATGCTTATCATTTCACTGTTGCATTTTGTGCTTGGGAGTGAGCCCTATAGTATCAAACTCAAACAAATAAAGCTAACAGCCTTGGTGTCAGCTACTCCAATGAAACAAAAATCTGCTTCATCTGAATTGGAGAGAGAACAAAAATGGCAAGTGTGCAAGAATCAACATCAAAATAGTGGGGGAGAAAGATGACACTCAAGAAAATATGGAAATTGCACAACCCTGGCTTGCACAGTTTATACATGCTTAAAAGTATAAAAGAAAAAGAAGGAAGATTATTTACAAAAGGCATGCTACTAGATGAGTTCTTTTAGCAATTTTCTTCCCATGTAAGAATACTTAACTCCCTTTTGGCTATGGCTTGCATGTCTGTGGAAACATTTGATACTCAACTAGTAGGTTTATGTAGATGTACAATGGAAAAATATACATTGATGTATAGATGTTCCCAAAACCAAGACATTTCATAAGTCCTATAGCATGAGAAGATGTGGACTTTATGATATAAAGTAATGAAGTTGTTTCCTGTGTTCATAATAACAGTGCATAGATAAAATTATACATGTTGCACATGTGTGTGCACATATGCATGCATATGTGAACACAAAAATGACAAACTATAAAAATAAAAAATAGTAATAATTTCCTTTATGCTACATATGATAACATCTATTATTAAGAGTAAGAATAATTCTACTTTTAATTAGGGTTCACAATCAAGGGACCTAGCTAGCCCTGAAGATGCAAGATAGGGATCCAGCAGACGAATAGAAAAAGCATGTGAGCCTTGATATTTGATAATGAATGATAGAAGAAAGAATGAAACTGCTTTAAAGTAGATATTCAATTATGCTTCATATTTAAATGTTTAAAACTGCATAAGCTACGTATGTGTCTGTGTGTACTTGTGTGTTTTGTCTGTATGTCTAAAAGGCTTAAAAAGGTGATACAGAATTTGCAAAAAAATTGTGAATCAGTAATTAACATTATTTCAAACCAAAACAAAATAGCATATACTTGCTATTATGCAGTAGCAAGAAAAGCAAAAGAACAAAGTATTTTAATGTACATATTACATGTGCATCACTTTATCAATAGTTTCAAAACCTTTTATTTATTAATTTGCTTTTAAAAGGCATAAAAATTCTTTGGTTTAAAGCACATAAGATTCAACTATATAGTAAATGAATTTGGGGAGTAAACTAAAATATAAGGAAAATAATCTTTCAAAAAAACTTTCTCTTAGTGAAATATATTTTTATTATTTTTTTTATATTGAAAATTATTTTTTAAAACAAGCCTATTGTAATGAAATTATCAGTAGTAGTAGTATTTATTATTGTGTAATTGACATTTCTTATGCCTAATTATACTATGATTAAGTTTAATCTCACTGCTTCCTATAACTTGGTACTTTGAATGCTGTTTGCTGTACATTTTCATAAAACTTTTAAAAACCTTGTGAATACTGATTAATTTGCACTCTTTGAAACTGAAAATATGTTTCCTTGAAACATGGCTTTCTTTTTTTTTTTTTAAAACACCAGAGAACAATATAACTGTTCCATTTTAATACCTTTCAGTTTATTCCAATGTTAAACAAAAAAAAAATATTGGGTGTCAGTCAAGCATTTCTCATTCATATGGTCGGACAAGGCATTGCAGGTGAGATTTGTAAGGGAGGTCACTCAGTGCCCCTTTAGTTCTGAATAAAAGTTGACACACTGACCGTTACCTATGATGTATGCAATCAAGATGATAGTGGAGATAAGTCACTGATCATAGCAGGAGTGTTGTTATGTAAGATAGAAGATGGATAAACTGCATCTTGTGGCTTGGATTTTGCCTAGATTGTCGATCTCTAAAGTTGAATGAATAATATTGTAAGTGAAGGGAGCATAAGATTAATATTAAGTTATATACCATTGGACATAAAGTTTCACCAATGGATGGTAAGGACTTTTCTTAGCTGAGGTTACAACTAATTATTCTAACAAAATTCAGCAGAGGCAAAGCAATTCTTCTCCATGAAAAACTGGCATGTTTGAAAAATATTCCAAGGTAGATATGAGAAGCTGGTGGAATAAATAGAATTTATGATTTATTTCTCTTTCAGACTGAGAATATTACATTACATTTTGAATTCATCATTAAAAAGTATAAGTTTGTGAATGAATTTAGCTGAACATTTAGTCTGTTCGTATATTTCTGGGATTAAAAGGTTTCATTTTCTACTCCTGCGATTTCAACCTTTGACTTATAACACTCAGGATTTAAGAGTCCCTTGATAGATATCCTGGCATGCACAACAACCTCTGTTGTTGATTATGGGATTTACTGGGGGTCGATTTCCCTTTGTTTATTGGAAATTGCAGCTACCTTGATGTGTATTCCAACTTTTAATGCATCCAATTAACTGTATTTACTTCAAAGGGATTGTGAGGGACTTTTCTAGATTAAATTACTTTCATCTTGTGACAAAAAGGAAAATTTTACTGTTGACATTACCTCAGGTTATGTTTCTTTACATCTTATTTTCATTCTCAATCTCCACATTTCTTGGCAAAAATTGATGATTAAAATATACAACTGTGAAGTTTTTAGATAAATAATTTTTATATACCCGATGAAACCAGAAATTATTATGTCCAGTTAGGAGTGAGATAACCAGTATAGCCATATCTGCTATCTCTGTAGTTTTTTTTATTTGTCTGTGTTATTGAAATAAACTGTTATTAATAATATTATTCTGCTGCAAATTAGTTTGTTTGTTTTCAGGCTATATGTTTGATCCCTAGTTAGTGGGCAGACTGGTGCCAAGTTAATTAAAAGTCAGATCATTAAGAACATTTAGCAGAAAAATCTTCACCAAATAAAAGATTGGCAGTGGCTTAGATTCAAATTAATGTTCAAATAGAGAAATAATCTTGAATCTAATGACAAGTTGTCATAGCACTTCAAAGGAAGTATTAAAATTTTCCTTAGTAGGTCAGCATTGATCTAGCTGATCTATGGTAGATTTATTTAATATTTAATAATACATAAAAATATGTATACAAAGACTGATTTCCTCCATGATGTATTGTTATGATTATTATTATGCAAGTGCATTAAGCAGCAACAGCAGCGGACAAAAACATCCTACCCACATATAAATTATTACACATAATGTGATATTTAAATTTGCTATCTATAAGTAAAACTTTGTTGTGTGATTTGTTAAAAAAGTAGGGTGAGTGAGAGTAGGGTAAGAAATATATAAAATAAGTGATATTTTAAAATAAACCTGTACTCAAAGCACAATGTAATAATGTGAGAAATTGAAGAAGAAATCATACAAATATACAAAATAATTTCATTTAACAAATACCAGATAATTCTTTGGGTTCTGGTATTAATAAAGCAATGAACGATGAAGCCAAATTGTATTTAGCATTATGTTTCTGCAATTATTACACAAATAACACAAACAACAATAGTGTAAAAAATTTTGTAATAAAATGTAATACGTTGCAGTACTGCTTGAGGCATTTCTTAATATTCTCCCCACAACTGGCTATGGCTGGCAGAACAACATTGTCTTTAACTGCAGCTGAAATGCACAATTGTAACAATACATGGCAATGCACGTCGTTCAAAGATTCACACCAAGAAATCAGGTCAAGGAAAGTCCTATTCAGATAAACAGTTGTCGGACAAAAGATGTACCTTGCTGCTCTTCATTCATCTGTACCCGATAATCTCTCTTTGTTTCCGTGGGCATGGCTAACACAGCATTGTATGAGCTCAAGACATTGTTGTTGTCTGTGGTGCCAAACCTGTCGATGACTGATGGCTCTAAGAGAAAAAGGGGGAAATTACAATGGAATAAATACAATTCTTTTGTGTGCAAAATTTATAAAAGGAACACTGCACTATACTGACTAAACCTATTACTGCTGAAATTATACCCTTGAACAGTCTTTTACAATACACCTTAGCTTAAAACATTTTTTAATTGTATCTATTTTTTGACTGAGGAATGAATTCAATAAATGATATTAAAATAAATAGTCATATAAACTTGCAACCATCATGTATTACATCTTGTTGTTAATGTGAAGATTGAGACCAATAGAGGATTTTAAATAAGCATAAAATTAAAACCAACCTGAATTATATTCTTTTTGTTAGTTTACATGAAGACTGAGACCAAAAGAGGACATTTAAATAAACATAAAATTAAAACCATCCTGCATTACAACACAGCAACTAATCAGCAAAACATTTTTCCCACTTATCATAATTATTTCTGTTTCTAGATCCTCATTCCACTGGCCTGAATGATGATTTAAAGGTACAGTTTTAATTTTTCTGTTTCTAGCCCCTCATTCCACTGGCCTGAATGATGGTTTAAAGGTATAGTTTTAATTTTTCTCACAAATCATTATGAAGTCTCTAGAAGTGAAATCAGAAATGTTTTTAAAGTTTTATTTTATAAATCTCATCTTGTCATAAATAAACCAATTAAATACCCTTGTGTTATAATGTCACCCATCAGATTTCTTTCACCACTGCCAGCTCTGGCTGTTAATAGCATTTAGGAAAATATACTGACTCATGACAAAGATGTTTCAAAAGGTGCAGATTTACTTCATTCCCCAAACTCTCAACTTTCTCACAGGAATTAAAAAAACAAAACCCTGAGTTATAACATACAAGCATCCACACTAAAAAGGGATGGACAGTCTAAACATCTTCAGCCTCATTCAAAGATTCAGACTCTAAACAGTATCAAACTTAAATTATTAGTGGACTTTCAAAATGGTTGGGTTTTAAATCTCTTCGTTTTCATTTTTTTCTATCAATTTCATTCATAGATTTTATTTTTAAATGATTATTTTGTTATTCTTCTGAGGCCAATTCCAGTGTTTTCACTCTTAAATGTCAGCTGAAATGTACAAATGTCAAAATAAATGCTCCTGTACATAAATATATTTCAATGCAAAAATCGTTCCATTTATGTTTTTGTTTATGCAAAGGTCCAAGAATCACATATATCATATCAACATAGAACCTACTGTAATACTAAACTAATAGGAAAAAAAAGTATCTATTCAATAGGTGATATTCTATTTAATGTATTGTAAATGGACAGACCTATTCAAACTTAAAGCATTATGTCTCTCAACAAAGATTATTTCACGAATACTGACCTGCATGTTGAAAATGTCTGCTCCTGTTTGTAAAAAAATCACCGAAAACATTAAAAAATGTATTAAAATTATAAATTAAAACCAAACTGTAGAGAAGCTTTAAATTTAAGAAATTGAACACATAATGTACTGAGAATAATTCTCAAGACTGTGAACTTTCAATCACTCCTAGAAGAATCCTATATGGTTAGACATATGCATTTGTATTACTAATTTTGGGGACACAAAATAACTATTTACCAAAGCAACGTTGCCGCTTTAACACAGAGGTACTGTCCTCATCCAGTGACCGTTTTACACCGGTCTGAGCCATATGGGTCACTTCATTATCTGCTCTGGAGTAGGTAGAGTTGTTTCCATCTCCTGTTTCCATCTCTTCATGCTCAAAGGTACTTTTAATTAATGGCACAACAAGATTGGTTTGACACATATAGATGGGCTCTCCATTCATCAATATTGGAGAACACTGGTTCGGAAAGACATGACTCTGACCTTGCTGAACTGCCAAGGCACGATCGAGGTACTTGGCACAATCATCCTTCTTGGCATTAAGAGCTACCTCCAAGGGAGTGTAACCTCTGTGGTTCTTTAAACTGCAGGAAAAGATAACTGCACATGAACCACGTTGAAACTAGCTACTTCATTATTTTTTACATGAGTTTGTACATTTTAAACTTAACATAATTTCTTTAAAAAAATTGAAAAAAATCATATTATTTCTTATAAAATTAATTTGCAAAACATATGCATATTCTCTCATAAGTTTGCAAATAAGGAAAATAGCCGTTAACCATTATCACATTGTGGGTGACTCACAAACTCTGATATTAAGCACTGTGAATTTCCCATTTAGGAAAACTAAGAACTTTGGATATAATTATCTTAAAATATCATTATCAATTGGGCTTTTTCCATAAGTCATAAATATTTTGAGTTATACTGTTTGAACATATCAGAAAGACTTTATTATTCAACTCTATTATTTTGTTTAAAAAAAAAAAAAAAAAAGGCTAACAATCAACTGATGTGGAAATTAAGGGGCTAAAACAAAGGATTATATTAAGCAATCTGTCAATTCAGCAATTCTTTAACTTGCATTATATACAAACTGTAATCTGCATCATAATAAATGTGTAAACATTCATAACTACCATGAATGTAAGAGCATTTTAAAGATACAATAATATTTCGATAATTTTATGTTTGTATTGTAATTTGCTCTTCATTCACAAATATGCAGTTATTTTATTATTTATAGGCTTGCAGAAATAATGTTATCTTTCACAATGCCTTACCAAAATATAACACAAGATTCAAACTCATATATAATATAAAATCATATACATCACTGAGGACAAAATAAATTCTGCAAAAATGATGCACCCATACAGTGTCCAAGAACTTATAAAAATAACTCATCAATGTCTCAACAGTATTGAGGGAGAAAGGTTGAGCACTCAGCGCCACTCATCCTACGGTCATCACCATTCAAGACTTCTGCATTTTTCAACCAGAAGTGGTTTCCTGCATTTTTCAACAAGGGACAGTACAGCTAGTTTTCACTTGTGTACACGGGTGTGTACGCCCCACTCTACAGTATTCATTAATTTTGTGCTTATGCCAGCATGTTGGCAAGTGTATTCATTAACTTTGTGCTTATGCCAGCGTGTTGGCAAGTGAGTTCAACATCATCAAAATTTCTGCAGAATTAGTAAGTAGGAAATTAATCTTAGGGGTGCATTACTCTCGGTAGTTAGGTTATTTATAGCTTTTTTTATCTTGTTATTTATTCGGAAACTTTCATATCACTAATATTTTGGATTTTCACCCCTGAACTTTTGATATAAACATTTATCATTGAAACTTTGTTTAACATAATTACATCATGATATTTTAGCAGTTGTCACCGCTGTTATAATTAACGTTTCGAATTTGCATTGGGATTTCACCCGGAACTTTTGATATAAACATTTATCATTAACAAAACTATTGTGATAATTTTTGCGGTTGTCACCGCCATTATAATTAACATTTAAGATATGTATTGGGTTTTCACCCACACATTAGTGCCATTATAACTTTATTAGCACTTAGTTGTCACGGTTATCACCACTGTTTACATTGTTGATTTTTTTATTACTTTTTTTTAATTCATCATTTCATTGCTCTGGTTCCCAAACCCATGAATGTTATGTGTGGATGTTTCTGGATGAATCACTAACAGCCATACGAAAGTAAGCCCACATTATTAGAATAAATTTTGTTAACTCTTTATCAAGAGTTTGGCTTCCTTTACTACAAGAAAGTACTTTAGTGCAGTTGTTCGTATGTTTATCTCTCATATTCACATTCATACCCGCTTGCTCTCACTCACAGCCAACCTTCACATTTTACCCCACGACAGAATAAATTTTCCCTCCCCACAAGAACATTGTGGTATCTACTTGCAAGAATTGGTTTATTTTTACATCTTGCCACTTGGTGTGTCGTCGGCATCACGGCTGACCCCCATCCAGGAGGGAGGATGTGACAATTGTCATTGTAATTTTTAACAAATCTGAAGTAATTAATGGTATCACAATGAAGAAAATGAAAGACTTCTTATGGATCCTACAAAAAATTTTTTTTTTTCAATTTCCTTCAGCATCTATTGCAAAATAATTAGTTAATTATTTGGTACATCTATTCGTCTGCTATGGTGATCAATTGACAACTCCTTAGGCATTCAGAATAAGGGTACTGGTGAAATGATGTGCCAAGACAGTCATAAGGATAACTGTTACTAACAAAATAAATTTAACATATATTTTTAAATAGAAAATATATAATTAAGACTTTCTGACACAACAATACAATTAAATATATTTATCTGAGCTAGTGCAACCATTTTCTTTTGTAAAAATTCTGTCATAAGACTTATTATCAAAAGGTACCAGGTTTTTAATTTTTCCTCAATAGTTTTTAAACTATTATCTACTTCTTAGAAAGGGTTTCTCAAATGGAGTTTTGCAGAATCCTAGAGTTCCAAGAGAGGTCACAAGGAGTTCCCCAAAAGATTGTGACTGAAAAAAATCATCATAGATATAGTAATTTTTTGCAGGGGTTCCCTGAGAGCTAAAAATTATTTCAAGGGTTCCTCCAGTGTAAAAATTTGAGAAAAGCTAGCTTAGAGTATTACATATAACGTAAATTAAACTGATGACATGAAATGTATTGCTTTTATCGACTATAACTTGCACAATGTAAGCAATATTGCTGAAATATAAATTACCTAAGAGCAGGTCCATGTGACACCAGGACCATGATGCATTCCAAGCTGCCACTCTGTGCTGCTTTATGAAGCGGTGTGTCACCTAAGTGATCCTGTAGTGGTGTGTTTAGAAAAAAATAAGAATCAATAGTACAATTTTTTCAAATCTATGCTAAGACTTGTAGTTGTACTGAATTTAATTATACTAAATTAACATTATATCTGACACAAAAGCTTACTTCTCTCTTTTAATAAAAAATAAATAAATAAATAGAAAAAACTTTGGCAGGAAAATGAAAATTAAATGCAAAAGAAAAATGTCAAAAAATTAAATGTAACTGTTGTCAAAAAAACATAAACAGATGAAGATCAAGAGTTTCCCCTGCAAAAAAACAAAAAGAATTCAAAAAGAAAAATACAAGCATCTTTACAAGTAAAAACTACCTCACTCTACACATTTACTTTCTTTTTCAATTTTTAAAATCAATTTACAATTTAAATAAAACTTCACAATTTTAATCAATAAAACACAGAAATCTGATGAACTACATAAAGGTAGCACTTCTCCAGAATGCCAAAGCAAAGGCGCAGACTGATGTATAAATTACCTGCTCAACACAGCTGTTGTTCTCTTGCAGAAGCCAGCGCAGGCAATCTGTGTGCCCTGCTTGTGCGGCCAAATGGGTGGGAGTTGAACCCGAGCGACTGCTGCCCATAACAACACTGCCTGGCCCGCACCCCAATGCCCGCAGACAGCCCAACTACACAGCCCAGACACATAAGAATAATGAAGAGTGAAAGAAGGGAATCTAAGTGGATTGAGAACGTACCTGACGATTGCATGCAGCTCCACAATGCATTAACCACTTGAGGCAGAGAAAACTGCCATGCTGTGCAGCAATGTGAGCTGGGGTCTGGTTGAAGCGAAGGGTAGGTACATCAGGGCTTGCATCAAGTTCACACAACAGCATAAGGCACTTCAACTTTGATTTAAAAAACGAAAATCACGAGAAAGAAAAAACACAGAAGTAAAAGCACAAAAGAAAAATTAAAACTGTCTAAATGTACTTAGTATGGTTATTATATTATAGTATTTTTTTATATGCTGAGGAAAAAAAGTATGTTTACATTTTAGCAAATATGATCCTAAATGAACAGTTTCAAAAACAAACCATTTCAGATTTTACAAATGGTAAAGTAGGAAGAAATCCGTACCTTAAATTTAACTTAAAACTTCCTTTTATTTTAAATCATTTTCAAAATATAACCAACAATATAGATAATCAATATTTCTTTCAATTTTAAATAGACAAATAAATTATAAGATTACTAATAAATAAATAACTTGCAATAATGTTTATATCTATCTATCTATATATATATACAACATAATTTTTATAAATATACAACTAATAAGTCACTTTTTCAATTAAACAATGAAAATGCCTAAGGATAAAACTTAATCTATTCTAAGAAAAGGTAATAAATTTTAAAAATATAAACTTTTAGATACTTTTACACCTAAACAAGTTAATTGGTGATTTTATTATTTATTTCAACCTTATAATAGTTATAATACATCATTTATATGTACACCAAATATATTCAAAAACACTACAGCCTATGTTAGTAAGTAATGATCATGATGAAATTATATTATCACACTGCATCAAACCAGTCATAGTGGAAACTCACCTGTGTTTATATTATTATATATTTTTCAAATTTATATAATTTCCATCCATTCTTTTGAAAGCAAAAGAGATTTAAATGAATCATAAATTAATTATTTCAGTTTACTTACTTGTGTGAACATCAATGATGCAGAAATACTACTGTCAAAATGGCAAATAATATAAGTTAACTCAGAGGTCATCAATTAAAATATAAATTTCACAATGGTCTCTCCATTTGAACTTGAAAAATTTACAATACATTCATGAACTGTAATCACCAATGAACTGCATCTTTCAATGAGTTTTTGTGCAACTTCATGAATGAGCTACTGTTGGTGCTAAGAAAGATGAAGTTCTTAATGAAAAATATTACATACAATATAACTATGATTATTGCTATAAAAAAAACTATTAATAATACTTTATAAAATCATTACTATTTTATTTTTTAACTGTTAGTGTTATTAGAATTAATATCCCAAAAATCTCAATATTTTTTTTTAAAACAACAAAAATGCCACAAGTTTTTATTTTAAAATATGGAATCTGATGAATTACTCATGTAACTATAGTATAAATCATCAGAATAAATTCTGCAATTATTAAGAATAAATTACTGAATGTATATATACACATAACAAATACCACCGACAAGAATGTTGGTTAATTTATACTATTATAGCCTAGATTTTTTTAGTTTTTATCTTGTAATCTGTGAAACATTTCATTCAGATAAATAAATTTTAGTTTGTTTGTGAATAAATGCTTATTTCAATGTTGTACATTTTCTTTTTAATGTGTGTGCAAATATTTTATTTCATAGTGGTTTTATTTATTATTTCACTTTCATATTCAAGTTTATCTCACAGTGAAACATTATATTCTTGTTGCCACTCTTTTAAAGTAGATTAATGGCACTTGCCAGAAACTTATTTCAGATTCAGCAAGTTGTATACTTTTGCAAAGTTAAACTAATCTCAATTATGTCTGAAAGTGTAATTATTTTTTTATTATTGTGGACAGATTGATTCAGAATTACAATATCAAGGGATAATCAGATTGCATCTTAAATTCTGCTTCAATCCAAAGATGCATTATATTTCATACTAAGTTTGGTTTAACTATTAAAATATTAGGCTATATAACACAGCAATTTTAATTTATAATAAAGTTAATTTCCTCTGCAGGCAGCAGAGTGATCATATGTTGCAGGTAAAGAACCAACAGTCTTATTTGTAAAAATGTTTGTGTACATGTGTTGTGTTGTATCCACCCTTTCAAAGATTTATAATCAAAAAGCATTATTATAAGTATGCTATTTTTAAATTTAAAAAAACTAATATAGTAATTACTACTTTATAAGTAATTTGGCTAGTACTTTATATTATTATTATAGCCTATGTTAGTATGTAACAGCAATAAGAAGTATAAATAAAAATAAAATAGATAAATTTTATATATATGGCTACTAAAAAATGTCTACGACTGAACAGCCAAGCTGCAAATCTTGAAAAGTTTTCATATTTATAACGCTAGAGCGTCTCGTAGTAATGCTAGTAGTAGTACTTGTAAAATAAATTAAATTATTAATAGTCGGTGGTCAAAAACAAAGTGAATACACAAACAGATGAGACAGTTTGCAAGTAACCCAAGATTTCGTGCAACAAATCATGTGGTAAAAATTTATATGAGTGAAATCTTATAAAATATAAAAATATTATGGAGGGGAAAGGAGGCAACCTACATGTCCAGCAGACGCAGCCCAGTGCGTTGGCGTCCAACCACGGAGTCCGTCTTCCTCATATATATCATATTGACCAGACAGCAACAGTGCTTTCACATTTTCTACATCTCCATTTCGGCAAGCCAGATGTAGAGGGTAATGATTACGTAATATTTGTTCAGAAACGTCTTCAACATTTTTAGATCTTTTTATTTCACTCATGTCGGCGTCCATGTCTGGTTGCCGAGCCATTGTGCTATTTATATTTCAAATCAAAAACAGTGACATGCCGGTTTGGATTGTTGCCCTCCACTCTACATCCGGGTATGTGTTGCATCAAGGCCGCGAAGGCGTCTTTTAGTTTGTATCTCGATTTGCGGGTTATGCCGACTGCCGCATGCATTACTGTTTATATCAGTGAATTGCAAGGCCACTTATTTCCAAGCTAAATAAGCATACGGACCTTATTCAAAGTGAAAATATATTTCTAGTGTGTCGTTAATTTTTAATTAGGTTTACAACATGCCGAGTACGATGTGCTAAAATGACTGTTGTGTTATATCAGTGATGCAAAATATGAAAGTCCAGCTAAAAATGACAGTAAGAGTGTATCTGCATTAGTAGTATGCATCAAATTGACTATTCTCTTATCAGTCTGTTACTCTATTTCATTCATTATAATTATCAGTCTTAAGTCTGAACTGTATCATTTGGATTAGTAATAGAACATCATACACCACACACTGATATTTTCTTTGTGAGTTTATTTCTCGGTTTAGTGTTTCATTCGTTATGTTCTGTAATCCATTATCGTCGTATAATGTTTTATCCTTGATGTCAAGTGATATTTAGAATTTCCCATATATTTTTGTCACCAGTGTGGATAAGATTTTATCAAGATAGGAGCTATGTAATTTGAACTGAATCTGAATGTATCCTTAACAATAGAGTTATATCGAAAGAGAAGGGTAAAAAGTCAGTAAGTTTTGCTTTTATATATTTACTTTTATTTATTTATTTTTTTTTTTGGGGGGGGGGGGGGTAGTAGTAGTGGGGAAACTGGCAGAACACAAAGTTTTGTTGGGAGAAAAAAATTAAAGATAGTGCCAGTTTATGTTACGTATTTTAAATATGTAACATCTGCATTTTTTAAAGTTGCCATTAAAAAAATAAATGCAGATGTTACATATTTAAAATACAGATAGCATGTTGCCTCTCGGTATTATTATAGAACGCTTTTATATACATTTTCAAAAATCACGTATATTAAACGTGCGAGGTACTACTAGTGATGTAAAATCGAATTTAAAATGCTGAGTAATATGTTTGGGCACAAATTCGAATATCAAAGAATTCACATCTGCAGCACTGCGAAAGCTATCACTTTTGATTGTAGCCAACCAGGTATAAGCGAAGCGCGTGGTTATTAACAACAACCAGTTTTGAAATAAAGAAAAAAATCGCTTTCCCACACGTTTTGAGAGATCGTCCCTGATCTGAGACTATAAAGCGTGCTTGGTGGTGGTGGATGTACTGTAGTTGTTTTTCTTTCTGTGTGAGTGTGGAAGGGGGTTAGGAGCTTTCCAAGCAAATCCACTGTGCATACGAAAGTGCAGCTGTAAGCTGGTGTTCAGAAGTAATGCAATCAAAACACATACACACTTTGTATGTTCCAACACCGCCCCTCCCCAACCGGGCTCCTGTGCTTTTAATAACTCATTGCTAGGCAACTGACTATTTATGTGCGAGATTTTAAAAAGTATTATAATAATGATACTACTACTCATGAATGGACTTTTAGAAAACTGGTGATTTTAATATCCGAGCGAAAGTTAACTCCCTCTCAAAGTCTAAATCTATGTCAATTATATTAAAAGAGTATTTGACCGTCGTATGACGTGGAAAATTAAAATGAACGCGTTGCTAAGAACATACATGAATTTGTTTATTGGAAGGCTTTATATTTGTCAAATTGTGAGTGAAAATTTGAGCATCATTTAGCAAATGACCTTGACTGTCAGTTTGATGAGTGCTTTGATGTCTCTGTTTCATGAACGCGACATTGCAGCATAAAGCTGGCCATGTGAAAATACCGGCTTGTTCATAAAAACTCCAGCACGCTCGAAGGTTTATCCTTGCGACTTACTAACAGTCCTTGTGACTTACTGACTTACTAACAGTCCTTGTGACTTACTGACTTACTAACAGTCATTGCGAAAGCCAGAACTGTTTTGAATGGCAAATTGACATCACTAGGTTGAAAAGCGATCCTGGGAATAGTGACGATATCACCTCTGTTGGAAAGAACTTCTGCCGTGATTAAATTACAATGACATTCCATAATGACCAACTGTGTACCATTGCAGAGTCGTTCTTCCTATTGAGATTGAGAAGGTTCATCAAAATTGATCTTTTTTTTTTGGGGGGAGGGGGCTCAGTTGATGAGGCGGCATACCGGAAAATGTGAGAGTGGGGGGAAAAAACTCTGGCAAGATAGTTTCGTCATCACTTGGATCATCCGACACTGCACTGTAGTAGATGTGAGACTTTCTGATGATTTCGTTGTTGAGCTTAGGGGCTTCCGCATTTTGGGGGCACAAAATAGCTTGCTTTGACAATTTGGTGCATGATAGTGATGCCAAATTCTCTCCGAAGATTGCACCAATAATGTCGTAATGAATAATTATTTGGAGAGGAATGTGAATTGTGCCTTCTGAAGTGCCTTCGATTGATTGCACCGCACCAATTTAAACATCAAGCAGCCATCAGTTGAGGTCATCTTGTCCTTCACTGTGCATGTTTATGATCAGCGAGATTTACACAAGTGTTGCCTTGCCTTAGCTCTCTGGATTTGATGCAGGTCTCGATGACGTCATTCTCCTTTCCGCTTGGAACAACTGGAAGAGTTTGCCAGAAATCAGCACAAATGACGATGACTTTGCCACCAAATGGACTATCATTTTTAATGATCTCCTTCAGCAATACGTCAATGCACCGTAATCCATGCTTTGACAGCATCGTAATTTCATCAGTAATTACGTTTTGTCTGGCGAATGATCTCTGCTTCAGCAAAAGTCTGCTTTAAGCTCGACATTTATGTTTCTTCTAACGGCACCGGCAACTTGAATCTGCTGTGAACAGCACGACGCCTCACAGCAACGTTGCTGAAATTCGAGTTGTGGCATATGGAAGCAGTATATCTCCTCTGCCTCTAATGAAACTCATAAACATATTGTACAGGTACGTCTTGCCTGATCCACCAGGAAGAAATATTGCTCTGGAAAGAGTTGATCACTCAAAGCACCTTTCGAAAACAATGAATTGCTGCAGGTTGAGTGTTGAAATTTGACGATCTGCATCTTTTCTTTTTTCCTTCCTCGGCATGGAATGGATTTTGCTCAATGCGATTTCCAGTTGGTTGTTGGAGACTCAAGTGAAAGTACTA
Organism: Sinotaia quadrata; assembly: GCA_028829895.1. Lineage (NCBI taxonomy): Eukaryota > Metazoa > Mollusca > Gastropoda > Architaenioglossa > Viviparidae > Sinotaia > Sinotaia quadrata. The sequence goes on along the minus strand of CM054183.1, from coordinate 27,471,820 downwards.
AAATCCATTGTCACAAAGATCGAGAAAATATTAATACATTTTTTTTCTCCCTCTAAGTATTTTCTAACTATAAACTATGTACGAAACAGCTAAGTTAAGTAAAAGAGGGACAGGGGTGAAAATGACCACTTTGTCTAAACATTAACTTTAATTTCGTGCCGGAGAATAGGAAAACGTGTAATTAAATGCTGGCTCAGCTCTTTGTGGCCAAGACCCACGCCCATAAATCTGTGTCAGTGTAGGGTACAAGGCAGGCCAGTGTACCAAGTTCGTGAGAAGGTGCTAGGACGCCAATTATGTCCGTGACGGAGGCAGACTAAGTTTTTGGAAATGTAAACATCATTGTAAGAATCACCACTATAAATGTTTGGTAGTTTAAGTTGATATTGCTATTGTGTAATTACTATTGTTTTGTGAAAGTACTAGTGAAATAGAAGTTGAGTTATTGGAAAGTTAATCATTGTATGTTAAGTTAAAAAGGGTTGGTCTGTGTGTACAATCATGTCGTGCTGTGAATTAATTAATTACGGTTAGCCAGGTGGCCATGAGTTGCCAGTAACTGTAGTTTTAAAATAAAAATGCTCTGGGATTTTAGTGTGTGTTCTGAGAAGTTAGTTAAGATAGGCCAAATGGATAAGTAAATCACAGTGTCAACTGGGAACTTGATACTTTGACACTGATAGAACTGGACGCCAGAGGTAGCCAGGATGGGCAGAGAATATTCCTAAGCACGTACAGTGCTGGTTGTAAATGGGCAGTGTTGGATGGGGGATAGTGAGCTGGAAGGAGGGGGAGTACCAGTCAGCTCAGAGACAGGGATGTACAAGAGTTTGTGTATAAAAGAGGAGACAGAGCCAGGGGCGGACGAGAAACGTGGAAGAGAAACGTGGAAAATGTAGCGTGTTGTAGGAGAGCGGAACATGCTCTCTGTTTCTCCCTGCTTTGTTGGTACCAAGAAAACTCTTCGAAGTTGGGAGGCAAGCAACTAGAGGGTTCTTGGATCCTGTAACAGTGTGACACATGTCTACCTGGACTGCGTATGAGACGCGTCGTAACGACCGTTGCAGTTTTTAGATGGGCCAAATCAAATCAGATAGCCATCTCAGGTTTTCAAAGACTCTGTCAAAGACCGCGGGTGATCGATTATTTTCCAGGCAGAAGGCAAATTCCTGGTGGAAGTTTAATGTCACGGCGCTGGGAGATGTTACAGAACGAGATGTTATACATAGTGGTAGTAACTATCGTTGGAAGCAGTAGCGGTCATGCATGAGGCATACCGCCGAGAACGGCAAAGGTTGGCCGTTGTGAAGAAGAGAAGAGATGAGAAACGAAGTTAAGAGAAGAGAAGATGAGAAATGAAGTTAAGGGAAGATGAGAAATGAAGTTAAGAGAAGAGAAGATGAGAAACGAAGTTGAAGAGAAGAGAAGATGAGAAACGAAGTTATGAGATGAGATGAAATGAGTAGAAACTGAAGAGAAGAAGAGAGAAGAGAGAACGCAATGAGAGCTGAGAAATTAGGCCTAACAAGAGAAGCAGAGAAGCGCACGGGAGCGTGAAGTGTAGCAGCCGTCGTAACAATGAAGGCGGCCAGGTCGAGGCGTCGACGATGTTTTGTTGTATCATCAGAACCCCCCCCCCCCCCCAGCACAAGAAGAAAGTGTGAGCCCAGCACCAGAAGTGTAACGATGTGAGCCCAGCACAAGAGAAAGTAACGAACCATACGAGCAGAGAACAAGGGAGAGTAACGAATTATATGAGCAGAGAACAAGGAGAACGTGACAATACCTGTGTGAGTAAAAGTAAATTCTAATTAGGGAAATCTCAGAGCACATAAACATAAGTATAAACTAGAACCTAAAACTAAAACTAGAATCTTAATTAAGCATTAAACTAAAATTAGAAGTAAACCTTGAAGTAAAAAGATATTGATGGAACCATTGAAAAGACTTGCAAGTTAAATGACATTTGTTTTGAACTTTGTGTATTATTATTGAACATTGATGTGTGGCGCCAGAACTCTGAAATAATGACTGTTCTATTATGTTGTAAAATGCCTAAGCAATGTTAGAAGTAGTACTGCATGAAGAAATTGAGTTTTGTATTTCTTTGATTTTATTCACCATTTATCATGTTTCTTTCTTCTTTCTTCCCCCTTTCCCATGGGTGCGAGTGTGGATGGCTGACTGACTAACCAACGTGTGAGAGGAAACCTATAGACCAATAAATTTGAACTCGTACTCTGATATTGCGGCTTTCTCCTGTCTATGGTTTCGAAAGAGTGGTTGCTGTCGTTGTTATACGTTGTGTCGTCTGTGCCGTCTACACTTCACCCCTACCCGTATGCAAGCACACATGCAAACATGTCGGCAATACGTAACCTACACGCAGAATTAAATTCGAGCCAAACAAACATCTTGGTATTCTGTGTGTGGATTTGTCATTCTCTTTATGCAAGTCCTACGTGGAGCCGGCAAGCCACCATCCCTCTCCCCTCCTGTCGGAGAAGGGAGGGTGGGTGGCGACATCCATGCTGCTGCAAAACGTAGTTGATGTGCAAAGTCATTGCAGACTTGAATTCCTCCCACAGTGCCAATGCATTGGTTGGATTGCAAAAAGATGAAAGCAAATGGTAAAATTTCATTTGGTATGGCATCCTCTTCCAAGCACTTCTCCCACTTCTTATCAGAATCCAAGAGACTGCAATTAAAAGTAACTTGCTTTTGATGTCGCATACTCAACACCTTTGACAGTGCAAAGATCCTCGAATGATATTGCAGCCGGAACGTGAAGAAGCAGCTATCTCGATGTAAAGCATTACTGATCATGCGCTCCAACTATGTGGTCACTCACAATTTAAATGTAATTGTCACTCTTGGATACTTTCTTCATTCATAATTGCCAAAAAATGTACTTATATTGTAAGGGGAAAAAGACATTTTCAAGCACTATTCACATTACTTATTTCCCATTCCAATGCAACCTGAAGCTGGCCACGTGGCTCAAAATAACTCCCATTGCGAGTGAAAATTCGAGCAAATGATCTTGACTGTTGTTTTTTTTCTTTAATGAGTACTTTGATGAACGTGACAATGCAACATAAAGCTGGCAATGTGAAAACAAAAACTCCCATGCCAGTTTCGTGAACGTGACAATGCAATATAAAGCTGACCATGTGGAAAAAAACTTCCACGCCAGTTTCGTGAACGTGACAATGTAATATAAAGCTGGACACTTGGAAACAAAAACTCACACGTGCTCAAAGGAATGCATTTCACACTGAGCTGGAAAACTATATGATGGCCATTTTAGAAAATCTACACATCTGTGGCCTGTAGGTTTATGGAGTGTGTGTGTTTGTTGGGGGGAGGGGGGAGGTAGTTCCGGCTTTTATTTTGAAGGAGTAACTTAAACAGATTAACTTCGATTTTAAAATTTTATGTAAGCTTTCAGCATGTCATATTTGTTAATTATAGATGTTTAGCCAAGTGTTATACGCTGGCTATTCCCATTGTCCGTTGTCATATTTCCTTGTACGTGTATCACATTTTTAATGTCGACTCTTGTTGAACTATTTGTGGTGTACGGTTGTTGAGATAAATGTAAAGTTCATTCCGCCCTCGAGAAATGATTAAAAAAAAACTCCATTGTTAGGTGGGCAACCTACAAGATGCGACATATGAACAAGCCCTATATTCACGCTATTTAAATTTCTGAAGTGTAAAATTCCTTTCTAATTTTGAGAGAAATGTAACCACGGGTTGCCAAACACACCCAACTGAAAATTAATTATGATGTTATTGAGAAGAACAGTTTGTTTTTGCGATTTCAAATATTATTTTAACTTAATGAAATAAGCGGCCCGCAACAAGGTGTAAATTTATATATGCAGCCCTTGCACTGGCAAGTTTGCCCACCCCTGTGTTAGGTAATACAAGCGGCCGCCAATTAGCTGAATCAATTTATGTTGTAGTACAATCGTATAGTTTAGTTAAGCACATTTTTGTGTAAATTACCTAGTGCCCCGATCAGTGGCTGGGTCTTGTTGTTTTTAATTATTTCACACTTAGATGCAACTTTTATACCGAATGTAGTTGCTCCTAGCCAATCACTACATAAACATGCCCATATGTTGGTATATCGTGTATCTTGCGAGTTCAACTTGTCTATCTCCACAAATTCAATAGTAATATTGTATAAGCATGATTGACTATTAATGCTTTGTATAGATTAATTATTACTGTTGCTATTTTTATTAGTTCAGTATTCAAATTGCCCGAACTCAGTAACAGTTTAAAACTTTAGATTTTACTGGTGACAAAAGTGTGTGTGTGTGGGGGTAAGTGCTTCGTTAATAACGCACCGAATGGCGGCGATTCTGTAATTGTCTGTGTACCTAAGACTTAAGGTCTACGTTTTGTTATAATAGACTAAAACAAATGTATAATGTATGCTTTATGTAGCCAGTGAAAAGTAAATAAACAAATCACAGTAAATGGAAAACAGAAAACCTTTTCCAACATCACATCACATTCACATTCACATTTTACTTGTCACCCAGTAAAAAGGAAAGAGATTTGCACAATTACTTTTATTCTAATTTCTACCACTGAGGGAGTAAGACATCAGCCACAAAGCCATCAACACAAATTATGTACATCAACAATATCTTGCAGATCCAGCAAAAATATAAGCAACGTATTTTAATGATATTTTGGGGGAGTAGTGGAAGAGAGGCAGAGTGGTGTCTGGAAGATGCAAAGTTTGTGGAGGGGTTGGTTTGGAACAAGTATTAAAGAAATTAAAATCAGTATGATAATCATGGACATCGGTGGGTATTAAAAAAAAAGATAATTCAATAATTTTACCAATGCTGTTTGCATTTTCCAGTAATATAATTAATTAAAACAATACAGATTCCAAGCTGCAGGAAGTTATATTTTCATTTATCTTGGTGCCTATAACCAATACTTGTCTCACTTTCCCCACACATGCATGCACGCGCACACACACACACTCACTCACTATACCTCAAAATATATCTATATTAAATCCACTTTTCTGTATATGTTTAGAATGGTAAATTTGCTACCATGAATAATAATACATGTACAGGAGGCATATTTTGTATCTAATAGATAGTGATAACTAATTTTATTCTCTTAGGTAAATACATTTGTATCTAAAGAAATCTAGAAGATTGTTCGCTTTAAAAATAAAAATTAAGGGGGAAAAAATAGCACATCCCGGAATGTATTGAACCTTTAGTCGGTCTCTCACCCATCCCAAAGTTTGTTATGTGCAGGTGGTAGAAGCATTTTTGCTTAATTAATGACAACTACTGGCTCATTCATAATCACAAACCTAATAAATTGTGTAAATCTAACAAATGCTCTTCTCAGCTTCAAGGAAAATGCAAAGTTGCAAAAATCAAAATAAAGAACTATATTTATACCATAATTTACAAAAATAAGAACTAAAACTTTCATATATTCTGTGCTAACTTTCCAGTGTATTTAGGCATGAATTATTAACAAATGTGTAGGGATGAGGAGGTAGAGGGGCAATAATTTGCATTAACATGACATCATGATTGTTTGACATGGTATTGATTATTGAGACACCATTATTTAAAAACTATATTGTTGCTTTATTTTGTTTGTTAAATACAAGATTGTGTAATCAGTAACAGAAAAATGTGTATGTAAACATAAAAATAACAAAAATGATTATTCTGAGTTTAACTTTTACCAAGTAGAATAAACTTTTAACAAAAGAATCTTATTATACTTCATAATACTACTTAATGTTTAAAACAATAAGTGTTGAAATTATATTTAAATGTATACCCAGGGTAGTATATATGTACTTCTGAACCACCAGCAACTGGAATTAGTGAGATCTTTCTATGAGCTGCTTGATCATGTTGAATTACATTCTCTTACAGTTGTTAATTTTAAATAACAAATAATATTAGGAGTTGTTTAAGTCACCAGGTCACCTAACTTTTTCATGCACTTCAAATATTAAACCTTTAAAAATTTGAAATACACTTTTTTCATTTGAATCTGATCTGTACATCATCATTCATCTAATCAAAATAATCAGTAGTCTTGAACTGTCATCTCTGAAGTTTGCTTTCATCTCCATGATGCCATTCTACTGCATACAGCGAATTGCATTAGGATACAAAATTGTTCCGCTTTTGTTTGCTCACAATGAAATGTCCACTCAATGGTGAAAAGACTTTTCAAAAGAATTCTTAAAGGTACTATCAGCAGACATATATCAAATATAGTATTAGAAGTGGTGAAATGTGTTAACACCTACTTATCAGCAATAAAGATATATGTGTTTGACACAAAAATATTAGTTAGTATCAACATGATCTATGGCTCAACACATTCATTCTTTCTCAACTTTAATTAAATGCTAGAAATAATTATAAAGGTTGTCCCATTAACAAGCAAAACAACAAACCTATTTGATGTTTCAAAAGCCAGCTTAATCCCTTTAGCAAGGAGTAAAATTTTTTAAACTCTAAGCAGGCATTGCAATTTTGTTAATGAGATGCAAAACAGTACAACTACAAGTAGGTAAACACTAAGTTAGAAGTTGGTAGAAATTATATACATGAAAAGAGAATTTACAGAAAGGCTCTGCCAGAAATTCATAATAAAATTGATCTAAACATGAAATTTTGTAGCATATAAACAATAAAGCATGATACCAGAGACAACAAACTTATATTCTTTACAAAAAAATTAATACCCCAAGGTTGGTTACAGACATCATTTGTCAGGAAAGATTGGTCAAAACATTAACATACCCTGATAAAGATTTATTGCTAAAATAAAAGCTATTATTCTGACAAGCATATACTCATCACATATAAAAGACAGTTAACTTTGGTATATGCTATTGATAAACACCTGTAGGAGTGTTAAAATACTAACAGAAGCTGGCTTTTAACATTTTGGTATAGTGCAAATAAAATATCTGAACTGGTTTGATTTAAATTTTGAATGTCACCCTCACAAAAAAATATATTTTATAATAAACTGTTCACACAATTTCAAACAACTACTTCTGAGCAGACCATAAATTAACATATTTATAAAAATGAATACCCTAAACCAATAGAAGTTAGTTTATTAGACAGATGTAGATTACATAATCCAGCCTATGCTTTATCAATAAACTTGCTTATTACATTGTTTGTATGCCAATATCTGAAATCCTGATGAAAGACTACTTAGCTGTTAACATCATGTAATTGTTTACCTATAAAATCACTGAGGTTTTTGTGTTGCATTGGTTCAATAACAAAACTTTGGTACTATTCTGGGTGCTGTTCCCTCCACACCCTTGAAGAATTTTAATTCCAGATGCTGATTATGTGAAGATTTCAATGAAAAAGTAAAAAGTAACAGTAGAAGCTCCTCAGATTCCCCCTCCCAAAAACAAACAAACAAACAAACATTGTATGATTAAAAAGTTTTGTCACACATTAATTATAGATAGATAGTGGTTTCAGTAAAGAATTGTTTATTATTGCAAACTATTCATAAACGTTAATACGTAAATCAAAAATGGATATTAAAAATTTTCAGATTCCATAAAAGTATTGTTAGATGTAGAACTAAAGGGAAATGAAACAAGTAGCTTTCTCAATCAAAACGGTCCTTTAATCCATTTTCATTTCCATATCTATGGTAGATAGCATATATTCCTCCATGAATTAAATGGTCCTTGTTCACTAAAAGATAGATTATTATTTAGTATATTGTTTAAAAAAATCAGAAATATAAGCAGAGCAAGCTAACTGATGTTTTGTGTTTTAGTTTAGTGGGTCCATTTGAAAGGATTTTTTAAAAAAAAGGGAAAAAAGATGTAATAGCTAAAGGTAATAATAACAAATTTGACGTAAAGTTAATGCTTTAAATATCCCCCCAAACCTCATAAAGGATTTTAATTTTTTTTTAACATAAGAAAAGTAACAAATAAAACAAAGTTTGATTTTAAAAAAAATAATAAATTACTAAAAACAATGATATTAAGCAACAGTATCCAACTTCCTGTTTAAAAACTTAATAAATTTTACTTGCAGGCATTTTATTGAAGACAATCTATACAAAATAAGACACAAATACATAATACAACATTTAAATAAAATACCTTAAACTGCACACATTTTTTTTTTTAATTTGGACCACAGAAACCATTCTACTGAAAACAAATAGCAAGAACAAATTAGAAGCACTTTTTTTTTTAAATTGCAAAAATGGTGGTCTGCAGAATGGCAACCTTAAATCAAATCCTAAACCACCACCACAATGGAAGGGGGTGGGGAAGGGAAGAAACAATAAACATACATACATGCACACATGCATACAACAATGAAATAGTAAGTACTTAACTTCTTATTTGAATATTGTTGGACAAATGAAAATGCAGACATGATCACTTCAAGCTCTTCAATAGAAAAGAAAATGTATTGTTAAGTAGCCAGTCCATTTCAAACTTCTGTATTCAATCAAGCTTTAGTCATATGACTACAACTTTTAATGTTACCAGTCCATGAAACTGTTAATTTATACAAATATGACAACATGTGCAAGTCATCTATCAGGCAACAACTTCTTTTTAACTGATGCCATAAAAAATAAGTGGTAACTGGTGACAGAGGAGAGCATCTTTTCTGGATAGCTACATTTAGACCATGAAATGTCATGAAAGTTAATGCACTATTTGAAATGCATAAGTTTTTTCTAGTAAAAATAAAAGTATTTAAATATATTGTTCCTGTGGCCCATCTAGCATAACCAATGCCTATCGCCTGTCAACGTTCAAAAGCTCCTTTCATTTAACATAAGATATCTCCACACATTTATCACTACAGCTGCTCTTGTGAAGTTACCACCCATAAGTAGAGCTAAAGTGTATTAATTACATCCTAGATATGAATTTTATTATTAAAATGAGAAAGAAAAAAAAAAGAATGCTTTAGTGTGCTCAAGGCTGAGATTTCAAGTATCCCTTAGTTTGAGCTGGGGTCGCTTTCCTAAAGAAACTGTTACAAAAAGAATCTGCATAAAATGAACTATATAATGTAAGTAAGTGGGAAGTCAATGAGTTACATTTCAGGTCCCCCAAATAGGCATATGTAGTCTAATACGTATTATTATATTTAAAGCATTGAAATGAATGTAGGAATTAAAATGTAAAAATAAAATTGTCAAATGTGTAACACATCAGAATTCAATTAAAAAAAAAACCCCTTGACACCATAGAGTATGTAGTGGCTGAACAATAGTACATCAGCAAGGAAATTGACTAGGGTTACAAGTGACCGTAATCTTATAAAGTACAATTTTCTTGTATCCAATGCCTAAGTGCACCCACATCTGTGAGTTAGGTGGGTACAAGCAGTTGTACAACCAGCATTATTGTGAAATGGTGTAAAACAAACCATCTTATAACTGATTGTTACCTGTACTGGTATTTTTTAAAGTAGGATATTTGTAACATTACAATGATATGCAAATATAACCAAGAAGTGAATAAGCAGATGAGGAAATGCACTCATTTCTTGAGTAACTGTAGGCCATATGTCATCTCACTAAAGTGTAATAAGCCATCGTAATGCTTAGTAGGAAAAAAGCAAGCACACAGGCCTGAGGGAGTGGCCCAGTAAGTATACACTGGCAGCATGAAACAGATTAAGGCCATTGAACCTCAATGTAGTCTTCGATTTGCTTTTTCTTTTTTTAAATTTTTAAAGGCAGAGAGGAAAGAGCTATGTTAACAGAATTTGTGCTGGTTGGGACATTATGTAAAGAAATAACTAGCAAAACTCTATAACAAAATGTTCTTTAGCATTAATTCTAAAAATAAAACAACATTTTATGGTCACAATGATTGTAATGGTAGTGCTGATTATTGATAACTAATAGAGCAGCCAGCCAGAGAAAAAATGTGCAAAAAATAACCCTCTGCATACTCCCACCTTTGACAGTTTGTTGTAAAGTTTAGAATTCACAATTCCAATGTCAACTGAATTAATTAATTTTTAAATATGAAATTAAGAATCCCAGCAATATTAAAACTAAAGCAAGAAGAATGTGCTTTATTACCACAGTTGCGCTAGTATTAGCAAGGCGAGTTATTAATATATCAAAGTCAAATAAATACAGTAAAAAACACAATCCAATCTATGCCTGCATATATATATTTATATGAATGCAATAAAAGAATGGTGACAGGTGAAAACTACCAAATCAAGAAAGTTTTAGGTGAAATTTCATCACACATGATCTGAAAATTTATTTTACACTAAGGATAATGAATTTTAAACCAGATATATTGGGATAAACTATTTATTTTTAATTTATTCTGCAACACTATTCCAAGATGGATGACTGCAAAGCATGTTGTGATGGAAAATATTCTCTCCCTCACACCTCAAAAGGCTGATAATCTGACAACCATTAACTATAATAGCCTAAGGTTAGCATTGTCAACATAAGACATTTGTTAAATTCTTTAATTATACCTGTAAAGTAGAAGAAGAAAATATTATGTTAGAATATAAAATTAATTTAGATACTTTAAAATCCAGCCTTGGTTCTCTCACCCATCTGACAAACTAAAATATTTTTAAAAAATACTTATGTGACTAGTAAGACAAAACTCTATCCAATAAATACTTTAATTCATATGTTCAAAATGAAACCTTTAACAAAATGATACTTCTAACAGGTCCACAGCTCTTAGCACAGTCATTTCCCTTCCTTTGTCACTGATAATATGTGCTGGGCTGTCTTTCCAATAATGAAGTTGTTAGCATAATCTCAAGACCAGCAGCAATCCCAGAAACAATATCCAAAGCACAAATGTCACAAAAGGAGTGTCTTCCAAATTAAATAACCTTTTTTTTTGTTGAGACAAAACGTCTAGGCAGAGCTTACCAATGCTTAACGGATACACCTCTGCTGCAGAAAAAAATATCTGTCATCAAAATGAAAGAATATAAGAAGTAACATTCTTTTCAAATCAGATGACTAAACAAATTCCTTATAATGACTCAACAGCTGTAAACAAATGCAGAACTGAAAACTTTTTCAAGTTGCACGCACATATATAATGTATACATAATTTAAATTTCAAGATTGCTTCAACTCACTGCCTTTCTGTTAAAAATCTAAGTCTGCCTATGATTCCAAGGAAAACATTAAATATGTAGTTTTTAATTAGATTCATCAAGGTCAATAACTTCTTGACTCGATGCACTGGCTGAAGTGAGTCCTTTAGCAGAACTTGGTGCAGCTTCACTATTTATTCTGCCCACAGCTGAAGCTCCTGCCCCTTCTAAAGCAGAGATGCCTGGCTGAGACATGTGGGCATATAGACTTGGGGAAAACCGGGTGCCTGGGCCAGTTGGCATCATAGGGGGGTACATGCCCATGCGACCCATTTGCTGCATGTACTGCTGCTGCAACTGTGCATAGTGCTGCTGCATCTGAACAAACTGTGACTCTTGCTGCCTCTGCATCATCTCCAACTGCACAAACATTTAAATTAACTAAATGATACATGGAAATTGAGCAATCACAACAGTCTTTTTTTAAATAAGGGGTTATAACTGTCATACATGATATCTTAGAGCAAAGAATGTAATAGATAAATGATAAAAAATATAGCATAGTACAGATAAACAGTTATAAAGAATAGACAAATACAAATGTGACTGTTCAGGTCAAATAGAATAAATATGGGACATGTAAAAATAGTGTCTGCATGTGTATTTTGTGATAGTATAATTTAGTAATATGAAGAGAGCAGAATATGATTTAAAAAAATATTTATTGCAACATTTCAGTGTGACAACACTGTAATCTGATCAAATGAAGGACTATTTTGTCCCTAGCATGCACTTAAACTGACAAGGAGTGAAAGAGTATTTACTTCATTCAGTTTATACATAAGGACAGAAAAACTCCAAAATTCTAATTATTTTTGTTTGAAAATATGCAAGTGTATATTTCTTTTCATTCTTTATGAAAAAAAGATACTTATTAGATTTTATCACTCTTAAAAGTCTACATTTTGAACAGACAGTTTTCAATTTGCAGAGAGGACAGGGTGGTAAAAACAAAAGAATTAGTTGCAAATTGATTATGTATGTCTAGTTTTCTTGTCTGGTTAATCTGAAGTTGAAGAAATAATTTTTTAATAGAGGTACTAATAATTTTAATTCAAAGAGTGCATATTATTATTATATAATAATAAATACAAATCAGAAATGAGACATTTTATGACATTACAATTATTTTCATATAAACAGAAGGATATTCAGTCATGGCCTAATGCAAAAGAGGATTGTTATTATTATTATTTCCATTCTTAAATAAGCACAATGCAACAATAAAATTAGAATTTAAATCTATTATCTATCATGATAGATTACAAATGAATTAAGCTAATTATAACAAAAGTGATTTTAATTTACAACCAAAGAATATAATTAGCCTAATCATCGAAAATGTAAATAATAACAAAAAGAAAGCAGGGTTTGTACAAATAAAGAATGGGGAAAAAATGTCACCACTTTTCTAATACTTTTCCAATGAAAAAATCTTTATTCTTTTTGATTCTGACCTTAGTACAATATTGCCTTGCTATTAGGCAAAATTAAATTTGCTCTTTCAGACTTTGATTTTATAAATGATAAAGCCATTTTAGGGAGTAATTAATTATGAAAGTACACGCTTTGATATAGAATGAGGTACCTTCTGTGGGTTTTTGTTTTATTCAGTGTCTTATTTGTTTGCAAGTGATTGCTGTTCCTAAGGAGGATATCGAACATCAACATTACAGTACAATGTACTGAGTATTCACCAGAAAAGAAAACAGGGAAAAGACTGGCAACTTACAGCATTTGTCAAGTGAGGGTTTAACAATTCTATCAAGAATTCAGTAAGGGGTAGGTGAACAGCAAAATGTTTGTAAAATGTCATGTAAATAAAAAATAGATATATGGTTCATTCATTGAGCAAATACCATTAAATTATTTTACATGTTAAAGACAGAGCCTGATGCTCATATAAAAACATATGAAAAGGATAAAAAATCATATTGAAAACTTAGAAAGTAAGGTTGAGACGTATTTTACCAATGGGGAAAAAAATTAAATAAGCAATTATCTCATTACAACAAATATATTTTCTTTATTAACCAAAATTATTAACGTAATCTGGACACATAATTATTTAAAATGGGATATAAAAAATTCTAACTTTGTCACATGGAAATCTTATTTCGCTCCCAATGACAAAAAATATCAACCATCAAAGAACAAGTTCTATTTTTCTCAATTAAACATATAACAGGTAAGTTATGCTGTGAAGATAATATTAAGCCAAAAAAAACCCAAACTATTTAAATATAAAGTTTTTAATACATAGTTAAGTCTAATCGTGATGTTTATATTCTTGAATCTAGTTAACAGATTTTTCTACCCTTACTAGCTCAGGTTTAAAACATACAAACAGCTCTATGTGAAACTTTAAATGCAAAGGGAACCACATGGATACGTACATAAATACGTAAGCTATTTGCCATGTTAATCAATTTAATCAAAATATAATAAGATTATCAAAAATCTTAGATGTTTTTTAAACTTCTATTTTGAAAATTTTCCCAAATTGTAACAATGTGACCTTAATGGAAATGAAAGTAAATTTTCTTATTTGGTACTTAAACTCGTCATACACCAAGACAAAATGACATGAGAGTTCTTTCCAGGAATGTGGCACCTTTGAAAAATGTAAGAAGCAGTTTGGAATATTATCATCATTAATTTATATTTACAAATTTATTAAATTCTTTGTCATACACTAAAACAGAAATAAAAGCAAATTAGTTTTGTTTTTTTAAAAAATTATTTATTAGTACAATGAATAAATTTGAAACATATTAGTATGTGAATATTTTGATTTAACTGATTGTGTAAATAGCACATTTCATTTAAGTACATTCTGATGTTTGATAAAAGAATAAAGGTTTTGGATCCAATTTATGTAGAAAGGAAGTGTGACAAAAAAAATTTGCCTATTAAAAATATTATTTCTTCATAAAATTAATTGTTCCAAGATAAAAAGGATATTGAATGTTGCTTTAATGTATCATCACTACTAAGAAAAGCTTGATATGGTCTGTTGGATTATTTAAAACAATAAAATTAAAGAAAATAGCTATTATGTAAGCATGTCACAGAGGTGCCATTTTTTCAGTTCAAAACAAATTTGTATTACAAATAAACATAAATTCACACAACTAATTCTAAATAAATGTGGTATTTCAATACTTTATTTTGAAGAAAACACATTTCAAATGGACCCACCCTTTGTGGTACATTTGCCCTGAGAATGAGCCATATATTAGATGGATATGTCTACTTATATACACATGTTCATTCATTTCTGACAAAAGTTTCACATTGCTGTATGAAATATGTCAGTGAAATATTATGCCCTTAGACTAATAATGTTCAAATTCATGCGGTCTTCAAGGTGATTTAAGTTCTTGATGCATTAATTTTTTTCTGTTGTTCGATTGATTTAAATTGTTCTAAATTAAAGCAAGAAAAGAAATGGAAAAGTATTTCAAAAGCTAATGACTTGTTCAAACCCTGAACAAAAACTTCAAGTATAACAAAATAAATACAAACTTCAAAATAAAAATATGCAACATTTCTTAAAATTACAACTTGTTTATTTTTATAAGGATTTGCAATTTATATTCCTCAATATATATCAGTATTAAAACAAATCTGCATTCACACAAACTTGGTACAATTTTAAAGTTAATTTTAAAAGTTACAGAATTCATGATTTACTGAATATTCATGTCAAAGTAAAATAATAAATGTCAGAGGAAGTCTAGAGCTCTAATCACTGTAATATCTTAAAAGGAAGGGAGTTTTACAGCAGGTTGTTTGAATTGACAAATACTGCAACTCTAATTAATGTAATTTTCTCTGACAGCACTTTAGTGAGATGAATACAATAGTATAATAAAAGCATTATTTTCTTAAACAAGTGACCATTGTTGAAAAATGTACCACAGTTAAGTTCAGGAAAAAAATAGCCTCTCCAAATAATGTCATGAAATACAAAGAAAAGTTCGAAAATATATGCAGGAAATGAATTTAGTTAATTTTTAGTTTAACATATACTTATGGCTAACTAAAGCTATACTTTATTTTAAGTGTAAGACTCATTGCAGAATTTTTAAAACATCCTTTGTGAAATTTGTTCTAATGATAATGCATGAATTCAACACCATTTTTGTGTTTCAATCAATTTACAATATTTAATTTTTAAAATTATTTAAATTAAGCAGTATATTTTTAAACTTACAATTATTGTATTCTGAAAAAATTACACAAATGCAAGAATACTAGTAGTCAGGTAAAAAGGTATTAAAATTATGCATGACAAAAAGACACAAATCTAACTTGGTTATCAATTGATACATATTAACTACAGATCAAAGTCTAGTATGGCAGAATTAATGAACAGCAATGAAGATATTTTATAATTACTCATCAATGTACAAGCCTTTTTAAATATTACTTTTTTCACTTCAAGTCATTTATGCAACCAATCATGTCTGAATAAAACATGAAAATCAGGTGCCGCACATAAATGTATCTGTGTTCATTAGTGTTAATCGTATTAGTAAGTTTTTATAGACTCTTTCTGAAGTAAAATTTAATATAGTTTATAAATGCATACTCTAAGTTTTCTTCTATTATAAGATAAGAAAAAGCATCATTTAAAATTCTCATATACACACCCCACTTCCAAAAATGTTTGTCAATATAGTGGTAAGAATTATTTTATTTTATTTACTTCTGTCATGTGGCAGAACTCTGCTTGCCTTTTATCTCATCACTGAGATAAATTATATTAAAATGTAAAGAAGTATATGATCAAAAATAATTCTAATGTAATCTTCAGGTACAAACACTTCTCACCGCTTCTCAGCATCTTCAGGTTCAGCATTTGCTGCATTCTAGTCTGTACTTCTTTTCTGTATTCACAGTGTATTCTGTATTATTTACTCATGGTTTGAATTGCAGCTATTTATATTATTGAATTTCTGTACCCAAGGTTTTTGAGAGAATGAAGAAAAAGTATAAATAATTTACATGGCTTTAGTCTCTGTGAATTTACAGACTGCAATACATCATCAAATTGTTTTTTCAACAAAACAAAAAATGTTATACATGCAATCACTATGGTTAGTCAACTCTGTGCTCACAACACAAATAAAGGCTCCAATAGAAAAGCCAACAATACACCAAGATGTACAGCTTAACATACACTTGATCTTTTCTCTATTCAAAATTTATCTGTATGCACTATGTATGTTTTCAGGCCAAGGACTAAAACGTGAAATCTACATACATTATACATCAGTACTAATTCATTTTCATGATACTAGTTAGTGCATTCACTGCTTATTGAACTTTTGTTAAAATGACATCACACTATACAGTTTCCAAAAATGTGTTCTATAGGAAAGAGGAACACCTGAACCTAATCAAATATCCATATTAGTTTCCATATTCCATTTGCTCAAATTTTCATCAATTCCAGAAAAATAACAGTTGCAAATAAAGAGCTTCTACTGCAGTGGTGAATTTCACCTTGATACTTAATTCTTGACACTAAATTCTTTATTTTGTAATGTACACTATTTTCATTTGTAAATATTTCTCTGTGTTAACTAAACACAACAAAACACTTTATGCTTCAACATTTAATTACATTTTATTAAAGGTCAGCTACAGCTAAAACAAATATTAAACTTCAGAAAAGGATAATCTATCGATTAAAGGAAAATATTATTTTTATTTAAAAAAGATCAAAAAATAAAGTTGGGAGAATAAAAAATGTATAAATACAATCAAATGAAATAAATTCAAAATAAATAACATAAAAATCCATGTGATCAGGGTTTCTTCAAAAGAAAAAGTAAATTAACATTCTGAATGTAATGGACAGGTATTGCTCAAGGAAAACAATTCATTAGAGATTTACCTTACCACTGCTGTCAGATAAATCTATAAGCTATTTTTTTTGTTTCCTGAAACAAACACACTTTTAAGGATATAAAGGAGTTTAGAATGTGATTTTTGTTATGAAGAGATAGCTGAGAAAAGGAAAAACACACAGAAGGCATAAGAGAAAGTATTCTCCTATAAATAAAACCTTCAAACACCTCCAAATTTAAATAATTATAATAAATGCCACTTAGTTGTGCTACTCATGAAACTAAAACCTATTTAAAAACTATATATATGGCATGAAATCAATTTCAACAGTCAGTATGTCAAATCGTGCAATCATAGATGAGCCATTTTAACAGCTTATGTCATGTTTTGAGTTTGTCAAATTTTTGTTGTTGGATGACTTTTTGTTGTGAAAACAGTAAAATTACTAAAATAAAAGTAACAAAAGTAAACAACTGAAGAAAAAAGAAGAAAGTGCCTGCAGATAAAGCCAATTTTATATTAAAACTTACCCGCCGCTGCTCCTCTTGCTTCTGTCGAATCTGCATCATAATAATACGTTGCAGATGAGCCTGAAGCAATTCCTTGGGCATATCTGGGTGCTGTAAAAAATTAAACAAAATGCAAACATTGCTATATATATATATAAATTAAAACTGTTACTGAAGGTACTAATAAACTATGCTGAGAACAACAGGTGCAACCAACTGTCTAAAATAATACTATTATTAAGAAAAGTTTCATATAATGGAAACAGCATTTTATCACATTAGTATGTAAGGTATCATTATAAAACTAACCTTTTCTCAAGTAATTACCTGAACAGACAATTCACATTTAATGTTGCAGTTCAATATATACTAGCTGATCTTTCGATATGAAATGTAATAAAATTTGCAATACAACCTGAAGCCAATAATTTGATGAAATGATTCTTTACAATTTTTTTTTAAATGCAGCGTGAATATATTTTAACTAGATATTTATTTTTGTTTGTTTGTTAAAATAATTATTCCCAAGTATATCAATGCCAGAAGTTAATTTACAAAATGAATTTTGTCTGCTTAACCTTGTGGTTTCCAATAGTGTCAGCAAAAACATTCTGCATCAAATTTTGATTTTGCTTATCCCACTGACCTTACTTACTTACAAACAAACATATACAGAAATAGTGTGAGCATTATTTTGTCTCAAAAAGAAAATTCTGGAAGTTCATTTCTAGAAATGCAAACAAGCATAAACTGTAGATACCATACTATCTCAATCAAATGAAATTGTGTCTTTCAAAGGTATGGCATATTATCTAAATTTTAAAAGTTTTCAGGTCAAGATTTCTCAATGAAAAGGTTCTAATTAAACCATTTTAACCAATAACATTGTAGGGGAGATATTGATCTTTGTTTCCATATTCCTGTGCACACTTAAAAGAATGGGCAATAAACACGAACTAACAAAGTACATTTTAAGCAATTTTTGTTAGGGAAAATTAATTTTTAAAATTAAACACAAGTTGATTTGAATAACAATCTTATTTGAACAAAACACCACATTTAAAAAAAAAACCACACCACATTTTCTATATTTTAAAAAGTCAAAGAAATCAAAATACAGAAAATATAAAAATCCCAGAAATTAATAATGATTATTAAAAAAAACATAATCTAATTCTCATGCCATATTTTGCCTTTAAGGCTTTTAATAATAATTTTGTAAAATTGAAACAACCAGTAATACCTGAAGCTGAAGATTTCTGGCTGTCTGCATGAGGAATTCCTGGCTCAGGAATCCATCAATTCCCATACTGCCATACATTGGAGCAACTGGGGAAAGAAAGGGAATGCTTTGAAAATGTATCTGAATAACTTTTACTAAAGCAAAAGAATTAATAACAACAGATTTGAATAAATGATTAAATAAATAAATGTGTAATACCAAAAAAAATAGTAAACGTATATCAGAAAGAACAAATCAGATACCATAATGACAAGCTGGAAGACAGGAATAAATGTCAGAATAAAATCAGCTATCAGAATAGCAGCAGCAAACACAGAAGCACAATGAGTAAGATCTTCAGAAGGAACAAACCAAAAACCAGAATGCCTAAATAGCACAAGCATTTCAAAGTACAATTCAAATGTTAAAACAACAAATTAGTCAGATGGAATAAGTCTGATACCAGGACAAATTAGTAAGAATGCCTG
This sequence comes from Sinotaia quadrata, assembly GCA_028829895.1. Lineage (NCBI taxonomy): Eukaryota > Metazoa > Mollusca > Gastropoda > Architaenioglossa > Viviparidae > Sinotaia > Sinotaia quadrata. The sequence continues at coordinate 27,452,538 of CM054183.1, read as the reverse complement.
AAGGAACAAGTCAGGTAAATTAGAAAGAATGTCAGATGAAACAAGAATGATACAAGAATGACAAAGCAATATAAATGCTACAGAGAATAGGCAGTAAAAAGAATGATAATAAAATATTAAGGAACAAGGTAAATAAAAGAATTTTGGAACCAAAAACAAGCAAGGAGAGAACAACTATAAAGAACAACATAGATGCAAAGAGAGTGGTTAAAAAATCACAAGTCAAAAACAAACATGTGAAAATATAACAGCAAAATTTTAAAAGGCAAATCCATTCAATCTATTTCAAAAGAATGGGTAAGTTGCACATATTAATTACCATTCATACGCAGTCCCTTCTTCTCATTTTCATATTCCTCCCATGCTGCTTTCTTTTCCTCTTCTGTCAGTTCCTGTTCAACTATGTTCTCCAGCAGAGAATCATGTTCATGCAGATTAACAAACCAATCTCCTTGAGCAGACATAATTTCAGCTAGTAGTACATCCTGCACAGAAAAATTAAAAATATCACCGACATCAGACTTTATCAAATCATTGTTTGTTATACAAATAAAATCACTGATTCAAGCAGTTAAGAAAAGATTATAACAGGGGTCGAAAGAATATCTATTGAGAACCACCAACTGGAAATGTATAAAGTTCAGAAATAAATATACTCTATAAAATAACAGCAATCAATAATATGCAAACACAATTTTTGGACATCTCTATTGCAGACTCAATTATTTTCGATTTAAAATAAATGGAAATATGAACTGTATAAAGAAAAATACTGACATAAAAATTCATAGCTCACAGAAATGATTTAAAGTCCAAATATGGAATTAGACTACTTGACAAATAAGATATGTATTATTCTGAAATAAAAGTCTTATCTTAAAATTAGCAACCTATATACAGATTAAAAAAAACAAGCCAGCAAATCTGAATTGTTTGGTACATACCTTGGGAAGCATAAGTGTTCCTCGTTCTTTGTCTTTAGAAAGACGATCTGGTCGGAATGTGTAAAGCTCCTGTAGGTCAGCTGATGTGAAGTGACGCTCAATTTGGTGCTCATCAACAACACGCTGTGATAATGCCAACTTATTTACTTGTCGCTCATAAATCTTTTCTTCCATTGTACCCTAAGAACAATCAAGAAATTTTTTTCTCTTTATAAACCTCTAAAACATATAAGAGCTTATATGCTCTATTTTTATTTATTAATTTGTTACAGCTAGATAATTACATTTTCTGACTGACCAGTAACAATACAAATTTCAGTTAGCAAAGTGTGAACAACTTAGGAAAAGAATTATTCAACTAATATTGAGTTTCCAGTGATATTTGCAGGCATAAGAAATAATTTAAGTTGATGGTAACAAAAATAAATCTGTTCCATCAATACACTGAAAAGGGGGTCCCAAGCAATGAAGAAAATATTTCCACTAATGTTAAAGAGTTTTCTTGTCTCTGTTTTCTTTTGCTAATTGATTTATGAATAGCTGTGGCTGTACTGGGGGCCATGCCAACAAGAGATAACACTTGCTATGGACAAATGTTCTGTGATTAATGGGCTATGCTACTCAGACAATGACAATTCTGGTGGACAAGAGGATTGATGATTATTGGACTGCCACCTAGACAATAGACACGGTGGCTAAGAGGTGTGATTACTGGACTGTACCATCTAGATCAGGGGTGCACAAACTGCGGCCCGAGACAGGGCTCAGTGCAGCCCCCAGAGCACATTATTTCATTATTTGTGTTGTTTTTTTCCTATTGAGCCATCCATGAGCAAAATCTGACTTGTGGCCCTCCATGCACTATCAACTGGAAATTTGGCCCTCTGGCCTGAAAGGTTTATGCACCCCTATCTAGACAATAGGCACAATTCTTGGTGGCTAAGAGGTTGTGTGGTTATTGGACTGTGCCATCTAGACAATGACAATTCCTGGCAGACAAGAAAACTTATACTCATCTCATCATGAAAGAAGAACTGACTATTCATTGGTTTATCCTATGGTTTTCTGAATTCTATTTCAGAACATTTGCAAAAGTGTGACTTTTTATAGGTCACAAAAAACTGCCAGAATTTCCAGGCAATTTGTGCAAGCTGTCTCTGATAGAGACTAGATCTCCAAGTGACCACAAAGTCAAGAAGCAGTACTGCTAGGGATGTCTCTGTCCACATTGGTAGGGCCCGTCTGGCACTTGACTCTTGCTTCCATTAAGACGTCAGAAAGAAAATGTATGATTTGGAAGTTTGCTTGATCTGTTAAGTTTGCCTTAGTTGTCTAAAAGACTTATAGGCAACTAATAATGCTAATCCTTTACATCCATATGTAATAAGCCTGGACTATTTTCTGAATGCTGGTATCCATGATGGGCTGTCAACACACATCCTAAACCTACAAAAAATTTAAATTAAAGATTTAAATATGGCAGATGTTTACACATGGTTTCCATAGCAACTGCAAAGCTAACCATCAAGTTCGCTCTATTTTCACATTCTATTTACCTCTAGTACATATTACAAAACAATAAAATCAACTATGAAATAATATTAATAAAACTAGATTTTTGACCCTCACATCGCCTTAATTAGTTTTTATTCTCTTTGCCATGAAAGTTGGGAAATGGCAAATAATAGCATTCAAAATTATGTCATGTTGCAAAAATAAAAAAATTTAAAAAAATAAAATAAACAAAAATTTAAAAAGTGTAACGGATAAGAAGAAAACCTTTTGTCAACTTGTAGATAGAATCTAAGAAATCCAATATGGAGGCTGTTTTCTTTGGTTCCCATTTCAATGGATGGTTATAATACAAACGTGATGGTTATTGTACATGCACAGCCCAAGTATGACAAATTAGTATTAAAGAAACTTTTAAAAAACATGTAAGAAAATAAATTAACTTTTCTGTTACACTGCCTTAAATGTGATTTTACACATTCATTGCTTGTATCATGACTTTATAAGTACTACTTTGTACATCAACTAGTGTTATTCACAAACGTGACAGCAAAGAACTGTGTGTGTGTGAGTGAGTGTGTGTGACATTACAGCAAAATGTGAAATATTGTACCAAATAAGAAACAGAGTGCTAACCACTTAAAGTGGACCTGTGTAAATAATAAAGTTCTTCTTATGCAGGAACGTTTTGTTATATTCACCCAAGAATACTAATGATATTCATCTGCGCTAAAAATAAACTGGTTACTGGAAGTTTAAGCATGTTTGAAGGTCATTGTATTCAGCTTGTTTATAGTATGTATGATGTCAGTAACGAAGCATTGTGAGCTGTCGTAAATTTTTATTGCATCAATGTGTATTATGAAATTATTTAACACATAAACATATTTGTAGATTCTTTTGGATGTACTTATTCTATTTATGTGTTTGGGTTTTAATTTTTATATATATTAAATGTATGCATTAAAAGTTTTTGCACTGACTGGCATCATGTCACAAACCACCATGATTGGGCATTTTCATCACCAAAAAAATAAATTAAAAAGCAACATACAGAAAACAGAAAGGTTTTTAATTTTCTTATTTTAACCCTTTGAACTCCACGCACCTGCACATAACAAACCCCTAACCCGAGCTCCCTGAGCAGAAAAAAGTCTATTTTAAATTTTTTATACATTACAACACTTATCACCAAAATTCTTTCTTGGAATGATAATCCGACCAACAGCGGCTGTTAATTTGAATGCACAGGTAGTCTTTGCAAGCAGAACATCGAAGGACCGTCGCCATATTTAGCCTTGTACACTACACTCATTTTAGCATTGCACACTACACTGAACTTGAGCGCCAAGACGGAGACATACAAAATCTTTGGAAGAGTTCATTTCTAGGGTAAGTCAGCATATATGGATGTTGTAGTTTATCGGGATATAATGTTATATGTTTATACCGCTATTGCGGGAAATCTGATTTTCTGGTAATCTTGCTAAAGCGGGATCTCGAGTTCAAAGGGTTAATATTAGAATCAATGTTTAAATGTGGATTTACATACCTGCGCTAAGAACCTATAAATGTAACAAGGTTTCGTCTGACCAAAGCGATACACCCGGAAAATAGACTGAACATCATGGGATGGATTCCAAGAAGCATCAAAGATTATTACACGATTGGCTCCAACAAGATTTATTCCAAGACCTCCTGCACGTGTGGAGATCAGAAATAATCGGGACCTGCAACAGAGAATGTCAGACTACTTACAAATTTAAAATTAGAGATAATCCCTGACAACTTACCTATCCCTTCAAAGATTAATATGGATGATAGATGTTTAAGGGCAACATAAAATATTATTAATGTAAAAGAAAGGTGAGCAAACTGATAGCCATTACTGTAAGAGAGAATGGCATATTTCAGGTGAGTGAACTAACCGTAGATTCTCTGGGTCATTGAAGATAGCAGCCCAATTTGATCGCAGCTGAGCACTGGTTGAGCCATCTAGTCGAAAGTAATCTTCTCCTTTGGTCCAACGTTTGCCAAACTCTTCCTTCAACTTAGAAATTAATGTTCTTACTTATTTATAAATATTGAATAGTCATGAAAATTTATGAAATTTGTTAAGGGTATGAAAATACTTTAATAATCTATTTTTATTCCATTAAGAGGGGGAAAAGAGAAAGAAACACTAAATTTTTCTAATCAATGTATTATAAAATTTAAACAAAATAGTTACTATAAAAACTCAACATAATATATTAAACTCTAAATATATTTAACTCTAAACATTATTATTTCTTTTTTCAAGATTCCATATTTATCTTTTTGAAAATAGCTTCTTTTTAACATTTCTGAAAGCTTTAAAGCAAAATATTAAGATTTAATCCAGAAAGTCTATTATTTTTCCCCATTTGTTTATTTATGAGTATGAATTGCATATCTAATAACAGTGCTGGGTAAATAAGATTTTAAAAACTAAATTGTACATCTATTAAGGAAAACAGATATAATGATTTCATGTGCAGAAAGCATAGTTATAGTAGTATGTCAGAGATAAACACACTTAACTGGCACATTTAAAAAAAACCCAATCCAGTTCAGCTGTATGTTCTCGTAAATCAACTAATATGAATAATCAAAGTACAAAGCACACATTTTAAAAATTATTGGAAAGACACACACAGGGTCTATCTTATGTATTTTAGTCAATATTTTACTCATCTATAGTATATTACATACCTCTTCTGCAGGTTTATCACAGGTATCTGCCTGAAATTTGCTGTCCACCCTTTCTAAGAAATCCTCAATGATATCCAGAGACAAGAGACTTTGGCTGAATATCAACCTTAAAAAAGAATTACAAGCTATTAGTACAACTTTCATTTTACTTAGGAGGAACAGTATGCTTTGACTAAATATCAATCTGAAGAATTAGTGACATTGGAAAGCCATGGTAGCAAAGTGGTCTAGGTGCTTGCCTTGTATGTGGGGTAATCATGGTTTCAGCCCTAACATAGTCCTAAAAAACTGCTCCAAATTTATCATTTAGAATATATACTTTTGTTATATATTTTAATTTGCTAATTTATAACTAAGACTTTTAATTTTTACAGCCTATCAAATACAAGCATTTATTCATCTTGCAAATTTGTATATTAAAATGACAATATTTCATAAACTATCTGTATTACCCTGAATCAAATTTAGGAAACTGCTTTAATCAAGATCATCATACATAAAGTTTAATATCATTTATAAAGTCAGAAACTCTTGCAAACGAAAGATTTTTCTTTGTTTCTCACAATATTAAATATGGTTTGGTCAACTTTCATTTCAACCATTATTGTTACAGATTAAAAAAAAAAGTTCAAAGTTTTGTTCTATACAAAAAACAACTTTTTTACATTTGACTGCTACCGTGTAGAGTTTTTAATCTCTCGGACTGTGTGTATGCAATTATCAAAATGATGTGTCTTCACAATATATACTACCTCTGCATTTGCAAAAAACACTTTTAGCAGTTACATTATCATATACAAAATTTTGTGCAATTTTCATGCAAACCACAATTTTGCACCCCTTATTTCACATATAAATTATACATTAAACTGAGTGCATTGCTAGGAACATAAATTAATTTGTTTATTGTAAGGCTTGATTACAAGTAACATTGCAGTGAAAATCCAAGCATCACTTAGCAAATGACCTTGACTGTTGCTTTTTTTTTTTAATGAGTACCTTGATGTCATCTGTTTCATGAATGCGACAATAAAATAAAACTTCCTTCCTCCCCTCCCATGAACGCAACAATACAACATAAAGCTGGCCATGTAATCAATCGCATGGGAGGTCTTTTTGAGCCACAAGTCATATTGCAAGAGAAAATTTGAGTAAAGGACTGTGACCATCGGTTCTTCTGATGAGTACTTTGAATGCAACATAAAGCTGGCCATGTGAAAAAATCATCCACATGTTCGAAGAGGGTAAATCGGCCATGTGAAAAAAATCCACAGGCTTTAAGGTCAAAGACATTAGATAGAGCTGGAAAACTATAATATAGATCATTCAGGCTAACCCATTTCCAAATAATAGGGACCCTATTATATAGCGGGAAAAGGCTTACTAAATCAAAAGAAAATTAAAAAGAAAAGAAAAATTATTCACACACACAGAGTAATACTCTGGTTAAAGCTGCCCGCTTTCAGACTGTTTCATTACAGTGCACATACTTGGTAATTCTTAACAATGGTCAAAGTGTGGACATTTTGACCATTCATGTATGGGAAAAAGTCTGCAAATGATGTTAGTGCATATAAATGCAAATGAAAAGTATTTGCATCGATATTACACTCCAAGTGTGGCTTGGAAGTTGGTAAACATCAAGTTGATGCTCCTTTAGACTTGTTAACATCCATAATAGGAATTACAAAATACAGACAAGAGTTTAACTACTGCCTTGAAATTGTCAGCAATAAAAAAAAATTGCAAAAGAGAGCTTCTGTGGCCTAAAAATTGTCAGCAATAACTTGGTAGTGATCTTGAAATGATATCCCACTACTGAAAAATGCTTTGAGAAGGAAAACTCAACACAATGAACTCTTACTGCTGATATCAAAATGTCTGTGGAAGATCCACAGCCCAGTACCTCGACTCACAATTACAATTTGAGACTTTAAAAAAAAAAAAATTATAATAATAATAATTTTATTTTTAAAAAATCACTGAAATGTTTTTAATGTTCTAATGTACTTTATTTGTTTCTCACCTATCTAATTAAAAAAAAACAACAACATTTATTGTATGTACTGTATTTTCACCTATCTAATAATATGCAGAATGTTTGAAAGACTCTGTTTAGCATTGTTCTGGTTAAGGATCCATGTTCAAGGGACATATCATGAGCACTAACCAGAGAGCACTGGCTTGAATTAGAAATTAAAATGACTGGCACAAATAATAATCTATAATTAATTTAAGAAACCTAATAGCACTATTAAAACCATAAACACATACACTTTATCTCCAATTTCTTCACACATTCTCAGAATATCAAAAAGCAGCACTAGTTTGCCACTGTGCTCCATTTTATGTGCATCCTCTTCCTTCAAGTACTGGGCCCACCATTCACTGCTTACGGCCTGAGGCCCTGCATCTTCCTCTACTTTCATATCCAAATCTAAAACAAAAAAATTGTGATACAGGAGTTAATTTCCACACATGCTTTAAAAAAAAAAAGCCAACAACACATTTATAGGCATTCTTCAAACAATACAATAAAACATGCATGTGCTACCCTTGGCCTATGGACCAGGTCCAGCCTGTCAAATGATTTCATCCAGCATATGCGAGGTATTCAAACTAAAATAGGGCCTCCAAAACATTTTTCACCATCCAAAATATTTAACAAAACTCCTAAATTTTAAAAAATTTAATTACTGAATTTTCTCTGTCCTTTCAAAATAATTCAATTCTATTTAAACTTTTAAGCTTTAATTAAATGACAAACAATAACAAGAAATAAATAAAAAATATGTACCTTCCTCACCACCCCGTGACCTTGTCTTCCATTCCTTTACTATCTCATCTTTGTCATCGTACCTGCTGAAGAAATTGAAACAACCATTCAAAGAGCTATTAGGCAAAATGTGCAGTCTCCGATTAAATTCTTCTTAAAACATTCTTTAGGGAAAAATTTAATATGATATGATATGATATGATAATGATATGATAAATACAACATACTGATATGCTAATTACATTTCAACAGTTAACTATTAGTTACAATAAAGTGATGTCAGTACAATGCTTTTTTTAAAAAAATTATTTGAATCTGGAAGCAATTATATATTATTATTATTTAAATCAAGAAAGCAATCAGTTAGAAAGAAAAAGGATACTTGTATAGAGTGTATATCATGCATTCATCTGTGTACGTGCATGCATGACATTTGTAAAACTTTTGCTCAAAATGTATAGCAAAAATATTTTTAATGGAAACATTTAAGTTTCACTGTCTTTGTCACGGGGATGGGAGGGGGTAATCAGAAAATTTATTTTTGTCCCTGCGAATTGTCTCCCCCTTGCCCATACGTTCGGGACACGCTCTCAAGAGTTCACCTGCGGGTTAAGGTGAAAGGTTAATTAGAATGTGCTGACAGCAAGTTCGTTCCCAATTGCCATCAGGGCTTTTTGCTTATTTTGTGTACACTTTTTCAATGTATTAATGAGCGAGTGGTACTATGTTCATGCGTTGTCAGAGTGTTAGAGAGTGTGAACGCTTACTTTATAATTTTACTTTTATAATTAAAATCATTTGTATGTTTCTTTATGTTAAGGTTGGATAGTCATTTTAACAATAGATAGAAGTTGTTAGTTGGGCAGTTTTAGTCCTTACATATAAATTTAGTTAGGAACTATTTTCTTAGTCAATGCACCCTTAGAATGAATGCACCAAAACCCGAGAACAATAGCCTAAGCAGTCATGACTAATGAGTTATTTTTTTTCTGGGAGGGAAAGAATAAAAGGATTCACCCGACCATTTTGAATCAGTGTGTGTGTGTATGTTCTGGACTACAGAGAGGTGTGAGGTCTATATGGTTCGCCTACACCGAGTCCGGACCGTCTTTTCTATTCTCGTCAATCGGGGAAGAAAGACCAGAATATCTTCCAAGTATTATACAGTGTTGGAGGTGTGTTTTGTCGCACCCAACTCTTTTATGGTAACCTGCGTCGGATGCCAGTATTATACGTTGGGATCGAAACCTGGACAGTGGTTGTCCATCAGTGACTTTGTGCCAAGTGCTGACGGGACAAGACTGGGTCGAGAGAAAGATATTCACCACCACTCATCAATATAACTTCGCCCGCTATTCTTCAGCGAGGAGTTAAGAGTTATACTTTCGGCGTTTATCAACGCGAAAGGGCCACGGGGTTTATCAACCTGCGTGCCAGTCAACGAGGCCTGACGGTTCTACAACCTCAACTCGTCGAATGTACTACGTACATTATCTGCGGTATCATCGTGATTTCCTAGTTATTGGCCAATACCACTACGTTTATTTTTCGTCACGCAGACGTGCGTTTTCTTTCTTTGAAATTAGTAAGTAGAAGAACTTTTCTCAGGGTGCATTCATTTAGGTAGGATAGTTAGAGTATAAACATTTAACTTTGATTTTAACAAGTAATTAGAGATTGGATGAATATTTGTGGAGTTTAAAATTAACATTCATTGACGTTGGGTTTTTCACCCACTAATTTTAAGACATTTATTCTTTAAAGATGAGATAAATTTTTGCGGTCATTACCGCTAGTGTGTTTTTGTATCGGGCTACGCCCAAAATATTGTGCCACGTAATATTGGCAATAGTAGAGAATGTTCAGCACTGTTTAAGGTTTTATTTTAAAATTTTATACCATTTATCATATCCATTGTTCTTTCTTTCTTTCTTTCTTTTTTCCCCTATCCCATGAATGTTGCCGAGCGGATGTATTTTTTTGAATGAATGACTAACACCGTACGAGAGAATTAGCCCCAAGTTGTTAGAATAAATTTCTTCTTTTTTTTAACTCTTCATCAAGAGTTGGGTTTTTCTCTCTCCCTCTGTGGTGTAAGTGCGGTGCTACGGTTGTTTGTTCGTTCATTCTGTCCGTCCCTCAAAATACATTCATCCCGCATTCATACATACACGCTGGCTTTCACATTTTACCCCACATCTCAGAATAAAGCTAATCCTAACCCCCACAAGACTATTCGTGGTGTCTGAGAGTGAGAATGATCATCAACATCTGATCGTTCGATGTGATCCCGGCAAGTCACGGTAACTGACCTGACCCCACCCCCTTTGACCGAGAAGGAGAGAGAGGCCAGCGACAGTCAGTCAGACAACAACAACATAGGCGACCCGTGACATTTTTGGTGACCCTGTACGTGATCGGGTAAGAATTGTGTGTATGATTGCATCATTCTTTTTTTTCTTCTTTTCTTTCCTATCTTCATCACCATCATTACATAGGTTTGTATATTGATGTGATTTTTTTGTACACTGGATTTTTGTGCACATTAATTTTTGCCTTGCTTTTAGTGTTCTGTGATCTTTTTGCGCATATTTTCATGCACCATTTTTTCGACATTTTGTGCGCGATAGGTTCGTGAGTTTTTTCCGTGTATGCAGTTAAGACATTTCGGACTTGTTAGTGTGTACTCTCAGGACATCAGCATGGATGAGTGGGCTGATAGGTGTAGAGTCCAGAGGGAAGCTTTAGCAACAGGAAATGAGTTGGGCCTTAAAGGGGCAGAATTGGTACAATTTTTGAGGGAGAAGTTGAGAGAATGGGATGAGGCAGAGACCACCCTAGAAATAGAGGAGTTTGTGAGGGAAGTGAGATGCAGAGAGCTAGAAGCAGAAAATAGAGAGGAACTTTTAGATATGGGAATGGAAGACGGATTAGATGGAGAAGAATTAGAACAGTTTGTAAAAGATGAGATAGCGTGGCTGTATGATTTCGAGCTCAGAAGATTCGAGTTGAAAAAGAGAAGGTTAGAAGAGGAAGAAAAAGACAGACTTAAGATGCAGATGGAAGCTTTAACCAAGGGAGAAGGGCTAGGCCTTAAAGGACTTGAACTCATGCAATACATAGACCAGGAAGTGGTATGTAGGGTTAAGAGGGAGGAAGCCCTAGATGAGAGAAAGTGGTCGTCTAACACAGTAGAGGAAGTAAAGAGAAAGTTAGAAGAAAGAAAGAAAAACGGACTGGCTATTCTAGAGAAAGAGAGAGTGAAGTTAGAGAAAGAGAGAATGAAGTTAGAGAGGGAGAAAATGAGGTGTAAGATCGCCTTAGACATAGAGAAGGCGAGGGTAGAGGCTAAGGCAAGGACTAGAAGAAGTTTATATGGTATTGAGGAATTACCTGTGACAAAGGTTCAGGACCAAGTGGGTGACTGTTTTTGTAAGCATTTCAAAAGATGCGAACCAGTAATTGACCAGGTTGCGATGTCGTATGGGGAGGAAGCTACTGTCATGACGACGGGGGAAGCTACTCGCCCGAATGTTGAGGATATGATAGATGACTCTCTTAGAGCACCGCTCGAGGAGTCAAGTGTCACACAGGAATTAGATCACGAGACTAAATTCCTGGTGGGGCAAGATGTCGTGACTAGTGGGAATGGTTGTGAAAGAAATAGTCCGCTACAATCAAAGCACCCTTTTTCATCGAAGATTCCTACAGTAGCAGTATAAATGCCTGACTACGAAATGCCCAAGCTAGATATTCAGTTTGGTTTTGACATTCAGTTTGATTCCGGTGTTAGTGATAATGATAGCGCCGATAGCGCCGAAATTTCTTATCTAGATTCTCCGCCATGTTCTGTGGTGATCAATCACTTGAATGAGACAACTGATTCTTCTTTAGATGTCTCAGGACAATCATCTGTTTTGTTTTCCCCATCGGGGCAAGAACAGTGTCCATCTTTTTCTACTATGGAAACTTCACTAGCGGAACCGCCGGTATTTTCTGATTTGATATGTACAGCCCCTATAGCGATAGAAGTACAGTCCGAAGTTTCAGAATTTGTTTCATTGCCAGTATCTCCTACCGTGCATAAGTCTAGTGCACTGATTGAACCGCCGAGTACTACACAGAGCCATTCATTAGTTCAGACAAGCAAGCCAAATAGATTTGGTTACCCCGTCGCTAATAGCTACACTGCTGCTACTTTCGCTTCGCTTGAGTTTAGCAAGGCAACTCGGTTGCCAAATGACGTATTAGATGCGCTGCAGATTTTTTCGCGTAATGCTGCTACCTCTGAACCAGCAGCTTCGTGTCGTGATCAGTTAGAAGTTAAGGACCCATTTGTTTTTGCCAAAACAATTCGATCGGTTGATCAACCGCGGTATTCAAAGAGAAAAGGTACGGAAAAAGTTTTTGATGACGTCACTCGGACAGTGACAGCGGCTGCAGACGAGGCAGCGAGATTGAGAAAAAGTTTTATTTTTCTTTTCCTACCCCCAAGTACGAGCCTCGTGACGGCTCTGAGAAACTCTAATGACGTATTTGATGGTGGTACCACATTTTTGAGATCACCTGACAAGAGGGATGCAAGTGTTGTGGCAGTTGGCATACCCATGTACACTACTACAGTTATGATTGACACAGGTCAGAATGCTGGGGCATATGTAACCATTTTGATTTTGACGTTTAAGTTTAGGCGTAAGGTTGGTTATTTTTTCGTGTTGTGGCACACATGTTATTCCAGCCAAGTGGGATAATTTCGAATTTGAGATACGTTCATTTTGCATTTAAATATTTGGTGTAGAGGCCAACTTATTTTTTAAATAATTTTTCAAATACTTTTTCTTGATGTTGTTCACCTATTTTGAGCCTTTGTATTTTGATAGGCTAATATCGTTTGTATTCTAGGTTGATGTACAGCTTCATGAAGTTTTTCTATACAATTTTTCGGGACATTTTGACATGCCTAGTATAACTAGTATTGACATGACGTTTAGTTTATGTAGCTTTTCAGCTATCCTTTTTATGGGACAATTTTTATCTCTTTAAAAATAAATTTTTGCTGATTGTTAGTTGACCTCCACCCTTGGTTCGGTCATTTTTAGAGGGTAGGTGTCACGGGGATGGGAGGGGGTAATCAGAAAATTTATTTTTGTCCCTGCGAATTGTCTCCCCCTTGTCCATACGTTCGGGACACGCTCTCAAGAGTTCACCTGCGGGTTAAGGTGAAAGGTTAATTAGAATGTGCTGACAGCAAGTTCGTTCCCAATTGCCATCAGGGCTTTTTGCTTATTTTGTGTACACTTTTTCAATGTATTAATGAGCGAGTGGTACTATGTTCATGCGTTGTCAGAGTGTTAGAGAGTGTGAACGCTTACTTTATAATTTTACTTTTATAATTAAAATCATTTGTATGTTTCTTTATGTTAAGGTTGGATAGTCATTTTAACAATAGATAGAAGTTGTTAGTTGGGCAGTTTTAGTCCTTACATATAAATTTAGTTAGGAACTATTTTCTTAGTCAATGCACCCTTAGAATGAATGCACCAAAACCCGAGAACAATAGCCTAAGCAGTCATGACTAATGAGTTATTTTTTTTCTGGGAGGGAAAGAATAAAAGGATTCACCCGACCATTTTGAATCAGTGTGTGTGTGTATGTTCTGGACTACAGAGAGGTGTGAGGTCGTATATGGTTCGCCTACACCGAGTCCGGACCGTCTTTTCTATTCTCGTCAATCGGGGAAGAAAGACCAGAATATCTTCCAAGTATTATACAGTGTTGGAGGTGTGTTTTGTCGCACCCAACTCTTTTATGGTAACCTGCGTCGGATGCCAGTATTATACGTTGGGATCGAAACCTGGACAGTGGTTGTCCATCAGTGACTTTGTGCCAAGTGCTGACGGGACAAGACTGGGTCGAGAGAAAGATATTCACCACCACTCATCAATATAACTTCGCCCGCTATTCTTCAGCGAGGAGTTAAGAGTTATACTTTCGGCGTTTATCAACGCGAAAGGGCCACGGGGTTTATCAACCTGCGTGCCAGTCAACGAGGCCTGACGGTTCTACAACCTCAACTCGTCGAATGTACTACGTACATTATCTGCGGTATCATCGTGATTTCCTAGTTATTGGCCAATACCACTACGTTTATTTTTCGTCACGCAGACGTGCGTTTTCTTTCTTTGAAATTAGTAAGTAGAAGAACTTTTCTCAGGGTGCATTCATTTAGGTAGGATAGTTAGAGTATAAACATTTAACTTTGATTTTAACAAGTAATTAGAGATTGGATGAATATTTGTGGAGTTTAAAATTAACATTCATTGACGTTGGGTTTTTCACCCACTAATTTTAAGACATTTATTCTTTAAAGATGAGATAAATTTTTGCGGTCATTACCGCTAGTGTGTTTTTGTATCGGGCTACGCCCAAAATATTGTGCCACGTAATATTGGCAATAGTAGAGAATGTTCAGCACTGTTTAAGGTTTTATTTTAAAATTTTATACCATTTATCATATCCATTGTTCTTTCTTTCTTTCTTTCTTTTTTCCCCTATCCCATGAATGTTGCCGAGCGGATGTATTTTTTTGAATGAATGACTAACACCGTACGAGAGAATTAGCCCCAAGTTGTTAGAATAAATTTCTTCTTTTTTTTAACTCTTCATCAAGAGTTGGGTTTTTCTCTCTCCCTCTGTGGTGTAAGTGCGGTGCTACGGTTGTTTGTTCGTTCATTCTGTCCGTCCCTCAAAATACATTCATCCCGCATTCATACATACACGCTGGCTTTCACATTTTACCCCACATCTCAGAATAAAGCTAATCCTAACCCCCACAAGACTATTCGTGGTGTCTGAGAGTGAGAATGATCATCAACATCTGATCGTTCGATGTGATCCCGGCAAGTCACGGTAACTGACCTGACCCCACCCCCTTTGACCGAGAAGGAGAGAGAGGCCAGCGACAGTCAGTCAGACAACAACAACATAGGCGACCCGTGACATTTTTGGTGACCCTGTACGTGATCGGGTAAGAATTGTGTGTATGATTGCATCATTCTTTTTTTTCTTCTTTTCTTTCCTATCTTCATCACCATCATTACATAGGTTTGTATATTGATGTGATTTTTTTGTACACTGGATTTTTGTGCACATTAATTTTTGCCTTGCTTTTAGTGTTCTGTGATCTTTTTGCGCATATTTTCATGCACCATTTTTTCGACATTTTGTGCGCGATAGGTTCGTGAGTTTTTTCCGTGTATGCAGTTAAGACATTTCGGACTTGTTAGTGTGTACTCTCAGGACATCAGCATGGATGAGTGGGCTGATAGGTGTAGAGTCCAGAGGGAAGCTTTAGCAACAGGAAATGAGTTGGGCCTTAAAGGGGCAGAATTGGTACAATTTTTGAGGGAGAAGTTGAGAGAATGGGATGAGGCAGAGACCACCCTAGAAATAGAGGAGTTTGTGAGGGAAGTGAGATGCAGAGAGCTAGAAGCAGAAAATAGAGAGGAACTTTTAGATATGGGAATGGAAGACGGATTAGATGGAGAAGAATTAGAACAGTTTGTAAAAGATGAGATAGCGTGGCTGTATGATTTCGAGCTCAGAAGATTCGAGTTGAAAAAGAGAAGGTTAGAAGAGGAAGAAAAAGACAGACTTAAGATGCAGATGGAAGCTTTAACCAAGGGAGAAGGGCTAGGCCTTAAAGGACTTGAACTCATGCAATACATAGACCAGGAAGTGGTATGTAGGGTTAAGAGGGAGGAAGCCCTAGATGAGAGAAAGTGGTCGTCTAACACAGTAGAGGAAGTAAAGAGAAAGTTAGAAGAAAGAAAGAAAAACGGACTGGCTATTCTAGAGAAAGAGAGAGTGAAGTTAGAGAAAGAGAGAATGAAGTTAGAGAGGGAGAAAATGAGGTGTAAGATCGCCTTAGACATAGAGAAGGCGAGGGTAGAGGCTAAGGCAAGGACTAGAAGAAGTTTATATGGTATTGAGGAATTACCTGTGACAAAGGTTCAGGACCAAGTGGGTGACTGTTTTTGTAAGCATTTCAAAAGATGCGAACCAGTAATTGACCAGGTTGCGATGTCGTATGGGGAGGAAGCTACTGTCATGACGACGGGGGAAGCTACTCGCCCGAATGTTGAGGATATGATAGATGACTCTCTTAGAGCACCGCTCGAGGAGTCAAGTGTCACACAGGAATTAGATCACGAGACTAAATTCCTGGTGGGGCAAGATGTCGTGACTAGTGGGAATGGTTGTGAAAGAAATAGTCCGCTACAATCAAAGCACCCTTTTTCATCGAAGATTCCTACAGTAGCAGTATAAATGCCTGACTACGAAATGCCCAAGCTAGATATTCAGTTTGGTTTTGACATTCAGTTTGATTCCGGTGTTAGTGATAATGATAGCGCCGATAGCGCCGAAATTTCTTATCTAGATTCTCCGCCATGTTCTGTGGTGATCAATCACTTGAATGAGACAACTGATTCTTCTTTAGATGTCTCAGGACAATCATCTGTTTTGTTTTCCCCATCGGGGCAAGAACAGTGTCCATCTTTTTCTACTATGGAAACTTCACTAGCGGAACCGCCGGTATTTTCTGATTTGATATGTACAGCCCCTATAGCGATAGAAGTACAGTCCGAAGTTTCAGAATTTGTTTCATTGCCAGTATCTCCTACCGTGCATAAGTCTAGTGCACTGATTGAACCGCCGAGTACTACACAGAGCCATTCATTAGTTCAGACAAGCAAGCCAAATAGATTTGGTTACCCCGTCGCTAATAGCTACACTGCTGCTACTTTCGCTTCGCTTGAGTTTAGCAAGGCAACTCGGTTGCCAAATGACGTATTAGATGCGCTGCAGATTTTTTCGCGTAATGCTGCTACCTCTGAACCAGCAGCTTCGTGTCGTGATCAGTTAGAAGTTAAGGACCCATTTGTTTTTGCCAAAACAATTCGATCGGTTGATCAACCGCGGTATTCAAAGAGAAAAGGTACGGAAAAAGTTTTTGATGACGTCACTCGGACAGTGACAGCGGCTGCAGACGAGGCAGCGAGATTGAGAAAAAGTTTTATTTTTCTTTTCCTACCCCCAAGTACGAGCCTCGTGACGGCTCTGAGAAACTCTAATGACGTATTTGATGGTGGTACCACATTTTTGAGATCACCTGACAAGAGGGATGCAAGTGTTGTGGCAGTTGGCATACCCATGTACACTACTACAGTTATGATTGACACAGGTCAGAATGCTGGGGCATATGTAACCATTTTGATTTTGACGTTTAAGTTTAGGCGTAAGGTTGGTTATTTTTTCGTGTTGTGGCACACATGTTATTCCAGCCAAGTGGGATAATTTCGAATTTGAGATACGTTCATTTTGCATTTAAATATTTGGTGTAGAGGCCAACTTATTTTTTAAATAATTTTTCAAATACTTTTTCTTGATGTTGTTCACCTATTTTGAGCCTTTGTATTTTGATAGGCTAATATCGTTTGTATTCTAGGTTGATGTACAGCTTCATGAAGTTTTTCTATACAATTTTTCGGGACATTTTGACATGCCTAGTATAACTAGTATTGACATGACGTTTAGTTTATGTAGCTTTTCAGCTATCCTTTTTATGGGACAATTTTTATCTCTTTAAAAATAAATTTTTGCTGATTGTTAGTTGACCTCCACCCTTGGTTCGGTCATTTTTAGAGGGTAGGTGTCACGGGGATGGGAGGGGGTAATCAGAAAATTTATTTTTGTCCCTGCGAATTGTCTCCCCCTTGTCCATACGTTCGGGACACGCTCTCAAGAGTTCACCTGCGGGTTAAGGTGAAAGGTTAATTAGAATGTGCTGACAGCAAGTTCGTTCCCAATTGCCATCAGGGCTTTTTGCTTATTTTGTGTACACTTTTTCAATGTATTAATGAGCGAGTGGTACTATGTTCATGCGTTGTCAGAGTGTTAGAGAGTGTGAACGCTTACTTTATAATTTTACTTTTATAATTAAAATCATTTGTATGTTTCTTTATGTTAAGGTTGGATAGTCATTTTAACAATAGATAGAAGTTGTTAGTTGGGCAGTTTTAGTCCTTACATATAAATTTAGTTAGGAACTATTTTCTTAGTCAATGCACCCTTAGAATGAATGCACCAAAACCCGAGAACAATAGCCTAAGCAGTCATGACTAATGAGTTATTTTTTTTCTGGGAGGGAAAGAATAAAAGGATTCACCCGACCATTTTGAATCAGTGTGTGTGTGTATGTTCTGGACTACAGAGAGGTGTGAGGTCGTATATGGTTCGCCTACACCGAGTCCGGACCGTCTTTTCTATTCTCGTCAATCGGGGAAGAAAGACCAGAATATCTTCCAAGTATTATACAGTGTTGGAGGTGTGTTTTGTCGCACCCAACTCTTTTATGGTAACCTGCGTCGGATGCCAGTATTATACGTTGGGATCGAAACCTGGACAGTGGTTGTCCATCAGTGACTTTGTGCCAAGTGCTGACGGGACAAGACTGGGTCGAGAGAAAGATATTCACCACCACTCATCAATATAACTTCGCCCGCTATTCTTCAGCGAGGAGTTAAGAGTTATACTTTCGGCGTTTATCAACGCGAAAGGGCCACGGGGTTTATCAACCTGCGTGCCAGTCAACGAGGCCTGACGGTTCTACAACCTCAACTCGTCGAATGTACTACGTACATTATCTGCGGTATCATCGTGATTTCCTAGTTATTGGCCAATACCACTACGTTTATTTTTCGTCACGCAGACGTGCGTTTTCTTTCTTTGAAATTAGTAAGTAGAAGAACTTTTCTCAGGGTGCATTCATTTAGGTAGGATAGTTAGAGTATAAACATTTAACTTTGATTTTAACAAGTAATTAGAGATTGGATGAATATTTGTGGAGTTTAAAATTAACATTCATTGACGTTGGGTTTTTCACCCACTAATTTTAAGACATTTATTCTTTAAAGATGAGATAAATTTTTGCGGTCATTACCGCTAGTGTGTTTTTGTATCGGGCTACGCCCAAAATATTGTGCCACGTAATATTGGCAATAGTAGAGAATGTTCAGCACTGTTTAAGGTTTTATTTTAAAATTTTATACCATTTATCATATCCATTGTTCTTTCTTTCTTTCTTTCTTTTTTCCCCTATCCCATGAATGTTGCCGAGCGGATGTATTTTTTTGAATGAATGACTAACACCGTACGAGAGAATTAGCCCCAAGTTGTTAGAATAAATTTCTTCTTTTTTTTAACTCTTCATCAA
This sequence comes from Sinotaia quadrata, assembly GCA_028829895.1. Lineage (NCBI taxonomy): Eukaryota > Metazoa > Mollusca > Gastropoda > Architaenioglossa > Viviparidae > Sinotaia > Sinotaia quadrata. The sequence goes on along the minus strand of CM054183.1, from coordinate 27,433,298 downwards.
GAGTTGGGTTTTTCTCTCTCCCTCTGTGGTGTAAGTGCGGTGCTACGGTTGTTTGTTCGTTCATTCTGTCCGTCCCTCAAAATACATTCATCCTGCATTCATACATACACGCTGGCTTTCACATTTTACCCCACATCTCAGAATAAAGCTAATCCTAACCCCCACAAGACTATTCGTGGTGTCTGAGAGTGAGAATGATCATCAACATCTGATCGTTCGATGTGATCCCGGCAAGTCACAGTAACTGACCTGACCCCACCCCCTTTGACCGAGAAGGAGAGAGAGGCCAGCGACAGTCAGTCAGACAACAACAACATAGGCGACCCGTGACAGTCTTTAGTGCTTTCACTTAAATTTTAAGTACACAGTGGTTTATTTTTTAATGAAAAGATGGATGTTTGGTGGTAATTTGAGGTTACATCACTATTTTAACATTAGTTGATTTTAGTTTCATTTCTTTCATTCCCTAAATTTAAAGCTTCTGTGGATTTTTTCAATAAAAAATAATTAGATATATTAAAAAATCTTAAAGTGCAAATTTGGTTGAGTGTTTTTAGAGGAAAATATTTCATTCTTGTAATGTCATATTGGAATCACTTTCACCACACAAACTTGAGATTTAAAATTAAGTACGATGCAGAGATGTGCAAAAGAGAAAACAAAAGCTTAGAGGATTTATTATACCTATTTCTCTTTCGAAGTCGTTTGGATCGTCGATCCCCACTAGGACCTTCTCCAACACTTTCTTCACCATCTGACAGTTTGGGCATGTTTTCTTCTTCACTTTCACTTTCTGATTCACCAAATGACTTATCTTCATCAAAGTCAGAGTCATCTATGAAAGAGTCTTCATCATCATACTTCATCTATAGTGGAAAAAGACAAATATTTAAAGTAAAATAAGTCAATTTTTCTTCTTCAGAATACTTATTAAATATCAAAATATTAAAGATGTGTCAATATTGGCAACATTAATTTAAAAAATAAAACTTAAAATGCCATGTTTATTTCCCTCATCCCTCTCTTTTATCTTTTCATTCCTTCTGTCTTTACCTTGTACAGTCTCTGTGTATGTATCTCATTCTGTTGCTCTCTCTTCACATCCCTTTTATTCCCCCCCCCCCCACACACACTTTTTTAATTGTTTCTTTCAAACACTTTTCCTTTTGTAATTTCGAACCCTTTTATTTTATTCTCTCTCTTTCATTCTCTCTTTTTATTTCTTTCTACATCTCTCTTTGTTAACACCATCTCTTTCTCCCCTCCCTTTCTCATTTTTTCTCCATCTCATTATGTCTTTTCTAAATCTGCTTGTTTCTACATCAAACATGCCAGTTCTCACACAGGCACAGAGGTTGGTATTTTACTGGCCTTACGCATATTGTTTAAAAAAACAGACACCAGACCTCAATGGAAGTCAGAAGAGGTGGCAGAGAAACCTGAATAATGCACACATCAAATTCAAAACCAAATTTCAATGTACCTTTAAAATAAAAAATGATAAATAAGACTTTAATGACACTTAGATATTAAAAAGTAATGTTTTTGGCTTGCTGTATTATGGTTCTTACCTGGCAATAAAAAATAGAAGAAAATAAGACAATAAAATAATTTTACATTATGGCCACAGAAGACATGAGTAATTATGGTGAAAAGTCAAAAAAGCAACAACAAAAAATTATTTTTGGGATTACAGTCGAACCCACTTATCTTGGCAGCAGTTAACTCGCCAACTCTAGTAAGTCGACGTTTTTGAAGTGGAACCACCAAATCCCCGCTTTGTCTTAGCATTTTTTCATTAGTTACATCGATTGTTTTATGCCGCCGAACCCTAATAACTCGGGCATAAAAGAGTGCTAAAATCGCGACTTAACATCAGTTATCTCGACCCTTGTGACGACTAATCGCTGGTTTTCGATGCCATTTCACCATCTCGCTAACAATAAATGGCCATGGCTTGTTAAATCCTGCAGCTTAAACTTAGAAGAGCATTGTTTTTCTCATTGGGCAGGATGTTTGCCATGGGCAAAATAGGCAAACTGTTGCCCTTCAACTGGCTCACACCTCATTTATATTAGTTAGACCCACTTTTGAAGTAACCGCTTGTACGATACTTTTCAGAGTCGGCTTCAGTCCCCTCTCCTCCTGCTACCGACGAAGAGCGGTCGAGGGTGTGTGCCATAGGTGCGACCTGTTTCATCCCCTTCCTCCTGCCCTCCACTTTAGAGGCACTGCGAGGCTGTGGGGATCCCCCAGAAGCAAACCACACACACACACACAAAATGACTCGCAAATTTAATTTTGATACTGGTTAGCTTTTTGTAAAAATTACATGTACACCCCGCAGGTTTTTTTTGATTTTGTGAGCAATTTTGTGTTTGCAATGTTGGAGAATACATATACAGTACATAAGTGTACAGTTGAACCCGAATGTGTCGACGGCCTAGGGGTTAGCCAAAAGTGTCGAATTACTGATGATCGAGATTACCAAACACCAATATGTTGGCAATATATTACTGTATTATAACATGCGCTTGAAATTTCTTTATGTACATGATGTGCTAATGAATGAGAATGAACAGGCACATGTTTGGTTATTTTTTTACACAACAGGCAAATATACAATAATTTCAAAGTAAAAAAAAAGTTTTCCTTCTGATTTCCCCTGCCGTTCATAATCTTAAGCAAAAATCCCAAATTACCGGTGTAAGAACTACACCAAAACCTTTTAGTATAAAACAATTACTTAAAAAAAATAAAAACTTCAACAATTAAAAAAAAATTTATATTAATTTCTTACCTTACTTTCATCACGTATCTCAGCCAATTTTAACACCCAAGGGTGTGTCCAGATTTTCATGAGGTTTTGATAGTCTTTGAACAGTTGTGCTCCTCGAGTAGTTATCTGTCCATCAACCTGACCTGTACGTTTTAGGTACTGATCATACAATTCCATCTGTAAGTCTGTCAATCGTACAGAAATCACATACTCTTGCTTAGGCGGAAGGAATTTGGTGAGAGAAGAGTAGTCACGTCTCTGTTGAAATCAAAGGGAATACTTTTTCAATGGCGATTTTAACCTTAATTTATATTCACTAAATAAAATGCAAAATATATCTAGACCCATCACTGGGATCTGTGTAAATTATTACCGACTGGACAATTTTATTGATTACCTAGAACTTTTGTGTAAACAAAAACAAAATTTTTCATTTTCAATCACATAAAGAATAAACATTTTGACTTTATGAGAAAGAAAGCATTTAAATGGGAGTACTGAGAGGAAAAATTTTTTTAAAAATGTAAATGATTCTCTTTCCACAGCAGTTTAATATATATTTTACAGGAAAAGCAAATTTATCCACCATACCTGCACACACCCAGCAAGGAGCTCATGAAGAATATGAGCTCTAGCTTTCATGATCTTAACATCACGCTGTGTTGAGTCTGAATGCTGTCCATTAATAATGGGATTTACAAACCGATTGGCAAATTCTTTCTTAGTACCTAGCAAACTTGGCTTGACAAAATCCACCATACAATGATCTGTTAACAAAGACATACAGAGCAAACACCTCCAAATCTGTATTCTTAGCATATTTTTTTTCTAACTCAATTAAAATCACTCAAATTATATTACAGATAACCTAAACACCTTGACTTAATGATTCCTGGAGCACTGAAACAAGCTATCATTTATGTACAAAAAGCTTTCATGTTTCATTTTACTAGGGACAAGAAGTAAAGCAATATAAAACAAAAATAAATATGTGCTTTTACAAACATTTATTAACTTTATAAAAAATGTTTTTCTAAACTACTGCTAAGTTTTATCTGAATACTTACTTATTAGTGTGTATACTGCAAAATGCTAATACCTTCAAAAAGAAATATACCCAAGACCAAAGGTGCCCTGCCCTATCTAGATGAGATTAAAGAAATAATAGTAATCACTGAAAAAATCTGCATGTTCTGGTGTTCTGTAGGTCTGGATATTGTAAATGGCTGATTAGGTCCTAATATAAAAGTATAAAAATTGATGAACAAAGGAAATCAATTCTTATGCTATATCATGCCTGAAATTATTACGCTTTTGAAAAATTCAAAAGAAAATAGTCTCCTCGAATGGACTAATTCTTGTTACACTTACTTTTACATGGACATATAAATAAATAAATATATATATATATTATTTTAAGTAAACAGTGTAAACCTTAAAACAAATCCATCCATATATTTTAAGCAAAGCAACATACACTCCAGTAAATTATTTTGCAGAGGTGTTCCAGTCAGCACAATCCTGCGTCGAGTTTTGATCATGTTCATGGCTTTAGACAAAGCAGATGCAGCATTTTTCATGATATGTCCTTCATCACATACTACAATGTCAGCACCTGTAAAACAAATTTTAAACATCTGTAATTTTTTGGCCTGTAAACCTGTAATATTTTTTCAATTAAAAAGAAAATACTGTTGATTATTTGAGCTTTTGTTTACTTGAGGTAAATTTTCGTTGCAACTAGTGATTAGGACACTTACAGCAGTAAAAACTATCATCACTTAGAGATGAGATAATACAAAAATTATAAACACTGTTGATTGGTGGTGAAGATAGACCTACAGAATTAATAAACCATTACTTAGAGATAGCATACTTTCAGAATTAATTACCAAAACTGATTAATTTCCTATCGAAGGACTTGTTGAAAAGAGTTGGACATCTATATAAATTAACTATATAGAGTTACTAATGCACAAAGTTTGTACAGTAATTTGATCTGGAAGTCATTACTCAGATCATACTATTACTTCAATATACTGATAACTCTATAAAACTATGCACTATACAGAGCACTTACTAAGGATTAAGTATCTACCAGACTTGGAAATGCTCACCAGGGTCTAACAAAGTCTTGGCAAAAATTGCTTTCTGTTTTTTGTTGCGAATTCGAGAGCCTTGAGAGAGATTACGCAGCATTTCATAACCAATTATCATTATGCCACCATTGTTGTGCCAGTCTTCAAGAGCATCAGCTCGAGCCCAGTTTTGCTTAATACTAGCCATTTCAAATACCTGTAACATAAGAATATGAAAGAGAAATCTACAAATAAAAATAATGTGTATCTATGATTGCATTTGCACTCAAAAGATGTGACTATGAATATATATGCACTCAACCTTTACAACACGATAAAAAGATGGCTGATTATTACATTTTAAACATGCAAAGAAAGGGTTGGAATGATTTGCCTCTTTAAAAACAAGAGCCAAGTGCTTACAGTCAACATAACATAATTATATCCCACAGAAAAATGGAAAGCTGTGTTACACATCCTCAAGCTACTGAATCAAAGTCTGGTATTAATCTATATGCACTGAATGGAGAGCAAGACAATGAGGTTCCATGCATAACCATAACTGTTTAGAGAAAATTTGCATCTGCATACACAGATTATCTAGAAACCCAAAAGCACCATGTAACTATTTATAGGTGTTACTAGCCAGCAAAGCTCCTATCAAAGTATACCATCAATGCAGAAATCTATACACCAAGATGTGGTCTAAAATATAATTATCAGCAGCCAATGTACCTATGTAATCTTATCTAGAGTAATTGAGTGGTTTTGTTGTGCTCACAACTCATGAAAAGAATGTCTTTTTTCAATATGTGCTGTATGAGATTATTAATTTTCAACAGGGTTAGTCCTCAAACAGTTCAGTACTTCAGAGAACTCACTGTTAGTTTGTCCTTATCATCCAGCCATATCTCCCACTCATTCTGCCAGTTGAGAACTGTATTTAGTGGACAGACAACAAGACATGTCTTCATCTTGGTCTTTTTAGCATTGGTCAACATCGTATGCACAAATGTCACCACCTGCAAATGGATTAACTTGCTAGGAGTATGTAAAAATACAACTGGCAGAAATATAGAAATTTAATTTGTGAATAAAATTAAGAATTTTTTTTTAAAATGATGAATATGGAAAAATACTTTACATTTGCTATCTGATCAAAATGTTTAATGCAAAACAACAACAAAAAAGAATTCTTTCATTCCTAAATTGAAAATTTAAGGTTTAAAAGATTTTTTTTAAAAATGTCTCCAAAATATCATCAATCCAAAGAAACCCATGGGCAAATATAAAAATTTGTTCAACAAAACAAGTGTAGATTTTAAGATTCAATTTCATCGAAACGAAAATGCAGTGAAACATATTTTGTATAATGTTTTAAGATACAATCTGTAAAATAACACCAAATTATTTCAGCTGTTTACAAAAGTCATCTGGAGTTTAAGAAAAAGTAAAGTGACATCAAGAGAAGAATAATCACAAATATGCATACTGATAGTGTTTTGCCCAGACCCATGCAGTGAGCTAGGATACAACCCGAACCTTCATCCTTCTTGGCACGTTCAAGAGATTCAAATAGACAGTCCCACATGAACTGTACAGCTGCAAAACAATATTTACGAGACTGGTAACCAATGATTTTTTTTTTTTAAAGCTATATAAAAAAAAATATGCAGCCCAAGCCTGACATTAAAAAAAAATCTAATATCACTAACTAGTCTGTTCCTTCTAAGTATCCATAAGCATCTAAGTAGTGCACTGTAATTTTGTCTTCTTCTTGGGAATGGAAAAAAGTAAAAGAAAATATATAATTAGTTCATTAACCATATATTTTCTTTTACTTTTAATTAGTTCACTAATCATGGTGTTAATAATTAACAAATAATACCTGAGAGTAGATTGAAAAAATTATTTTTATTTTGAATCTCCCAAAAACTCATTCACAACCCATTACAAAGTTGGATATCAGACAAGAAAAACTATCTTTGATAACATTATCAGTATTTTTCAGCACGTGTTGCTGAATGTTAAGTGTCCGCACCTAGGAAGTTTAATTAACTATGAAAGTAAAAACTTGCAAACAAAATTTAAATATTGTAACAAATTGAAGGGTGATTGTGAAAATGAATGTTAGAATAGTATGCCATAATAACTACCCTAACGCTCTGCAGTTTGAGACACAAATGTGAAGAGATTGATTGTACACCAGAGGCTGTTTTTGGTTCAAATGCCACCATACCTAGACAGGTAAGATACTGGATAAAATGAACAGCGAGTCTGATGAATTAATGAAGTTCAATAGGTAACAAAAGAATAAGCTGAGATCACTTGCTGCAAATAGAGTTAATTATAGACAAAACATTTACAATGGATTAAAAAAAAACATACTTTGTTTATGAAGCTGATATATATATATAGCAAATGCTGAGGCCACATAAACAGATATGTTAGCTCTCACCTCAGGCAGTTTCACACAAAAACATGAGAGACACAGTACTGTGCAATAGTGATCTGGCCTCACAGGTTACATTTATTTTGGTGAGTTCTATTAGTAAAGGATGATATCAAGACAGATGCTTTATATTCTGTCTGGGTTTTAAGCAAACAGAACCACAGACAAACCAAGTGGTTAACATTAATCTGTAAATATGTCCTTCCATCCATGGTCAAAGACAAATTAATTGCTACTCCTTTCAGCAAATTATTTGAATAAATCAGGGCATTAGTGGTGAAGGTTTTGCAAGAAACAAGTTTGGAACTGTATTTTAATGATTATAATGTAGGGGAAGTAATCCTCTGTTTCCGTGCGCCATATTCCTATCTACAATACAAATAATGGCAGCAGTCGTGAGTCAAACTTTTGAGCTTTCAGTGATTTTCTGCTTAGGAAATATATTTTTCCACACAGGTGGGTTCAAAAAAACGTCTTTATTAACATATAAAGTTCAAAGTTCATTTCAGAAAATATAAAATCCTGGAAGACACTGAACAATGCAAATAAACAATATCTCAACATTCAACAATGCAAATGTACAATCTCAAAAGTGACCAAAAAAATAAGATTTTTTTCCCCTCTCCTATTTCCCCATGCCCTTAAACTGAGACACCCAAGGACACACATAAGAAACAGTGACCAATGATGATTGTAAGCATATATTTTGGTATTCAGTAATAGCACCATGCTTAACAATACAATAATAATAAATTTATGTCTGAAAATTCTTTTCTTGAGTAAAGATATCATGTTTACTTGATTCCCTTTAATTTTACAGTCTGAGTCATCACGTAGATGTGTTGAGTAAATATTTCAAATTATTGTAAATATTGTAAATATTTTTACAGTCTGAAGCAAACACGGCAGACAATGCTATTTTTATTGTTCTGTAAATATATCATGCTAAAAATAAATGGCTGACATTTTTATTTCTATGGGTTGATGTGTCAGTGCAGATTTTGTTACTGAACAATCACCCAACTTTCCGTAAAGTGTCCTTTATGGAAAGTCTGCGTGCAAAATGTTAGGCAATTACCTGCTATTTATGCTTAGCATTGGAAGACCTTCCAAAAGGGATTACCAAAGCACAAAATGAAAAATTCATTACTTTTGGGGTCTGGAACCTAAAATCCCATTTCAGGCTTCAGAGTAGAAGCCAAAAAGCTTCCTGTCATCAAGATGAATCCACGGACATGTTGGGTTTCAAATAAGAATTCTTAGATTATAAAGTGGACAGAAGTTCAACTTTATATGTACTGATATAATAAGAGTTTATCCTCAAAATAACTTCTTGCAATAAAATCAAGTTAACAGAAAAATTTGTTGAAAAGCTAAATGAAAAACACATCATTTCTTTGAGCTGTTCTCATTCAGGCCAGGTTTATCCACTGTTTGCAATTCTGTGCATCAAATGCAAGAGATCCATAATATGTTTATCTTGCCCAAAAAAAGAAACACAATTTAGATGGAAAGTTATTCTCTGTCTTAAAGGTGCCATAACCTATTATATTACAAGTGCCTCCATAGAAATAGAGAAACACCAGCAGAAAAATAAGCTCAACTTTCTCACAAAATACACATCTTTATAAATGGTTAAAAGAAATGGTAATCTATATTCCTGTACTTACTTTAATAATTAGATCTAGAATTTTGAAAGATAATAATTTTAAAAATCAGTTATTGATTAACAGTTGAAACAAAAAATGCTGGACTGTATATTTTAAAAAAAAGAACATTAAGCACGGAGTCATTTTAAAGTGAACGAAACTGAATTTGAAAAGTTTTAATAGCAACCATGCAATTTGTCTTTTGAAAAAAAGAAAATGAACATTTGACAATTACTTAATGTTAGTAAATAACTTAAAAACTTATAAAAACTTAATTATTGAATTATACATACCTTCCACCTGATGTGGCTTTAGTTTACAAATGAGCCGAGAATTAACCTGAAGAATAGGGTCACCAGTTTTTTCATCTGCCTCTAGAACAAGTTTAGTTGTGATTGGGGCGGTCCCATCTCCAGCATCCTTGGTTTCTGTTCCATTAAACTGAAAAACATTTTCTTTTTTAAGTGTTGGTAAAAAATTTTTTGTTTGTTTATAATAACCTTTTGCATTCCAATCTTTTAAAACATCTGAAATTCAATTTCCTAAAGCCTGGTGCAATATTTTTAAACTATATTTATTAGCAAAACTACTTAAAAACAGAAATAAATATATATTTTAAACGAGACTGGCCATGTTAATTCCTCCTAAAACAAAACCAATGAAAAATTCAGCATGCGCACACACAAGTACGCACATACACACACAGGGAATCCTCTCATGTTATTAATTCAACACAGAAAAAGTAATGTTATTTGAAATAATGTTTTGGGAAGTATAGTAAATTTGATATAATCTATAGAGTTAAACAAATTTTGATGATTAAATAATAAATATATATTTTATTATTACCTTAGAAGAAGAAAGTCTGTTTATGGGGATTCAATAATACTGTTCTCAGCTAAAATCACACATGCATTCACATTATTCTAGTTCTTGCTATAATTTCCTGGTTCACAGTTAAACTGTTTTCCTGATCTGTTTTACTTTATTAATACTTATTTTTGAAACCCACTATTAATTATTGTTGGTGATTTAATAGATAAGACAGTTAATGAGAACTTTCACTAGAGAAACCAAGCTTATTATGTACAAAAGGACATAAATATTCTGGAACATTCTTATTAACTGAGACAAGCAGTAGACTTATTTGTGGAGTCCAACAATTCAAGGTTAGTGCAAATGTGATCAACATTATGTGAGAGTTCTAACATTATGAACAGAGGCAAGTGTATATGAAAGGTCTCACAATATGTGAAATATTGTTATGAGGGTCAAGCATGCTTGCATGTGTATAAAATCACCAGATTCTAATCTGAATGTTTTATTCCATAAGGTTTAGTCAGTTTAACAAACATAAAAACTCTAGTAAGACATTATTATTACTGTTTTTCCTGTTACTTGCTGTGGGCAAAGGTAGTATGAGGCAGGTACTCTCACTCACCTTTTTCTGTTTTTCAGCAACACGCCTTCGACGCTCTTCTTCAGCTCTTGCAGCTGCTTTAGTATCATCTGTTAACTTTTTGTCTGACATCAACTTGCGAATTTTTTTCCTTGAGGCTTTATCTTCACCTTCTTCACCCTCCTAGCAAGAAAATGGTAATATGGTTTTAATAGAAATGTTTAAAGCAGACAATGAAAATTATTTCATGATTGGTTGTTTATTTATGATCCATCTGATCTGATATATTAACAAAATTTCAGTATGACCGTACATTCTTTGAAATTGAACTGCACACTAGTAGAATAGATATTTGCAAGCATCCTAACTCGTCAAAGTGATTAGTGGAACCAGAGAACAATCAGAAACACAGTGGTATCCATGTATTCAGACAAATAAAAGCAGTTTCAAGTGCACAATCAACAAAAATATGCAAGTTATTTATGTACCATATTTTAGTGCATATAACGTGCATTGTACACGATTTTACAAACTATGCAACCTTCCTGCGCATTATCAGAATTATTTTTTACACAAACAGACTTAATACTTGAAATAAATGTTAACTTAAGTGCTATTTGACAGGATGGCATGTCAAATGGACGTTCAAGTGGGCCAAATATTGTCATCGTCACCACCACCATCATCAAAATCGATTTAAAGTCCATTTTTATTGCAAGCACAGGTAGGATGGTTGCCCCCGATCGACGCAAGTATTTAGGTAAATGTATGTGTTTGAATATTAGGACATTATTAATGAAAATGATCTTCTAAAGCACCATGTGTAACAGTCATCATGATTAGGACTGGGTAAAATTTTAAACACTCCATAACAATTTCTTTTTGAAATATTTAGTGGCTCTGAAAATAGCTGACTAATTTCTTCTAATCAAAAGGTATGTGAGCATTATAGGTTGATGTGTGTTTTACAAATATTTTTTTTTTTTTTTTACACAAAAGTTACACTGTGCATTACCGCACGCGTTTTATGTGCTAACATATGGTACTCAAACAACCTCACAACAAACAGAAATATGCAAGTTATTCACATACTCAGACAAAATAACTAATAAACCATTCAGAATGTAATACTCATCCATGTAAGAAAAGACTGACCCTTGGAACCTCAAATGAATAGAAATACAATACATCCATTTATATACTCATGCTGAATGAACAATTGAACCTCAAAGCAAAAAGAAATAGTAAGTAACAACATAAACAAAATAAAATGAGAACATAACTTTTAAACAAGGAGAAATACTAAGCAACAATGTACTCAGACAAAAAAATGAGCAGATGAGCTTCTTAATCAAGAAAAAAGACTAAGCAACAAGCTACTCGTACAAAATAAAATGACCATCTGAAACTCACAATGTAAGCACCAATACACTTACATAAATTATTCAGCTGCACCTGGTACAAGAATACATTACTATATAATACAATATTTGTTTTGAGTAGTAACACATACACCTGCTTCTCCTGATGAAGAGGATGAGTCCTTTATTTTTTTAATTCTTTTGTGTTTTTTAGCTTTTTCCTTTCCTTTTCCTTTGCCCTTCTTCTTCTTCCCAGACACAGAACCGTCAGTGAAATCATCATCACTGTTACTGACATCTTCACTGTTGATGACACTGTCATCATTGTCTTCTGAAGATTCTTGACTATCCTCATTTTTAAAACTTTCATCATCTGAGTCCCTTTTTCTCTTTTTACTAAAAATACATAAAAATTGCCAAATAATGTGAAAACTCATTACAAAAAAGTGTAAAACAGATTAAAAGAACTATAGTAACAGCCTAGCTGATTAGGTAAAAACTATGAAAGCCCAAATCATACTAGAGTATTATAACTTTCATTCTTAAATACTTTCACAAGGCAAAATTTTTGTCACAAGACAATTTAAGCAAATTAAGTTTTATGTAGAAAGCAATGGAAATTTATCCTCCCCCACCTCAAATTTTAAAGCATTTTTATTAAAAAAAAATTAGCTCATAAACAGAGTTTGTCTATATACATTTGACATTTACAACCTGCACTATTTTTCCAGAACTAACACCCTTAGGTATCATATAAACCAATACATGTCAATGCTCTTATCAGATCCCATCCCATCACCTGGAACAAACTGCCCTTAGAACTGAGACAGTCACAACACGTCATTCCAATAAGCATTCATATTTTTTCACCTACAAAGCCAGTCTTTATTTTCATGATCTTCTCTGTCTATTTGCAATATTTAATCTCTCAAGTGTATTTGTTCTATCTGGGTTTTCTTTTGAAAAAAGGTCATCTAATGTTTTACATTATTTTTGCTATTGCACGTTCATTATCGTATACTAATGTAAATTTGATATTACATACTTTGTGTTGTTACATTTATATAGAACTGTAAAATCTTTTAAAATTAAAGATTAAATGCTCTTAAATGTCACCATTATTATTCTTATTATACTGTTTGAAAGAATGAAAAGATGCACTTTTGTATTTCAATTAATGATAGGTGCTACACATTGTGGTTTGTTGTTTTTGACCGAATTAAGTGATTCTAATAAACAAAATCATAAGGTAAAATATGTGAAGCCTAACCTAGTGGCGCTATATGGAAAGTGGTTATTTTCTCTTTGGATAAGTGAAAAGAGAATTTGTCTTGCTGAACTTGTTGTTATGTATTTTTATATTTACACAAGACATTTTAACAATTCTGTTAGAATTACAATGGAAAATTAGTCCTGCCAGAACTTGCTGTTTGTATTGTATTTTTATATTTTACAAGACATTTTAATAATCCTGTTAGTTACAATGAAGAATTTATCTACAATTCTCAGTTACAATGGAGAATTTGTCTTGCTACAACTTGCTGTTTTATATTTTTATATTTGATAAAAGAGATCTTAACAATTCTGTTACAGGTACAATCGAGATTTTATCTTACTAGAACTTGCTGTTTGTATTGTATTTTTATATTTTACAAAAGAGATTTTAAGAATTCTGATAGTTACAATGAAGAATTTGTGAAATAAAATCACCTAAACAAAAATTAGCTTTTCGCTTTAAGGTAAACTTGTTTCCCAAAAATAATTCGCATGATGATTCTTACAACACACTCTGACTCCAGTAAAAGGGTAAAAAAAAAAAAGTGGCATGTTTCAATAATTCCAATTAATTCTTTACGGGCATATATGGCACAAGAAATAAATTTTTTCTTATTTAATTTTTTTCTCCCAGTTTTGAGATTTGTTCACATTTGAATAAAATAAGTTTCTCAATGCAATTAACAATGTCGCTCAGGAAACAAAAATTGTCTACAGCTGTAAAGGCTCAAGAAGCAAGCAAGGCTCAATGGGAAAAGCAGAAAGCAATGCAAGACATTCATAGCAATCCTAGCAATAAGGCGATGACTGCTATGGCAAACGTACAAGACGAATTTAATGCTGTTACACCCCCTACTTGTTTACCTATTACAATATCTCTCTTTAGCCACCTCCCACCCATCTACTTCTAGATGAATGAAGCAGGATGTTCCTAGTGCTACCGTGCTTGTTGCTGCAGATGACGTACATTGTTCAAATTTGCATTGAGTCCAAGCGATCACTTCCCATCTGCCTACTTCCACAAGAAAACAAACTTTTTGTTGCTACCAGATGTCATGTTCTAGGCATGGGAACAGCAACATTTCTAGAAAGGGGTTTGATATAAATAATGCAACAGTAATGTGTTTTAATGAGCTGGGGATGGGGCATGCAGCACTGAGAAATTTTTTTGCTATGCTCAACCTGCCTTCAATGCATTCCAAATCTTACACTTTGCTTTCAAAGAAAGTTTTATTAGCAAACATTGCAGTTACTGAAACTATTCTGTCAACATCAGCAGAAGCTGTGGCAGTAGCATATGCCAACATAAATGATGATGATGATAATGATAAGAATATTGATTCGTGATCAAACTGATGAGTGATTTAACCGTTTACTGGGCGGAGCGGCCCAAAACATCTGTACACAGTAACGGGCAAAACGTCCAAACGCGTCCTTAGCAACCAGTGCTCTTTTCTTCTCATATTGTTCGAGAAATCGTGAGAGTTCCCGTGTCTACAGGAAGTATGACGTTTGTACAATGATTTCTGCGCCATTTTGAAACGTTTTCTCCTTGTTTCGTTCATTTTTTCATAAAGTTTTCTTTGTTTTTCGCGTTTGGTGTTTCAAATGGATTTCTTAGAATCATCGAGCGATTGTGAGGAGTTTTCAGGATTCAATTTATCAGATAACAAGGTAAAAGAAGTTTATTTTGAATCGGACGATAGGATTAGAAGTGACATTAGTGTCAGTAGTGTGCACATGTAGCATCTTATCAAATTTTGGAGGAGAGTGCGTCAGATTCTGAGGATATTAAAGAGGAGTAGGGGGAAGGGGTATCTGGAGACACACATGGTTGAAATAGTAGTATTTTAGCACTGAATATATCGGAATTTATAACAGAAATGGGGCCGAATGTGACTGTAACTAATGATAGTACTCAGCTGGCTTTCTTCTACCAGTTTTTCAAAGAAAAAACATTTGACAAAATAGCGGAATAAATGAACGAGTATGCACGTCCGAAAATCACGAAAAAACAAAATGGCAATCCAGGTTGGAAGGAAACTAATGCCACTGAAATTAAGGCTTATTTTGGACTTATGATTTTGATAGGAATTCACAACCTGCCGAAAAAAGAGATGTATTGATCGTCTGATGACAGATTAGTGTTCCTGGCATCAACAAAGTGTGTGTACATAGTGTTTGTAGCGGACAATAACTGGAAAATATTTTTTTGGTGTAAATATATATTTTCATGCATGGATTCAAATTTAACACCTGAAAGTATACTTCAATTAACCCGTTCGCTGTCTTTGGTACGTAATCGTTACCCTCTAATAAAATATGTACAAACGTCAAAGGTATTCCTGTAGGACCGTGCGCGCGCATCTTCAGTTCGACAGATGATATGTGACTGTGATTCTGTTGCTTATAAAGCAGTTAATGATGCTAAGTGTTATGATGTACCAGTAGAGAAATTAGAATGTGTGAATCACTGTCATAAAAGAATGGGTACTGCTTTGAGAAAGAAAAAGAAGGAAGCTCGGGCTTGGTGGAAAATAGTATGGCGCTTTGACAGAAAAAAAGTGTCAACAGCTGCAAAACTACCGCAAAGCCATTAATGACAACCTTGGCAATACCCAAGTAAAGCGTGATGCAATTTGGGCTACCATTCTCCATTGCATGAGTACAAACACTGATCCACATCATTTGCGATGTCCAACTGATGAAAATTTCTGGTATCGCCAGAGATCAGCAGCACGAATCTAACGTTCTTATCACTTTCTTTTGAAGATGCCAAATGAGCTTGTGCCAATATGTACAAGAATGTCTGACCCCAAACTTCTGCAGAGAATGCAGCATGGAAGAACTCAAAATACAAACGAGTGTTTAAACTCTTTGTTTTGGTCTAAGTGTCCCAAGACAGTTCACATAGAAGCACAACATATTCATGCAGCAGTTGCCAGTGCAGTTTCTCATTTCAATCAAGACTGTGCACATTTATCCCATGCAATGAAACACTTGGATGTGACACCTAATGTTGTACTCCAAGCATACCAGGAGATACAAAACAGCAAAGATGTGAGCAAGCAGAATATTTAGCCATGCCAGAGACTAAGTGATATCGCAGAGAAAAGTAAATGACAAAGAACAGAAGACTTGTGCAGTGGAGAAGGCAAAAAAGGCAGTACCTATGGCTCAGGATTATTATTATTTTTTTTAATTTTTATTATTTATTCTGGGGATGGGAGGTCGGGGCTAAATGATTGTTAGGTACTCGCTGTGCTATGATAAGGCATATTTAATTTTTTTAAAATAGTAAATATGGAACTAAAATTTAATGTTTTACAGTCTTTATTATACTTAATGTGTTTTTCAGCCTGTGCCATTTGTTTGCAGACCTAGATCTCCAAATCTAATAAACACAAATAGATGAAACTTGGCATATTTGTTCCTTACATACATGTGCACAAAATCAAGGATGGATTAAAGCCTGCATGTATTATATCTTTTTCTATTTTATAATTTTTTACTTTGACATTTTACGTTTAATATTTTTGACGGGTATGTCAATTAAAAATAAAACAAAAAACCCCCCATTTTTTTCCTATTTAAAATTTTTTAAATGCATCCTTCATGTTTTTAAACTTGCATCAAGGATAATAAAAATTTAATTTAAAAAATTGTCTGACATTTGCAAGTGTCTGAACTATGCATTTAAAATACATATTTTGGATATTTTAAAAAAGTATAAAAATTTAATTAAAAAAAAAAAAAGCAAGATATTCCAAATCTAACAACAGATTATTCTTATCTAAATTAAAGACAATGTTGTTTTTTTTACCGAATTTGAAGGCTGTAGCACAAAAATATTTTCTTTTGTTTCTTTGTGGCCTTAAAATCTTATCTATAAAGTGTCTGCTACTAATAAATAGAGATCACATTAATCATCATCTTTTGCATTTCTAAATATTTGTGCAACTTCACGATTCCTCTTTAACCAATCTTGAAATATTCCATTTTTATGCCACTCACCCATTTTTCTTCTTGCCAATTGACTCCTCAGAATCACTCTCTGATAACTTGGCATCCAGCAATTTGCTCCTCAAGCGCTTATGTGAATTTGCTGGCTCAAAGTCAGAACTGTCACTATCATCTTCTCGATCTTCCATTTTAGAATCTTTTTCATTCTCTTCTTTAGATGTTTTAGCTTTCTTCTTTCTCAAAGCACCAACATCTAAAGCAAATAAGAAAATCAAATATTAAAAAATCTTTGTTAAAGCTTTCATTTATTAGTTTCTATCTGAAAATGAAGTAAATTACAATAATGATAACTATGTATGCACATGTTTTACTTAAATTATTTTACTTATAAAATACACATTTTAATTTTTGCTACAAGAATCATTTTATTAGTTTCTGTTTACAGAAAGTGATTTTATTTTTAAGAATGTAATTTCTTAATGTTGGAGCAAGTCTGATCGAGAATTTATAGGTTAATATTAAGGAAGTAGTCCCCACATTGCCATTTTGCAGGCTAAATTGCATTCACACATGCAAATTTGCTTAAAAGTAGTCACACTTAATATGATCAATTTCTCTTATAAATTAGTTGTATTTCTTTTATCTGAGCTTTATTACTCTAGCCATAAACTTTTGACAACAATACATTAGGGTTGCTTGGAAAAATGATTGTCCAAAGTGTCACAACCTTACCATCCGTTAAAAAAACAAAACTTGTGCTTTACACAACTTTTGTAATTTTTTAATAAACCAGTATAGACAAATAATCTGACTGAAACCATTAAAAAAGGGACACAACACTATACACTCATATATTGCCAATGATCAAAAATACTTCTAAGATAATTACTTATAACTATGGAAAACATAATTTTTTATTTAGCATTTCAATATTTTCCCCATGACACTTTAAAAAGTCTATGCCTATGCAGTTTGATAAAAGGAGTACACCTTAGTTATTCTGTTCTGACCCCTTTATGACTGTCTAGTATGACCAGTTAGAATATACTGGTAAATGTATTTGTAATTATTCATATATATTTTATTTAGCTTTTATTTACAGTAGGCTGATAAATAGGAGAACCATCTCTGTATGATATTCGGAGATGTCAATCCACTTGTTTATATTTTACCTTGTAAAAGAAAATGTATACTTAAGTAAAATGTAAAAATAATTATAAATTAAAACATTACTTTTGTATATTTAGCAGTCAATTAATCTGATAGGTGAATAATCTCAATTTGGTTCAGAGTAAAACAAATGTGTTGCACAATACAGATGATACAAGGTGGTGTGCAAAATTTTAAGAGGAAAACCTCAAATAGTTTATGAAATATTATCATTTGAATAATCTAGTTAGTCGTCATCATGTCACAAGATGCATCAATACTTACTCTTGATATTCTAAAAAAATTAAAAATCTTTAGTTATGAAATGGCAAAGTTATAATTATAACATATGGGTGTATTCTAAATAATAAAAATCTAGAAGTCTTTTGAGAATATATTATATTTTACAACTTGTGTGCAAACAGAGCTCTTCTTATGTAAATCTGCTCATAATATACTCGAAAGTGCATATTCAATAGATCACAATATTCAACAAATATGTGGTTTAAAATGTATTCTTTTTACCAAGGTGTCAGCCCATTTTTTACAAGAGACTAATCTAAAAGATGATGTTACATTTTGTCTCAAAGATCAACCAAACAAATTTAACACAATCCGACCAAAGATGATAAAAGCATCAAGACAGATTGTAAAATGCCACATATCTGGAACTATATTATCTTACCGACAAGGTTCAAATATTAAAAGAAACAATAATTTTATACTTACCATTTAAATTCTTGCAAGCAGTTATAACAATTATTACAAAATTATTTAAATATTTTGAAAATGGTACAACTTGTATGACTGCAATTTACTTGATTTTGTGTATATGTAAGATTATTTTAAATAAAATTACATGACTACAATTTAGAAAACAGCTTAAGATTAATATTTAGTTTGTTGTGATTAAACTATCATATAATTAATAACAATGCATATAGCATTTATACATTCAACAGCAGTGTGTGCATGTGCCTGCGCGCGTGCGTGTATTATTACAATTAAGATATGTTAAAGAAAACAACTTGTGCACATAAAAAAAACTTATGAAAGTTTGTACAATTAATTACATCAGCATTCAAAAGTGTACTTCCATTAGCAAGACAAAGATTTTTACTTTGCAATGATTGCTGTAGTTCACCAAATCCCATTGACAGTAAGCAATCCAGTACCCCATGAAAATTATACTTAAGAATAAATATCATCATAATCAACACTCCCACCATTGAAATGTTTTAGTGACCACAGAGAAATGTCGGACTCTCGATAATTTGAATAGAAAACCAGAACACAAACACAAACCAGATTCACTGCTTGAGTCACTGGTTTTCTCATCACTACTGTCTTCTGGTTCATCCATTTCATCCTGCATAGCTGCTTTGGCCAGGTCATTCTCTATGTCAGATTCCTTAACCTGTACTTGATCTTTTGATCTCTGCTTTCAAACAAAATAGTAAATAAAATTTTTAAGATTCTGAGTAAATATGAATACCCCCTAACATGCAAATGTGCACACTCACACACACACAGAGACACACTAAAAGAGTCCAGGAAAGCAAGACACCTACTGAGAGATAAGTTGGGAAGTGGGATATCCCTATGAAAATGGAGAGTGAGTTTACCATTTAAAATAAAAACCTAAAAGGTAAGAGTCTTCTTGAAAACTGAGGCTAGGTAACATTTTACAAACATCATTGAAAGAATCACTTGCTCTGATAT
This sequence comes from Sinotaia quadrata, assembly GCA_028829895.1. Taxonomy (NCBI): domain Eukaryota; kingdom Metazoa; phylum Mollusca; class Gastropoda; order Architaenioglossa; family Viviparidae; genus Sinotaia; species Sinotaia quadrata. The sequence continues at coordinate 27,413,471 of CM054183.1, read as the reverse complement.
ATCAAATACCTGAAGAGCAATATTTGAAACAAACAATGCTTTTTTTTGGTTATTACACTTCAGGACGTTGTTAAATACATTATAAATATATTATTTATAGTAAGTGGAATCTGAAGTGTCATTTATAGTAAGGAATACCTTACCAAAATCCTAAAATAGTACATTTCAAAGTTCCAACAATCTAATAAATAAATATATTATGTTGAAGGACATTAGGGAGGGTGTCCATCTAAGAGAAGAAAAATCCCAGTTGATACCTTCCCAAGTCTGTAGTGAATAATTTTGATCAGGCCTGCCTTTCTGGATCGAAATCAAATCGTGCACATTTAACCAACACATTAGTACACAGTACTTATAATAACAGATGTACATATAAACAATCATCATACCACCACTTTCATGCCATTCTACTAAACTTAAATATATTCTTTAAAAGGCCCAGTGTACATACTTTTTCTTTCAACAGAACAAGTACTTTATCTAGCCTTCAGGTAATTTTGAACACAAATATATTCTTGCTTTATATTTTGTTCCTATTTTTCATCATGAGCTGTACCTAACCAATATGTCATTACACATGTACTTACTCTCTTTATTTCATCACTTGAAAGTTTATCATTTTCATTTTCATCATCATCATCATCATCATCATCCATCTCCATGTCGTCGTCATCTGCTTCTTCATCTTTCTCATTTTCTGAAGAATCTAAAGAATCATCTTCAATAGTCTTTTCTATTAAATGGGAAAAAAAAAATCAGTATAATTTACTATTTACAAATATATAAAAGCCTCATTTTTAAAACAGCTAACACCTGACACCATTACAACTTTGACATAATTTCATCCTTACTTTTTAATAAGACAAATGATTACTAAACATACTGACTGATATGGGAAATAAACTCTCAAGCTTCCCACAAACATTTAAAGAATATTTATTTAGTTGGTTTTTTTATTGCTTTGTTTTATTTTTGAACACTTTTATCTAAGACCTCATAAAATTCTGATGGGCTTATATATTCATCACGTCTTCTCAAATAAATGTAAGAAAATGAGAACAATAATAAGAATTCAAAACAGCCTTATAAAGTTGGATCTACAGTCAAAACCGGTTATGTCACCAGCCTAAGGGTTTGCCCAAAAGCGTCAAGATAACCGAAAACCAATATGGCGACAACATATTACAGTACTGTAACATGTGCTTGAAATTTCTTTATGTACATGATGTGCGTTAATAAATGAGAATGCAGGTGTTTTTGGTGATTTTTTACACAACAGCATTGCCACAATTTGTTTGATGATACGATCGGCATGCTATAAAAAAAAGTACATACACTGTACATGTTTGCTAACAACAAAAGGCATATGTGCACCAACGAACAGCAGAGATTTACCAGTACATGTATATAATAAAAATGTAAAAACCTTTCATTATATTCTCCAACATTGCAAACACAAAGATTGCTCATAAAATCACAAAAAAACCTGCAGGATGTACACTAGTTTGTTTTTACAAAAAGCTAACCAATGTCAAAATTATATTTGCAAGTCATTTCACTCTGACACAGCTCTGAAAAGTATCGTACGTGCGGTACTTCGAAAGTGGGCTAATTAACATAAAAGATGTGTGAGCCAGTTGAAGTGCATCAATAACTTTCTAACATGTTCAAAAGCTGGCAACGATTGGTCATGGGGCTCGAGATAACCAATATTAGGTGGCGATTTGGGCCCTCTTTTGTGCTCATACATGTACAAATCAAAAAAGAAAGAAAGAAAGAAAGAAAGAAAGAAAGAAAGAAAGAAAGAAAGAAAGAAAGAAAGAAAGAAAGAAAGAAAGAAACAAACAAACATTGTATTAGTGTTCATTGACATAACCGATGAGAAAATGCTAAGACAAAGAGGGAATTTGGCCCACCATCGATTCTCAATACAAACCTTTCATTATACTGTACATGTATTCTCCAACATTGCAAACACAAAGATTGCTCACAAAATCAAAAAAACCTGCGGGGTGAACACTGTAGTTCCTTTTTACAAAACGTTAACCAGTGTTAAAATGAAATTTGCAAGTCATTTCGCTCTAACAGCACTGAAAAGTATCATACATGCGGATACTTCAAAGTGGGCTAATTAAAGAGGTGTAAGCCAGTTGAAAGGCATCAGTGTGCTTATTTTGCCCATGGCAAACATCGTGCCTGACGAAGGAAACAATGCCCTTATTAAGTTTAAGCTGCAGGTTGTTAACAAGCCATGGCCATTTATTGTTAGCGAGATGACAAAGTGGCATCGCTAACTAACATTTTCAAAAGCCTACGATTAATCATGGGCATTGAGATAACCTATGTTAAGTGGTGATTTTGGCCTTCTTTTGTGCTCGAGATATTAGGGTTCGGCAATATAAAAGAATCAACCGATGAGAAAATGCTAAGACAAAGAGGGAATTTGGTGATTCCACTTCAAATGTGTCGACATAACAGGGTTGGCAAGTTAACTGAAGTCGAGTTAAGTGGGTTTCACTGTAATCTAAAAAACTGAGTAATGCAAGACTGTGATAAACTAACTTATCATCAATAAAGATATATATATCTGTACAGAAAAACAATTTTTAAAATCAAAACAATATGCATTTATGATTTGTGACCTGGTATCATAAAGACACTTTCTAGTTTGTTTATGCAGTTTTGTTTTCATTCTGTGCTGTAATAATACTATACATGAAAAAATTTGTAAAGTGGTGCACACAGATATACCATTTATTTGTGTGTTCAAGCATGCAAGTTTATTTCATGGAATGAATGAATTCTGTAACATGGATCCACTCTCCAATGACTGTGTCAAGTATATTCCCAAATATGATTTTCTTTAAGGACAGGCTATTCCAATATTTCTTTTAAAAAATTTTGATACTTTCCTGATTTTTCTACTAATGACTATAAACCATATTTTGTGAAATTTACTTGACTTTTCTATTTTTTCTTGAAATTAGCAGGAAAAAATATATCTTTTAAGGAAAGCTAAATAAAAGAAGAAAAATATTAAGATACTTTTCTCTTTTTCCTGAAAAGGTAAAATTTTAGAACTTAAATAAAATATGATTTTGGTGTATTAGTATTATTACAAAAAAATGATGAAAAATGTTAAAACTATGAAATAAAGTAATATTTAATGCACTGGCCCATATATACCTTCTCTTTGTTTCTCAATTTTCTTTGGAACACCTTTTCTTCTTGAAGGTGTTCTTTCTTCATCTTTTTCTTCCTCCTCTTCATCTTCATCATCGTCCCCTAGTTCATCCTTTACCTTCTTTTTTTTACACACAATACCACTAAGCAAGCTATCTATTTGTCTTTCTAATCGATCTTCTTCCTCTGATAAGTCTAACTCTTTCTTCTCTCGCTTCTTAGGATCTTGTTGTTTTCTCTTGTCTATTTCATCTCCTCTCCGCTTTTTAATAGGCTTTATATCTATGTTATTCTCATCATTACCATCCTTCTCCCTAATATTAGCATCTGTACTACTGTCACTTTCAGCACCATCTTTACTACTCTTTTTTTCTGTAGTCCTGTTACCATCATCACTTTTCGATTTCTTGTTACACACTTTCTGGTTTGCACTTTTAACTAATTCACAGTCTGATGCATCAGCTGACTTCTGGTTCTGATTGCTGGTGTCTGATTTCTGCATGTGCTTTTTTTTTTCGGATTCAGAATCATCAACATCTTCATCACCACTTTCATTTTCATCTCTTCGTTTCCTCTGTGAATCTTTACGAGGTGTGGTCTTTACCCTCCTCTTAGAAGTTTTGTTATTAATGTCAGTATCCTCATCTTCATTAGACTCTTCTGCTTCAAACTGTTTTTTTCTAGAAGATAATCCATTCTCTGCAAATATCAATTTAGCCAAATTAATCAACTTGTGGAAAAGTAGATAGTTAAACTTATTCACATATTTTGTCAACTGAATGATAACAAATGAGCAGACACAGTCACAAATCTCTCAGGTTAAAAGAAAAGATCCAAAGTATTTCTAAATACATCACCACAGCTACACAAGACAGAAACTAGTCACATAATTTATAACATTAAGTAAATTATTGTACAGCTCTAGCATATTTTATTGCATGTACATTATCATCCAATTCTACTGTGCATACATTATTATACCAACTTTGGAAAGTCTTTAAATTTACAAATCACATCATTCATGTTCAATAAAAATACATTCACTGAAAATGGTGTCTGGCTAATTAAAAAAAAAGAAGGTATTCTTATTTACACATATTTTTTCAAATTTCAACAATTACAATTGTATAAACTCACCAATATCGAGACATTAATGCAGTGGGGGAAAAGGCTAGGGGGTGGGTGGGAAGAGGGTAGTAAAATAACACTACACATCCTAAGAACCTGTAATGTGTTGCTGTCTATTCTAATGTGAAGTACACATAAACAAATAAATGCACCAAACATTATCTAGAAAAAAGTTCACCTTCCAAAACCTATAGCTATATGTTTAATTGTATGTCTTATTGCTTTGAAGAGTTTTTCAGCTAAGATATATTTTTTTGCCAAAGAGTCTATCAGTACTCATTTTGTTTGTGTCCACAGTTGCTCACACTCTTAAGACACTATAATAGACAAGTTGTCATCAAGGCCTACAGTGATGGCTTCATATGCCATTACTATATCAATAATATATGTATAATGAGATAAATTAGATATTACCAAGACATTTGGTTCTTTGTATACAAATGCAGACGCCTGCATATAGAGTTTATTGATGAATGATCAGAATGCTGGCTTTCTTAGAATGAATGTGTGATAGCACTGAGGTTGTGAAATATACTTACATTTTTGTATGCAGGTTTGTCTTTAATTAATGTAAATAGAAACTTTAAATGTTCGAGTTCTGTGTGTGAAGAAATTACTACCAGGCCAACTCAACTTTCAATTGTCCGTCAGCGTCTGGCTGTCAAAGTAAACTGTAGTGATGATTTGTAATAATACATTAATAGTAATTGTATTATTAAGTATTAAAAATACTGCACACTTCGCTTCTTTTAATGTGTATGAGCTCACACAGAAAATCTGTTACTGAGAAAGTATATCTGCTGTGAGCCCATTCACTAGAACTAGAAGTTAGACAATTTTTAAAATCACCATGATATAACTCTGTTGTAAAATTGTCAACTGTAAGATTTTTACCAGTGAAATGAAAAAAGCATATATATATATAAGCACTCTCTAGAATAATTTTCACCTGGTTGATAAGAGTGACAATGTGACGTGATGTCACAGAATTTTGAGATCCAATAATTGCATAAAATAAACACAGAATAATGAACACTGTACAACATACTAAAGCTATAACTCTAACAGTGTTTATTATTTTATGCAAACCAAAGTCATTTAGTGCACCTGTCAAATTTTATTGCCCCAATACATAGTGACCGATTCTGGGTGTCACTATCCATTCTTAGTCAAAAAGTCATTCCATAATAAAAGGGGAAAAAAATGTTAAAGCCACAAATCACACGTGTATAGATTTTGGTCTTCAATATACAGAAAGTTCTGACAATCAATGTCTTTTGAAATCTGATTTTGATGGCATCCAATAAAAAACAGAGGGTATGTCACACTGATAGTAAAAACACTTGACTAAAAATGCTAAAAAGATTGATTTAATGCCTCATTTAATTTTCTCCAGTTGTATGTATATTCTCCATGCATCCCAGTGCTTCTATCCAGAGTTTTATAGTTACAAAAAAATAAATAAATGCAAGTGATCTGTTGTAAGGATAATTATAATTTTACAACAAATCACTCACAGTTTGGTGCTGTTTTATACAACTACAAGCAAGAACCCAGATACACATCACAAATAAACAATATGCTGGACATAAAAGCAATCCATCATAAACAAATATGCTGACTGATTAACAAAATGACATGCTTAATAAATTAAATGTCTTTTAAAGAGCTTAAGCCACAAATGTTTTGGTTGCAGAACTCACTGAAAGTACTGTTCCACAAATATCAAGCAAGTTTACTGCAGTTTAAATTTTTAATTCAGGTTCATACCCTGGTTGATAAGAGTGACAATGTGACGTGATGTCACAGAATTTTGAGATCCAATAATTGCATAAAATAAACACAGAATAATGAACACTGTACAACATACTAAAGCTATAACTCTAACAGTGTTTATTATTTTATGCAAACCAAAGTCATTTAGTGCACCTGTCAAATTTTATTGCCCCAATACATAGTGACCGATTCTGGGTGTCACTATCCATTCTTAGTCAAAAAGTCATTCCATAATAAAAGGGGAAAAAAATGTTAAAGCCACAAATCACACGTGTATAGATTTTGGTCTTCAATATACAGAAAGTTCTGACAATAGCCACCAAGTTTTTCTAACTCCTGATAAAAATGTTGGTCAAAATCAACTCAGCCCTGAATAACACTTGTATGCCTTCCCAATTTACATAATTACTGAAATAAAAATTGTAATGAGGAAAAAAAAAATCAGCATATTAAGAGGTGGTAAAAAATACACAAAATTTAAAGTCTAAACAATGATAGCAAGATTTGAAGAGATTGATAGATTAAAATTAATTATTTCTTTAAAAATGTGTTACATTAGTTTGAAAATCTTGTTCACATATATGGTTCATGGGTTTTGAAAACAAAATTCAAAATTAGTAAATGAAAAACAATTACTATTTACTATAGTATTGAAATATAACAATATCTGCAACAGAAAACCAAATGTGACAATAAATTGACGTGTCTTTAAGTACTACTACTAGTACCAGCAAATTCATTAGTTTATTTTTGTAAAAGTAAGATATTTCAATATTCAAATTATATTACAATAACATGGATGTAGTCTTAAAATATGTTTACAAACTGACGTACAGATAAAAATTACAATTTAGATAATATATATTTATTGTGTGCTAATTGTTCCTTGAACGAATTAATACGTCTTATTATGATATATCATGCAAACTTAATAGTAGGATGACTATGTTTATGAAAAAATAGAAAGTTGCTTTTTTAGAAAGCATAAGAATGTCACAAACTTATACTTATTTTTCTCAATCTGCAATGTGATTTTATCACAATTACAATTTCAATCAATATCAGTAAACTCAGGATCCCTAGCATGTGAGAAATAACTGAGTGGCTTTGTAAGAAAAGATAAATTATTATGCAAACCTATATTCTCCAGCTTCCTAATTAACTCTTCTGTAAAATCAATTTGCCCATATCTAGCTGGTCTTTTCAGTACTTCTATATCTGGATTTTTTCCCCTTCAATTTCTAATAAAATGGAAGCATTTACCCATGTAATACCTAAAAACTAAAAAGTAAAAAAAATGTCTTCCAGTACTTATTTGTTTTTCTCAAAACATTTATTTATTAACTGCTCTTTTATCCATCCTTCCCAGGTAATAATTATAGTCTTAACAAACTGTGGTGCTTTACTTAGTTCTCTGAAATTTCCATTAATTTCAGTTTTTCTCTTAGCATAAACATGTCCACTAGCACTATGAATGGTTGACATAAGTGATATAGCAGATTTGTTATCTCTCCCATGTGATGTGTTCATCACTGAAACATTCTGACTAGGCTGATCAGTTTTTGTCTTTCTTCTTCTTTTTTTTTTTTTACATTTCATATGTACATAACATTCTCACTTTACAAAGTTTATCCTGTGGGTCCTTAGTTTGTGATGATGATACTGTAAAAAACTCGTAATAACTTTGACCAAATTCTAAACACAAAGGCTCCAGCCCACTCTACTTTATAAAGAGATTTTCTTGACCAAAAACTATTGCCTATCAAAAGTCCTCCATGCCAACAATAACCCACAAAATAAAATTTGTCCACACTAAGGTCATACACCCTTTGAAAACAGTTGTTTATTTTCCCCATTAAAACTGCATTTTTATCTACTTTAAAATAAAGTTTTAAAATAAAAAAAAGTTTTAAAAAGTCAATGGGTCTCAAATACTGTTTGGCTCTTTTAACTTCAAAACTACATCCTGCAACTACATGTTCAGTTAGAAAAGGGGTAAGGGAAAAGGGATGCCATGTACTAATCATCATTGGAACCTCAGACTATAAAACCCTCTTAGATCTACAACTATCTCCTTTTAAAAAAATAATAGGAAAACACCAAATAAAAGAACTCTTAAGTCATGAAGAAAACATCTTTACACTATATAGCAGTACAAGTAAGCTGTAAACAACAAAATACACTGTCACTAGCTCCTTAGCAACCATTGTCATGAAATTTTTAAAAATCTTTTGGCATTTCATATAAAAATTTCTTTAAAAGCCTGTTTTTCTAACTTAAAACGAGTAATTTTGAAACAGGAATAAAATAAGTAATTTTGCAACTGGAAGTATAAAAACTAATTGCAATGAATAAAAACTTAATATAAATTCACCTTTGACTGATGCAACAAAAAATTTACATAGAAGAAATAAACTTTTCTCCGTTTGGAGCAAGCCCGATCATATGAGGAGCAATATCTTCTCCACTACTAGTACTAACTGAATCCAGCTCAGTATCAGACCATAATCAGAATCAGAAATTAATTACAACAACTTTCATGCAGCAAGCATAATACTGTAATTCATGAAAAATTCAAGATGGCGGTCAAGGAAATTCCCTTTGTTTCTGATTTTTAATATGAGATTATGACTATGAGCAAGAAATAAAATATAACTTTAAAAAAGATTAGTTATACAAATTAATGTCTAATGTCTGATTTTTAAAGTAAACTGTTTAAAAAATACTTTGTAGATAATCTTATGTGTCATCCATATGTGGACAATTTTTCTATGTTGCTGTTTGAAGAGAGTTAAACCTGTTTAGCCAGGGCTAACTAAAAAATACAGGAGTATCAGACTCTTACTATTATATACATTAGTGCCCTAGAATCAAGGTAGACCATGTACATCAAACTATCCCATAAGATCATCCAATAACCTTGAACCTATGCAAATAGTAAAGCGCTATATGGCAGGCAAATCAAGATATAAATCACAATTTACCAAAGACATTCACAATTTGCATCGGATCTCTGGTAGGTGACTGCACAGCATGGAAAGAACCTTTAATCTGAGTGGAAAGAAATTCACATTTTGCGTCGGACTTTCAGTGGAGACAGACACACGCACACAGAACCTTTCAATTGAGGAAAAAATACTTTAAAAAATTCTTTTCAGGTTCAAACCTTAACGCCTCTTCAGCAAATGAAAGCAACCTGCATGAGTTCCCACAGAGACATTCCACTTTGTGAGCAGCCAAAAATGCTCAAAAGCATGAGACATGCTCATTTCAGAAACCCTTTGGATTGGATTCTAGAGCAACTGAATGTGCAGTTGAACATCAAGAATGCTTAGCTTTTAATCATGAATGCTATGCTCTCACCAGAATTGGAAATACTGCCAACGCATGAAGAGTATTAGGTTCTTAAAAATTTGTAGCTAACAGTATATATTCTGGTATTATTTTAATGCACACATCAAATCTGAAACCAAATTTCAATCTAGCTATAAAATAAAAATTGGCACATCAATTCAGATTTCCATGACACTTGGATATTTAAAAAAGTTTTTGGCATTCTGTATTATGGTTCTTACCTGGAGCACACTCACACACACAACTATAACAAAAATTCTTTAAGCAACACATTCTCAACAGTTACATGAGCAAAGTCTGGGCTTATCTAGTTATAATTTTAAGAACTATACTCATGACTTCCCCCGTCTGTCACAATGGATTTGCATTCACATGATATATACATATATTGCCCACCCACCCCCATATTTACCATACAGCAGTTACTTAACACCTAATGCTAGTGCATTTGTTTATTTTCATTTACACTAGGCTTCTTATATGTAAACCTAAAATGAAAATGCTTTGAAATCTAGATTTTATTATGCTATTCCAAATTAATATATTTTTTTCTAAAATTATTTAAAATATGTATTACTTTTAATTATAATAATGGGATGTGAAACCTATTGATCTTGACCAAGGCCCATAAAATCCATTGCCTAACTGCCTGCAAACCCACCAAGACAAGAATAGAGAAGGAAAATGGAAACTTCTTAGACCTTTTGACATTCCCCTCTCCACATTTTTTTTTAACTTGTGTATGAAAGATGGGAAGATAATAGGATGTGTTAATTTACTGCTTTACTTATGTTGTTTATGAGATTATTGGTAGCTCTGAATGGTGAAAAATATTGCTGTACAAATCATTTTATCATGACATATGGGCAAGAGCTTCAAACAAATTATGCTTTAAAAAAAATATTCCAAACAAGCCAAGACCCTAATCCTAATAAGAAACCGGATAAAGTTCTCTTTGAAAGTGTAAGAAGAAAGGTTAGAAATATTTTCAACTTGGTTCAGTTTCTGACTTTTAGCCTGCAGAAACCAACATAATTATAACGGTTTCCGATTTTCTGCCTAAGGATGACCAAAATATAAAATCGGTTTCCAATTTTCCATCTGCAGACAAACCAAAAATTAAAACAGTTAAAAACAAAAACACCCACCCACCCCAAATTTAAAACATGTCCAGACATTTTCAGGCCTGGAAAGACTAAAATCAAATTCCAGACTAACTTTTCCCAGAATTCTACACCTGCATGGGAACCCTGCTGCAAGGACAAAACATTTATATGTATCACATGTCCCCCCCCCCCCCCAAGCACAATGTTAAGGAGTATTAATAGTAATGCTGAAAAACTTGCATAGCATACCATGGAGTCATGTAAAAGGTGTCTGGATTGTCAAAGTGATGAAATATTGGATATCAAAATTAAAACCGGCATTTTGGAATAATTTCAAGTATGTGGATTCATTTATTTTAATGTTTTTAATTGGCAAACTGTTTAAATAATATACACATAACCTTTTAAAAAAACTGGTGTATATAAAAAAAATGTTAAAGGGTGACAATACAAAGGCAACCTTTCACAGTAAGAACCATTAAAGCATTCATGTTCACACTCTGAAATTACAAAACTTTTATTGTTTAAATCTTTTACTATCTAGGACAACAATGAATGTCCATCAAACTTACAAGATGGGTCTATAAAGGTTATATTTAAGGAGAACTAACCATGCCAACTTGCTAAATATAATTTTGTTCAGTCACTTCTATCATTTCAAGCAGAATAGATAGAGGACAATTTACTGTCACATATAAGAACAGAATTTAAAATATTTTTTAAAATATGAAGAACTTAAAAAAAAGAACATTATGAGCAGTGCAGAAACCTTTTGGCAGAGGTCAACAACTAAAATACAAACATATTTAGATAACTAAAAGAGTAAACAACGCTTTGAATACATAAGTATTAATATTTTTGCAGTTCAATTCCACAATTAAATTTATATAAACAACACAAAGTTAGCTCTTTACAAATCATTGCACACTCTGAGAAAGCAGGGTTTTAATATTGGCCAAATTAATAAATATCTTGTGCTATATGTTAAGATTAATAAAATCAGAGAGTGGTAACTCACTAGATTTTCTCTGTCTGCGCCTGCGTTTAGGCATTTCCTCTCCATCAGAGCTCAGAACCAGATCTGAACTTGAAACATCCTCCATGTCATCTACATCAATATCACTCAAATCCTTGTCTTCATCAATCTGTTCTTTTTTATCACCATTTTTCTTTAAAATTTTGTTTTTCTCAGGGCTACTTTTCTGCAGACAAGTCTTATGCTTAATATCTGCCTTGTTCTTGTTGCTATTCTCTTTCTTCTCAGCAAACTTTTTAATGCTTCGCTGCTGATCATCTGACTCAACATCCAATGTTACTGTGATCACCTCATCATCACTAGTACCGTGTGTTTTATTAACAGTAATATCAGATTTGGTCTCTTTGTGTTTGGCATTCACAGAAGTTTGAGTCTGACTAACATCACCAAAAGACACTTCTGGTAAATAATCACTATCACTGTCATAACTACTGCCTACAGTACTTGAAGCTTTCCCTTCCTGTGTGCTTCTGCTAGCATTTTCTGATCCTTTGCAGAATTCTTCTGCAAGTTCCTGTATAAGTTCAAGTTTGGCAAAAAGGTTTTCTTCTTGCTGACCATTATTCTCAGGAACAGGAACAGCACTTTCTTTAATAGTATCTGATTTCTCTGAAGAAACACTTTTCACATCAACAATAGCTGTGGACTCTTTCTCGAGGTCTTGATGCACTGCCAGAGCAAGTTTCTCCTCTGCCACAGCTGTAAATTCTTTCTCATTGTCTTGTTTCTTAGCTGAAATATGTTTGTCATCACCAAAAGCTATAGACTCTTTATCATTGTCTTGTTTCTTTGCTGAAATATGTTTCTCACCTCCCACAGCTGTAGACTCTTTCTCACCATCTTGTTTCTTTGCTGAAGTAAGTATTTCACCACCTACTACACATGCATTCTCACTGTCTTGTCTCTTTGCCAAAACAAATTTTTCATCAACAACTGTAGACTCTTTCTCCTTGTCTTGTTTCTTTGCCAAAATCTGTTTCTCATCACCAACAGCTACTGACTCTTGTTCATTATCTGTGGATTTTGACTTTCCAATAGAAAATTTTGATTTTTGAACTTTTGTTGGTGTTCTTACATGCATGTCTTTAGTTTTAGGCTTAATACTTCTTTTAGTTTCAACAGTCAAATTATTATCTTTAATTCTTTTTTCAGTAGATGCTTCTTCTTCATTTTCCTCATCTGAATAAGCAATGTCATTGTCTGAATCCAGATTTACAGGGTTAACACTTGTTTCAGGAGAAAGTGTGTTAGCGTTGGATTGCTCTGAAATCTTTGTGCTACTTTCAGTGTTTTTTACAGATGTCACCTTTTTTTTCAGATCTGATTTTGGCTTTTCAACAGACTTTTTGTCCTGCTGTTTCTGACTCTGGTTAGTTGATTTAGAAGTAAAAATTGTCTCACTATTTAAAAAGCTATTTGATACACCACACACATCTTGTTCAACTGACATTGGTATATCTTCAGAACTATCATCTGAAATAACAGCCACATCATTTCCATTGCATTTCAAGTTAGAAGAATTAGATTTATTATTGACAGCACTTATAGGATTACTATTTAATAAAACACTGCTACTAACTATCTTTGCAAGTGAGGACACAAATGTGATAAGACTTCGCTTAAGAACTTTGGAGCACCGTTGCATCTTTTGGGCAGTGCTTGTCTCTGCAGAGAGTGTAAACAAAGGAGAATTATCTTCCTCTTCAGATTGGGACTCTAAATCTTTAGCAATGCCAATACCCTGTTTGATTGAGAGCAGCACTTTACGGAAAGTACTAGTGGCCTCAAAGAGATTTTTTGTCACATCAACCAAATTGTCTTCATCAATATGCAGATTAGCAAAAACTTTTCCCAACAGCAAGGCTGGTGTTTCCTCTATATCATTATGAGAACTAGAAGATGGCAAATGTTTATACGCCTGGGCAGACACGTGTGATGAACTCTTCTTGGAAGATCCAAAAGACCTGAGAGATTTCTTGTCATCAATAGAACCAATACTGTCAAATACATCTCTGCAGAGCTTCCTCAAGTCTCCTAGAGGAGCAGGATTACAGGAAAAGCACTCCCAATTATCGCTCTCAGCTGCAGAACAAAAATTTCAATTTAAAATGCCAGTGATGTAAGAGCATGCTATTAAAAAATAAACAAATAAATTAGGAACATAGAGGAGTAGAGAAATGCTGCAATGGGGTTTGTTCTTTCTGTAATAAATATTTTATATACTCTTCAATTCTGTTATATTTTCCTGGTTATAAACCTTGTAAAGCCGATCTATATATAATATGTGAATCTAGAAAGCAATTAAATGAGCAAAGATACGTAGATCTGAAATTAATAGTTTACACCTGATTTGTTTACAAAAATATCTAACACTTCAACTTTGATATAAAAATTGCAATATTTTCAACAAAATGCTAGTCACCTGTGATATGTAGCCTCAAATTATCTAGAAAATAGAAGATCCATCAGCAGTCACAAATCCAATTTAAAAAGGTTCACCAGCAAAGTACGTTATTGACTATGTCCTACTAAAAGGCAAAGTACGTTATCGACTATGTCCTACTAAAAGTCCATTCTTTAAACAGAAAATACTAATTCTAACAAAACCAACAGAAGATATTTTAGAGCAAACTTTGATTGTAGTCAATCAATATTTATAATTGCAAAAAGTTTTAATTAACAAGTGACTTGATCTAGAATTTTTTTTTTGTAGGTTAGGATTTCTCCTGACAATTTAAATGATGAATGTTTCACCCAAATCACTGAGTCAGGAATTATATTTAGATATACTAATAATTTAAAATGAAACAAAGCGTATGAATAAAATCATCAGAAACTCACTGATGGCTGTATGTGCAGCACGACCAAAATTACGCATAATGCAGGCCTTGCAAAAAGCCCTAGGACAATTGTCGCACAAGGTCAAGCGACCACCTTCCCCACACCAACGACATTGTTCATCAAGTCCATCATCATCTGTGGCAATCTCCCCACTCCCAAGAAAGTTCCAGCATTTCTATCCAAAAAGATAATAGTACCTGAATACTACGATGAAAACAAGAAAACTAAATAAATTCCATTTTATTCTGGCACCAAAGGATGAACAAGCATTCATTAAATATCTTAAAGAGAAGGTAGCAAGCAATATAGAATATAATTATTAGTTCTTTTTTTTTTTAAAAAAGGAAATAGTGTGGAGAAAATGCAGAGAATTACTACCCAGATGAAATACAACTATAAAACTAATTTATATTAATCTATCCCATAACTATCAGCTTGAGTAGTGAGGGAAGAGGAATCCACTGCATCACAATTCTAAAATATAGTATTCTGTTAATGGGCCGAGTGCATTGCAGAAACTAAGAGAAAACCCCACAATAAAACACACCTTAAAAAAAGTTAATTTATCAACTTGTACAACTGTCACTAGCTGACCTTCAATTATAAATCCTATTTTATGAAATGTTCTGCACATTTAAATCATTTAAAAAGAAGCTTTGCCTTTGAGAAAACGAATGAAAGCAGAAAACAGACTATCAATTTCCCATATTAGCCAGTGAGAGCAATATGCATGAAATTGGTTAGACTGCTTATGAGTTGGATATGAAAAGTGAATTCAAGGTGAGATTTCAGGATTTTTGAGTACAGCTCAGTTTGAAGATATTTTCATCTCCATTCGAAGTTATGTAGAAACTGCCCCATTATCACTGCAAATGGAACTTACCTATTTACAAGTGAACTTAAATCTGAAAAAGAAAGCCAGGGATATTTCTCTATCCAAATTATACCAAAGATATTTTCCAGTTGACATGTACCCTAAACTTGGTGATTTGGCTAATAAAAATGGCTCTTTTTGGAAGCACTGCTACTTTTGTGAACACCTTTTGTAAAAAATGACGTTTGTTAAGTCAAAAACACATACACAAATAACAAGCTTATTTAGAGAACTCACTGGGATTGTCACATGCATGCACATACACCCCGATATCAAACATCTTGTTAAGAAACACAAGCAATTTTCTCACGTAAATATGCCTAATTACAGTTATTATTTAGCTGAAATACTGCCACAACAGTTTGGATATCATCTCTTTGAAATGATGTATTAAAAATATGAGTAATTAAATGTTCGCATAGGGGACAAAACCTCAATAAATTTGTCATTTTTTTTCAGTTTGGCCAAGCCCACAACCACCTGCTTTATTTCAGCCCCTGAACTGAAAAAGGTTGTATATGCCTGCCCTAAATGATGTGTACCTGAAAAATAAGCTGTTCTCTGCATTTACAAATTATTGAAATATATCATGCCTACATATTGTGGGAAAACTAGGACTTAAAAAAACAACCTGTTGTTGCCATATTGAACGCTTCACTCAATATCTCCTTTAAAAGTGAAATCAGTGTCACCCGAAATAATAATGAATTTTTTATATTTATTATGACCTAGGAATTTTTTAGTCTATTTATAACTAAAGTTAACAACTTTTGAAATGCAGCCCCCTGAATTTTATTATTGTTGTTATTTCTTCCAATTAATCATATTACAGACCCAACCTCTGGTGAAATATAATGGAGACCAATATACTACCTGAAATTTAAATCCATAAACAGTATACCTCATAATTTGCAAATTTTATTAAGATGAACAAAAACAACAAAAAAAGATAGTTTTTAGTGCTTTTATCTATTCGATGTTTCATGTTAATTTCAGATATACAGCAAAACTAAATAGTTTTTTGACACTTTCAGATGACTGTCAATTTATTTTCATTTTCATTCTTGCTACCTTCTCTGTAAGTCTGTAGTGCAAAGCAAAACAAGTTAAAATTGGTTAATTATTTGCTGAATTTAAAACAATTTCTCAGGAGTAAAGAAAAATCTACACATTCAAACTGTGCTGAGTGAAATAAAAATGCAAGAACAATAGAGGTGATAAATGAACTTGAGGCAATGAAAAATTATATAATGCTCAATTGATGGCACAAATGCTGGAATGCCCTGTCTTAACACTCATTTCTGACTGATTTTATCAAAATGTGTATGAAACTAAATTTAACTGTGATTTAAGGTTTGATGGAGTGTAAGAGTGTATTCTTTGCTTTTTATCGTATTATTCCCATTCACGAGTACTAACTTAATGAATTTTACCATAAACTCTTAAGACCACGCACTACTTCATACCAAGAAGGAAAAAAATATTATCAACCTACACCCTTCAAATGTGGAAGATAAGTTGCCCTTTGTATAAGAACAGTTACCAGATTTAGAATATCTTGTTTAGTTTTTATTAATTGTTTAATGTTTGAAAATATGTACTATTTCAGCATTCGTAAAAAAATTCATAAAATTTATGAATTAAAATATATATATAAAAAAATTTTTATTATCTACTGGACAAGCCTAAACATTTATGCATGCCATTAAAAAATTTTAAGGGAAAAAAGTTATGATTTTTTGGGGGTACAAGTAGAATTTTAAAAACAAAAAAATCCCAAAGATACAGGCATTCATCCAAGCATAACTTTTTAACTGTATGAGAAACTAGTATACTAAATTTCAGGGACATGGAATAATTACATCTATTCAAAAGGGGACTTGGCATGAACTTAAAAACTGTGTTCAAAGTTGTTGTTTTTTAAAAAAATAAATATACCCTATCCACACCACACTGGACTGCTGGTAGTCAGTCATTCAGCTCTTTTAGCAACACAGAATTAAATATTCCGATCTTTACATCCTCACTGTACCATTTAAAAAATGTTCTATACAATCAGAATACTGCAAGAAAAAAATTTTAAATATATGTTATCTTTGTTATGAGAAAGCAATTTCAGTTGTTATTTTTAGAACTCTAATGTAAGAAAAATACATAATATTTCTATAATAATGTGGGCCTACTCAATAAACATATAATATATCTGATATAGGTATTAATATTATATAATTTTGAAGGGAACCTGAAATGCTTCACATTCTAATATTCTACCCAATCCAAAGTCTGTCCTATTTTCACTCAACTTTTGTGACTTCTCTTTTTTAACTTGTGAACTCTTCAAATTGCTATTTGATAACAGTTTTCACTGAATGTTACATATGCTCAATTATTTTAACACTATTTCATTTCTTATTCAAAGATGAGATTTTGTTATATAATAATCTTTCTTTCTGATGATAAGTTTAGTAAGAGCAAACAACACTCTTAGCAGTAGCTAAATGCTCTTAGAATTATTTTATATATTTTTTTCTTTGGAAATACCCCATATTGAAAGTTAATAACTAAATTAAACTGAAATACAAGCAAAAACATACTTAAATATACTTTGTTTTGTACAGACAAGAATGTTTAATCTGGTAGTCTGGATCACGAAACTACAATAAAGTTGAAGCATTTCATATGAACTAACCACTGCTTTTAGGAAACTCTTCAATATCACAGGCAAATCTGCACGGAACTGAAAATATGTGTAGTTTTGTAATAATCGTCAATTTAATTTTCATTTAACTGTAGGAATTATACTACAATAATAAAAGCAAATCAAAGATTTATTGGAAACACAATCCAGGCTGTCAAGAATCTAAGCTCATTTTAATTTTTAGGAATCTAAATTTCTTTCCTTTATTTAAAATTATTTTTTAAAGAAAAGTACAGACTCTGCAGATGAGAACACGCAGGTCCTTGTGCTTTTTGACCATGCCTGACTTCCAAGGGTTGACCTGACGTCCACAGGCAGTGCAAAACAGGTTTTCTAGCACTGCTGCACAACCTGTTGGCAATAGTACATAATTCATAGTCAAGATAGTTTCTCCATAACTAGATTTATTATAACCTGTAAGAAATGCTCATAAGAATCTCAAATATCTTTCAAAAATACAGAAAAGTTAAAAATAAAACATTTAGAATTTAAATAAACAGTTTAAATAAAAAATAATAATGGATGATAAAAAATAAATTAAAAAATAATGATAGCATCTTTCTAAAAAAAAAAAGGATTTTAAATAGTATTTAAATGTTTTTGGACAAGAGATTATTGATAAATGAATAAAACCATTGACTTTTATTGGTTGGGTTTCAACATAATTTTTTTAATGCTTTTCTTAAAACTATCATAAATTTCAAAGCAGGTTTTATAAGCTCATTAAAATGGATACATTAATTAGAACTTTGTTTTCACCAATGCCAATGAAGGATGAAATACTTTTAAATTAAGTGTCAACTCAAGTCGAGTATTTTACAAATTGTAATAGCTTATAATTATTAAACACCAAAACAAACAAAAGTTATCTGTTCCTTCCTTTATAATATTATCAGTCTTTGTAATCAAGTATTAAGTGTTGAAAACACACCTTCACAAGTGGTAGAATGTCATTGACCTTGAGTACGTGAGACAAGAAGCCTGTTAAGAAGCCTAAAAACAGGTGAAGTCCAAATCTTCTCTGTTTTTTCCCCCTCTGCATTTGCTTTACAAGTAGCAACAAATATATTAAAATGTAGCCCTGAGGACTAATTATGGATCTGTTCCCTTCTCATGCATAAAATTGTCCAGTCACTTTAAAATGGCCAATATAGAGTAATCTTATAAATTACTACTTTATGTTCATCTTATAATTACTACACTTAATATCACCTGTGTCAAGACCAAGTCAAATTAATTTCATTGCACAAGAACTAACATGTACACAACTTATTCCGTCCAATGAGAACAGATTTGGAATGATATGCCAAATTTTAGAGTAAAAAGTTTAAAGGTGTGAATCACAAGTTGCAGGTCAATATACAAAATGTCTGAAGAATGCTGAGATAAAATGCACTCAAACAGGAAAAAAAAAAGGGAAGTGGGATAAAAGAAGTGCAGTGGAAATAACCACCAAGAGATCTGTTCAGATAATATGCTTCATATTTAATCAAAACTACTACAATTGAAAAATTTATCTAACTTCTATCTAAGCCAGATTAAAAGTGTGGTACACAACAAATTATCCACCATCCAGAAAATCAGCAACATTCAAAGTAAATTAGTACATTTGTTTTCAAAATATGACTTGTTATCATTAAACAACATACTAAGTCTCTAAAGGGGGGGAAAAAAAAAACGAAGATATTTTGAAAGAAATTATATTTATGCGATACACATTATCGCAGTATACTCTTGTTAAAATTTAAGCTCTCCACATCTAATCCATTATGTTTTCTTTTCAGAAATTACCATATTTAGGAGAGGAGAGGAGAGACAAAAATGTTTACATTGCATTAAGATACCATGTTCCTAAATTAGAAAAATCTGAAAGAATGTAAGAAATATTTCTAAAGCAAATATCTAATTGATATCACTGATCAATGTGTAGTGCTATTGCACTCGTTTTTTGAACTCAACTAGTGTTTTTTTTAAAAGAAAGAATTCATTACTAAGACATCTAGACTGTCCGGAATATCTTATTTTAAAATTGTGGTGGAAGCGTATTTTAATCAGGATGCAATGTAAAAACCTAAATCTCTGAAAATTCAGATAAGATAATTATAAAGAGACCCCCACGACCTCACCACCTTAATCTGTAACATTTATATATTTCTAATAAATCTTTATGTTAACAATAGTACTCTATATGAACAATCAAAGACTTATGAAGACAATAAATAGCACACACAGAAATGATATACACTTCAATTACAGGTATTTTCATATAAAATACTACTACTCTAAAACAATGAATGTTTTCTATAGTGATGTTAACACCCTAAACCTTGTAAAAATCAGAAAGTACCACTAGTGACATTGCAAATCTCTGATTCATTCTAAACTTCTCATCATTACACCTGCAAAATACTTATCTAAACAGATACAATATTCAAATGAAGCCAGTAAACTATTCAGCAGGTCTTTTGCATATTACATGTAACTTAAACTTCAATACAAAGCAGCTAGATTAAACTATATACAATTGATGGCAACAGTTGTTTACCATTTGCAGAGAATTTCATTTTGAGTGCAAGAATCATTGGAAAACACATTAAAACTACAATTCCCATCTCCAAAACAAAGCACTAATTTGCTTTGAAAACATGGCCCGAATTAGCAACTATATAATATTATGCATTACATCGACATACACAATTTATATTTATCAGAAAATAATTTTTAAAATTTAATCCCCAAAACTGAACTGTTAAGCATAGATACTTAAATTCTATCAAACTGTAAAATATTAATTTCTAAAAAAGATAATTAAAAAATAAAATTTAATTCCATCATATTTGTTTGGATAACAAACAATTTTTCTTCCACTTGGTAAATGGTAATAATAACCTCAATCTGAAAAATTGAAATATAAATTTTAAAAACATTAAAGCACCAAAACAGAATTATTTTCAGACTATTTCTGAGAGAAATATCGATGGCCAGAAAGATTATGGCTAAGCATTTAAATCAACCTGCAAAAATATCAAGTAACCATTGACGATGATCTCTAAGAACTGTTGATCTCGATTATAATTATTCTGAAACCAAGTTGTTGTCAATCAAATAACAGTCCTTGCATAAAGTTCCTTCTAGATTTAAACAAAAATATTTCATTTTCTTAAAATAGTTATGTTGACCATTCTGAGGCATCCATTCCAGAAATTTACAGAATATGTATGTTCAAAAAATTACATTGTAATTATTTACAAATAAAATATTTTGTACTAAAAAGGCATTACTCGTTCATCAACAATTTTCATTATACAGTCATCAACTTCATCATTGTGTTACCTAAAAAAGAAAGAATATCTATCAGGTTTTCCTGCTCTTAGCTTATTCTCACCACACCACCCCCACCCACCCCAAAAATAAATAAAATGATCATAATGATCATTAAAACTGTATTAAATATCATAATAAGTACTTGAAACCTATACAATATATCAGGGAATGCTTTGTTGCTTTCTGCCTTTAACAAATGCTTCAATATTATATGTAACGTGCTTGAAATTTCTTTATGTACATGATGTGCATTTAATAAATGAGAATGTACATGCACATGTTTTTGATATTTTACACAACAACGTTGCCATGATTTGTTTGATGACGCGATCGGCAGGCTATAAAAGTGTACATACAGTGTACATTGTTTGCTAACAACAAAAGGCTTATGTGCACCAACTAACAGCAGAGATTTACCAGTACATGTATACAATAAAATGTACAAACCTTTCATTATATTCTCCAACATTGCAAACACAAAGATCGCTCACAAAATCACAAAAAACCTGCGGGGTGTACACTGTAGTTTGTTTTTACAAAAAAATAACCAGTGTCAAAATTAAATTCACGAGTCATTTTGCTCTGACACAGCTCTGAAAAGTATCATATGCACAGTTACTTCAAAAGCAGGCTAATTAACATAAAAGAGTGTGAGTCAGTTGGTAAATTGCACATTCTTTACGACTAAAAAATCATTGATCGCAAATTACGACACTAAACTGACAATATCTCAAAAGTATTATAGCTATCATCATAATTTTTTTCTCTATAACCTTATTTCATCAGAATACATATTAAGAGCATAAAAGATTTGTACAATATCAAGTAGAGAAAAATGAAAAGTAATACGAGATTAAATCACCAATACCATTTAAAACTACACGGCATCACCCACACGATTATTTTTCACAAGCATTATTAAAATGCTTATGAGGCGAGTTCAAGGAAGATATAATATGCTAATGGAGATTTATAAAGGGATTTCTATAGTTTCATTACGAATGTTGAAAATATAATATTGATACGACTGGTGAGTTGACAGTATATCTTTGGGACAAAAAATGAAAAGCTGTCAAAATTAAGAATGATAAATAATTTGAGTAAATATGGTGGTAATACCAAAAGGCCCAATTTCCCTAATCTTTATTAATCCTTCTATAATGAGGAGAAATAAAACTGTCTTAAACATTATTTAACTAGAACTCTGTACAAGTCAATTCAATTTGCTTATTATATATTGGAGTTTTGTGTTGTTTACTGGGTGTTTTGAAATAATAATAGGTGTAATTATTAAAACATCTTTTGAAACAGTATTTGCAATTATAAAAACATTAGGAAATGTTTGCCCGACTTTCAAAGAAATTAAATTATATAACCTGACCTCACCAGGTTTGGACATAATGGAGGAGTCATTCTTGTAGTTCCATCATGCGCCATGTATGAAATTAAAATGATTAATATAGTTTACAACCACAATGCATCATTTTAATTGCTCAACATGTTCATTTTACAATCAATGACTTCATCATTCCAAATTATCTGACAAAATGGACGGTCACCCAAACATTTTATACTGTGTACATTGGTTGTTTTGCTATTGACTTATATTAACAGTCTTTAGCAATGCATTTAAAAATGATAAATACTACTTAAAACCCATTTTGATATGACAATTAATCCTTTTGATGCTGATCATCATTCATCTCAGTTGTAGGAAATGCAGAGGTAATGTAATTTTGTATATAAAATAACATTCCATACTTCTGAGAAAAATAATTAATAATCAAGAAAACTGAAACATATGTGATCGTATACCAGTACAACGATTTTAACATCAAAAATACAATAGCAGGAGTAAGAGCACTCTGCTACACAACAGGAAAATATTTCTAATGTTCAATAGTCTTAAATATATACACTATTTGTCTTAAATATATATATATATATATATATAAACATTCAACTGTCTTGATGAAAAATCAGTATTTTAAAAATGCATTCATTGAATGCTGATGTAAATGATAAACCGGGTAATAAACTAGCAAAAAGATTTTATATCAGTAGAAATTAATTAAGATGAAACAACACTGTTTGAAAACGAAACATGCTAACTATGCCTTGAGTGAAAGTATACGACTGGTGACAAATAAAAATCATCATTACTGTATTGTGATATTTTAAGGCATGTGTAACTCAAATGTGAAAAACTCAAACTTTATGCAAGTAATGTTGAGTTTAGTATTAAAATAGTCAAGTTCTTAATTGACTAACAGCCTGTCTGGCAACCTTCTCCCTTTTTAAACAAAAAAATAAAGTTACTTGTAGAACCTTTTTTTAAAATTTTAATAAAATTACATTGTCCTGGTAAAAGTAAATCCTCTGAAACAGACCTTTCAAGAAAGTATAATGTATGCAATATATGTGATATAATTAATAACTTTGGAATGGAAAGTTCATGAAAACATGCAGCATGCAAATACCACTGATCAGTTTCATGCAAACAAGCACATATTTTATTGCAGTCACCAAAACTTAAAATGAACATTTGTAAATAAAACATTTTGGGAGCACCAGACCAAACCATGTAATGAGTATTTACAGACTTATGCCAAGCTGCACTAACCAAAATCAAAGACTCATTAATGTCTTATACACAAAACAGTTTCCAAAATAGGTTTATTCAGTAAAGTTCAATCTCAAACATCCCCCCACCCCCCGAAATTGACAAAAGAAAAATGGTTCAGGGTATCAAAAAATGAATCCAATATAATATTGAACAGATGGTAGGTTTGTAACCTCGCTATTACTGTTTTGAACATTTTAACACTGCATATATGCAAAACTAGACCAATCTTGTAAGAGTCTAAACAAAATTTTAATTTAAAAAATTTAATCTAAAATAACTAAACATTTTCTTTGGAAACTTAAACATAAATTTGCAACTAAGTTCAATATTTAAAAGTACTGATTCATTTTCCCCCTAAAATAAAAAAAAAAGAAGGAAATTTTATGTTAGCAAGTTAATAAGGAAAGAAAACAATCATGTAGGTATAAGTGGCTCATAATTATATTTTTTTAAAAATTATATGCTCATATTATTAGTACATATATATTTTTACAAATTAAAACACAAATGCGAAGACAGAGTATTTCCAAAAATTCAATCAATTTGCTAAAATTTCAAGCAGTCAGCACCCATTCAAACAAGTTCATAGGCAAATAGAAGTCTTATAAAGCATGACAAAAGTCATGCACATAAACACTCAAAAACACACAATGAAAAAAAAAACCCAGCTACAGAGAAAGACAGAGAATCTGGGTAAAAAATTGCACAAGCAAAATTTTGTCACAATACAAGATATTAATCCAATTATCTACTTATGGACATTAGTAAGGGGCAAATCAATAAAGTGTTGTCTGATATTATTTACAGAACATAAAAATAAAATTAATATTAATTTTTTAACAGCCACTTACCCTTTTTACTAGGTGGTCTACATTCTGGTCCCTTGAAGCGTATATTTTTCTCGACAGGTTCAGGTCTTACAACAATGGTTCCTGGAAGGAATGCCCACATATGAATGAAACTTTGCTGTCTAAATTTGAAAAGAAGCTCCAAAGAAATGAACTGAATTTTAAAGTAAATTAAAGGGCAGGTATTCTTCTAATTAGCAAATCTTTTGTAATTGTAGAGAAAACCATAAAAGTATAATCATAACATTACCAAAAAGTTCGTCTGGGTCCTTATTAAGTTTATTTCCACTGTCACCGTCTTATTCAAAGATTATCCAGAATTAAAATATTTTAAATCTATTATTAATAGGAATAAACTTTCATATTTTATGGACAGAAGTTTAAACATGTTTAAATAGTTATTTATTGTTATCTAGAAAAATGTACTCATGAAATGTGATTGCTAATCTTAAGAATAGGGAATGATGTTATAGACTCCAAGGATCACGATCAGACCTCTACCTGTGAAGAACAAAAACATTTTCTAAAATGAACTTTATATAATTTTGTATATTAGTAGGTAGTCCTACCGCCACCGCTTTACAGGCAAAAACTCACAAACATGCAAAAAATTTTCTTCATATTAAACCTCAACTAACCACTTCTACGAAAATAAAGATTGATGTTTCATCTTTGAAACTGTGTTGTTTTTTTTCCTTCTGAATTTTATTATAGTATTCATAAACTTTAAAAAGTAGCTTAGGGTTGCAACAAAAATGGGTCAAAGGTCGTCTCACAGCTGAAAAAGTAAAATTCACGTTTTTGGGTACCAGCTTTAAAAAAAAAAAAGGGGGAGTGTGTGTGTGTGTGGGGGCTTCCAACGTTTTATAACCCCAAAACGTATTAGTCCATTAAATAGAGGACAGATAACATTTACACTCATATTTTTCTCACTTTTGTTTGTTGTGAATAAACAAATAAATTTTCAAACTAAAACTTTCAGGATACATTTTTTTAGATGAAATATTTATCACAAATTTGTGAGCAGACATTTTGAATCGAGATTTTTATCAGGCATGACAAGGATTTATGCCGATTTTGATTTGTTTGGTGGATCCTAACGAACTTTATTGTGTGATTAAGAGGACTTTAATATCGATGGAATTCAACCAACCCCTACTGAAATTTTGGATGTGACCATGTGATAATAAAAAAAAAACACCCAGTCATCATCAAAAAAAAGAAGAAAAAACAACAAAAAACCGGTCGTCATCAAAGCAAGCATGGATTTCATGTGATACTTTCATTCTGTTCAAAAGCAT
Source organism: Sinotaia quadrata (assembly GCA_028829895.1). Classification (NCBI taxonomy): domain Eukaryota; kingdom Metazoa; phylum Mollusca; class Gastropoda; order Architaenioglossa; family Viviparidae; genus Sinotaia; species Sinotaia quadrata. The sequence continues at coordinate 27,387,376 of CM054183.1, read as the reverse complement.
AAAAGTTTTAAAAGAAACAGTGAACATTTACACAAGAACAGTGCTTATTATTATAACAACAAGAACAATTTTTAGGACTTTATTCCAGGAAACAACTGACGAAGATCAATACAAGAAAGAGATAAGAAAACTTTTTATTTATTTTTTAATATTTTTTAAAACACAATTTTACACTTTAGCTGTACACAAAAATATTGTATTTTCCATTTCTCTTGGAAAATACGATTTTCATCAATCAATCTCTATTTACGCAAGTTTTATACATATTATTTGTTCACCCTTCTTTCACTGTCATTTAATAAATTAGTAAGTGTTCCACAGAATAAAACTAAGAGTTTAGAAACTTAAAGCATAAACAAAATATTTAATTAAGTAAAACTGCAGGAAAATTTAAAGTTAGTACTGACTGTACAACTGGATGTTGCAAAATATAAACGTATTGAAAATCTAGTGCAATGTAATAAAATGGACAAAGATTATAGAGCTTATTTAAAGGCAGTTGAGATCAGGCAAAAATTTGTGTTTAAAAAAAATCTTTGCAAATAAAAGATATGTATACTTATAAATGATATTAATATTGTTACATATTTTTATAATCAAAGGGCTGCATTCTAATTGCTTTATATTACAGTTAGTGAAACCTTCAGTACAAATGAGAAGAAAATTTCAGGTGGTCTGCAGAGTGATGACAGGCTGCATGCTTGACAAAAAATGAATTATGTGATGCAGCTTTGATCATACAGGCACTGTTATAATGTTTTGTTCAAATTTTTTTTTAAAAGTACTGTTTGTTCTTTATTTTATTAAAACGACATCCATCATTTTAGTAACAGACTATGCCATTCATAGTATACTAACATAGATTATTATTCACTGCCTGCCATGTTTCCATTTTTCTTTCAGTTTGTCTATATCAATGCATTTTTCAGTTCATTTAGTTTAAAACGTACACGTGGTGAATCAGAATACTTATTTTAACCCTTTACTGGGCAGACGTTTTCCCCCCCTTTTTTTAGCTCTGTGCAGGTAAGAATTTTCAGGATTTCAGTGAGATTTATGATTACGTTAGTAAAAACATCACATCTTAGGTGTCAGTACACCTATTTCAATGAAATAAAATGCAAAATGAAAGGAAATGTTCATTTCCTTTTGTTATATCATCCTTCAATATACATGAGTGACATTTTAGCCTTCTATCAAGTTTGTTTGTATACAATGATAACAAGAAAATCTTGCAGAAACATTTTCATTTTTATTTTGCTATATCCATGACTATGACTTGATCAAGTTCATATGCATAATTGACTGAAATTCCTCTTTACTGGATCTTTAAGCTTTTGTTGTAAAATCAGCCTGTTGTTTATTTAGATTTATTTGATAACGGTAATATTAATCATCACTACTAACATGAATAATAATAATAATTTTATTTATTTTATATTCAAACTTTTGTAAACACATTATGTTTACTTATGAATTTTCTTTAAGGCAAGTGCAGAAGATGTCAGCTGTTTTGTGATCAAAGTATGGTATGCTAAAATGCAAATTCAAAACCAAAGGCTCATCATACTGCAAGTCTTAGAGGGAGAAAAAAATGTTCATAAATAACTCTAAATTTAGCGAGTTGCAATTCAGTGCATGATACTTTCAGTTTCCTTCATCCGAATAAATTCATCTCACATCTTAAAATGTAAGAAAAAACATACCTTCTGGCAAATCAGAAAGATTTCCATCTTGTTGATCTGTAGTGCTAGAATCATTTCCATCTCCATTTAAATCTCTTGGCTTGCTACTGAAGTTAAGCTTGACCTTCAGTGGCATGCTTTTGCTACAAATACAGACATGCATACAGAAGAGTAGCAAGTTACACCAAAACATTACACAAGAATTTGATGGAAAGGAAGAAAGTTACACCAAATTATTTTAGTGAAAATTGTCAAGTGACACAAAGCTTAAAAGCAGTTGGAAATATTTCTGGGTTCAGTTTCTAAAAAAGAAAAAGAAAGAAAATGGATAATCCAAAATATTTTTAAAAATTATATTAAGAGTTTAAACTCAAACTTTTAAAGATTATTGATAATTCTATATTGTAATATCACAAACCTCATTTCTGTGATTATTTATGGTGGTAATTTACAATTTATCATAGCTAACGTTCTGAGCATCTAGTAGCATTATACCTACTTGGAAGTAATGGTATGGTAAAGGAGAGAAATGGGCAACTAATGGATAAATTTAAAAAAGATCTGTTGAATTAGACAGAAGAGATTACTTTCTTTGGCACCTTTTGTACAGACATATTGGAAAGAAAATTTTGTAAAGTCAGTCCTACAAGTATTGAAATGTACTTAAAATCATTATAAATTTTACAAAAATTTTGATACATGAAACTGGTAACTATTTAACTTTACAGTGTGGTGGATTTGAAACCCAAGAATAAACAAATAAAGAAATAAAAGAAGAAAGTAATGAAGAAGAAAACAAAAACAAACTGAATGTAATCATCAGTATGTCGTAGTGAGCTGTAATTAGCCTTTCATTGGCTCACTGGTATTGCTTAACAAAAGTCCAAGTGCTAAGTAATCATGCCTTATCTATGTTGTAATAAGAAAAGAAAAGATTGAATGAAATCGTACAAACGTCATGCTTCCTGTAGACACCGGATATGATGTAAATATGGGAAGGAAAGAGCATTGAAAGAGCACTGGTTGCTATGGGCAGTGTTGGGCGTTCTGCCCAGGAAAGAGTTAAACTCAAGATATTGATAAAAACTGTTTCCAGACAAAAAATTGTGTCATCTTAGAACAATCCAGCACCGTAGGCTGGGCCACCCTCCATCTGATTAAGTTCTTCTTGTCTTTGGGTTCTCTCAGCCCTGACTTTGTCTCTTCGTTTTATGGCCTTGTCTTTAACATACTTTGTGCTGTTCTTTTCCTCATTCTTGACTCACAAAGCCTAGCCATATGATGTCCTGTTTGAAAACCAAAGAACCTGGCATTGCCAGTAGCAGCAGCAGCTCCAAAGTTAAACTCCCTCACTGCCCTTATGTTGGCAGACTCCACACACTTTCTTGAGGCAAATGTGTCTTTAGTACATTTGGATCAAATCAAGTTATGTAAACTTTCATTTGCATTCTGTGTCTGAGCAACACCTACTGAGCAAATGTTCCTCAGTGAGACGGCTGTAAATCAGTAGAAGGTGTTCAGCTAATTTGTATTCATTTAGTGGTGTCTGTGTATGAACCTCTGGTGGGGACCTGGGAGCTGATGTCATGCAATTGCTTGTTGGAAGAAACACCAAGAGTCCACTGTGCTTAGAATGCATATCCCTAACAAATGCTACTGTCTCTCCAAAGTCATGATTTCTAAAGCCTTTCAATTTATTTTGTTTGCATGCTGATGAAATGTTTTGTGGTGCATTGCAGGCAAGTCTAACTTTTCACAAAAATTTCTCAGAGCACTAGCACCCATGTCACAAACCATTGAAGCATAAACGGCTTGCCTGTTTATGTGAAATACTTTTGACTCTGTATCCTTGGAGGCAGGATAATTTTCATAGATTGTTTCTTGGCATACAGTGCACTTGACTTCAGCACAAACAGCAAAACCGTGCATCGGTTTGGAGTCAGTAGCGAGAGAGAGATTCAGACCTTTAAACTGAAGGCAACAGAGACTGCCAACAAGACTCTCCATTTCTCTGAAATCGACAATGCCCCTTTGCATCTTGAATTTCGCCTCTACACTCTCTTTCCCACTGTCAATGATTGACATGACTGCAAGAACTACCCAAACTTTTATATGCATCTTTTTGAACTGTGATCTTGTTTTTGTGCAAGTAAACTGTCTGTCATAGATGGTTTGTAACATGAAGTGTTCGGTTCGACTTGTGCACACTTAGATGTCACTTGTTGCTGTACTGTGGCTAATTTTGCTTCCTTCCTTGCTCCCCATAGATTCTGCAACTGTTTCTTTCTATTCTGCTTACTTTTAGGCGCTAAATTCCGTGTTGACTGCTTTGTACGAGGCATTTTCACTCACAGGTACTTCGCTAAGCGTTACTTTTACACATGTAAACAGTCGCCATGACAGTACCACTTGACCTAGTCAAGCGAATCGTATCGCAGCCTTCACATCAAACTACCATACATGGAAGGCACTGTGCTTGTGTAGTGTTCAGGCCGAACATCTTGTTACCGAAATAAAACGGAAAATCCCGAAGGACAATCTTTTATGAGAGAGGCGAGGAAATGCTGAACACAACGGTATGCGACAATAATCATGTCGTCTGCTAGAAATGTGCGTTGTCAAGTGTTGAAAATTGTCATTATAGAAGTCGATTAAAAACTTCTGCATGTGGGTTACTTTAAATAATTTTTACAGCATATTAGAGACATTTTTCAACTAAATAACCATTAGAAATGCAAAGAAGATAGTTTTTATTGCCCAAATATGTAAAAATGTCTAAACACACAAAAATTACCAAAATCACTATATTACAGACCTGCACATCGCCTTAAATAGGCTGTGCAAGTCTTTAGATGCATTATCTTCAATAATTTGAAATAAAATGAACTAAAATAGTTTAACTAAAAAACATTAAACTTCATACATGAGATCTACTTTTACAAGAAATATCCAAAATTTACCGTCGAGAAGCCCCGCCTTTCACCAAATTCTGGGGGAAAAAAATAAAAATAAAACAAATTTAAAATCAATCAGCTACAAAGTATTTTTTCCAAAGACATTAAAAAATGTAATTCTCTCAACTAATGATTAAAATAACTAGGTATTAAAAATACTCTGTTAAGTAATGTATATAGAAGGTAGCAGTAGAAAGCACAACTTTTTACTGGGGAAGCAAATTCACTTAGAACTAGCATTAATTTTGAATTGCAATATTAATTATTATTGCAAAGGTTTATCCAAAGTTGTGTTTTACTATGTGCATTCAGACAAATGCTAAATTAAAAAAATTTAAAGCGGGGGGGGGGAGAGAGAGCATCCTTGATTAAAAAACAAAAACAAAAAAAAACAACTAAGTAGACTTGATTTTTTTTAAAAGTCCTTTTTAAATAAACAATATGACTTAGTGTTTGCATTTTACACATCCAGAGATTTACACCACTCCCAAACCAAACTGTAATCTTATTTGAAAAATCAAACACAGAATCAGTGCATCACAGAATCAGAGGTCTGAGTTTCAGCAAGTGAAAAAAAAAAAGCCACATCTATATACATAGAGCTGCATTAATTATTTTAATAATTTTTATAGAATATTTTGTCCCCAAATCTATTTCTGGTTTTAGTAATTTTTTATAAGTCAACCCTTTCACATAAATCTTAATTCAATGGCACATGCAAATTGCCAAAGGAGAGCATAGTCAATTTATTCATTATACTCAATTCTGAAAAATGCTCCTTTCAAAATTAAAAGTGATGTTGTTTTTATTTAATTTGGAAGATTTTTGAAGAGCTACCCTTCTAAAACGAATGATAAAAAAACTTCTTTGATTTATATATACATCTTAAAAAAAAAAAAAAGACTGCAAAAAGCCACAATTTGAATAAAGAATTTTGTGATCAGCTTGATATTTCTTCTTTCCTTTTCCATTCCAACAATGCAAAGAGAGCTAAAAACAGAATCACAAAATGTAAAATGCAGAAGGAACAAACAATCTTTAAAGTTTATTATTTTTTCTTTTGTTTCTGCCTAAAAACAAAAGTTCACAAAGCTATATAGAAAGCATCCTAAAGAAGCAATGTGTTTATTTCAATATTTCTGTTGAAAGGGAAAAAAAAAGACATCTCTGGGATAAAATATTTCTTCTACTGGTCTCTGATCAGTTGTGCTATAAGTTTGATATATGGCTGCTGCCAATGTGAGTCCTGTGTACATATATATAAGACTTGGGCAGAATGTCACAGCAGCAAAACATTGTGAATCAGAGATACCAAATTTGAAAATAATAACTTGCAAAATGTAGATTTTATTTATTTAAAACAAGCTTTTGATTGATTAATAGTTTCTTGAAATACATTAGACTGAATATTTCACAGTCATCCCTGGAAAAACTAGGGAGATATTCTCATTATGATCAGAGGCTATGCTGTCAATATGGTATTGAAGCCTCAGCTGCTGACTACACTGGCTGGGTATCCTGCTATGAACTATGTAGATGTTTTTATATGAATTTATACACTGATTGCCCATTCAGTTGCATTTGAACTCAGAGATTCTGCAAAGGTGCAATGCACTCGATCTCCAGGTAATAATAGAGGTAGTATTAGTGCCATGAAAAAGTTGCACACCAGTGATGCACATGTTCTGTGGAGCACTAAATTGCAGGTCAAGTATTTTAATTCAGTGTTAAATCACACCCCAATGTTTTAATTACCAGAGTTTTCAAATGATAGGCTTTCCGTTGGTTTGGTTGGTTCCACTTACCAACTGCTCATGAGGGGAAAACATCTTTTTATTTTTAGTTTTTGCTACTTTGGTTGGTTAATTTTTTTTTAAACATTTGTCATATTCTTTCTAGTTTCCATGATAGATGATTTTAAATGGTAACTTTTGAAGATAAATGTGAGACAACCAATCTAACACATAAATATAATCAGATGGCAGCCACAGCAATAACCCAGTTACATACATCCTCCCTTGTATTTTCCATTTGATTTAATAAGTTCCAAACCCAATATATGGCATGCAGTCGATTTTTCAGAAAATGTGATGTTTATTTCAATAAAAGAGTGTAAGGGTGATCTAATATAATGAGAGCACTTTTTTTTACTTTTCCTGCTTTCACAATTTCCCATTTATCTCAAGGAATTATTGACAATTTCTATAAAAAATGCTACTAAAATAGTTTGTTCATTATTAAATATATAAAGTATTTTGCCTGTACTGACACATCTTTTGCTTTGTCTTTTAAACTTTCAAACTGATCTTTTTTTGTTTGTTTTTTTCATGACCTGTTGCAACTCTCTCTTGCTTATTTAAAGTTTCACAGAGGCTGCACAATATCTCAGTATTCATTAGTCTTAAACAATCTGGTGGCTACACTTCTCACTGTTCTGTGCTACTTATATATTTAGTAAATCTATTTATTTCTGGTGGTTATATAACAAATAAGATATCTTTTTCTGAAATTTCTCTTTACTGCTATTTCAGTCCTAAATACCTGCCTGATCTAAGATGTACACTCCTAAGAAGTCTGCAGTTTTGCTCTGATGCACATTTTTAACAATCTGGCAGCAAAATATATCAAAAGCAAAGTACATTGCATATCAAGATCGAACTATCTGAAATTCACTACCTATAAAATTAAATACAAAAAGACTACAGCCATATGTCAGACTATCCTTCATTTTACAAATACCAAGAGTAACACAAATTTTCAAAACATATTTGCATGGTAGAGGAGATTGAAGTGGAAATAATTAAAAGAATTAAAAATGAATTGTCTAGTCAATGGTGGTGATCCATCAGAAATAGCTCAGGTCCCAGTCTTTCTAAAGTATTTGCCACATATGATGAAGGGTGGAAAATTAAAATGAACGCATGTATTGCCAGGAACAAAAATGAATTTGTTAATTGGAAGCTTGATGATAATATTAATAGAATGAAGATTCGAGCATCATTTAGGAAATGACCTCGACTGTACCTCCCTCCCAAACTAACTGCAACATAAAATTATACAACATACAGGATTGGTTCATGCATTAAAATGATCAGTAAACTATGTTCTATCTAAATATATAAAGTTATGTTTGATCATTTAGTTAATTTACATTTTTAGTTTTATTATAACAATTTTTATTTACAAAGAAAATGAAAATGGATAAATTGTCACATCTCTGAAACTATACAAAACACAGTTATGGTTTCACCTATTAAAATGATCAGCGGTGTGTTATACAATCATTACATGTAACAAAAGCTATGTGCAGCATTTTATTTGTTTTAATATTTTATAATACTAACACAAAATTTAATGTTTAAAATCTTAAAACTGTATTAAAATTGTATGACTGATATAAAAGTGTTCTATATACACACAAAGATATATAAAGATGTTAACACATGCCATTACTAATTATACACCCAAAAATAAAGAAAAAAGATTATTCTATAGGTTTTGTGATTAAGTAGTAAATCACTGAAAATGTGCGTGAAAACTTTATTGTTAAAACAGTGCTCTGCACACATGGCCAAGATTTAAAGAAATATTGACATATTTATATAATTACAATGATGGCTATGAATAAAAGATCAGTTCGTTTGTTTTATTTATTTCAAATAATGAATATGTAAATAATACACACATACAAAGTATCATGTAGTAACAACAATATATGCATAAATTAATACTTTGAACAGAGTAATGTACTTAATCCTAGTAACTTCATATTGAGAGAGAAAAATAAATAATATACCTGTGACAATACATAATTTAATAAATAGAAAATTCTTCTTGCAAAACTCAAAAGTCAGCAGCTGCCCAGGTTTTTCCATTGGTTGCCTCCATTAGTAAGCCCCATTTAAAAACAAACTTGGCATCCACACCACCATCTACACCAGGGGTCACCAACATGGTGCCCACGGGCACCAGGTCGCCCGCAAAGACCACATAAGTCACCCATAGGACTTCACATTATTAATAATGTATAAAGGCAAACTAGAAAAGTGTATCAAACTGGTAGCCCTTCGTATTGACTCAGTACCCATGAAGTAGCTCTCAGTATAAAAAAGGTTGGTGACCCCTGGTCTACACTATCACCCACACACACACACTTCAAAATATTCTTATTTCTATACTTCTCCATAAATATTATCTTTGAACTTCTAATGCCTCACTAATGAGAAATACATCATAATAAACAGCAACACACTCACATTGGCTTGTAAATCCAACCATATTGTTTCAGTCTCTTTGGCGGGGGCTACTTAGAAAGTTATCTACATCAGTTATTCTTGCCACTTAGTTTCATCTAGGTTACTAAATGACTACCTGCATTTACCAACAGCTCATCATGTCCACTATCAGATGCCTTCTTGCAAATATATGCATAACATTATCGTCATGGGTGTTGATGTCTTTATCTTTTATGTTTAAATTTTTACTTTTACACTCATAATCAACCAATGATTACTACTAAGAAATCTATCTGAAACACCAAACACAAAAAACAAAGAAAACTTTATGAAAAAATGAACGCATGGAGAAAGCGTTTCAAAATGCGCTTCAATTATCGTAGAATCATCACACAGGAAGTAGACACCGGAAGTCTCACGATTTCTCGAACGAAACGTGAAGAAAAGAGAACTGGTTGATACAGACGCTTTGCCCTTTTGGTAGTAAAGACATTTTGGGCTGCTGTGCCCTTTAAAGGGTTAAAAGATATCAGAAAATAAGAAAACTCTTCATCTATAATTCTACATATGTATAGTTTGTTTGAGACAAAAAAAAACCCCTGCACTTGTAAAGAATTGCACTGAAAGAACTGTGGTCAGTGACCAAAATCGCCAGTAACTGTCAACAACAATGGCCGAATGTATCAAGCAGATTAGCTTTCCACATGGTGAAGTTGAACCAGTTTCCATTTTGCAATCTCATGCATCATTTTATTTGAAGACTTTAGCTTGTAAGTTAAATCAATTATTGTCAGTTTTTCATGTGTAATTTTTCATTTAAAGAACTAGATTAATAGATAAATAAGAATTTTCAGGGTCTATAGGCCTACAGTAGCATTCATCTTTGAAGGTGTTGATGCGCGAACATGAAAACATGACTTTATGAATTTATGCCTGCCTTATCCATAGATTAAGTGTTGTATCATTCAATAGAGGAAAGATTAATGCATTTCGTTTATTCGGATCGCGTGTTGTTTTTAATTCTTTTATTTTGTAGTCACATGACCACTCCCCCTCTGCTCCGTCCATTACTGCATTAGAAGGGCACAGTGTAAGCAATGAGTAGAACACTAGATGGGTGCAATTATATATTTATTAGCTGTATTTGCAAGTTTACTTTTCTACAATAAATAAAAGAGTGAGTTGGTGATGCACAAACTATTTATAACTAGGCTTCATTACAGAATTTAACTTTAGTGGTGGTAGGTGAACTCTGAAAATGACTATGAATTTATATTCCTTATCCAAAACTTAAGCGTTGTACCATTCAAAAAGGGAAAATTTATTTGCAATCTAATGGTTTATTCAGATATTTTAAAAAAATCTTTTTATTTTGTGGCCACACGACCATCTTTTTTTCTGCTTCCATAGCATGGGTAGGCTCTAAATAGAATTCTTTAATTATAATTTGTAACCTATTTTCTTTTTTATTCTGATAGACACAAGTTATAATATAATTAGCTGTATTATTTTTTTAAAAGCTTATAGACACACATGAGTTAAAATATAATTAGCTGTATTATTATTTTTTCTTAAAAGCTTATTTCTCCATAATGGATATAAAAATGAGTTGATGCACAGAGTAATTTAAAAAGGTGTAAATTTTATTTTACATTTTTGTAATCTGACCAATACTGTACATGTGTTGAAGTGAAAGGGGAAGACGCATAGGTAGTCCAATTAGTGAAGAAAACTGTTACTTTGTTAGGTGAGAAGAATTTTAATGCTGGCCAAGGAAAAAGGTGAAAGGGAACTATGTGTTTTGTTGGGACTTTGAAGTTATGCCAGTTTCCTGTGGGAAGACAGAGTGTGGAAAGTCCCAGCAGTAATAAAATAACAAAGGACTATCAACGTATTGCATCAACTCACTGAAGTTTAGGCACCATACCCTGAAGTTTAAGTTGACTATGCTAGAAACTTTGAACAAAAAACATTATATAAGATACAAATATTTTTTATAAGCACATAGGTGGCTGAGAAAAGATGATGTAGAGGTAAATGGCTATTTTTTACTGCAACTATGAAGTTCTGTCAGTGTCCAGTGAAGGCAGATTGTGGAATAACAGTCTACCAGCAGGTTGCATCGTTTATTAAGCACAACAGCTTGAAACATGCTGTTGTGGAAAGCATGTAATTGTGTACAAATAATGTTTAAAAACATTCCTTGTGATACCAAGCTAGACTGGACTAGAATCATTGAATTGAAAGCATTAAATTAGACGAACTGGCAAATGTCTGGTATCAAAATCTTATCTGTAGCTCAATTAATACAAGCAGAGTTATTACAGATTTAATGTTTTTATCAGTTTCATCCATTCTGGTGCATTAGAAAATTTTCCAACCTGAAAATTAATAAAATGCTAATTTTGACTGACAATATATTGGAAAATAGCATTGTAAAGCCTCTTTACAAAATTCAGCCATATTTGTATGTTGGATACTATTTATGTGAAGAGTCTGAACATTACTGTATATAATTTCTTCATTATGTGGACCTTCAAAGTGAGCTATTTCAGTACAAATTCAATTTTGAGTGTAAAATTTTTTGAAAAATTAAATATTGAAAAAGTCAAAACTTAGGTTCTAATTGAGTTACAAAAATTGATCTTAGTACAATTGAAAGCAGCAGAAAAAGTTCTATCCGTCTACATACTTTTAAATTATTAGTAATGATAATGATTTGGGAAAATCTGTTTGGAGTACCAAATATATGGATCATTTCCTAGTGTGAAGTACAATACTATCTACTGGAAAAGAAGCATGAGAGTTACAATACTGTATATGTAAAGAAAAGGAATACAGGCAAATGTAATGCTTAGCCAAGTTCAGCTATGTGGGACAAAAGACAGTGGCAAGACATTTCTATGGTGCCTTAATAATTGTTATATTAACCAATGATCCGACTTTTGTACCTTACAAATTATTTTTGTAAAACCATTGATCAGAAAACTGTCGATTTCTTATTGCAGAGCCTCATTTCTAGATGAAACACATTCCCAAATGTGGGTGGGTGTGCGTGCAGTCATTTGCCTTTCATTTTCAACTGCTTTAAAAGATATACCTTCATTTAAGATAAACTGCAGATGCCCAACAATGATCAATCATGAATATTGATTTCAAGTTTATCTCTATATTCTAATACTCAAACAGTATATTATCATAATCAAGTTATCTGTGTGATTCTATTCCATTTAATCAATGCAATCATTGATAACAGTAATAATATCAATTAGCAATGTAGATTTCAAGTTTACCTCTATGTTCTAATACTCAAACAGTATATTATCATAATCAAGTTATCTGTGTGATTGTATTCCATTTAATCAATGCAATCACTGATAACAGTAATAATATCAATTAGCAATGTAAATATGGTCAGGTATTTCGAACATGAACAATAAAACCATGTGTCATTTAAACACACTCTAAGAAGCAAACTATTATAAAATGAAAATACAAGACTTCTCCCCTCCCCATTTTGTTGTTGTTGCTGCTAATAAAGTGATGTCATTTTTTCTTGTTTATTCAATGCTAAATTTTATTAAGCATTATATTCAACTTTTTTTAAAAACTGGATTATAAATGATTTGATTAGGACAAAGAGTAAACTAACATAACATTCCAGTGCAATTCCTGAGAAAATGCGTTCCGTACTCATAAAATTACAAAAGAATGTGGACAATGGTGGTTCCAGTTCATGATGAATTTATACTGAATTTTCTAATAATGAGTTTAATTTAGTAAGAGAAAATAAATGATCATAATATAATTAGTACTTAGAAGGAACGATTACAAATCAGGAGGTGACTAATCAGAAGCCCTGTTGTATAAATTCTAATTAAAACTCAAAGGATAATTTTTTTTTTTAAATCACACAAACCTCCATTATAGTTTTCCTCTGCTCAATAGTTAACCAGTCCCCATTGTCAATTATCTGCAGGAAAAAACATAAATATGTACTTGAAAACATTAAAGACTCATTCGGAATCAGACAAGAAAAGTAGAAAATATTTATAGTCAACTAATTAATTATTCATTACTGAATGATATAATAAATTAAAAATAAAGTCCCAGTGAAGAGACAGCTAGGTCATGCACAAGTTCTCTAATAATATGAATAAATCATTAAATAGTATTATTTTATATAGCTATATAAATAAGTACCACTAATCTCCCAATATATTTCTGCTATATTTTTTAATCTACCAATTTACACAAACAAGTTTTATGGTGTCAGGTCACACAGTCAATTTTTTTGTTCAGATGGTATAACACATTAACAGACTACCAAAGTAAACACTGCAGTGTCTCATGTGAATGCATATCTTAAGTGCATAAAGAAAAAAGAAACAATCTTAAAACATTTATATCAATATGTGATCTCACTCATCAATAAAATTCCGATTTCTAATAATAATACAAATGGTTTTGGCTACTGAAACTTTACCAGAATGTTTAGATACGTTGATATTATCGAAAAATCTACTTTTAATTTTATAACAAAACAACCTAACAGCTAATTTAGTAATTATATTCCATAACCTACAATGTACCAATCTTGAGCAGATTAATATATACTTTTTTAAAATGTTTTTGATTGCTTTCCTACATTATAAATTATAAACATAGACTGGAGATTTCTGATCATCTTGGTTGAATAGTAAAAAAACAATCCAAATCCTTGATTACCTACCATCCATAGTGGGGGGGGGGGGGGAAGAAAAGCCAAATAATATTCAGTGACTAATTTATTTTGAAAAAATTATATTCATGGGCTAGAGGAACTTTGTTTGAAATAAGAAAGCAAAGGATCTGGTTTTCAACCACTTCGTCTCATCAAACAATCAGAATATTCTTGAACACTCCCACTTACCACAACCTTGATTTCATCCTAAATCCTTTATTTTGAATGCACTCACTGTATCTGTTGTTACCAGGGTTTCCTCAACACTTGTTCATTTAACTAAAATCCATTGTTTTCTTCAGATCATCATATAAAGAAGCTTTCATAATTATCAGCAGTCACACTAGTATTACCATGAGCAGAGTAAAAAATTCCAGCAAAATGAATCAACAACTTATCTTTGTTTCTTACAAATTTTACATTAATTATTCATGTCTTACTACCTTACCTAACCACCACCATTGACTCCCTGATTTTAAACTTTTTGATAGAAACAATATCATTTTTATGTTTCAACATGACTATTAAAGGTTATTCAACTTTATATCTACTTCCACAATATATATCAACTATCTCAAACTGTTTCACCATTTCTTTAGCTCCTTAGCAAAAGCAGTCAGCTTGTATCCCATATTTCATAAATATATGCACTATATTTTATTCAATCTTATAATCCCAATTTCAATTCCAAGTCCAAATCCAGATAATCAAGAGTTTAAGGCAAACCTGTATTTCTGTTTCACAGATAAAATTATCTTTCTGTACTGATTAAAAATTAGCATGTTGGCACCATTGCACTGATAATTAATGTTTTATTTTTCACTTAGTTATAAAATTAAATCTCACTATGAAGCTTCATAATTTTTTTCTTAAATCTCAATACAAAATGCATGACTACCTTTCACTTTACTTCAGTATAGCAAGTATCATCCTGCCTATGCTTCCAAGTGCAATAGTGGTGTGTGTGTTTGTTAGATGGAATTAGAAACACACTTCTTATGGTCAATAAGCCATGCCCAACCCTCCTCTGTTATGTATAAATTGTCAGTCACTAACTGGAACATGTGGCCAATATGGCCACACAGCTCATTAGAAAATGCCACACAGCAGTTTCAAAATTCCAAGTAAAGGTTTTGGTAGCAAGCTCAAACAACTGCCAGTTCCACACACACAGGAAAAATATTAGAAGGAATGTCGCCTGTGACCTCATTCTTGTTTTAAATAAAGGCTTACATTATTTTCTAATAATAAACTCTAAAATGAAACGCAAGAAAATAAATATGGTAGTGTGTTGCATCATTTAAATAAGTTTAATTACACTGATTACCAAAGTTTAACACTCATTATCAAACTAAAGCTTAAAATTAGGTCATTTATTAGTACAGCAAACAAATTATTTAAGAAAATATACCTTTCCCTATTGGGCATTGTTTATTTCATTACATTCCAGTTTTACTTTCTATGCTAGAGATAACAGTACCAACAATTTATATTTGCTTACTTTACTATTTTACCATGCACTAAGTTTTATTTCAGTGACAACTTTCATGACTGTCACTCATGATTTAATAATTTCAGTTTAAGAATTGTCTTATGGTATCAAATTAGAAATAGAATCTATTGTCCACTTTATTACAAGAGATGTGATTTGACAACATATCAACACAGTGCATCTGGCTATTTGTTACAAAGCAATGGGCCTACCTGAGTATCTAATTTCTTATACAATAATCTCATTTTAGGCCTATATTTTATTTTATTAATATATTAACACAGCTTTTTAAAGTTCTTATTCAATTAGATAAAAATTATTAACTACTATGAATACAGATTATAAGATGCAATTCAAAGTAGAATTTTATTGTCTTCATGTGTAAAGCAAATTTAATTAATTCCATGGGATCAGTTTGCTCATATGTTCATGTACTGATGTAGCCTACCGATTACAAAATATCTTTAAATTATTTATAGCTGTCTTAAGAAGTTTCAGTAATATTCTGTGAGGTAAAAATAATTTCACCTACCTGTGATTAAGCACTGAAATTATATCGTTTACATTTTATTTTTAAAATGTAATCTACATTTTATAAAAAGACGTTTCAGTTCGAAAACAATGTAAGATTAAGAATAGATTACCATTAGTAATGCTTAATTTCGTTCGAATTCTTGTATATATGTGGATATTTTAATTTTATTAGGCATAGGAAATTGGATTGTAAACGGTAGGCCTATAAAATCGAGAAACGATATTAATAATAATATTAACTAATTTACTTTTCAAGGCTAAAGAGATTACGTGAACAATGCACAAATAAAACAATTTTATTTTGATCACTTGCAGTAACATTTTTACCAGAATTCTGCAGATATACAACAAAAAAACATTATATTATATTTGTAACAATGAATGTAGTTGCTCTATGTAAACAATCTCGGCCTTTTGCCGCCATCATCATACGCATGCGTACTTCGTTACCAATTAAAAAAAAACACTAGGGCAAGAGCAAGAAAAGAAGAAAACAAATCAACATTTAATTTTCCTAATAATAAAAACATTTAAGCGAAATAAGTTCTCTGCTGCGTTTCTGATACCAAACCAGTAAAGCAAAGCTCGTTCTAAGGTAGCATCCTTGCAGGCTTAGCAGTTCCGTTCTAAAAAAAAAAAAAAAGGCACAGCGCCCCCAGGGTCTGTGACACTGCAGTCGGTCTTTCTTTTCCGCAAACTACAATCATGAAGGCAGAAAGGAATAATTCCAAACCCCTGAGCTTGATTATTGAAGCACATAATAAGAAATGATTTTCTGATAATTGCAACAAAGTAATTCTAAAATTCACAAACAAAGAAATGTACTCACCTCGGATTAAATGGTTTCAATCAGCTGCTACACTTACCGTCACGTACACTCATCCACTCGGAAGATGGCGGCAAGACCAAAGAAACGATGTCACGTGACCGGCCTCGCTTTAATGCTCATTTACATAATTTATGCACATTTTTAATTTGCATAAAATTTGCATAATTAAAATTACCTTCCTCGGAAATATTCCAAGAGTCATTTGTGGGTGTTAAACCATTTGCAACCATACACCAGTGTCGGTACCACTGAACGCGCCCGCACCCGGCTTCTGGTTCAATCAACTCTGGCGCTGCCAGATTAAAAAAAAACAAAAAAAAACAGCAAGTGGGAATTAAAGATCTATCTATTTTATAAAGTCGACAAATGCAGTTTGCAAATTCACTGCAATTTTTATAACATAAATTTTCTTGTATAAGTAAAGCCGACCAGTGAAAGAGCCTGCTGAAGGCTTAAGACTAAAAGCTAGTGATGCCCACTGGCACCAGCCAAGCCAGGCATTTGGTCGATGCCAGTTCCCGAGTCCGCGAATCCAAGTGGCGTTTCGAGCAGTCTGGTTGTGTGGCTCGGTCGACTTAATATGGTTACTATGGACTGGTTAAAATGTAATCGATGCCGAATCAGTTCAGGGCTGGTCAGTGCGGCTAACTCTTTTCCACAAACGTCACGACAAGCCTGCAAAGTTTTTCAGTTATTGTTTTCTTAAAATTCTATTCTTTAAATAGTAATCATTTCGGTCATTTCTGAGAAGAAGTTTAAGTGGGAATGAATCGTTGATCTCACTCAGTTACATTTTACTCAATGATTGATGAATGGTGCACATACTTTTACATAGCCTATCAGTTTTAAGCATAGGATGAACCAACTATTTTAGACTGAAAGAGCTCCATCAGACATCTGTCTGGAAATCAGAGTGTGTGTTATGATTGTCATTTGTCATTTAATAATTAATTAAAGATAAACCTGGAGGTCACTGTCGGACATTGCTAAACAACTTGAAGAACGTCCCTATTATGTTCATTTTGTGGAGGGAGCAGACATTTGTTTTTCTTGCAACACTACAAGACTTTTGAGTCTTTGAACTATCGGACAAATGGTTCCATTTATCTTCAATAGATGAAGATCAAATAAAGTGTTTTCTGAGAGAAATTATAACGTCATTATTCAGTATTGAAACACTGAGGTCAATGTATCTTTTACTAACATGTACAGGTAATAATAAAATGTTTTCATTATTTAACTGATGTGTGAAATGTTTTAGGGCTTACAGGGTAAAAGTTCAGACTCGAAATTAGAATGTTGATGTATTTCATTTGTAGAGCCTAAGCGTAGATTTTTTTTAAAATCAAACAAAAGCTTTAGTGCTACTAATGAAGGGCACCGTATAACGAATGAACTACTACTGAGGCTACCAGAGAAGGGTACGGCTAAAGATCCAAGAACTACGTTCGAAGGTACCGTTCAGAGGCGAGCGCAAGCGTGTTTTGGATACCCGACAGAAGAGTCTACTTTGAGGCACTGGGAGGCGGTTTCTATCAAGTTCCAGCAGGAAAGAAATTGTGACAAATACAGAGATCTAGAATTATTGGCGTATTTACAAGTACAGTTTTTAGATCTGTGGCAAGGACAGAGATCTTGCATTACTAGAACTGTGACAAGTACATAGGTCTAGTATTATTAATGTATTTGATAGAATTGTGATAAGTACAGAGGTCTACCATTACTAGACTGTGACAAGTATTAAGGTCTCGCTTTACTAGAACATGACAAGTATAGAGATCTAACATTACTAGAATGATAAGTATTAAGGTCAAACATTGCTGGTGCGTTTTACTAGAACTGTGACAAGAGGTCTAGCATTATGAGACTGACAAGTATTAAAATTTAGTATTATACTAGATTGTGACAAGTAGAGAAGTCTAGCATTGCTTGGTATGTTTTGCTAAAACTGTAACGAGTAGATAGGTAGAGCGTTACTAAACTATGACAAGTACAGAGGTTGTAGAATTACTTGTGTTAAAGCTAAGATGAAGGAGCAGGCGACGCATCGACACGTGACCTGGTCTACGCTGCATTTCCAAGGGACCACGCGACACCTACGTACGCTTGTAAATAACATCGAAGGTTACGAATTCACGTGTAGTTTTTAGACTGAAAGTAAAAAATGTCAGAGTACAAGGAGAGAGGTAAACATTCAGTAACCATGCCGACTATTCGGGAAAGAGATCGCCTCTAACACTTGCAGTCATTAAAGGTTTTAAAATGTTGTTTAATTGATACCATACAGCTGATACAAGCAATGTAAGTGGTGCAAATCTATCACTAGGCTGTTAAGGACTACTAAATTGACCCCATTAAATGTATTACTGTTTCTTAGCCTTTATTTAATCATTTTATTCATTGTAACTGTATGATGTGTATATATCCGGCAACGTATTTAATTATTAATTGTTTTGCCCTTAACTGTCTCGGCGGTTAAATTTCACCTGGCAACTCCAAATGTGCCATTTATGGAAATATGGGATAATGACCCATTTCTTCTGCGTGAGAGAGGATCTAAGCATATAGCTACTGTAAATGTGTCTAATATAACGAAATTTCTTAAGAAAATAATCTTATCATCCTTAGACAAAAAATTCAAGCATACTTCTGAGAAATCTATGTATATAGTGTTGTGCGTGCGTGTGTGTGTGTGTGTGTGTGTGTGTGTGTGTGTGTGTGTGTGTGTGTGTGTGTGTGTGTGTGTGCATACTGGGTCTGAAACTAGAGTGCTTAGACCTAGGGATACCAGATCTAACATTTTGAGTACAATTATTTACACACACATTTCCGACTGGCCCCATGCATACAATACCGGAGCAGCCTTAATACAAGGTTTTCGCACAGACTACACATAACACTAAACTCACTCAAGTGTATTCAATGGTATTCTCTTGACTTGATTCGAGTAATCTCTACTATAAATATCTTCTTTTTTTTCTGGTTTTTTTGTATTTGTTTGTAAAGAAACTTCGAAAGGTCCCAAAACCCTTCAAGTAGGGTCCCTTATTTGGAGACAGAAACTGATCATGTCCCGTCATTACACCGCTGTACCGTCTGTTCACAACAGGTTCTAGTACTGCCACTTCTCTTGTTGTCAGGTTTCACTGTCTAGCTTTAGTCCAAAATGCTTGTCTATTCTGGCACAAGTACAGGACTTCATTCCTGCTAGGAGTCAGCTCTAAGTCGGACATCATTCATTTCCATATGAGGAAACCTGAACCTTCTTTGTATAATACAAAGTGTGAATTTAATTTCTTTTGTCTTACCTCGATAGTATTGGGAAGGTGGCGCTTTTGTCGGGCTGTAATACTAGGCGTGGGTATAATTTCTGTTTTCTCCTGATTGTTCTGGGAAGCTGGCACGTCTTTCGGGTAATGATACTAAAGGTGGATTTAATTTTTGTTTTCTTTTGATTGTAGTGGGAAGGTGGAACGTCTGTCAGGCTTTGACACTATGTGGAGATTTAATTTCTTCTGGCTTGCTTTTGATTGTAGTGGAAGAGTCGCAAGTGCGGTCGGACTTATCGCAGTAGGCCTACCTGTAACTTTGAGAGCTGTTACTTGTTTTTTAATTATTTGATTTATTATTGTGAGGTGGGGGGGGGGACTCTCGTTTACTATCAGCACTGTAACTTTGAGTGCTGTTACTTGGTTTTTAATTAGATTTATAATATTGATGGGGGGGTGTCTCGTTTACGATGAGCACTACCATTATCTTTGCACGTGTACAAGGGCACTTGAGGTTTACCTTTTGACTTTCATCATCAACAGGCCGTTTTGCAATCAAAGGCTCTCCGATCACACACAAATACGGGCAGCGAGATTCCCCCTTCCTTGACCATTTCTCTCCCACCTGTTTCCCCAAAATAGTCTTAATTACCCAAAGAGCAGGAATCCATAAGAAAAGAAGTGTATGGAATCACCCAGACTACAGAGGAGAGCAATAAGAGAACGATTGGAGAAATCTGTCTAGGGACAAAAGGGAAGGCAGCTTAGGGCTAGGGTGGACCTACTGTTTAGCTAGAAACGTTTTTTTTTATAAGAATAATGTAGCTCTGCGAGAAAAAAGAAAATGTGTAAAGTGGGTGGAACACTGCAATTACCTAGCGGTTAGATATGAAACATTATTGTATTGGTTTTTAAAAGGAATGATGGACTTGTGCGCATTTGATGTGTTGGGTACTGTGCCTCGAATACACACTTTGGATTTGTTGTATTATATGTTCCGTCATTGTCCTGATTCAGTGTGTAGACGGCATTTATCATTAAATAAATGATCGCTATGTGTATCTTGTTGCAGTGTAATCATCTTCACCATCGTCCACCACCAGAGCTACCACATATACTTAATTTCAAATCCGCTTCCAGTTTTCACACGCGCGCGCGCGCACACACCTACCTTGAATGGGGAGAGTGGGTATTCAAGTGGGTGAATTTTTTCACCTTCTTCGGAATAAAGAGAGAAAAGGAAGTCTCCACTGGAATCTACCAAAAACTGAGAGCATCTGATGAAGAAGAAAAGTTTTCACGCAATTCCTGTGGAGCAAAAGTAGTTAACGAAACAACAACAACCGAATAAAAAAAAACATTTTCCCTGGGCAGCAGTCAACGACCTACTCTGCAGGATTTATTTTATTGTTAACCGCCAAGGGATCTTTAGCATGCACGATCTGCAAACCCGAATTTTTTTGTCCCATCCGACGGAAAAGACACTAATCCCACCACTATGGGCTAAGTTTGTGTGTGTGTGTGTGTGTGTGTGTGTGTGTGTGTGTCGGGCGGACGGGCAGGAGGTTAAAGCATCACCAATAAGGGTTTCAGTCCTGAGTTGGAACACATCGTATCCCAGTCACTTGAACGAGAGGCCAGTGGCTACCATCTGCGCTACCGCGTGTCCCCATAACACTGCTCCTTCAACTCTGACAGAGATTGCGATCCTTTTCATCCAGTTGTCGCTAAAAATGCTTTAAAAAAAAATCATCTACACGAGTCCGTCTTTTGTTATCTAAGTGAAACTGTACATGAGAATGGAGAAAGAAAAAGTATTTTTTGTTGTTGTTTTCTTTTTGTGGGTGTATAGACTTACAATTTTCTTCATATTGCATATCATCACTTTGTGAGTCTTTTGTAAGCCTCTTCTCACCGTTTTATGAATTTTAGTGTAAATCGATTATGTAATGGCTTCCCTTCTGAAAATTTAAAAAAGCTGTTTAATTTCATTCCGAGAGATGAAGTGTTTTAAAAACAACAACTCTATCTGCTCAGGATCCCAGTGGAATGATAAAGTAAAAGTAAATGAACAAACTGATTATTTTGAAAATCCGTACATCCCCACAAGTGAATTAGATTGCCGTCACAAACACGGACACAACACATATGGGGGTGGTGGTGGGGGTGGTATTGTCAGGCGTTTGTCATTTTAGAATATGTTAAAGTAGGAGACAAAACACTGCAATTTAGGAGACTAGTTCGAACAACCTTTGAAAAATAGTCTGCCTGACTCACAAAAGAGTTTATCATCTCTCACTCGGTGAAGCGGGAAGGTGACCTTCAGCCTCCTCGGAAGCTGGAAGCTGAAGACACGCGAGTCAGGTAGCTGGCTGGCTGTTTTTTTTTTATTTCACCGCGGAGAAAGCGACATGCATGATAGGCAGAAGGATGAAGAAACTGTTCTACTCATTTTCCGTTATGGTTTCATTTGTGGTCAGTTCTGATCGGCAGGACCGTCTTTAGGGCTTTATGGGTCATACACAGCAATTGTTTTAACTGAAAACGTGCAACAACAACAAAAATAGAAACAGGAAACAAGAGTCTTGAATATACACATTAATACATAGTGTTGGTGGGCTATCATTGCAATAAAATACTAAAACGGATATAAATTTATTGAACTAAGTGAAATATACTTTTCAAATCATAAAACTGCTAGTCATGAGGACGCTGTTTGGCGTGAGGGGACTGCTCTGCTTGTCAAGACAGTGTAATGCAGTTGTGCTTGTGAGAAGGTGTACGAATTTGTACTGGGCATCGACCGACGGGTTACCCCCCCCCCTTTTTTTTTTTTTTGTGCATGCGTACTCTCCGTAGCATACGGGATCCTTCTTTATCGGCCATCCAGAAGAACAAGACGCACAAACACACCTTGAACAAAAAAAGCGGTTAAATGTCACCCTTAGGATTGTGGGCTGGATTCAAAGCACGGGTGTCTGGAGCGAGAGGAAAGTGCCCTGAAATTTGCGACTCTTCTGCAGGAAGGCTAGCTCTGGCACACAATTAGTCCACAGTAGTATATCTTGGTCGAAAAAACACACAAATGTATAGAAAGATCGGTATGAATACTGGTTATACTGGCCAGCTAACTAGGTTGCCCTAAGCTGAGCTCCTCGGAGACTGCATGCATTTCTATAACATTTGAGTATATAGATGATAAAACAACGTCACACTGGGCGTTCGCTTGTTGTTTTTTTATGTGCGGGCATCCCTAACCGAGTGTCTATCGTAAGAGGCAAACGGGTTTTTTTTTTGGCTTGCTTTTCGTTACCGATGACACACGATTATTTTTATTACAGCTGATGATTCACACATCATTGTTTGGTTACTTCTAACAAGAACTGATATCCCAGCTTTCGTCTAAGGCTACGTCAAATGGGGGCCCTTGCTTTAATTGCAAGGTTAAAAATAACACATCAATAGTCAATACGAAGGGCGGAAACCATTCATTTCCTTCTAAATCGGAGCAGTTTGCTATTCGGACCCGGTGTCCGTCGTTATAATATAAACGCCTGTATTGCAGGCCGGTCGGCGCAATTATTTTTAATTTCATATGCGACAGGATTCCTGCTGAGAACTAGAGTACACGTACATCTCCCATTCTTAAAACTGCAGCATGTCCTTGACCTGGGCTGAACTCGTTCCTCCTGTGCAGTAACGTTCACAACGACTGAAGTAATAATAGATTCACAATTACACTGTTATCGTTCAAAATTGCAGTTGGGGTATAGGATTAGCTCATGGATGTCTAACTTCATTTTGGTTTATAACAACAATGCTCGTAACTATACTGCCTAAAATAAGTTTGTGTCAGCTCGGGAAAAAAAAATCCAACAACAAACAAAAAAAAAACAAAAAAAAAAACCCGGCAAGAGTCATATGGCGAGGCTGGGGTGGTGGTGGTGAGAATAGACTAGCAAACTTCAAACTGCTAAAAAGGCAACCCCCACTCAAGCCCGCAAAGCTGACGGACTAGACCAGGTGCGATTTCGTTGCGTACAGCTGTTTGCAGAAGGAATTGCTAGAAACTTCTCCAGTCTCTCTCTCTCTCTGATGCAGCACCGGAAAAGTGTGTTGAAAGCCTAAATTAAGTTGCTCAGAAGGGGGTGGAGCGGTGGTGGAGCGAAAACCCTGGTCTCTCGGAGTACTTTATTTAATTAAAATAAGTTCATTATACTTTACAGCAGAGGCGGGCAAACTTTTAAGAGCGCGGGCCGGATAGACGACCAAAGGTATTAAAGTCCAGAATATAAAATGAGAAGAAACGTAATTTGTACTTTATGCAAAATAACTCAGTTTTAACGAAAAGTTAACGAGATGGATGGTGTTGCTTACAATGAATCAATGGCAGGCTTAATTGATGTTTTGTTGACATTTAGTTTGCTGTCTCGCGTGCCGGATGGCAAGGTTAACTGTAAATAGCTTGGCGGGCCAGATAAAAAAACCCTTCGCGGGCCCTGCTTTACAGTATTAAAAAAAAAGGGCGGGGTAGAAGCAGCACGTACGCACACCCTCCTCAATGACCACCTTCGAGTAATATAAACACAGCGATTCCAGGCAGTTGAATTCTGATATTCTTTAATAGGTAAGGTTTCAATGCTTCGATGTCTATGGGGAAATGGATGGATAACTTTTTTTTTTTTGTCTGATGAGCAGACGCAGAGGAGCATAACTTGCGAGAACGACTTGCTCAGAATTGTTCTCTACTTAATCTAAACATGGGTGCTGCTTGCTAATGTAGGGGGCGCTTTCGGCTTCCGCCGCTTTCGCGCTGGGTGAGGGGGTTGTGGGGGAAAGGGAGGGGGTCACATGAGGCAATTGCACCTACTATATATGGCCCCATAATTAATAAAGACCGTTTTTACGGTAACTTCTATCAAAAAATAGGGCGGTTAAGTAATAGAACCTTTCCAAAGATATATCTATGGCTACTGCCATTTCTCAACCAGTTTTAAAACTGCAGACTATTGCAAAAGCATTTCTCTGTTGAAAACGGTAGCGAAACAGATTGTAAATGAACGTTTGCGGTTTCTTCGACATCAGAGACAAGTGAACTAGATTTGAGGCGATGTCTCGTTGCAGCCTAGAGCGAACTATACTTAAATGTGTGTAAATCTGGTGCAGATTAAAACAAACCCGTGTACAAACGTAATCACTTCTATGTACTCTACGATGCCTTCAGCCTCTTTAAAATTTTGTTGTATTAATGCAAGATTTGGTTTTGCAACTAGGATTTTCTGAATAAGCAAGCAAAAGTTTGTTTTAAAATAAAATCATGAAATGTTAATGTTTTAAAATCATTTTAAACTCAAGAAATAAGATGGTGTACTGGTGTACACAGAGGATGTAAATATCTGTCCCCTCCTCACTTCGGTCCCTAACAATATTTACACCCGTTTAGCCACTGGTATTGATATAAACAATATATGATTTGGCAATGACCTCTGTCTTTTTATTTACATGTAGAGAGGCCGAACAAAAATCAAGCACAATTTAAAAAAAAAAAAAAGAAACCTTAGGGCACTGGCAAGCTTCTGTGTACAC
This sequence comes from Sinotaia quadrata, assembly GCA_028829895.1. Classification (NCBI taxonomy): domain Eukaryota; kingdom Metazoa; phylum Mollusca; class Gastropoda; order Architaenioglossa; family Viviparidae; genus Sinotaia; species Sinotaia quadrata. The sequence goes on along the minus strand of CM054183.1, from coordinate 27,362,069 downwards.
CGATAGTGATCTTTACCCCCATCTTGCTTATTCGGAAAGTCCTAGTTGCAAAACCAAATATTGCAGTAATACAACAAAATTTTAAAGAGGCTGAAGGCATTGGCGAGTTTGTTTTATCAGCGCCAGATTTACTGTTATGTATACATGATTATCCGAATATTGATTATCAATATTATTTATCTTAGAGAGGTCTAAAGCATAAAGCAGACCATAAACGCAATGGACAATGCCATTGTGATCACAAACTTTTCATTCAATCTCAAAGGAGCGTAGTTTTACTCTCTCCTCCCACCCACTCTTTCCGTCACAAGAGTTATCTTTCCCTGGCAAACCAGTCCCTCATAGCAGGTTTGTCAGTGACTAACAATAAAAACCGCCGCAGGATTAAAAAAAAAAAAAAAAAGAACACAGAAAATAACATTAATTTTTCGTACTGCTTGTTTAAAACTTAACGTTGATACAATGTCAAGAGTTTCACCAGAGCATTTGAAATGTGCTTCAAGTCAGATTGAAAAAAATTGTCATTAGCAGTCCTAAAGGAAAACAAATAATTACTTATCATTGATTTAATGTATCATTTGATAAAATGTGCCATGATACTAGTCAGAATCCATTTATTTAACAGAGCAGGTGTGTTGATAATAACAATTATGTTGACTTATACTAAAGTTTATAGTGCACTACAAAATTTACACACAAAATAATGGGAAACTATAGAAAATATAACAAAAGAAAATGATGAATCCATATGCAAAATGACAGTATATAAGAAGAAAATGAATTTAATAATGAACAGTCTGAATAAACAATAACACAGATGAGATGCTGATAAAATATATCGAGAACCCTCTTGAAAATGACCATGTCCCAGCTCAAAAGGTAGATAAGCAAATATATTGTGACTGTAACAATTACATATATTTACTTTGTAAGAATGCTGAAAATATGTCTGGCAAGCGCAAGTTTAACTCTTGTTAACATTACATGCACATATATTTACAAATGTCTACTTAACAATGGCTGCAGAATTTCATCATTCAGAGTATTTGCATTGGTTCCTTGAGCTTGGCTGAAAATAACTGCAGTCCTAAATTACTAATGTATGATTTGATAATATATGTATTTTTATATTTATGTTTGCATGTTTTTGATAAATTTGAATCTTTGCCTTTAGTTATCTTTATTTAATTATTGATATAATTTCAGTTCTGATATTTACAATTATATTTGTCACATTTAACTGTTTGGCTATAACAGATTTCTTTTTACACTCTAAATTATGAATAACAGTTCGAGAAAGTTTAGTTCACAGTTAATGATAATTTAAAATACTGTAATACTTCTATCATCATATTCATAATAATAATTTAGTATTTGAAAACTGCCTGAAGCAACTTAAACTGAGGATATGAAAGAGAATAACATCATCAAATCACTGCTATACAGTAATTGAAACGACTTAAATAAAATTAATGTTACTCACTAACACTACAATTTAGAGATTAATATATGATACAAATAAATAACAAGTGAAAAACTTAAATATTTGTTTTAAATGGCAACATTTATGGTGTGTTAGTACCATAGTCCAATCTTCTGACATTAAAGTCCAAGTTACCATTATAAATGGTTCAAAATATCTGAAGTATGAAATAATCAATGATTTAAAGCAACTCAAATTTTAATTAAAATAATTATAAATAAGTTTAAAAAGGCATTACATTCATTGTAGCTATACAGCAGCACTGATATCCTATTATAATTTCTGTGCAGCATGAAAAATTATATCTTTGGTGATTTAAAACTATAAAAAATATTTTAAAAGCTTAACTTATATCAGTTTACAGAATGTATACTGGAAAAATGTATAATTTGCTATGTTAGTACATGCTTAGACCTGAACATAAGTAATGAAAATTGTTGTTGATTTTGTCTTTGTATGTGTTTTACAGACTGTCATTGTTGGACAGCTCCAAAACTTGTTCAGCTTGGATCCTTGGCTTGGCTAAAGCCTGCTATTATTTTTGCTGTGCTTGATGACACTTTTACTATAAAATGGACAGCACATGACAAAATAAGCTCTTGACACTTTAACTTAGTGAAGACAAAATAAGCTTCTGACACTTTGCCTAGTAAAGACCGAACAAGCTCTTGATGCTTTGTCCAGTAAAGACCGAAACAAGCTTCTGACACTTTACCTTGTAAAGACTGAACAAGCTCCTGATGCTTTGTCTAGTAAAGAATAAACAGGCTACTGACACTTTGCCTAATAAAGGCCAAGTAAACTCCTAATGTTTTGTCTAGTAGTAGTAAAAATGAAGTAAGATCCTGATGCTTTGCCTAGAAAGAGCCAGGTAAACTCCTGACACTTGATTGTTTAAAGATGAATAAGCTCCTGACAGTTTGTCTATTAAAGGTCAAGTAAACTCCTGACACTTTGTATAGTAAAGATAACATTCTTGACATTTCATCTTGTCACATGTCCAGTTATGTTTAACGACTCTGTCCTATATTAGATTTCCAAATATCAAATATTGGTTATTGATTAACTTCTAATATTAGCGACAGCCTGACCAATCTTCTACGAGTATGCCAGTGATTCAGGCTATTATGTAATGACACACTGCCAGATAAATCAGTTGATAGCCCAAGTTAGTAACGTTATCTCCCCTTTATTTATTAGTTAAGATTATGATTCTATTATGCCGGCTCGCCCCCAACTAGCTTTCATCAGTCAGTTACAACAAATTATGTGACAATGGGTAAAGATAACAAATTAAATTTAATAACAAAATTGTAATAAATAAATAACATTAGTTAATTCGCGGAAAGTTTGAGAGTTTGTCTAACCCACCCAGCCCGATTATTATGTACTGTTTTTTGCGATCTGTTTATTTATTGTGTTGAGCACACTGTGTTGTGTTGAGTCTTCTGAAGATCTGCAATCACCTATTCTGCCCCAACAGTAATGATGTCACGCTGCAGTTGTCTTCCGTTATGGCCAACCCAACAGTGGATAAGAGCTCTGGGCATCGTCCTCAGAGGGTCTTTTGTCAGACTTGGGATGGGTTCCAGAGACCGGCTGTAATGAATAACATCATTCTCTATAGTGTCCTATGTCCAAATAATCATATGGGCTTTATGGCAACAGCGATGGACTATTTACAAAGTCACTATTCGTTAGCTACATGCTAACTTACAATTCAAGTCAATAAAATATTTACAAATGGATAAAATGATTTCCTTTTACAATTGTATAAATTCTCAATATAATATAATCAGCAAGTGGTTCACAGTGATACTTATTAGATAATCATTTATTTTTCTGTTAGCGCTACCGGCTACAAATGGTTTAACAAGCATGAACAAAGTAAATATACATGTTCATGTTACCTTGATCATTTCTACAAAAATGCAATCAATCGCTAATGCCACTTAGCTTCTGTGAGAAAAATACATTAATCACACAATCATTTAACAATCACATAAATATTTTACATAGCATTCTACAAATAAGAAATACGATAATTTAGAGAAGTCAACTATAATTACCACTCTCATAATATTCATTCAGAGTCAATACAGATGCAGTAGTCTTCCTTAGTCAAGTGGGTGCAATGGATAAGTGCATCTAAGGAATTTAATTCATTGACGTGTTTATATGAATGGACTCTGGGTCAGCTAGCGGATTAACACTATGTCATGATACGGAACGCAAGTGACCACAATTGGGCGTCTCGTATCTGGCTAATGGCTTTTCTTCCCGTCCTTCACCTTTTGAGTGACCTACATCCTACCAACTCATAAACAACTATTGCACCATCAATGCATGATTCGACTAGCGGAAGTATACTTCTTACAATTAAATAAAGATATTCAATTTAACATAAAAATAATGTTTCATAACTCAGCATAATTTGCCTAGACTTTCCTGACACATCTAGTGAAGACAAAGTAAACTCTTCACGCTTCTTCACCTAGTCCATAAATCAGTGCTCTCAGTCAATAATACTATTAGTCTAAGTAGTTACCTATTTGTATAAACTTTCTATAAATTAGAAAAGGCCTTAATATGCTCTGCTTTAAACATTGCATTGTGACTCTATGGAATAACCTTGCAAACAATTGTTTAAAATGTTCTGCTAAAGTAGGGAGGTATACTAATAATAGTTGGATGTGCTTGAACATGTAGCAGAAAACAAGCAATATATTTTTTATTAACATTCTGATAATTATTTATTCTATATATGCACTAGATACTGGATAAACACATTCTAAAAGCACTTTTGCTATAAACGAGGAGATTATAAATTATAAGTAAGTTTAGTAAAATCAAGATTCGTGGATTTTTAAACATTTTTTTTTATAAAAGGTTACTTGATATAAGTGGACATTTAATAAATCCTATTAAAGAAAACAAAATTCTACTATATTACTTCTTCAGTTCTTGTAGAGTCCCTCTTTGATTTAAAAAAGTCTAACAGTTTTTTTTTTTTATGATCAGTTATCAAATATATCTGCAAATGTTATTTACATGATAATGAGCACACATGATAATTTGTAAAAATAATAAATAACAGTATATTATCTGAAATAAATACTTTCTTGAATTAAAAGAAAATTAGTGCTATGTGAAGTGAGTAATGTTTTGTAATTAGTATTCTGAATATGAAACGTATATATTAAACATGGGTATGGTTGGTGAATTATATAAAATAACAAATTAATATGATGAGCATGTTAAAACATATTTTTGAAAATTATTGGATCTGTTAGGCCTATATATTACTGAAAATTATATTGGATCATTGTTTCATAATGATAGATTGTTATGGCAGGTAAATATTAATAAAAAGGGGGGTGGTTGGGCCAAACTTGGGTGCTTATATTGATAAACAGAGATGGGCCAATACTGGGGAATGGTGAAATAATTTAAGGTTTGGGAAAGAGATGGTAAGGTGCATTATGATGAGAAAAAAATGGGATAAAATTGGAAAGTTTTGACCAGTAGGCTTACAAGGATAAAGGGAGTAGGGAAATGTTAAGATAAGGTTCAAAAAGATTTGGCTAAGGATCATAAAATGAGAATTGGGCAAATGTTGAAAGAAAACTAGGGAAAGTGTTGGCTAATGTGTTTATAAAAAGAAAAAAGGAGTTGAGCTAATGATGGCGAATAGTTAGTTATTCAGTCTTGGTTAAGGATGGATATTTGTTGGCAAATGCACATTAGGTTGGGCTAATGAATTTGTGTGAGTTGGGTTGTTGCTCCCCTAGGTCCAAATCGATTGTTTCTCGTTTATGAACATAATCAACTCTGTTGAACAGGAGAGCTGGCCAGTCACGGCGAAGTTGAAGTTAGTAAGGCAACTTAAGTTTTTTTCAGATGAGGATCAAAATAATGTGTCAGTAAGAGCTATATACTGTTTTAAAACCCTTGAGTTCATTAAATCCGTTTAATATAATAGTAGTAAGAAAATCCAAAGTGATAATACTGATATCTGCCATTTCCACCACTCTTTTTAAGCTAACTAGGCGAAGAAGGGCAAATTACATTTGTATTCTTTGGTCATTGTTAACAATTCTTCCCCTTCTAAGTCTTATTTAATGATTTATACAGTTATACCTTTTAAAAACCGTAAGTCAAATACTTTATACTTCTTTTACTAATCAAACGAATTAGGTCCAAAAAGAATTTTGTATGATTCACATTTTACTAAACTTCAAAAGTTATCAACTATTTTTGTCATTCTTTTTCAGATGATAGCCTGATTCTTACAGGCTTACCGTTTACCTTTCTGTTCTCACCCATAAACCTTGCCCTAATCCTCTATTTCAACACAGAGTTAACATTACCGTTTCTGGTAAGGTATCGAATAGAAAAATATCTTATTTAATTATTCATCAGTTTTGAATTCTTAGAAAAAAATTCTTTATTCTCTTCTCTGAATGCAGCGTTCAAGAAAAAAGTTTTAAGAAAAGCAACTACATGTATGCATTGAACTTGGGTTTTTGTTTGTATTTTTTTGGGTGGTGTTGGTGGGTTGTTGGGGTTTTTTTTTTGGTTTTTTTTTTTTTGTTTGTTCCCGGAGGAAGGAAATATTACGCATGCGCGAAAAGTGTAAATATGGCGGCTTTTCGGAGGAGTGCTCTGTGTCTTGATCGAATTGAAAGGATTTAGATAGCATTCTTTTTCTAGAACAACAATGGATACATCAGACACTATTATAGATCCTCATTCAGAAGTGAGGAAACTACAGGAGCTTGTAAAAAAGCTAGAAAAACAAAATGAACTTTTGCGGAATAAGCAAAGACTTAGCATTGATGCTCTACCAAACGGTGAAATTAAACCAATAAGTGAAAACAATAATCAGCAACAAACAGACACTGCAAAGAAAGAAAGGTCATCTGTTGGAGGTCTCGAGGACGTGGATGTTCTAGATATAGACAGTTTGTCGCTGAAAGATGACGAAGACAGCTGGTAAGATGCTGTATTTAACTTCATGAATAAAAATATTTAGAAAATTAATGTCTAGAATTTTGTAGGGACCTACGAGTTAATTATCACTAATGAGCTTGGGCTTAGAGTTAGATGCTGAATTATCAGCAACGCAATCTTAGTAATGATTAGATCAGTGAGAGGTCTTAAAATTTACTTGTTTATATATATAAACCTGTTAATTTTGAAGTACTTTGTGATGTATGTAAATTTGTAATACATACATGTATTTTAAATTGTGAATATTCATATTTGTATCTTTCCCATTTCTCTTTTGCTACTACTGTACTAGTACTATATAAAATAGATGTTGTCAGAAGACAACAAATACTAATAACTTTTATTTATTTGATAATGTAAACTGACTTTAAAAGTTTATATGCTAGTGTAAATACAAATAATAATAATATATTGTGTACTGTAACTTTTGTAAGTCTATGAGTATGAACTTCTTTATCTTTTTTTTGAAAATGTACCTGATGAATTGCAAAATGCATAACATGCATATGTTATTGTTTGTACTTACCCAGTTTTTAAGTTAAAATATAAAAATACCTATTTAAATAATGACCTAATCAAGTTTAATAACTAAATGTACATTGTAATTAATGCTATTGCTATTGACACACCACCTTATTAAGTATAATTTACATGCATGTATTTTATAATGATATCTTTTTTTATTTGTTATATAAAGTTTAAATTATTTTAAATATATAAATGTCTTTAATAAATGAAGAAAATAAAGTGAATAATTAGATTTAAAAAAATAAACTTAACATGAATCTATTTGTATATATTTTTCATGGTTAGAACCACCCTCAAAGAAATGGTAAGGTATAACTAAAGTCAAAACCAGTCTGTATTCATGTGCCTTACTGGAGTGGGCTGAATTTAAAAGAAACATACTTGTAGAAAAGTCTACTTTTTATCTTTATTAAATCAGCATTTTTTTCTTTTGTAAAAATGTAAAACTACAATAATAATGTTCTCTGACTTAGTTGTAATCTTGTATCATATAACTTCACTCACTGATTTTAATTGCACAATTTTTGTAATTGTTATCATCTTATCCTCGTATAAAAAGGTAGGAACCCTCATTATTTACATTAGCCAATAATGCTACTTTATTGCATTGTTTAGTGACATCAGCATGTTTACTAAGTAAATGCCACCAAAAAAGTGCATATGATGTATGCATATAAGCTAAACTAAGAAATTATTGTCAAGCAATACTTTTGCATATTATACTCAGTTTTTAGCATAAGTATGATGTCATAAACAATATTGCAAAAATATTTTTTTACAGTTACAAATTTAAATTTTATAATTATATAATTTAAAAAACATTAAAATCATACAATATAATTGATGAGAAAGTCAAATTCAGAACTCTCATCAGATAAATAATAACTATTTAAAAATACAAAATACGTGAACACACACTACCTAGAGCTTTAAAGTAACATATGATTGTTAAAAAGAATACCTTGCAAAAGTAAGCTAATAGTAATACATTTTTATTGTTTCCATTAGGACAGCAAATCTAGAATATTCTTGCCTCAGGCTATTTACTTCTGACTCAGACACTTTCAAAATAACACCATAAGAAGTGCTCATGGTTTGGTCACTGACAATGTTTTGAAATTTACTCTGTCACACTTATTAAATAATATTAATGATGTTTTCATGTGAACAAAATTAAATGTTTAAAAACACCTGTGCTATATTTCATATATTGTGCCTCATGGTTATGTTTCATAGATTCAATTTTTATGAAAATGAAAATTATTTATGTAGTGACACTGACAGTGAGTTTAGTGCACTATTTTAGTAATACTAATAGTATTACTAATAATAGCAGTAGTAACACTACAAGTACAAGAGACTTTAAAGAGAATGAAAACACAAATATTAAGTTAAATCATGCTAAGGTCTTGAAAACTCAAAGTACGTATTTATATAAACCAAGTATTTTGGAATGGAAGGTAATAAAGTTACTGAAATATCTCCAAAGGAGATAATTATAAACACGTTACATGCACACACAATGAATTATTTTGCAATTTTTAGGCTCTAAAAAAATCCCATTAATGTAAGATTACTAACAACATGCACAACAACAAAAATCTACAACAAAAGCAACAAAATATCTAGAAGATACAACTTTTTCAGTCAAGGGCCACTTTTTACAGAGGCCGACTTGATTTGTTTTTAAGCAATATAGATCATTCTTGGTTTACTCTATCCTGTCACATCACAACCTTGTAGATTTAGTTCTAACCCAGACATTTTGTAAAGACCAATTTTCTTTATTTGAATATAATTATAATATTTTTAAAAAAAGTTATTGTTATCAATATCAGCATTATTTTTGTAAGCACCATTATACAACTGTTCTAGATTTCTCACTTTCAGCTGAAAGAAGTGAACTGATGTGGCCTGATGTAAGATTTATAAAGTTTTAGTACACTTGCTCTTATGAAGTCCAAGTCTTATTCAGTTATTGTTATAAATTTTATTTAAATTTAGTTGTAAATATAATAAATTTTTGACAGCATTTAGGCAAGATGAGTAAGTTTGAAAACATATCATCATTATGTTGCTACTGAAATTCTAATACTACTTTTATTAGTACTACTATATGATTATGAATGAAGTAACAAATGAATAACTGACAAGGACTGAAGGAGTAGAACTGTGTTACTCATAAAAGTTAAAACATTAAAAGTCATATTCTTAAGAACTAATAAAATAGTCCAGAACTTTAGAATCAATAAGGTATTATTATTAACGGACTGGTATGCTTTTTAATTTTATTCATCATTTGATCTAGACCAAGTCCATTTTTGACAATTGAGCTTATAAGTTATATAGACTTTAGATTTTAAAAATATTCTGTGTAATTGTAACAAATATAGTAATAGTATATATCAGTTTACTCTGTAAAAATATAATAATTATGATTTATTTATTATATAGATTAATTACATTTGGATTGAACAGCTTTGTTGTAGGAATATATATTAAAATTGGATTTATAAAATCATAGTATAATTATATACACATATTATATATAAATAAAAAATGATTTAAAATACAAAATAACTTATTATTCTGCCGTGATTACAATATTTACAAAAATGTCTTTTTGATTAAAAAATATAAAAAGTCTAAATCATTAGCATTTATTAGTATATTATAATGTGATTATGCAGACTAGATTAATAACCGACTTTTAAAGTACTAATAATTACTCAGTATATATTTAATGTTTTTCTTAAATTAATTATTTAGAAAATATTTTACTTTTTTATTTTGTTTTTTAAAGTTTTAAAATGTTTCATTTGCTTATGAAATGTAACTGTATAGTTTTAAAATTAAAACTTAATAAAAAATAGTTTTAAAGAAAATGCATGTTTCAGGCTGTACTCATCTCCAAAACCTCCAACTCCACAACAGACAGGAATCAGTCTCTACAAGTGGGTTCGCCAAGATTTTGATCATCCTAGCCCTGAGATTGAATCTGCCAGACGGTCTCTATTATACAAGTTGGATGAAGTTGCACGTAGTAAGTTTTAAAATATGCTGTCATTACTTTAACTGTGTAATTTCATTTTGCAGATTCTTATAATTACAAATTAATTACTTAATTAGCACTGTTGGGATGTAAAGCTGTACTTAAAATTTTATAAAGCATATAATAATGTTTAGAATAATTAAATGAAGTTATCATTTAAAAATACAAAAGTAAATAAAAACCTAATGAAACAGTCTTATTTTGCATTTTGCTGATGCTTTACAACAGGTTGAAATTCTGTTTGCATCACAACTTTATGTTGGAATTATTTTTATTATAACATTGGGTGTTTTTGTTTTTATTTTTGTTTTTTGATGCAAAGTGCAAGCTTGAATGATAACAATAAATGCAGGGATAGAGTACAACCAACTGAACCAATAACAAGTTCTTCATTGTAGTTGTTAAGCCCCCACTTTGTTTTAAATTAGAATTTTCTTATGTTCTGACAATGAGCTACTAAAATTGAAATATGCCTGCAAGAAATAAATTGAAAATAATCCGATGTATAAATTGACTGGGCAACACTATTATCCATATTATTTGACACATTATTTTTTCATGCAAGTCTGTTTAAGAATAATAATATCCCAATAAATAAATATTTAGCAAAGACAACTTTATTTACACAGTTTTATGAAATACAGATACATTTTCCTCAAAATGTTATGAAAGTTTTTACTTTGGGTATTTCTCTCTTGTTACAACAGTTTCAGATTAGATAAAGAAATACAACTTAAAATACCACATAGTACTAGTAGAAAAAAACATTAACAGCTTAAGTCAGTTTCAGTAACTCAGAATAATTCTTTTATTAAAAGTATAACTCCTTTGATAATTGAATCACATTTTTTATTGCTTCTAAAAATAATGCACGTAATCAAAGCAAATGTGAAGTGAGTGATGGGCATAGGAGGAATAAATACAGCATATATTTATTTATGTACATGTAATTTCATTTTCAGATAGCAGTTAGCACCAGTATAAATGAAATCAGGGCAACAAAACAGACAGACTGTTTTAACTTTTATGCCAAGAAGTATCAGCACTAGTAAACTATACTGTAGTCTATAGAGTATAGTACAATATAGATTACAGTGCTTCATAACTTGCATATTATAAATATTATTCACGATTCTACATTTAGACACATTCATATCCCCTTTCTTTCAGCAATACTAACCTTGCTTCTAGTTCTAGGACCCAGTTCCCAACCTACTTTAAACTATGTTCATAAAATCAATATTAGAAATCTTTGTGTATCTGTTCTCTTTATCTAATGATTTGATCCCTAACTGAATTCTCTCAGTTTGTGTTTAGTAGTGACATTAATCATCAACAGTTAAATTACTTCAAATATATCTCTAGTTTATGTTGGTACAAGTAATACATGCACATACTGGTATGAAGTTTCATAAATTAGTGCAATACTTATGTTAACTAATAACTGTGATTAAGACTGTAAGACTAAGACTAAGAGGTAAGGTGCCGGCCTCACCTGCAGGTGTTGTGCTCAAGCCTAAGTCATTGTTTTTGTTTTATTTGTATTTTTTAAACTCTTGTTCATGAATTTTGAAGTTAGCAGCCACGATTAGAGCTCTTTGAAAGATTATCATAAATAATAATAATAATAATAATAATTATTATTATTATTATTCACTCTTTTTAATGATTTATGTTGACTCTTGGTTGTGAACCAAGATCTTGGAATATTACCAAGGTTCTGGCAGATGTTATGTTCCCCAATGATCCTGCCAGTATAGGTATCATTTCTGCTTTTACATTCCAGTCTCTATATTTCTAATCTGAGATCCTGGTATTTTTCTATTTATTTTCTTTCTTTTGTTTTTATGTTTTTTATCAGTTGGAATAACAACATCAGGAATATTATTATTGTTGCTGTTATTTTTACAATGTTATTGTTAGTGTTATTAAATATTGGTCATGCTCTATCTGTACTGAATAGTATGTCTGTCCCAGTTGATGAGAAGCTTATTTGCTCTGCAAATGCTGCCTGATACAGCATCTATATTATTGATTCATTCCTACCCCTTTGCATAAACTATCAATTATACAACACAAATGACCTTATTAAATCCCCATTATTAATTGATTATTATACATCACTTGTTGTATTTACGGATGGTGTGACCAAAAACTACAAAACTTGATGCGATTTGTTGCTATTACTGTATTAGCTAATTAGGACAACTGTCTCCATCTCCATAATTGAAAAACAAACAGATGAAAGTTATCTTGAAAATTGAGTCACTTGTATACATTTGACAGTGGCTGGCATAGTGTGTGTGTGTGTGTGTGTGTGTGTGTGTGTATTCCATAAGACCAGAAAGACTATCATAGAATGTGTTTGAGCACAGGGTTATACTAGACTGGTGTTCAGAATAAAAGCAGATAGCCTTGATTCATAGCAACAACTACTGAACTGAGATACTGATAAGAGGAAACAGCACATACTGTTTATTATTTAATTCACCATAGCCAAGTCAGTAACTGAGTAAGTACTACAGTACATGCAATTGATATTATTAATTAGCATGAATTATAAAATAAACAAAGTGATTTCTTACTTTTTGTTTATATCCTATAATTAAATGCTAGATCAAACAAGATCATTTGCTTTTGTTTCATGTTTGAGAAAATATATTATAAATGAAGAGGCTCGGGTTAACTGTAATGTACTAATGGACTCTTTGGTTTGCATGTTAGTGTATAAATTGTTGAAAGAAAGAACAGGTCGTGTATTCAACCTTGTTAAAAATAGAACAGTTGACACAAGGTAAATAGTAATCTGCTGTTGGTATAAGTGTCTCTGTAGTGCAGAGTGTAGGATGCCTTCTTGAAATGTCACAGTTGTGTGCCTTCACTTACATGACATTTTTTTTTGGTGTGCAATGAATGTTTAAATTTTATAGGTCTATTCTGATACAAAGTTTTGATGAAATGCCACTTCCCCTGCCCCTGTCTTGTTTATCTGTATACCTTTAACATGTTCACTAGATGGGTTACTATTGCTAATGATAAGTAATATATATATATATATCAAAATTATGAAATCACTATAATCATAATTTTATTGTTATAATGTAAAATTACTAAATCTAGCTACAAAGGGTATATATGAGTCATGACATATCACAATGTCTTTTAAAAAATCCAGCTTGTATGCATGCGCGTTTGAATGTATGCACACACCCTATAGTGTATTACTATAGTATTATTAGTGTACCTACTAAAACTAGTAAAAGTACTGTATCACTGTTTTATTGTGGCTAGTAGAATATCAGGTTCGTGGAAAATTTTGCAAAATATTTAATTTATTTATTATAAAGGCATGCAGTTAAACATAATTGTATATAAAAAAATTTTTTTTAAAATGACATGAAATACATGCAATGATGAATGCTACTAATATTAATGTTGTGCCTGTCCCTAAAGGATTTAAGTGCTGTGAAAGCAAATATATGAATAAATAAGTGGATTAACAAAATAAAAAAATAACATAATTAACAAATGTGTGAAATTGCATTTCGTTGAAGTACAAGTGGAGAATGACAGGTGTATTCTGAACAGTTGTAGATGTAAATTTGAGCACTTTTGAAAATATTAGGATTGGGGGTGAGAGGGAAAAGACACCAAAAAAAAATAGTTCATTTATGTTTACTATTGTTTAAAATATGCACTGACACTAGAAAAGGAGCATTGCACATATCTATTTCAAGACAGTAGAAATTGCACTATTTTTTTTATTAATATATAATAGAAATATTATAATAAAAATATTAGTGTGATACACAGTTTTTATTTGCCCCAGTGAGGCAGTAAAAAAGCATGCTCAGAATTTGTAATTTTCTTGATAGTGAACCGCAGTTCCAGTACACCAGCTCTGGGTACGAACACATCCCCCACAAAATCATCACCGCTTAGTCGATCTACTGATGAGTCAAGGCCCTTCACACGGCCACAGCCTCGCCAGTCTCTGCTCTTAATGACAGGTAAGGTTGTTTGCAAAAAGAACTGCCCACAAAACTAAAAGTCTAACATTTAAACAAATTAATATATAAAGTGTGCATTCTTTGTGGATTCTTCTTGTCGTTTAAGGGACATAAATTACTTTTGTCTCAGTACCATTCATTTTAATAAATTTTATCAGTTTCGATTTATGGTGCCTTCATAATAAAACTTAAAATAATATAAACCAAGTCTAAAAATATTGTAACAGAGATTTTGCAAATTTAAAATTCCATATTTGGCATCTTGGTCAATCCATACACCTGCAGGCAAGTGTTTAGCCATGTATGATGAATCTCCTTAGAAATTTGGGAGTCTTAGATAGCACAAGTGCCAGATCAGACACCAAGAAAGTCTGTGGGTAAAATGTGCTTACTGTTGCATATCAAGGTGTCTTAGAAATTCTATCTTTGATTAACTAAGCTAGTTATAAAGAAGTTATAAAAGCAAATAAATAGAGAAAGACAGCTATATAGACAGACATATTGATATCAAACACTGATTTGAAAATGAACTGAATCCTAATTGGTTTCAAATCATCCTCAGTTTGGCATTATGTTTAATAAAAAATAGTTGCACTGAAACATACATGCCTGTCTGAGACTGCAGGGCATGAAAACGTTTAAGTGTTATTAAAACTTTTTATTCTGGAATCACTATTCCTGTATAATTTGCCAAATATATTTGAGTATAAATCAGTTTGGGTTTAAGTCGAGCCCTAGATTTGATAACTTAAAATGTTTCCAAAATATTTGCCCCAGTTATAAGTAGAAATATTTTTTTTTATATAGTAGGGGAGAGATTATTAAAGTATTTTTAACAATCAGAAGATAATTGCATTGGTGCTGAATAACAACTATTGCAAAACTTCTGTCATAAATGAAGACAAGATAAATGTAAAAGTAAATATTTGGTATATGATATGGATGGCAACATATCACATCAGAGCAAATGAAATTATTAAATAGCAAAAAGCAATACTTTATCTTTAAATATCTAGAACAGCAAATCTATAGCAATGAGTTGATTTGAAGATAATTATAACTATCACATCTTAAAACAGCTTCCATATTTGATTTTGATTGATGTCCAGCAGGTGGGAACAAAGTAGACTCTGGCACCTTCACTCGTGCCAAAAAGTCACGGGATCGTTATGGGTCTTTAGTTGCTGACAGAGACAAGGATGATGATGTTCTGCCTCGATCTGAAGTAACTGATGTGGAAACTTTAGCCAGACAGCAGGAGGAAAGTAAGTGGAGCAAAAAAACCCTTGGCTAATCTGTTAAAATAATAATAAAGGTACACACATAATAGAATCTGGATGTTATTTGTGATAAATTAAAAAAAGAAAATATGCACAAATACAAGGTTGCACATAAAATTATGTCATTTTAGGTAAGAATGCTACTTTCCAAATTCCAGCATGAGAAAGCATACCATGCTGTATTATTTTTTTGTTCGTATGTTTTTAGTGATTTTAAAATCAGTATGTTGAATCACTGTATATAGACCTAAATATTTAACCAGAGAATGCATTGCTATTGAAAATAAGAAATAAAAAATAATTAAATGCACTGCAAACATTGAAGTAAAAATGTCAGAAACAAATATGCTTGTCACTGCAGACACTATAGACATAGGACAAAAATGGTGGTGACTTGAGTTAGCGGGCATTTAAAAATTTAGAGCAGTTTGTAATATATTTAAAAAATAATCATTGCTTTATTGTGAGAATGCAGAACTTGGACACTAATGCACACATGAAATAAATCAAACGCTAATTTTAACTTTTGTCATAATAGAAAAAATATAAAATTCTCTTTCTTTTTAAAAAAACGAAACAAGTTACTTTACAATAACTGAATGTATACCTAATTGATTGACCAGATAATGATACTTTAAATAACAATTAAGGGGATGCTTGGTGAATGAAATGTATATCATTTATATTTTAAAAATCTAGTGTTTTTGTGACAGTACCCTATAACTTATAAATGATGAACTCAGCAATGAACTGTACATCTATAATTAAAAAAATATTTCACACAGCTTTAAAATTGACCTACACAAGCATCCAACTTTAAAGAGGCATTGAACTACAAAACATTAATTAAAAAATTGTATTACAAAATCAGCAAATTTAAGATTGCACCTCTACAGTTATTAACATTTGAACATAACTTTAAAGTGTTCTGTCATGATTGACCTTCAGTAACTTCGAACTACAACTCTATACAGTAGACCCTTGCTCAGCAGGCCATTTCTTGCACATAAGGGTGCCGGATTACTGAGAGTGTCTAAAATATTTTAGTTTAATTCTTTATTAAATTTAATATATTTACTATATGTAGTATTTAAAAAACAAATAAGAGATAATCATATGATAATGCTAAAGAAATATGATCAGTATGTACCTGTTTCATTTACAATGAAATGATCTTTTCATATCAGTACAGTATAGTATACAGTAAAAGAAATGATCTTTTCCTACCAGTACGGTATAGTATGTATACATTAAATAAAATGATCTTTTCCTACCAGTACAGTATAGTATGTATACAGTAAAAGAAACATACAAATGTATTACAGCACAGAGGAATCTTTAATTTTTTACTCAGTGTAGTCACTTTGAAAACGTCATGGATTTTTGTCTGCTTTAATGAATTGCTCTTCAATGGCATGCTTTGTCATTCAATCACTTTACTAGCATTATGTCAGTAATGCACATGTCTAGTTGTTGTATTATATGTAGCACCAACTGGTCTAAAAATAACCCTTCTCTTCCATGACTTGCACCTTTTCCCGCCACGCTTGTGACATTTTAGCATTACAACTTATACAGATACAATAATAAAGTTCAAATGAAAAGCAAGAACATACTTTAAAAAATGAAACATAGTTCTTTATTTTTTATATAAAAATGGTTAGTCCAGGTTTAGTGTGAAGAAAACTGCTGTGAGTTAAAGTTCAGTGAATTTGCTTGCAAAAGTGCGTTTGTCCCCTATAAAACAGCAACGTTGGGACTACCTAGTTAGAGTACATATTCATATATTAAACTAAAAGTTCAAATGTTAAATTATAATTTTAATGTTAGAGTATACACTCATATATTAAACTAAAAGTTCAAATGTTAAATTAAAAGTTCAGACATTAAACTATATGTTCATATGTTAAACTTAGTCACATATTAAAGAAATCCTGGTTGAAATTAATGTCTTCACACAATGAATTTTTGAACAGCTGTGATACGTATTAAACAAAACCTGGTGTCATCATGCATTTAATTAAATTGACTTTGAGGCCAAATTAAAATCTTGCAGATGTTTTCTAGTTTATTTTCAAATCAACTAGTAGTAGGTTATTTAATTATTTTCAATTTTGATTTTTTTTTTTTATATATATATAGTGTAAAAGTGCAGTATGATTTTTGATAGTATACTTTAATTGACCCACAGAAGACTTAACAAAAAAAAATATTTTATCTCTTCTTTGAAGAATTAGATAAAAGTCAGCAAAAAAGCAGGCAGGAGAAATCTTCCAAATGCACATTTAATTAATTGATTGATTAATTAACTGCACAGTAGATAATAAATACTGAACATGTTGTCATTCTTCTCACATTTAATTTGTTGCTGTTCTTTACATATAATAAATACTGAATTTGTTGTGTGATTTTTTTTTCACACATAATTATTGCCAATTTCAGTTGTTCCTCATTATTGTGATATACATAGAATTCATTGTTGTTTGTTGTAGTAATACAATAAATTGTAATTCAGTATTAAATATTTTTCGCTGAAGTGACATAATAATTATTCATCCATAGGATAAAAAAAAGTTATTTTTATGGTAGTAATATAAACATGCATAATTCATTGTCTTGTACTAATGTAATAAATGTTCATTTTAGTGTCACTCATTATAAATAAACAGTAACATGTTTAAATGTCTCCAGGTTTACGAAAGAGTATGGCTTCATATACATCTCCCAAAAGAGGTACTAAGATTTTATTATTTTTTTTTAACTCTTAATATTTAATAAAACTTTGAGCAAATGGTTTTTTTTTTTAATGGTAAATGTTTGCATTTGATTTTTTGATACATTGCTTTTATTTCATGACAGATTTTAATTATACATTCTCTCCACTCTCTCCTCCCCCCCCCTTTCTCTCGCATGACTTGGCTAATCCTATTTAACACTCATTATTAATGATTATTAATTGTATCCTTTAATAATTATTTTATAAAATAAATTGATATATGCAATAATTAGTTTGGAAGTTCTTTTGAAGAAATTAATAAATGTCAGGATAAAATAATTCCCATAAAAATATTTAAGAATTTTGGTTAATATGATTAAGGCCTTGAAACATATTTATTATTATTCTAACACTACACTAACTTGCAATGAGTTTAGAAAAGAGAGAAAAGTAAATAATGAGATCATTTGTTTGCATTTACCTAATGATGAAAATTATTGGTATAGTCCAACAGCACTAGTTTATATATATTTTGATCACAAATTACATTGTATATCATCATGTTTAGTTAATCTCAGCAGTGGATACTATGTTGGTAACACAGTTGGAAGTAGATCAGTCTCTTTTCATTTCTGAAAATTTCAAGAAATGGGAACTGGATTTTGTACAAATTCATTACTTTCCAGGTTAAAATGTGAAATGTTTTTTTTAAAAAAAATAGGGGAATTGTGAGTTGAAGTGGAAGTATTTTTTTTTATATATAATTGGAAAAAAAACATTGGGAGATTAGTTGAGTGATTTTAACATATATTTCATGAATTTATACTCTAACATTAAAAAAAACAAAACTTTAATTAATTAAAGTTTAATTAATGTTTTCTATAACAAAAATATTTATATAGTTATTAAGGATTAGACCTCATTATATAGAACTATCTAATATAAATATTTTTTTATAAACTTAAAAGGAAAATTATTTGTAATGTTTCTTATTTGTATGATAAAAGCTTTTTTTATTTATTTTTTTAAGTTTCACATGGCAAACAGACATCTACAACCAGTGACACTGACAACAGTGGATCTACTGCAGGCTCAAATAGATCTAGTCCTGGGCGTTATGACAGTGAGTTATCTTCAAAGCTTTTTAAAAATATATATTTATAACTAATAGATCTTATTGGTGGCTTGGTTTGGGGCAGTTCAGTGGCATTAGGTGATGGCATAATTTGGATGGTGCCACTTTTCCCAGAGATGGAATTTGAAGCTGTGTCACCCACCAATGTTGTCGATACAGACCAGTTGGCTTAATTTTCTGGGTAATTTTGCCCTCCACAGGACTATCAAAACACCTTAATGTTAATTAATAATTTATTGTTATTGGCATCTGAAAGTGCAGTGTTTTTATTGACCAAGAGTAGGGATGTAAATTTATGAAATATGTGAAGATTAGTTTTATTTAGATACTTAACTTTTGTAGTAATCTTTAAATAAATTGTTGTTAGATAATTAACAATAGAAATATAAGAAATGCCATGAGAAAATGTTGATCTGCAGTTCTTGGGGTTGAGGGAAAGTAAAGTGGCAGTATATTTAAAGTAATGTTGTCTTATCCAACAAATATATAATACATATTTACATTTCAGCATCTCATTTGATTTTCATATCTGTTTAAAAAAAAAAACTCTTATCAGTAGATGTGAATCTCATTTAGTTACAGCTCATTTCTTAAGTACAATATGCTGTTTTAACATTTTCTATACTGTTGGCATGATTTACTATTGTCTTTGAATTTTAGCATAAAAAGTTAATCAGATAAGACATGAAGTACTTATACTAAGAGCTTAGTGAACACCTACATTTCTTTATCCAATTTAATTCTGGTATGTTGATTTGTCTTGTACAGATGAGGGTATGCTAGTTAGTAGACACAGAAACAGCTTTGGTTCTGACAATGGTACACCACCAGATAGTCCTTTCCAACAGTCACAAGCAGGTTTGAATTTTGTTTATTATTAAACAATCTTTGTCACTGTTTATTACTTTACTGTTAATGTTAACCATTTGTGTTTTTACTTTACTATTGTACATTTACTAGTAATAGATACTCCAAACATACACGGATTGACTGATTGCGAACTTGTTTAGTCAGTTTTTCTATATTTTCAAAACTAATGTTCTGTCTATGTATTTTAAAATTATTAGTAATGATTTTGTCAGTGATTTGTGAAGTCCGAGTTTTTCTGCCAGCATGAACCTTTAACCTGTAATCTTGGTAATTATCACTCTCCTTACTTCACTCATTCAAGTAGGTCTTCTAATTAGACACCAGAAGAGGATTCCTCTGATTTTGTACCAGCAGCAAAGTTCATTCCATTTAGCCTGATAATATTGTACAGAGTAGAGTCTTCTAATGGCTGCAATTAGTGCCATTTATGAAAGATTGAACAACTTCCCATTCTCACTGCTAATTAGGATCTTTATGTGTCTTGTGTAAGCATTAGTCCAGAAATGGATAGATGAACACTAGCAGCAGAGTATGTAGTCCATCTTATGGCAAGCAGGCTTATATTGGTTCTGTCCCATATGCATGAAATCTCAATGGGTGAGGGTCTCTACTGAAGTGACTGTCTGCTGCAACATTCATTCAGTTAGGAATAAATATATTCAGGTCTGAGACAAACAGGTACTACCAGTGATGGTAAATATTATTTGAACTAAGTACCACATAGTACCTCTGCAAAAATGGTATATGTTTGACATGAGTACCACTGTAGTACCTCTCTGCCACATTGGTATATATGTTTGATCTGAGTACCACAGTAGTACCTCTCTGCCTCATTGGTATATGTTTGATCTGAGTACCAGAGTAATAACACTCTGCCTCATTGGTAAATATTATTTGATCTATTTAAGCACCACAGTAATATCTCTCTGCCGCATTGGTAATTATTATTAGATCTATGCACCATATTAGTGCATTTGATGCATTTGTCACAACTGGGGGGTCTCGGGTCTCGTTTGGTTGCTCCAATGTGTCTCTCTCTCACGAGGAGTGGGCAGCTCATGACATGTACCAGTAATGCATCATCTTTTAGATTTTATAAAAGACACAAGACAGACACTATTGACGGTTGGGTGGGGCCCAGATTTATTCTGTCATGCCAAGGAACATTTTATTGGCTGTGCGTGTGAGTGTGCGAATATGATTGTAATGAATACTGGACAAACAGACAGATGAAATGAAACAATACAAATATGAACTTTTTCGCCCCTCTCAAAAACTGTGAATAACAAGTTTTTAGAAAGTGTGAATTAGATTTTATTAACCTAACGGGGCATTTCTCTCTCATACATTGCTTAAATCAATTATACACCTTTCCAATATCATACACTCTAGGAAGGGGGAGGTGAAAATGATGAAATTCACAAAAGTGAAAATAAGAGTAAATACAAAATTCTTATGCGGTAAATCTCACCGCTAACATGAAACAATTCATGTACAAAAATGTGGATTAGCCACCATATTCTAGTTCGTATTACATATATAATAATATAGATATCTGTCCCAGTAAGAATAGGATTAAATGTTTTTATTCTTAAATCTGCTATAATGTTCTGTGTGCACTTTTGCCTTTATAATTACTCACTTATACTGTGATGTTCGAAGAGGAGTGACAAAGGTTGTAGCGTCGCTCACAAAGTTTACTTGAAGAAGGGTCTGCCATGTGCCATGTTGGTAAATATTTGATCTGAGCACCACAATAGTATTTTTTATGTCATTGGTAAATATTATTTGATCTGAGCACCACAGTAGTATCTGTCTGCTTCATTGGTAAATATTTGATCAATCTGAGCGCTATACTAGTACCTGTCTTATAAGGTTGATTGATGTCTGAGTACCACATTAGTACCTATCTGTCTTTATGGTTAAGGTTTTGGTAAAGGTTGGTTGATCTCAACTCACTCTTGGTAGTAGATGCAAGCCACTACTGTGGAGTTATCTGGAAGTATGTTAACTCTTTTAAAAATAATTTGTTCCTACTAATCTCTCCAAGCAATTCATATATAATATATTTCCAGTTTGAGACCAGGTTTCTTGAGACACCCAGTTTGTGAAGTAATACTGTCCCCATCCCAACAAGCTTGCATGTGTGCATTTCCGAAAAAGATGGAAGATGAGTGGGGAAAAGCAGGAAGGACATGCCTACTTCTGTTCATTCTCTCTTTGAGAGGGTTTGTCTGAGAAGAGGCTTATGGTCAGACTAGTAGCTCTGATAACATTTGACTCTGTTTCCATTGAGACATCAAAATAAATTATTGCTGTCTTGAGATGAAGTCTTTATAAGTGTCTGGCAACTCTAAATAGCTGTAAATGTTCTAGTCAACTACAAACATATTGTATATTGTTAGATATGATGCAGTATACTTGGCCTGATAACTTGTTTTGCCTTTTCACAAAACCAAAAATAATAAAAAAATTACTGAAAAGGGGATATCACTCATGAGACATGAATTGAATAAGCTCTTTTTTTTTCCCATTTATCTCCCTTTAAAGGGGAAGGGCTGTAATTCCTGAACTATGCTAGCCCAATTGGAAAAAGGAAATGGATAACAGTTTTATTTTGATAGTACAAAATTATTACAAATTGATAATTCAACTTGTTCATGTGTTTTACTGCTTATTTATTGAAAAAAATTAAGAGAAACTATTCAATAAATAAAAATAGTTACAAATTCATACTATCATTATTTGCCAGATTCAGTATGGTTCATAATGTAATATACTATACAGAATTAAAAATTTTATTTCAAATAAATTGTTTAACAAATATAATTTTACAATTTAAAAGTGACTGTATGTTAAACTATAAACACGTTTTTCAGTGTATTTTTGTTTTTATAACTTACAGACTCTAGTCATTTGCGGCGTAGCTTGCCCAATATGTCTCGCTTGCCATATCCCCAACCTGGTCTGCATTCAAGTGATTCCAGTCTTGAGCACCAGTCAGCTGGTAGTGCAGATGACTTGAACATTCTTCCAGAAACTCGGCCAGGCAATCATATACAGAGCCCCAACTTTCGGGCAGCATCTCCAGCAATTGGAGGATTGCGACAAGGCTTGGCTGGTGCAAGAGCAGTTTCACCTCAGAGGAGTGGTTTACCGGCACCTCGGCGAAGCATACCCAGGCCAGCGACTTCTACAAGTCGCTCATCATTGCCTATAAATCGCAGGTAAGCAGATTTTACAAAAATTAGTAAGTGAAAAAAGAATCGTTGTCATCATATGATAAAAAATACTTTCTTAGAACTATTATTTAAAAATATCTGCTTGATGCAGATAATTAAATGTGTACAGCAACCTTTTTTTTAGTGTTGCATAAATGTTTGACATACATTATATAACTTCTTGAAGCATTGCATCTACTAAAACCCATTCATCCATAAAATTACTGCTATGTTTGAAGCAGATAATAAACAGAATAATCCAGAAAAACAGGATTAATTTTAATTATATGTAAATGTGAAACTAATGCAAATGCATACAGATCTAAAATCACCTATCATCTTGTTTGCTAAATGCATTGCTTACACAATCACTACATATTTGTGTTATTTTGATATTAATGCCCTACACTGTATATACTGTTTATGTTGTTTGCTGAGAGCTGCTTAGTGATTAGGTAACTATCAATCAGGCATGCATTTATATTGCTCATTAGAAAACTGATATGTTTTTTTGGTTGATAATATAGGTGTGCATAGCATAAATTAGAAAACAGCTTCTAAAGAAAAAACACACACAAAACCCCCAAATGAATAACTCTCCTTCCAAGAACCCCACTGCCACCAACCAAAAATAAGTACCCACCCAACAAATAAAACAATTTGAATGTAATTAGAGTATTAACTTATTGAATCTTCATCACTGAAGAATTACATTTCTTATATTTTTATTATAAAGATCACTTTTTATAGGTTAATTTTTTTGTTTGAATTAAAGAACACTTCCCTTTATATAGAATGCAACAATGGCTATGTAGGTTTTTGTAAATAAGTCCTAATTAAGAGGGTATCAGTCTTTAGGAAATTAACAGCAAATGAGTTTATAATTTTTTATATTATTGGCTATTCTGCACTAAACTTTAATTTTCATTGATGTATTCAGGTCCCAGATTCCATCTCCCAGACCTCCTTCTTCGCATGGGTCTGATGAAAGCTGGAGAGATGGGTGCTTCTGACAGAACTGTGATCCAAGCTTACATTTTATTCTCTATAATGCTTTTGAAAGGGATATGGCATATAATTTAATTTGACAGTTGTGAAAAGGCTTCCTTACATTAAACTAATTTTGCTTTTGTGGCTTTGCCTCAAGGCCAATTCCAATCCTTGACTGCAGTAGTTTTTTGCTTATTGTTGCCTTTCATGACAAAGAATGTACACACATTTCTATACTTTTCTCATCTGACAAATATTGGCAGATAGAAAATTGTAATAACTGCTAAACATCAGTTTTTTGGACTGTTAACAATTGATGTACATTTGTGAAGTTAATTCCTTTGTGTATTCTTTGCATTGCACATTTACTAATATATGTATTTTTTGTTTTGTTTGAGAAAGAAAGTAAAAGTGTTATTGAGAGGTCTAACAGAAAGGAGATTGATATTCTGTTAATTTGAAATTTTTCTTTTCTTTTGTAAATATAATTTTATAAGAACCCTGAATGTGAATCATTGGTACGTTAAAACTCAAACCTGACTTCACACTTTCTTAATATGAGTGAATCCATTAAAAACAACTCTTCTGTGATATTATTTAATGAACTTGGTGTTTCATAATAAGCACCCAATCACCTATCACCGGCCCCTTACACCACCCCTTATTTATCATTACATTAATTATTAATGGCTTTGAAAATGCACTCCTTCCCCTGATGTCTACCCTTGCACTGCTTCATTGATATGGCTTTGGTCATGCCTGCACATGCCATTATGTCTCAAGCTGATTGTAGCACAGTGGTATGTAAACACTCCACTTTTCTTGCAATGATAAGGAACTTGTGATGTGATTGCTTAGTCTAAAATTTCTAGAATTGATTACAGCACAAATGGCATATTTGTATGCTTTTGCTTGCTTCACCTATCTTGAAATAACTAGGGCAAAATTACATGTTTAAAACCATTTCCCAAAATCTGCATTTGTACATTATTAAAAAAAAATTGTATAGTTATCTGTAAAACAACTCAAAACAAAACACAACCTTAAAATGAATCACTTTTCAGATTGCCAGAACAAACATTATAAAGAATGTGAAATATTTATACAGTTGAGTCCTTTAATCTTTGCTGTCAGAATCAGTTGAACTTCTCATTTTACAGATGTGAAATGTAAATGACTACTAACTTTGTTGTAATGTAAATCTTCATTTTGTTAAGCATTTGTTTCTATATCTTTCCTTCTGTTTTTTTCTTCTCAAATCATTTTCGGGCATTTTATGGAATCGATCATATCAGATTTTTTAAAATGAATCTACATGTTGACAAATCTACTTTTTTAATCCCATTGTACTGTCATATGCCATTCTGTTTTATATTTCGGTTGCTACATTATTGTATTATTATTGTTTTAATAATAATAGTAATAATAATTTAACTGATTTAGATTTTTGTTAAAATCAGCATTTAATAGTAGACATATTATCTCTTAGATAGATTTGGTTTGGAAAACTATGCTTTACTTGGGAAAAAAAAAAAGAAAACAAGGACTGACAAACTGTTAGCAATACTAGCACATTAACTACACAGCTTCATAGCTCATAGTCTTCATGTATTAGCAACTGCTAAACTCTTCCACCACAGGACTGATGTTTCAAGGGTACAATTGATTAGTAGTGCAGGAAATCCTCAGACATTGTAAGCGTGTTTCTAATTAATGCATCACTGTCTAAATTGTTTCATGGATACAGTTTTTTCATTTAGGTATTAAGAGTGAAGGTTACTGGACATTAAATGAATTTGTTTTGAATAATTATTTATATGCAATGATATTCATTGTGAAAAATCTTAGCATTTGAATATATTTGATAGTTTTAACTATTAATGAAACTCCTGTTCCATTTTACTGTCAAATCATTCTCTTCCTTTGGCATATCTTTTTGCTTTGATGTTCTTATAGTATTTGTTGAAACTTATTTTCCTCATTTGAAATTATAAGCCACTTTTGAAGAGTTAAATTAGGTACTGCACTATCCATTTGTACAATTCAGTTCAGTCATTTTGATTTATAATAACAATGTTAAACTAAAAACTGCACTTTTACCTGGCCTTCACAGTTATCCTCCTCTTTGGTAGAATGATATATTAAAAAATATATAATTTTGATGTCTGGTATAATTTATATAAGCTTTATTATTGCAAAATCCCAAGAAATCCTCCTGAGTATTACTAGAAATGAACATCATTTTCTGGGTTGGAGGTTTTAAGATCAATATCTTTATCTGAGGATTTCCTCTATATATGAAATGAAAAGCAAATTATTCTGTTTATTATTTCAAAATATTTTTGCAGTTGAAAAAATCCCAAGAAATCTTCCTGAGTATTACTAGAAATGGTTAAAATTATTTGGATTGCTGTTCTATTTATTTCCATTCACCATTTTATATCATTATGAGGTAAATTTATATTGGTTTAAAAAAGCCCAGTGGAATACATCTTTATGAAATGGAATTGCATGTCTATCAGCTAAGCACACAAGGAGTTAACTAGTTTATACAAGTATAAACTAAAGGATACTTGCTTGCTTGCTTTTGTAATTACTCATGCCATCATTAACAAGTAGAGATCAAAATTAACCAAATTTTCTTAAATCTAGTCACAGAATGATTGTCTCTTTGATGCTATTGACAAATTGAAATGACCTGTGTTGGCTACTCTAAGGTTTGAGCTTGTGGAGGGAACATAAATGACTTGAGACAGTTATGTAACTGAGTTATAGCCTCAATGCAATCTGAATACAATTACTGTTAGTCTCAATGGAGGCTAATCTAAGAGCAACTACTGTTAAGCCTCAGTGAAAGCAAAATCTGAGAGCAGCCACACTAAATAGTTGCATCTGCAGATCAAGAAATGCTATTGCATAGTTGCTATTTCTTCATCTCACATTATGACTAGTTATAACAGTTATTTAAAAAAATTAAAATATTGTTAATTTAAAAAAAACTCACTTGTTTATTTATGCGCTTTAGAATTCAAATATTATGTTTTTTCTTGAAAAGATCTCACAATATTTGCTGATTTTATTACAGTTATGTTTGATCATTTTGTTTGTGTATTTTGCATATGTGAATTTACAAGAATGATCAACTGAGTATAAATAATAAATAACTTATTTTTGTTTTTAAAATGCATTATTTTTATGTTTGCTAATGTACAGTGTGATTCAAAAGTCATTCTGCACCTATACTGCAAACAGAAATTGCCTCATTAATATAACAAGTGGCTTTTGTGAATTTTTAACATGTACACTAACCAGCCATCTTTCCTCTTCTCCCTTTCTTGACCCCATGACTTTTTCCCTCCCTCACTTAGTTCTTTACTCTGGCACTGCCAGTCTTCTTTGAACAGAGGTAAATCCAGATGCAAACTACATTTAGAAGTATGTCCATAAACACATGGGTGCCATTTCTAACACCTCTTGATACTTAAGTAAAATATGAGATTGTATTTGTATTATTGATATTGGTAAGTGCTCAGTGACTTTTGATCACCCTGTATATGACACTGATTTATAAAAAATATATATATTACAGATAATTCTTTAAATACTGACTTTTAACGTGTCCTGAATAAGCATGATTTGTAAAATGTTATTTCCCTTGATTTCTTTTGTCACATGGCAAAATTACCACTCTGAAGAGGAATTAACTGTTCAATATTGCCATCTATTTCAATGCGAAGAACGAGGTGGTTTTGTTCATTTCAACTCTTGATTGTTGATCTAAAAAAAGCAGTGAGCTTGTATATGTTTCTCTGTACAGTATGTCAGCAGTATGGTTAATGAGTTTGGATTGATTAAACAATTTGTTTAATATTTCATTAATTATTTTAGTTTTATATATCAATGCTTATTATTAGAGGAGTGAATGTTAATTTTTATTTATTATTTTTACAGAAGGGAGAAAGAAATAGAGTTTTGGCTCTTAAGGAAGATGAGCATGGGTTATGGTACTGCAATATTTAATTTTCTTACTTTAGATAATAGTTGATTTTTTGAGATTTCACACTAGAAATGATCTTTAATTATTTAGTCAAATGTTTTCTTAAAGAAACAGATTGTTGCTTTGCTTGTTTTTTTAAAATGAATTTATTTTTTGACATCATTAATATGTTACAAAACAACAACCAAAATATTCCTAGATATTGATTTTTACTGATGCGTTTGTTGTTGTTGTTTTATTTTCTAGATTGATAGAAATGTAGTAAAATGAACTAAAGCTAGAGAGCTATCTTTAAAAATTAAATTTAATTAATTTTAATTCAGAAAACTGAAAATCTACCTTATTTTCTGAGTGTATACATAACAAAAGTACTTTAGAGATACCTGCCTGATGTTTTTATTTTCTAAGAAGATTCCTAATGGAAACTCTTTATTGTTGTGATGTGGCTAACTTGGTTTAAATTAATTTTTTATTATTGATTTTTAAAAAGCAAACAAATAATAGCACTGCTACAAAATACATCTTTCAGTATGATGACACAAATAAAAAGCAAACTAATAAATGAATCAGATGCTTTCCAAACAATGCAATTTTCAAGACATTCTACTTCTGTAAAGTTTATATTGTCTTGAAAATTGCATTGTTTGGAAAGCATCTAGTTCATTTATTAGTTTGGAAAATTATTTTAAATCATATATATCCTACATTCCACACATACCTAAGACACCATAGAGATTCTCCCAGGAATTCTTTTTATGAACACAAAACTATCCAGGGATGTTTTTTTTTGGAATTTTATAATTAAAAACTTTAAATTAGAGTAAACAAGAGTACCTGCATACTGAATTTAAGTGTAAAAGAGAGATTGATGATGTTATTAAGGGAAACCCCAACAAAACTATTATTATTTATACACAAAAACATATTTTTCTTAAAAAAATGTACGTCAGGAAAAGCTTAAAATACCGCTAAATTTTAAAATTTATTTCTAGTATGCACTGAATATTTCTTATTAATTTCTTGTACTACCCACTTCCATAAGTAAGATGTGATAACGTTAAAGCACGTGTATTTTGAAAATATTCAATTAAGTTAATTTAAATTTAGTTTTTGCTGATTTTTTAAAAAATGCTTGAAAATGAAAATATGACCACTGTAAGACCTTTTATTAGTAAATGCTCGTGAATATATTATATATTAATGATTGTTACCTTTTTTTTTTTTTTTTTAAGGAAAAAAGGGAAAGAAGAAAAGAAATCTCACATTGTATATAGTTGGTATACCTTTAAGCTGAATCTTTTTGTGATTAACATTTTGTAGTGTAATAATTAAAATGTTTTTTAATTTGTGCTTGTTCTTGTACTTGACGGTTGTGCTATGTTTACAGAAACATCCATTTTCTGATTATAAAAATCCAAAACCCGTGCAGTTAAATATAATGAATAGCATTTTATATAAAAGGAATGAAAGAGAAGCCTGCATAAATAGCAGCAGAAAGTCCCCGTTCAGATTAGGTTCACTGGTTGTATTTTAAAAATAACCCAACTGTATTATTTATTTTTAAAATCCTTTTACAGTGCAGGGTTCAGAATCCACTTATGTTTCAAATGTCCTCTTTCTGTTGTGGTAGAGCTAAGAGGTGCTTATTCCACATTTTAACTGCTTTATAGATTACCTGATTCATGTTTACTCGTTTTGTTGACATAGTTCTTCTACAAGTTGTGAACCTTTCCTGTGGGTCATTCTTGTAGGACACTTCAAATTTTGTTTTGCACTGGGTTTAGAACTAAATCATTTAGTAGCCATCATGCAGTCAGTATATATTGCATCTTATTCATGACCTTTTAATGAGTTGAATGAAGTCAAATTCTTTATTTAATTGAATTAAACTGATGTAAACATAACCACACAACATGAAAGTTCTGGTAGACTCTTTTGCACTAATGGAACCCTTACCAAGTGATAAATTAATAATAAATAAAGACAATAGTTATTTTTGGTTTTGATGTTGCAAACACATTTAAATTGTTGTTTGACTTAAATTACTATTTTTTTTGAGGCCCTTTATTTTTATTGGGCACTTATTAAAATTTATTTAGCACCCTATTTTTCATAATTTCAACACCCTTTTTATGTAGTTTTTATTTGTAGCATTATTTTACTTCGGAGCTGGATGGCTTGAGGGCTAAGCACAGTCCTGCATTAGGGTGGTCCAGTTTTGAGCCACTAGCCACTAGCTTTGGTAGGTTGGAACTTTTTCAAACCATGCACCCACAATTTTTAATATGAACCTTAAATGAAAAATCTTAAATTAAAAAAAAAATTGCATATGTTTGTATTGAAGAGTCATGCCAAGCATTTGTTTAGTATCTTCTTGCCTGGATTTTGAATTTCCAAATGGCAAGTTAGCCTGTTATTTTTTATTTTTTATTTTTTTTACAAATAGTAATGTAAGCATTTATGGTACTATATAATATGGCAGGAAAGTGTCATCTAATACTGTTCCAGTCATAAAAACTAATTAAATGTACATCTGTACTTGGTTTTTGCTGAGTTGTGTTGAAATAGATACAATTGAGTAACTTCTTGACAGACACTAGATAATGAATGAAATATGTATTGGCTATAGTGTTTCTCTGTAGAAGATGAAAACAATGAAAGTTGCTTTCTTTATATTGATTATCTAATATATAGGTTTTCTTCAGTTTTCTTTAGTCACATTAGAAAGATAAAGTTTAGAAGAAAGCAGTTGTTGATCTTGAGGAAGATGTTTTAAGGCAGTTTTGAGGTTCAAAGAAAAATTTAACTCTTGTCATACCAAACACGAAGCAAAAAAAATCTCTCTGTCTACTTTTTTACCTACCTATCTGTCTGTCTGTCTGTCTGTCCAGGTACATATGTTTGAATATGTGTGTGTAATTATATATATTAATTATACTTAAAGAAATGCTGGTCAAAAATAATGATCATGGCTTTAATCAATGTGGTGGTAATGTGTGGTAGTTTTCCATTGTAAAGAATATTTTTGGTGTTGGTTGCCTTCATTTTGAAATTTGGGGGGGTATTTTTAAATATGTAATTACAGGATTAGTAAAGTAAAAGTTCATGTTTTTACTTGTAAAAATATTTCAAATGTTTTCACATATTTGAAGAATATTAGGCAATGATATATATTCTACTTTTGAATGGACAATAAATTGAATTATAACTATAAAGAACACATCCGTATTGCTTGTAGAATGGTATTATTGAACATTATGACTCATATATTCTTATTTTTTAAAAAGTATTTTGAGCATCTGGTATATATATATATATATATATATATATATATATATATATATATAAAGAGAGAGAGAGAGCATTACAGTATGGATTTAGTCACTAGCATAGCATATATGTATTAATTTACAATATAATCTATAAGCTGATAATATCTCACTTATTTAATGGTAATAGAGTATTTGCATTAAATATGACTCAATATTTGGTGAAATGGATATTTAAATTATATGCACACCTCAGAATGTTTTGTTTGGATAAATTGTAGTAAAACACTATTCTTTGGAATGCAATGTGTACATGTCAGCATTAATGAGCTTTTTGAAAAATGACTTTGATGCAGGTGCGTGTTGTGTGTTCTTAATGCTAAAAATACTGAAAATGATGTTCACGGTTTGTGTTCATCCAGTGATATGGATGTAAGATATTTCTCAAGGCAAACAAAATAAAACTTGCTTCTATGCCTTCCAACATTGGAGTTAGTCATCATTTTTATTTTTCTGTATGTATATATTGCCCTTTACATATGTTTTGACATTATTTGTATGTGTGTTATTATGTTTTTTCTTTTCTTTTTGGTGGTTGATTGTACATTATTGTG
The DNA here is from genome assembly GCA_028829895.1 of Sinotaia quadrata. NCBI lineage: Eukaryota > Metazoa > Mollusca > Gastropoda > Architaenioglossa > Viviparidae > Sinotaia > Sinotaia quadrata. The sequence goes on along the minus strand of CM054183.1, from coordinate 27,329,891 downwards.
TGTGTGTTTGTAATTTTGTTTGTGATACTGACTTGTGCAGTTTATCAGTGTACGTAATTTTTTTTTTTTGACAGTGGCTTGTATATCACTTTCATATCTGTAACTGGTCTGATAGATGATTATGTAAGTGAATTGAATGGTCAAATAGTGCTGACAAGATCTGTATGCCTAGATTGCTATAGGGATGAAATGATTTCCTCATTATTAATTTTTGTTTAATCATATTAAAATCAAACACAAATCGAGCGATAATGATAATATATAAAATCATATATGGTAATTGCCTCGAAAGAATAGGAAATTATTTACTTTGATCTTTCTGCAAATGACACTTTGAAAAACATACCACGGACGTAATACATTCCAATACATTTAAGTTAAAACAAAGACCTGAATCAATGGTTAAGTGATAGCAGAAATAATTAATATTACTCCCTTGCATTTCAGCTTATCGAATGATTTCCTACATTAGCAATGAAGTAGCTATTAAAAAATATTAAAAGTTGCCGTTTACTTATTTAAATTTTAAAGGATAATTTTTCACTACTCTAAAGCGGCATTTGAAGAGTGGGCTGCCACTTGTAATAATAATCTTGTAACCTATAAAGTTGTGGTTACTGTATATTTACTCTTTCCACTGATTTACTATCAATACAAAAATAACAAGTGTATTACATGTTAGGACGCTTACGCCATCACGTGTTTTTCTTTGTTATGCAGCTTTGACCTAATTAAGATGATGCGTCATCTCCTTGTGACACATTGCAAGCGCAGCAAATAAAACTAATGCAAGACACACCGAGTTGTCCAAACACACCAAGTAAAACTAATGCAAGAAACACCGAATTATATCCAAACACCCAGTAAAACTAATGCAAGACACACCGAGTTCTGTCCAAACATACCAGTAAAACTAATGCAAGAAACACCGAATTCTACCCAAACACCAAGTACAATTAATGCAAGATACTCCGTACACCGAGTAATGATACGCCTGTCTTGCAAAACACATCAAGTAATGCTACATCTCAGAACTTAACACAGTTCTAGCAAAACACACCAAACAATGCTAGACCTCTGTATTTCCCACAGTACTCACTAGAACTTTTAATAAAAACTACCACTTCTTCATGCAGATCCTTTCTCAAATCCAAAATATGGTAGCATTTGACTCGACCATTCCCTCCTTGGTAGCCTCGAATGTAGTCCTTGAATCCTAAAGATGTATCCTTCTTTGGTAGCCTCGAATGTAGTCCTTGAATCCTAAAGTTGTATCCTTCTTTGGTAGCCTCGAATGTAGTCCTTGAATCCTAAAGTTGTAACTTACTTTGATAGCCTGAGCAATAGTTGAATCTGTATGTGGTCATCCCGAATCTGGGAATTGCAACTCTCCTGTTGATCCCGAAACCTCTGCTGGAATAATAAATTCTACTAATCAAATGTACCAACATTTTATTCTTTTTGATAAAACCTTTATTCTGTTTTCCATCCACTAAGGAGAGAAATATGATTAGTTTAATTATATCTTCCTCTCCACAGGAAAAAGAATCTCAATAACATACAAATACATTTCGATAATTAGTCACAAAATAAAAGCAATTCATTCTTTCTTTCACCTTGGTGAAAGATGTTTAAACTCTTTGAGCATGATTCAATAGTAAACAAACGACTTTTGTTATTATTGAGCTTCACTTTAAAATAATTTAGAGCTATGGATATGTAGCTTTTCAGTTGTATTCTGCAGAAATATGAATAGGAGAGATGACTATACAATATTTGGCTTATAAACTGTTTCATTGAGACTCGCCTTTAGTGCATGCACTTGTATTGGGAATTAGAACAGTTAAACTGTTAGACAGCAAGATAGCCATAGACAGACAGACTAGCAGAAAATTTCGCTCTGCAAAAACACTTCAACCATCAAAATGGTTTTTAATTCTGTTTTATGGAAAACTTTTAGACTGTTGGAAATCTTGAAAACTCCATGACGAACATAGGTGTGCGAATATGAGTGGTTGATAGAATGTTGAAACATTGAAACAGTCGAATGTTTAGCGAACAGCAGCTAACAAGCATGTTCTTTTAACTGAAAAACCAGACTGAGACAGTTAGATACAGGTGTGAAGGAGTGTGACTGTGACGGTACGTGGGGTGTCCTCCAGATTTTCAGGGCTTCAAAACACTATTAGACTCGTAAGAGCGGGCCGGACTTTAGGTCTCGCCTTTTTAGTTTGTTAGCTCTCTTGTGCAAAGGCTCTGGTGATCCACTAAGGATATTATACAATCTTGGGCGACCTAGTAAGACAAGTTGTAATAATTCGTCATGTATTTAGCCCGACTGATCACGTGACCAGCATGGTCTGTATTTGTTCTGCAACAAAATCAGCCCTAAAAGATCAATCAATCTTGCTATTGTCAGAGAAATACTGCCTGAAAATCTTTCCCAGAACACCACTGGTGAAAAGGTTTTAGCCGAGAAAGATCCATTATATCTATCTACACACCCACATACATGCATGCACAGCCACCTCCCCCTCAACACACACACAAGCACACATCAGTGATTACTAATGCATGAGTCACAGATGACTGACGTCAAGAGTTCATGACGTCATTAATACAACATTCTTATTCACAACACGTCATAAAACCTTGCACGAACACTAGTAATTTTGTTCAGTGTCACATTGGACATTATATGAGTATAAAGTGGACAAAAGCAATACCACTAAAAGTTACCTCATTGTTTTAAGATAGACACGGTAAAAATGAATTGTAGTTTGACAATCACTCAGGAAAAATGTAATAATGTGACAGATCAGCCAGCTTTTGCCAGTGACAGTAATTGGTCAGAAAGCATCACCACTGAAGTATGCCTAAGTACTGTGGGAATGATTACGAATGTAATAGCTTTGATTTTACATGTACGAGAAAAGAGTTTGTCGTTGACTAGGACGTTTTTCCTTCACAACATCATTTTCGCGGACTATGGACTAATAGTGAGTATGGGAGCAATCAGTATCTTTCTTTCGCCAATTTCGTCAGGAATGCTTATATGCAAGCTGAGCCTCTGTGTACTTTATTTCAGCTTGAACTGTCTAGTACTAATCCAGGTCATTGTTGGATTCGAGCGGTTTATTGCACTTTGTTTCCCGACTAGTTACAGGGTGTATTTCAAGTCGAATTTCAACATATGTATGATCCTAGTCATAGAATTTTTTCTGTCTGCTGTGGTAACCTCAATCTTGCTTTGGAATCACGTACAAGATGGTGGTGTGAGGTGCGCGGCCATCTCAGTTCCCGTCACACTCGGGCTACTGTTGGAGGGAAGTTTTCTCGTGTTGTCAGTTGCAGTTATCATGGTTCTTTACACTATCACGTGTCGCGGTCTGCTTAAGATATTGAAGTTTACGAGAAATAGTCCGACTTATGAAAAGTGGAATACGGTCATAGGTGCAGCTGCGACAAGCACAAAGCCTCTGGTGAAATCTGAAGTCAGCATTCTAACATCTTTTATTGAGAAACAAGAGGCGGTCGTTAGGCCTGTGTCCCCTGAAAGCAATGATCACATGCTCACAAAGAAACGGGTTGTGGAGGCGATGCAAAACCCTATTCCAGACATTACCGTCGTCGAAACTTCTTCCCCAAGCAAGTCATCTCCAACAACGTCCATAGTTTCGGGTGCTAAGGTTAAAAATTCCAATGTTATCAGCATACAACCTGAGTGCCCGGCTACGGGGGAGTCTTCCGAGAGCATCGAGTTAAACCAGTATACGACGAGATTCGTATCTAAAACTCATCAGATAATATACCAGAATAAACTAAACAGATTTTACCACGGCCTCGCGTCAGTTGTGGTGTCTATGTCGTTCTCATGCCTATATCTCTCGCAAGCAATCTATATTTTTTTCCTGTCCACAGTCCAAGAGGGGCTTAATGATGCCGAAAGGCAGCACAAAAGCCATGTCTTCGATTACTTAGTCCTCGTAAGCGCTATTTTCAACCCTTCTGCCATCTATTTGCGGATAAACTACATGCTTTCTGCTGTCAAGAGGTTCCGCTTGCGGGCCAGGGTTGTGTGGAGAAAGTATTTCACTCGACGCCAGGTGAAGATAGGGAGCTCGAAATTGGCAGGTACGAGGCGTACGGAGTTGAGCGTATCGACCAGTGCGCTCGGAACTGAAATGAAGAACGCATCACACACAACTGTCAGTTTGTTTTAAGCAAAAAAAAACAAAAACTATCTTTGCAAAGTTAAAAGCAACCGTTCTGAAGTCAAGATATCACAAATAAATAATTATCAGGACTATTTCTACCACACTGGACAAACTAATGTTAATAATAAATATCCCACAATACTCTCTCTTGTTTTTGTTTTGTTTCGCATCATGTCAGTTTAGTGTGATTGATGATTTTTTTTTTTTATGGGAAGGAAAACCCCTTTCTCTTTGCACCCAACGACTTTGTTTTCATTAGCTTCATTTAAGTTCTTTTGGTTCCTCAAGAACTGCTCCCATTTGTACCCAATGCACCCTATGTACTGTTCTCTTTTATACCTCACGAAACATCATCTCCCTTTATATTTAATATTCTGCCCCTCCCCTTTTAAACCTCATGCACCACTCTCTTTTACACATCACGTGCTTCTACTTTTGGTACATCACAAACTGGCCCCTTTTGTATTTACACTGCTCTCTTTTATACATCATGTTTTGCCCACTTTTGTACTTCACACACTACTCTCTTTTATACATCATGTTTTGCCCACTTTTGTACTTCGTACACTGCTCTCTTTTATACATCATGTTTTGCCCACTTTGGTACTTCATACACTGCTCTGTTTTATACATCATGTGCTGTCCCCTTGTGTACCTCATGTACTGCTCTCTTTTGTACCTCCTGCACTGCTCTCTTTTGTACCTCTTGCATTGCTCTCTTTTATACCTCATGTACTGCTCTCTTTTGTACCTCCTGCACTGCTCTCTTTTGTACCTCCTGCACTGCTCTCTTTTGTACCTCCTGCACTGCTCTCTTTTATACCTCATGTACTGCTCTCTTTTGTACCTCCTTCACTGCTCTCTTTTATACCTCATGTACTGCTCTCTTTTGTACCTCTTGCACTGCTCTCTTTTGTACATCACGATCCCTTTTATATATAATGCACTGCTAGCCTTTCCCTCATCCACTGTTCTCTATTATATTGTATTGTTCCTTTTCGTACCTCATGAACTGCTCCCTTTTGAACCTCATTCAATGTTCTTTGTTATACATAATGTATTGTCTTTTATTTTTGTACCTCATGAAGGCTATCGTTTAAAGACATTTTGCATATATGTTAAATGAATACTTACATATTAATGTATGCACTTTAAAACAGAAGTTGATTATCGATATAGAAAACAAATATAATCGATACACAAATGGTTAACAAACTGTTCCCATACTCCTGGCCAATGTACTGTTTGCTTATCTTAGTTACACCTGTGGAATCTCAGCACTGTCACTGGTGCTCTTGCTAGATGAGTCTATGGCATTCATACAAATTAACAGGTGATGCACTCAAGCAAATAATGCCACAAGACAAGAAGATGACATACAATGCAACCAAGATGCAAAAAGATTAGATGCAGTGCAAAAAGATAAGATCTTGCAATGAATAAATCCAGTAACCAGAGACTTCTAACTTTAACTATATAGTGCTCCTTATATAAAGGTTAAATCATTTTCTCTGAGCGCAGTTTCACTACCCTGAAATAAATGTGGGTTAATTATACATGACAAATTATCACAATTACACTTTACAAAAAATTATTAATCATAAAATATTATAAAATGCAACTCTGTACCTTTTGTTCAGCAAAACCAAAGTACCGGAAAGTCATCTGTAACAATAGCCTATGGATTTCCTTAAAAATCTCATTCGCTCTCTTTTCAAGCCTTCTGGCTATACATTCATACAGATCTCCATTACTTTGGAATCTGGACTTCTCATAGGCATGTGTCTTGGATGGTGAGAAAAGCAACTATGATGAAATAGTTCCCCCTATCTAAAGGCTGGCCAGTTTGACCTAAGGGTCAAGGTTACTTCCCATGCTCACTCATTCAGACTTCGGAGTCAGTCTTTCATTGAATGCTCCAGCATCAGTGACACCTCTACCCACCCGTTCCTTTTCATTGACATCTACTTACGCCTTCGCAAGCTTACTACACTGACCACTAAACTCCAGGGTTCATGGTCACGGTTATCTTTTTCTACACTTATGAATGTTTACTACATTTTACTAGTCAGGTTTCCATATGACCACGATGACCAAGGTCAGATTTAAAAATACATTTAATTTAACTAGCCCACTCTTGTGACCTAGAAAATAATCTGCTCTGTATTACTGGTGATGCAATAGCTACGTCAAACGTGTTTGTGTGCTTGTACTAGACTCCCTCTTACATCTGTATTTAGATTTATTTCTTACACTTTTCTTACATCTAAAGTTTATTCTTTCTATATTTCTTTTTAATATTTATCAATGGGAATCTGGGCAAGATTAATAATAGTCTGACACCATACACGCAAGATCTTATGTTCAAAATCTTTAAAATAACCAAGTTGGAACCTGATACACCAAACACTTTGTAAACACTGACAAGGGGTTCAGATGGCATAAACAGCAGGTTGGAAATTACAGCCTTGGTTTTCAACACAGGCAGTTCACTAGAGAAATAAAACTGGGCATTGCATTTACTACTAGATCGTTATTTGACAAGAATTATATAATAAACACAACTTCAAACTTAAAATAAAAGACACCTTTATAAAAAAAAATAATATTAACATTTCCCAGAGACAAAACCAGAGGACTGGTAAAGGTGTGAGAATGGGAATAACTTAGGGCCATCTCACTTCACATCCCAATCTACACCTCGGAGATATTTGCAAAAATCCCCACCCCACACACACACACAAAAGAAATAAGTCGTTAATAATCAAATAACAAGACTACATTACGTCTACATCCCTGAAATGGGCAATCTCTCAGACAACTCAGCCACCCATTTTCTCATTATATACTCACACTTTAATCAACAAACGCTAAAATTAACAGCCATCCTGTTTCATTCTAAAAGTGACAACATGAAACCTGTGGCGGACTAAATTTGCCTATCCGTATTTCTAAAACTTAATTGTTATATAAATTGTTAAATTGTCGAAGTGATCTTTTGGGTACTCCTTACGATGGTATTTTTGGGAGTGTCTGAGTTGGAGTAAACACTTGAGTTGAGAATATAATGAAATTGCTGATGCAATGCAAACCATTTCCTACTGGCCGGATCCAATAATAAATAACTAGGGGTGCATTAGTCCAGACTGGAATACTAGCTATGCCATATCTGGCATAAAGGCTGGACTGCCAACCCCTGCTTTAGAGGCTATTTCCATCTGGGTGATTTAGAGGCTATTTCCATCTGGGTGCTTTAGAGGCTGTTTCCATCGGGGTGCTTTAGAGGCTATTTCCATCGGGGTGCTTTAGAGGCTATTTCCATCTGGGTGCTTTAGAGGCTATTTCCATCGGGGTGCTTTAGAGGCTATTTCCATCGGGGTGCTTTAGAGGCTATTTCCATCTGGGTGCTTTAGAGGCTATTTCCATCGGGTGTTTGAGGGATACGTGGCTGATGAAGACATGATACGTTGGAATGATTGTTAGATGTTAGAAGGGTTTGATCTCTTCCAGTTTCTCCCCACTGAGAATACCCAGCATGACCAGTTCCACGCATGCACACATACATACGCACACACACACACAACATTTTTACTGGTATAATGAAACTTTAATATTTACAAACTAAAACTTTATTAATGACTTTAGAAGAGTTTTGCTAATTTATTCAATCTTTTATTAAGGAAATAACATTTTTTTTTATATCTCCTTGAAATCTGACTAAAACATTCATGTTAAAATTATGCTGACTGCGAGATAATTTTTTCCACTCCCCCCTCCCCTTATATGAAGAAATGTTTGTTATTTTCTTTCAGAAAAGATGTCAAGGCCATTGCAACAGTATTCTTCACTTTGCCACATAAAAGTTTGTTACAGAAACAGCAGATAACTGCCACAGTCTTGCTTTGAATTATCCTGATTCTATAAGAGCAAGCATTATGCCATTCTTCAATCATTCCTCCACAAAGTCCACGGGCGTTGCTGTAGAATATCCCAAGAACAAAGAACTTCGGTGTAAGATATACTGCTTTGTCTCCCTTCCATTGGAAATGAGAGGTCAGAAAAGCAAGTCCTCTGCCCAGACGTCTGCAGCCTGTTCTCCTCACTGAGGTTCGAATTCTCAGTGGAGCAAGTAGGATACATTCTTCCATTGTGAGTTGCACGTGCAGTTATTCACTTAATATCTTAACTTCTGATCTCAATAGAGAATGGATATCTGTACGCTTAATTTAATTGGATCCACAATGAAAGGGTTAAACGAAATATGACTTTATACTAAAATGACAACTCAGGAAAGCCTTCAAGTTTCAAATAAATTATGTGTGTGTGTGAGAGAGGGCATTTGTGTATGTGGTATCTGTGTGTGAGTTAGTCAAGTGCGTTTAAATTGAAAATGACAAGAATTTATGTTTGAAATAATAAGATATTTATTAAGTTAATAGAAAAGAATTTAATTTTTGTATCAGCCAGAATATTTCTCAGAAATATATAAACTGTATTCATAAATATAACTGATAATCATTATTTGTTTGATCCAACGAGGTTTTATCGAGAGCAGAAGGGGGGGGGGGCGGATAAAGTAAGAATTAAAATATACATTAACATTAATTAATGACTCATACATACTAAATATAATCATACCATCAACAGCTCCCCCCCCCCTCATTTTCCAAACTATACCCTCTCCTTAATTTTTCCTTTCGCTTATTCATCTTAACCAAAGGGACAAAATTGTGACAATGGGGCCGATGACAGACATGGCAGCTTTTGTCTTTCCATTAGTTTGATGGTCTGGAGCAGGAGCTGGAGCTGGAAGATTTGTGGGGTGGATTCCTCTCCTGTACTCCAAGACTCCTTCTGCCGCGCTCATCAGCATCACGTGGTACCTCCCGTCCTGCGATTGCTCTGTAAATGTAAGATTAAAATAAATTGTAGTGTTTACGCCCGCGGATAAGAACCGGAAACTGCCCATTGCCTCCATCAAAGTCACGTGATCTGCGGTGGTCCTGTGCAGTTTTCCATCCAGACGGTTGTAGGAAGCCCAAAGGCCATCAGTGCCGTTGCGAACGATCTCCATGACTCCAAAAATCCTGTTTCCGTATTTTCCGACAAAATTCTCTGGCTCAGGAAACCCACCTGGAACGATATTATTTTCTCGCGGTGGCGGGGAGGTTTCGTTCACCCAAGGCTGTGGGAAGTTGCAAGTATTAATTCCTTGCTGCCATGGCGTTTCTCCCAGGACGAGGTCTGCGATAAAGAATAGGAGCTGGGAGGTGACTAGTCTTGGGCCATCGTTGCCAGGTCCATTGGTGCTGACAAAAATGCCTAAATTTAAGTCCGGAAAAAACCCGATAATAGTAATGTAAGCAAAAATTCCGCCAGAGTGCCAAATGATCTTGTAACCTGTGAACAGATAAAAATAAAAGATAAGAAAAAGAAAAAGAACTTTCAAAATCTCTGTAAGTATTATACATTACGGAACATAAGTGCTAAATATCTTATATTTACATATGATAGATATGATAGTTATTTGCCAAGAATTATGTGAATCAATACAAACATCAACACCATTATCAATACTATTGTAAGGTCAAACAGTTTTCAAGTAAATCCTTACAACAAAAATCCTTCTTGCTAACTTGTTACTTTGATCATGTAAGCAGTCTCTGTATATATATATATATATCAATAACTTGAAAACAACAAGTGATTAATGTGTTCGTAATGATATGTATACACTGGTTTTGATGAAAGAGGTAGAGAAACTAAAACAGCAAGCGATTAATGTGTTTGCAATGATATTTATACATTCGCTTTGATGAAAGAGATAGAAAAACTAAAGGAATTGATTAATGTGTTTGCAATTCATATCTACACATTAGCCTTGATAAAAGACTTAGAAAAATAAAACAACTTATTAATATGTTCGCAATAATATCTATACATTGGTTTTGATGAAAACAACAACTGATTAATGTGTTTGCAACTGATATCTATACATTAGTTTAGATTTAAAAAATGTAGAAAAACTAAAACAACTGATATCTATACATTAGCTTTGATAAAAGACGTAGAAAAACTAAAACAACAACTGCTATCTATATATTAGCTTTGATAAACGACGTAGAAAAACTGAAACAACTTATATCTATACATTAGTTTTGATAAAAGACGTAGAAAAACTAAAGCAACAACTGATATTTATACATTAGTTTAGATTTAAAAAATGTAGAAAAACTAAAACAACAACTGATATTTATACATTAGTTTTGATAAAATACGTAGAAAAACTAAAACAACAACCGATATCTAATCAATGGCTTTGATAAAAGACGTAGAAAAACTAAAACAACAACTGATATCTATACATTAGTTTTGATAAAAGACGTGGAAAAAATAAACAACTTATATCTATACATTAGTTTTGATAAAAGACGTGGACAAACTAAAACAACTTATATCTATACATTAGTTTTGATAAAAGAAGTGGAAAAACTAAAACAACAACTGATATCTATACATTCGTTTTGATAAAAGACGTGGAAAAACTAAAACAACTGATATCTATACATTAGTTTTGATAAAAGACGTGGAAAAACTAAAACAACTGATATCTATACATTAGTTTTGATAAAAGACGTGGAAAAACTAAAACAACTGATATCTATACATTAGTTTTGATAAAAGACGTGGAAAAACTAAAACAACTGATATCTATACATTAGGTAGAGAAACTATCGTTGAGTATAAAACCGAATTTTAAGTACAAGTACGGGAAAAAAGAATTTAGGCTGTTTTTCAGAAATAATAAAAGTCCTTATATAATAAGAGATATTTCATTTTGAAATATTTTATTTTTCAATAAAAATGTGTAGTTTTCTTATTCTCTTTTGAGTGGTGATGGTGTTGGTGGTGTGTCTTTCTCTGGCTTCAAGCGTCTGCTAAATAGCGCTTTGTTTGCAATAAAAAAAAACTCTTAAAACGAGTGAGAAGCGAATAAATGCCCTGTAAGTTCTGAATGATTCCGGCTGTTGCAATCGGGGTATACACAGAAATAGATCAGGGTGGGTAGAGTCACTTTTTTCGGAATTGTTTATGTCATTTGACGGTCCAGAATTGTGACATGTTGACGACACACTATTAATAATAACAACTGTAACGTTTAGTAACGCTTAGACCCTTCTTTGTATTTCATACACAAGTAGTAGTTTGAATCAAAATAGCATAAGTAAACGCGATACAGTACATTAAGTAAATCTGTTATAGAGTGTGTTCTTTGATGACAGGAAATATTTTAGTTTATTTTGTTATACAAGTATTAAGCTTTTTAAAAACAAAAACAAAGTGTCTTGTAGACTGCGCCTTTGACTATAGTATTTGTAGAGCAAACTATACAAATCGAACTAACATACAGTACAAATGATATTTGTACTTATATAACCGTGCATAATTCCAGCCGTTAATGCCATAATACCAGCAGGAGTAACTAAATAATGTTAAAAAAAATTATCATCTTAGCACTTATGTAGTATTTGTACTAAAAGACTGTCCTCATCTGGAAAACCGATAACATATTTGTAACCTTAAATCCTTAGGATTCTTGCATTTATTTTCTTTTTGTCGACAGATGCTTGAAACCAGAATGAGAATGTGATTTGAAAACGAGGCCTGAACAAAATCACACTTTATAAAATAAACATTGGAATTAACTCTGTTCAATTATGTCAGGGGCTGATGGTCTTATACAAATGGGCTATATCTGTTGGGACAAGAAAGGGTTGGCACTAGTGACATTACATCTTTAGAATGAATTTGACAACAAGCACATAAGAAACAATGGCAGTATACATGTAGATCAAAATGGATATAAACAATGGCAGTATACATGTAGATCAAAATGGATATAAACAATGGCAGTATACATGTAGATCAAAATGGATATAAACAATGGCAGTATACATGTAGATCAAAATGGATATAAAGAATGGCAGTATACATGTAGATCAAAATGGGTATAAATAATGCCTTAGGTTTTTGGGGAAAACAGGGACAAAGTGAGTCTAATTTGTACTTACCTTGATACATACTTATTGTCCAACCATAACCATAACCAATGGTGGACCACGTGACTGGGAAGATAGGCTTACATATAAAGTCAAGCCAATATCCTCGAACCATGTAAGGTGTGTATATTTCCTGCAGCCAAGTTTCATTCAACAGTTGTACTTGATCTTGCTTGATTTGACCTTTGTGCAAATGCACCATTAACCATCTCGCCATATCGTCAGCAGTTGATGCGATTGCACCAGCAGGTTCTTGGGGACTGATACTGAAATGCAGGAAAAAAAAACCAAAACAACAAATTAAATCATAATGCAGACTAAAGAAGAGTAACTAGAATAGTTAACATGCCACACAACTGGTGCTGTATATGACTAAAGTAAATATCACCGGAAAAGCATGGAGCCAGACTTAAAATTTTTTATTTCACGGTCTACACGAGACCACTAACTAATAAGGGGAGTAACTGTGTTCACCCTAACACACATATATCACTTTTAAATTTTTGTTCACCAAGGTTCACTTCACCTAGACAGACATATGTAGATATGTATCATTTCATGCATATATATATATATATAGCGTGCAGATAAAGCATGTGCATCAGTAAATTAAAATCACAAGGTGCAAATCTAGAACCTTCTGGAGTTGTCAGAAAAGTATAAATAGGGAGAACTGAAGGCTAGACCAGAGAGAGAATTAAAACATCAGCTAGCCTAAACTATGGGAACACTTTCAGATATGCACCCCTTGCATGATATAGGTCATGCAGCATGGCATTCAACATTGGTGACAAAGAGACATTTCTCTCCATGTAACATCAAACTTTGTAACATCAGACTTTGTCTAAGAATGCAGTATTTGTTAGAAGGAAGAAGAAGATATTAGAATTTTCATGATGATAACGGGAATTGTACATGAGGACATTAACTTCATTTTGTGGTGAAACATCATATATGGAAATCACGATACTGAGGAGAGTTGGGAATATTTCTTTCCACCCATTTCTTCATCCGTCAATCGCCAAGTATTAAAACATCGAGGCAACTTGTTTAAATCCATCGTGGCGAAGTGAAAGGTTCAACCTTCAGGACAGCTTATGTATGCAACATCATTTGCATACAGTTAATGACAGACTAGTCATTCAGTCTCTCTGTCTAAGCTTTGTTTTGAAAGTTCTATGCCACGTTTGGAGGGCTAGGTAATTTTGGAGTCCTAAGGATCCAAGAGGTACTGCATCCAAAGATGTGAGTACATGTTCACTAGATGATCCATCTGGTAATGACAGACATCCTGAAGTCCCCTGTCTTCATGGCGACCAGAGAAATCAGCAATAATTACCCAAGTTGGAAACAGTCAAACAGATCTACCCATACATGGGAAATCTGAGATATGGCATCTTGATCCGCAGGTCATAGCTGTTAAGCAATGCAACAGTTTGCATCATCTTCTCTTCAAAGCATCCTAATGAGTGATGCGATGATGCATCATTGATCTTCGAACATTGACAGTAGTGAGTGAGTAGTTATAAAAGGCAAAAGCGCACCTAGAACTTTATAGCTGATTTAAGAATAAGAACATTTAATCATAATCTTATCGAACAGATAATTATTATTGCTGTTATATATATGTAATACTAACCTTAACACGGTGGTAAATCCACGCCTATTTTGTGTATGAATTTTTTAATTGTGTATGTGCATGCATATTTGTTCTTAATAAATGTAGACATTTATATACATTTGTTAACTTAGTTTGCCGTGAGTGACATTCATTTATTTATACATTAGTAGAGGAGAATGTACTGTTGAGAATTGATTTGATGTAAAAGATTGAAACTATATTGGTGGCCATGATGTGTGCGTGCATGTGCGTGCGTGCGTGCGTGTGTATGTGTGTGTGTGTGTGTATGCTTATTTTGTACCAGTAATGTCACAGCAAATGGGCTATCATCACTCACCTGTAAAATCTTTGTGTGCAGTGTATGTTCGTGTGCTTGTTTATTTTTCAGTAATGTCATAGAATGTAGTCAACCACAGCTTATCTTTGCGTGGTGTTTGTGGTTAATGTCATTGCAAATGGTGAATCATCGGTCAATTGTAAATGTTTTGTATATTTATGTAATGTCAGTAATCAGTAATGTCATAGCAAATAGTCCACCGTTGCTCACCTATAAATGGATGGATCAGACGCCACAATTTCTTCTCCGACTTGAACGTATGGTTGGGCAAAGTTGTCAGCATCCACATTTACAGTCTTGCCCAAGATACGGCTGTCGTTCATCCCCAGTGGCTGGAAGATGCGTTTCAGAACAAGGTCCTCCCAGCTAGCGTTCCCAAGCACCTCGGCCACGTGTCCGGCCAGCGCGTACATGTAGTTGTTGTAGTCGAACTTATCCCGGAACTCGCCTTTCATTGGCATGAACGGAAGAAGTCTGAAAAAGTGAACGTGCGCGAGCGGATAAAAATAACATTTGCTTCTCAAAACATGTTGCAATGTATTGGTCAATTTATTAGCCTGTTGTTTTTCTTTTAAACCCATTAAAATTGCGGTGACTGGGCGTGGGCGAAACATGCTTCTCGTCATTACGTTGTGTAGTCAATGTCAATAATATATCAGTCACCTCACTATCTGTCTCTCGTCATTACGTTGTGTAGTCAATGTCAATAATATATCAGTCACCTCACTATCTGTCTCTCGTCATTACGTTGTGTAGTCAATGTCAATAATATATCAGTCACCTCACTATCTGTCTCTCGTCATTACGTTGTGTAGCCAATGTCAATAATATATCAGTCACGCTCACTATCTGTCTCAAGTTATGGCTTACAGTATACGTAATCCACTAGAAGACACCGGTATACTATTTTAAGCTCCAGTTTTGCAGCTAAAGTATAATGTGACATTAGGTTACTGGGAAACACATAGATATATTAAGCTAAAGTATAATGTGAACATTAGGTCACTAGGAAACACATACATACCATATTAAGTTAAAGTATAATGTGAACATTAAGTCACTAGGAAACACATACATACCATATTAAGCTCACTGAATTTGTCGATCTCTACATACGCTATTAATTATAATGAAACACACAAGTCCACTGGAAGACTACATATATAAACAACGTTAATGTGACTACATCAGTTATGCAGATAATGCAGAATATGGAACATTATCCAATTGAAAGAATTCGCATTTAAACAATATTACATTGTCTATTTCAGTTATGCAGCTAATATATAATGTAAAACGTTAGTCCACTGGAAGACTACACAGATAAACCCAGTTACTGACATTTTCTGCTCCATGTACGCAATTAATGTATGATGCAAAAGTTAGTCTACTTAAAGACCACACAAATAAATACTCATTTTTTCTTGCTTGTTTAAGTAGTTGGTATAAGGGCTTGTGTATTTTCATATGTACCTTGCAAGTTGAAGTAGTTGAGATAAAGACTTGTGAATTTTCATATGTAATTATTGAGTGCTTAAATAGTTGTATAAGGACTTGTGTATTTTTATATGTAATTTTTGTACAGCTCCTAAAGCAGACGACCAGGTGCAAAATCAATAATTAAATATAAAAATCTCACAAGCCAAAATTCACGATGATCTGGAATAACGACTTTGCAAGAGTACGGGCGAAACAAGAGAACGTACTATTTTGACGTCACTCTCTAACTGAAACACCATCCATCAGTAGACATAATGAAGAGGACTGAAGTACAATTCATCAGTAGACATAATGAAGAGGACTAAAGCACAATTCATCAGAAGACATAATGAAGAGGACTGAAGCACAATCCACCAGTAAACATAATGAAGAGGACTGAAGCACAATCCATCAGTAAACATAATGAAGAGGACTAAAGCACAATCCACCAGTAAACATAATGAAGAGGACTGAAGCACAATCCACCAGTAAACATAATGAAGAGGACTGAAGCACAATCCACCAGTAAACATAATGAAGAGGACTGAAGCACAATCCACCAGTAAACATAATGAAGAGGACTGAAGCACAATCCATCAGTAGACATAATGAAGAAGACACGATTTCCGAGTCAACTTTCGAAGCCGACTGACAACAGAAGTTTTGAGAAGTCAGTAATAATAATGCGGATGATGACGACGCTCGATGAAGATGGTGGTGGCAAGGATGTGCCATATTATTATTAGTTTATAGAAGTTTGAAACAGTATGAAACATCAGCAAACAGAGACACGACGAATGTGTATGTAAACAAATGGTTTACCTCACTAGACCCCACACTATAAAACAAACCAAGGGGTGTGCAGATAAAGATTAACAAATAAATGGGTAGACAGCAGCATAGGCTGATATTCAGAACGGAAGAATGAGATTATTAATATATAGTTTTCAACTAAAACTAATGATGACCGCATTATCGGTCTTTATCTTGCTGATGAATAAATAAAATTAAGAGAACTCTTATAGATAGTCTTTGTGTCTGACCTGCATTTAGTTCTGCTTAAGGACTTGTACGACTCTCTTGTCATATTCTCGTTTAACTGCGGGTCTTTACTTCTCCCAGATTATTTCCCCTTTAGATGCTTTCCATTCTTTCTTTACTAGAGGCACCCCTAGTTTTCCAGACGTCATCGGTTTTGGATTTGATCTTCCTTTTCTGAGTGATATGTCTTCCGTACTTTTCAAGTCCAAATTTTATGTGAATACTGAAAATCATTAGGGAAAATATTGACAGTATTTAAAAGATGACTGATGTTTTTATTTTTACAGCACAGTTTGAAATCATGCAGGCATGTAGGTGGTTAATTAACTGACTTGATTTCATTTTTAAAATCATAATCCTGTTTTCTTGATGATGTATCACAATCCTGTTTTCTTGATGTATCACAATCCTGTTTTCTTGATGAAATCATGTTTTCTTGATGTATCATAATCCTGTTTTCTTGATGACTTGGCCGAGAGGAGTGAGGGCTTTGTATACATTATACCCTAGTGAAAGGGCATCGCCTTGAAAGATTCCGCATTTTACTGGTATATCTGCAGTTTCTTTTTCAGTGTCGTCAGCCAGTTTGCCATCAGATTTTGTACTATCGGCGCCATCTTGTGCAGTGCAATTGTCTCAAGTATCTGTGGAGTTGAGTCGCATATCTTTTGGTTTGCAACTCATGATACTAGTCTCTTGACACAATTATTCATTTTAAATATTAGTCTAGAATTCTAGATGACACAAGTGGCTTGCAAAATATCCAGTCTAGATTATACTAAATCTTACTAATACAAGTGGTTTACTCAGTTCAGTTTGAATGATGCTTGCCTGACTAACTCAAACAGTATGTAAATACTCAGTTCATATGAATAATTTTCCTTACTAATTCAAATAGTATGTAAATACTCAGTTCAGTATGAATGATGCTTCCTGACTAACTCATATAGTATGTAAATATTCAGTTGGATTATGGTATGGTGTTCCAAAGGCCCTGATCATGGACCAGTTCTTGTTACCGTCTTTACACGGTCTCTCCCAGTGTCGTATTTACCATCCTATATCCCATCAGTTGTTAACAGAATTCAACTGTACAACAAATCAAGCTGCCATAAGGAAATTGCTTCTTTCATAGAAGCAGAAAAATGTGTTTCTGATGTTTAGTCATATATGATAAGCAACAAGCTCTAAATGAATGTTGATAAAACAAGATTTGTTCTTCTGCTGTCCATAGTAACGGCTTTACCACCACCACCGCCACCACTGCCACCATCGTCGTCGTTATCATCATATCTTCTGCATTCATATACATGTGATGATAACAGAGAAAACAATATATGACTGAGATAAAAAAATAAATGGGGTAATAGTCCTTATCTCCAATACATTGTCCTTAAGAATTTAGCGGGATTTCTTAAGTGTACATTTCGTAACCGCATATTTCTTCTGCTAAAGACTGTGTTATGTCGAGCATCAACTTAGAGGGGAGCTAGAGAGCTTTATGAATAGATAACTCTGATCTTTTGTGCGAGTAATGGGACCTGTCAAATTATGATGGCAACACAGACACTGAATTATTCAGATGTTCAGAGACATTTATATTGCAAATATGTCCGAATTCCCTCTTGTATTGCATCCCTTGCAGTTTTGTCTACTATTGATATCAGCAGTGATTTGACCTTTGGTTTGGGCTGCGTGCACAACTTGTGTTAAATCGTATCACACAATTTACTGGCAGCTAAGCCAACCATTCTGTAAAAGGTCACCCGTACAATTTTCTGGTGCTATTTTTTTTCTGTTTTAAAATATCTTTATTTACATTACAGGTCGTGCTTTTATGTCGTGAGCAAAATTTGTGTGCCTTGTAGGGGCAGATTAAGAATGGGCCCTTTAGTCATAGGTGTGGCAGTTTTAAAAGCGTACTTATGCTCCACTTGACACACATAAAGACGTAAGGGCACGTAACAAGACAGACAGATGTTCGGTGAGAATATTATAAATAGATAAATAAATAAATATACATGTCTCAATACATGTGCATCAAACAACTGGGTAAATGCTGAGCTAGAAACGCAAAGAATGTGGAATGGGAGGTGGGGGTATTTAAATAATGAACGTGAACATATAGAAAGAGACAGACATTCAAGCAAAGAAATAAATAGATGAATGAATGAACTGACGGACAGTTACATGAATAAGAAAGGTAGATAGATAGATGTTTAGGTATCGAGAAAGATAGTTAGATAGATTGATGGATAAAGATACATACTTGGATTATTGTTGTAAGGCTATAAATAGTAAGACATGCAACTATGTAAATACCAAATGTAAACAGATAGGCTCTAAGACACACTATGTAAATACCAAATGTAAACAGATAGGCTCTAAGACACACTATGCAAATACCAAATGTAAACAGATAGGCTCTAAGACACACGTTTAAATGAATAGGAGCAACATGATTAAGAAAGACCGACAGATGTAAAATAGAAAAATTGATGGGTCACTATATTAAGGAAACGACAGACATTAAGCAATGCAACTATACAAATACTAAATATTAATAAATAGAATAGAATCAAAGACAGACATATAAATGGATATGTGCATGATTAGAAAAGATAAACAGATAGACAGATAGATGGAAATATAGGTACTTGGATTATGCTATATTACTATATTACGGTAAATATAGACAAAATGATATGTAGATATACAAAATACTAAATACAAAAATAGATACTGAGACTGATATAAAATTGTCATTACCAAAGACTTACTTTGTGAACTCTGCCCTCGTCAAATTTTTGGGCTCACCCGCAAATGCCGGCAGGTTAAAGTTAACGGTGCCAGTGCGATGCGTCAGCAGATCTTTCAGCGTCACGTGTTGCGTCATGTATTCATCACCCAACCTGAAGTCATCGCCCAGGATCTTCACAAGTGGGGTCACCCAGGTGTAGCTGCACTGACCAATAAACAAATGACGACTATTCTCGATGATGACATATAAGAACATAATATGATGTCCACACAGAAACACCTGATTTTGTAACTGAAAAGGCAAGCCAGTGGGGAAATATGTGCGTAGACATTTTAAAATTTCCTTTTGAATGTGGGCCTTTGACGATTACAGCATTCTCTGATAGATTTATCTCCCTTAGTCAAAGGAAGTATAGGGTGATGTTGCGATCATCACCAAAGGACCCAGTTTCTAATAGAAACGGGGTGTGTTTATGTGTTTGTATTTTTGTTTGTATGTGTCTGTGTGATTGGGGATGTTCATTCCGTTACCTCTTTCTTCTGATGACCATCAGAAGGCATCAGAAAGCTTAGTTAAAAATCGACATTTTAGTGGAACTAACGATTAAACAAAGAGAGAATATTCGCTATCAGTAGAGACAATAAAACTACCACAAGAGTACTGCTTACCTGCCTGTTTCATTCAAAAGCATTGCCAGGAGGGATGTTGTGAAGGC
Source organism: Sinotaia quadrata (assembly GCA_028829895.1). NCBI lineage: Eukaryota > Metazoa > Mollusca > Gastropoda > Architaenioglossa > Viviparidae > Sinotaia > Sinotaia quadrata. Next base: position 27,309,660 of record CM054183.1, on the reverse strand, counting down.
CTTAGTCAAAGATCCGATGCCAAATAGACTAGAAGATGTCACATTTCTTCCTGAAGTCATGTTCACAACCCCAAAGCCTCTCGTAAACGTTTCGTTGCCTTTAACAACAGCCAGCGTCAACCCAGGAATATTTCGGCACTCAATGAGGCTATTGACAAAAGTTTCCAGAGAGTGAATTTGATCAGAGTTGAAGACTGACCCATGGACAGCAGAGGCGATCAGAAGGGCTAGACAACACGACACAATCTTCTCTTGCAACACACGCGCCATCTCGACTCACTTGCCAAGAAACGCCGACTCTTTGCATAAACACAAACTAGAAGGGTTAAGATATTTAGACTAAGCAAGCCGTGAATAAGTAAGAAAACAGATCGTGCTACTAATCAAAGTATATTTGGCGAATGCTTTACAGCAAGGCAAGGATTATTATTACATTGCACATGTCCTATAACAGTTTACATTAGTTGAAATATATTATTCTGTTCTTTAACTCAGTCGCACTCTTAAACAGTTTCAGCTATTGCCCCAGTCGTAAGAAGGAATAATTATATTTACTTTTTTCTCGATTTATATTCACGAAGAAGAAATTCACTGAATATTTTTTTTTTCTGTTTAAGATAAAGCAAACCCTCATACTTCAGTTGTCAAGGCCAGGATGTCTAGATTCAGTGATCTCTCAATTGCAAGCAGAATCTGTCACTTTGTAGCAGACAACTTAAAACTGAGTTGGGGTGGGTGGGAAGGCAGTTACTTCAATACCACAGCGACTCTCGCGTCTTAACGCCGCCCTGGTGGTTGTAAATATCCAAAATTGATAATTTCGAGTAAAACTATACGTACATTTTTGTACTGAAAGAAGCGGGCACAAGTCTGACAGCACGCGCTCCTCTGCACTAACCATTAGGCAAAATCGCATTAGCTGTCCGTAGAAAATCACATTCAATATGTGTACGTGTGTGTGTGTGTGTGTGTGTGTGTGTGTGTGTGTGTGTGTGTGTGTGTGTGTGTGTGTGTGTGTGTTAGAACTGCAAAGGCAACATACTTAAAAAATCAGTGTGTGATTATGTGTGTGTTAGAGCTGTAATGGGCAATATAGTATAAGCTATGTATAGAAAATCAGTTTATGTGTGTGTGTATGTGTGTGAAAGATGTAATAAACAAAATACTTCAAACTGATGTGTTAGAAATGTAACAAATAATATACTATAAACTGCTTTAGAAAGTAAAATTGTCTGTATTGTGTCCATGTCCATGAGTCTGTGTGTATGTGTGTGTGTGTGTGTGTGTGTGTGTGTGTGTGTGTGTGTGTGTGTGTGTGTGTGTGTGTGTGTGTGTGAGGAACTGTATAAGAACACATGAGGCATAATATTATAACATTTCTTAAGAAAATCAAATCAACCATGTGTATGTATGTATGGGCGTGTGCGATCATGTGTACATGTTTGCGCAGTTTCCAACAAACATGTTCTTTTACCTATTTGTCACCTGAACAGATAGAGATTTATCTGTCTGACTGAAACATTACAAGTGTTGTCTGTCCCAAAAATATTAATCACGTTAAAAACCTGAGTGCTAGTCTTGAACAATAAATGTTAGGTGTCTTGTTTAATTTGTTTCGAGAGCTCTCCCTGAAAATTCCAACAGGCAGCCACTAGCAGTGCAAAAAGAGACAAGAAAAAGTAAAAGAAGAAAGCAAGCGCCGGGAGATTAGTAAGTATAAAACCTTTTTAAAAAATATATTTTTTCTGATCGCCTTTAGTCTTTATTGGTGCAATGGCCTAACTGTTTTTAATTTATTTCATCAAATGCTAGTGGTGATACGATGTTACTAAATTAGTTTGCTCTCTCTGTCTCTCTTAATCGCAAGTATCTCATGAATAATTCAACAGCAAAAATACGTATCTTACATGTCAAATACCTAATAAATAATTCAATAGCAGAAAGTACCTTTCTTAAATGTTACTATCACAGTACAACTAGAGACAAAGAAGTAATAATATTCTTTGTTTGACATGTCATCCAGTTATTCTACCTGATTAAAAGTCAAAGTCGTAATTGTCATGTCTTGTGTGAATAGATATCTAGGGTGTAAGTCCTATCTAGAATAATGGCTATAACACATGTCAGTATGAATGGGATTCCCCTTTGATACCCCACAAATCCTACTTATTCTTTCCTAATGACATTTTTGACAGAGGGACTTAACTCCATCCTGTCAAAACCTCTTCATTTGCCAAGTGGTCTCCCTTGCCCCTTTTGCCTGGTGGGCCCATCAGATTTTGGCCAATTCCTAGAAGCAAACCAAAAAAAAACCATTCAATAATTTATATGCAGCTTTAAATATTTTATCCTGTGGCGGAAAAATTTGCCTCTCCCTATTTTAAAATTTAATTATTATATAAACTGTTAAATTTTTCAGTGTGACCCGACCTTGGGCACTCCTTGTGATGGTATTTTTGAAAGTATCAAAGTTGGAAATAAACAATCCAAGTTGAGATTGTGCTAGAAAATGCTGATGTAATGCAAACCATCCCAACTGGGTGAGTAGTTTTTATTATCCAATGGTTATGATTTACGAGAATGAGACAAGCCAATGGGCTGAGATCTAAAAGTTTACCTGCTGTAGAGAAATCTATTGTCTGATCACTTGAATTTGAAGTGGCAAAGAAGTCCGTAACTTACACCAAATCACTCTCCACCCCATTCCACACAGGTCAGGTATAGTTTGACACATGAGCTAGAGAGAGAGAGAGAGAGAGAGAGAGAGAGAGAGAGAGAGAGGGGGGGAGGGGGTCTGCTTAAAAACACAAGACTCTCACAACTTAAATGGTTGTCACAAATTGTTTGAAATCTCACTTTCCAAACTTCAATAAAAGTTATGATTGTTGAGTGATATGCAATTAGTCTTTGCTGTTCACACATTGCGATATCGCATTACAGTGCCACTGTAAAAATCAATTCGCTCTAATTCCCAGGGAAAAAACACGTCAGTGTCATAGTCTAACCACTATCTCCTATATAATTATATTTAAAATTAAACAAAACACGCTTGCTTTAAGAATCTATCATCACATTTCACGTGCTTATCAGAAAGTATCTCAGAAACCAAAATTGAAACTCACAGTTTGATCTCAGTCAGACTATACCAGCATGTGACACGCTAAGTGTCAACACCAACTTAGTGACACTCTGAAACTATGTGCCGTGTGAGTAAGTTTAGTAATTATTTTATGCGTTTTAAAGGATTTTATCTTTTCTTATTTATGGTTTTAGGAATAAATCCTTTATAGTTTTCTCAGCACCATCAGAGAGTCATTTCGAAACAGTGCACACACCAAACTCAGGCAGACATTTCCATCGTTCCAATAGAACAGATTGCCTCCCTTGGTTGAATGATTAGATGTGCCAAGATCACTCTGCCGTATCAAGGTAAGAAAGACTATCTCACTGAGGCAATGCAGGTATTATAAATAATATTTTAAATACATTATTATTTCATTCTTAATAATTCAAGGTACATGAGATTCCTTTGTTCCAGCACTTGTCAGACCAACATTTTGCTACTTGTTTCATTGTGTGATTAACAAAATCAACTAATTGCCTAATTGATAAATGTAAACTATCTGACACACATTCATTATCTTATATAAATTAATGTTCTGTTAACAATATTAATAACATTGTTGACTGTGTTTAAATATTGTACATATGATTTAATGCTGTACATTTAATTAATTAGCACATTGAGAGGAATGTCATATCATGTCATGTCAACTAATGTCTTATGACATATGTCACAAAACGGGATGGCTCGTTACAAGCCGACCCGAGCTGAAGTTAGAGATGCAAGGGGTGAAGTCTATTTTTGGCCTGCTCCGGTGCACCTCCAAGAAAAGCCCGTGACGTGTGCCAGTACTACGTCGCGTCAAGTTGTTACATAGACACACATGACACACACCATTGATGTTTGGGTGGGGCCCAATTTATTAGTGTCATGCCAAGGAACGTTTTATTGGCGGTGTGTGTTGTGAGTGTGTATCATAAATGTGAATAAATGGACGAACAGACGAACGGTGCAAAACAATAGTACAAATTCTTTCGTCCCTCTCAAAAATTATGAATAACAAGAGAGTTGAAAGATGTTTAAATCAGGTTATTTATTTCCCGATTTAAAAGGGGCACTACTCTTTCGCACAGTGATTAATCATTCATTCAACTTTCCAATGTCATACACTCTGTGGGAAATAAGGGGAGATGAAAATGATGAAATTCAAAATATAAAATAAAGATTAATTACACAATTCTTATGCGGCAAATGGGGCCGCTTTAACAATAGTTCACATGTAAAATAAGCATTACTTTTAACATTAGAGTTCTTATTTTGCAAACGATATAATAGTGTTCATTTTCTTAGAGTTCTAGAGTTAAGTATGTGCGCGTTAGCCGTGCTAATTATTACTCACTATTAATGTCAGAGTTCCAAGGAGATGACGTAATCTCACACGTCACTTATAAGCGGCACTTCAAAGTGAAGATCACGGCGCAATTGAGGCGTCGCATTACAGGTGAAGATTCTGCAGAATCTAGGCACCTCTTTCAGATTATCACTGGGGAGAAATCTGAAATTTAGCTGACTGTTGTCAGCCTCGATAATTGTCGTTGTATCGGTTGTCGTGGAAACGGACATCCCAACGACGTTTAGCATTATCGGGTGGAGTCGTCCAGTGGGATGTGTTGTCGCATCACATTGAGCGTAGAAATCCGGATATCTGTAAGAAATCTCGGTGCTAGCCTCTCAATTCGCGGGATAGACTGCCAAACGAACTCAGACAGGGGGGAAGACAAAATTGGTCCCTCGTGTCGTTAACTGCATACAACCAGCGTCGCATGCATGGGTTTTTTCTTGACAGTGAACTTTCCACTTTGCCAAAAATTATACTGAGTAATTTTGCCTCGTCACTCAATATATGGCATCAGACGGATGGAAAACGGATGGAAAGAGATTATTGCAGCTTTCCTTTATGAAATCTCTGTACATGAGATAATTCATACGTGAAGTTAGACTGGCTTCAGACGAATCGACGTTTTCAACATTGAGAGTAAAATCTTCATTTTGTCTCTTATATAGCTTTCACTGAAGGTTTCCAAAACTTCCAGAAGCTATGTCCTGTGACATGATTTTTGCCTTGGATATATAGTGGTAATCGTGATGCACACTTTTCTGTGGTCAATTCTAATGCGCACTGGCCATTTCTCTCGTCAACAACACGTGACTCGTAGTGCGCAGTTGTCCCAATCATTTAATATACATATCCTTCATAAACTAATATATATATTCAATATGATATATTAACACACACTGCGTCACGAACGTCTGTCTACTAAAGAGATCTTAGGTGACCGATACTGGAATTTCACATGATAATATGAAAAATAACAAAACTCGGATTACTTCAATTAGTTTTGTTAGCGGTTTATTAAAACGAAATAAAATATAATTTCTGTCCCTCATTTCCTGTGACAACCCCCTTCTTAAAATTGATTGGAGCTCACAGAGTGGAAATCAAATAGGAACAAAAAAAATTTTATTTCACACGATAGTCCCCACAGGAATTATATGCACATCTGTGGAGAGACTATCTTCTCTCTTGTTTATATCGCGGTTATGGCATGCCGGGATAATGCATCGGCACCCGAATTTTCTCTGCCCGCGATGTGTTCGACAACGAAGCTATACTCCTGTAGCAGGAGTGTCCATCTAGTTAGCCTAGCGTTATCGTACATGCTAGTGCGCAGATATGTCAGCGGCTTATGATCGCACTGCAGGATGAATGGTTTAGAGTACAGATAAGCACTAAATTTCTTGAGTGCCCATACGATTGCTAAGCACTCTTTTTCAATCGTAGAATACCGTGTCTCACGATCTAACAGTTTCTTAGACGCGTATGCTACCGGTAGGTATTCGTCATCTGTCTCTTGGAGAAGTATGGCACCGAGGCCTTCGTCTGATGCGTCGGTCCTGACAATAAATCTCTTGTCAAAGTCTGGTAACTGTAGGACGGGTTTACTGGTCAAGATGTCCTTCACTTTTTCGAGGGCGGTGCTACACTCTGCCGTCCATCGTATTTTCGTGGGTTGTTTGTTTCCAGTTAAGTCCGTCAGTGGTTTAAGAAGCGTACTGAAGTTTGGGACAAATTTTCGGTAGTACCCCACTAGCCCCAAAACTGCCCTGACCTGTTTCTTTGTAGTCGGTAAGGTCATGTCACGAATGGCTGCAGTTAAGTCTAGATTAGGGCCTATTTGTCCGTCACTTATGATATGGCCAAGAAATTCAATCTCTCGAAAGCCCGCGCGTACTTTGGAGGGTTTCACGGTCAATCTATGGCGCTCGAGAATGTCAAGTAGACCACCCACTGAGGATAAATGTTGGTCCCATGTTCCTGTTGCTACCAGTATGTCATCAAAGAAATTCAATGCGTCAACGCTCTCTAACGGTAATTTTCGCATGAAGCGCGCGAATGTTGCGGGTGCGTTCGCTAGTCCGAACGGTAGTCGGCAAAACTGAAATAAGCCTAGCGGGGTTGGAAATGCTGTTTTTGGTCTGTCGTCAATAGCAACCGACAGTTGCCAGTACCCTTTGCACATGTCAAACTTCGAAAAGTAATGTGCCTTAGTTAGTTTTGCGAATAATTCGTCCTGATTTGGAATGGGTTCCGCATCGAATTCAGTTATCTCATTTAACTGTCTGTAGTCCACACAAAAACGAAGCGTACCGTCTTTCTTTTTAACTAAGACGACCGGTGATGAATATGGGGAGATTGACTGTTCAATCACGCCCTGTTTTTGCATTTCACGCACCTGTTCTGCTATGTACTTTGTGCTCTCATATTTCTGTGGGTACTGTTTTAAGCGTATCGGTTTGTCACTTAAAAGTTTGATGCGGTGTTCAACCAAATCTGAGTGGCCCGGTTGGTCGGTGAATATGCGCGCGTGTCTGTGTAAGAGCTTTGACATTGCGTCGCGCTGTTCGACCGTTAAGTTTGAGTCAATCTCGACTTGATCGACTGTAACTGCGGAGTTAGGCTGGGTTTCGGCGGACATCATGTCTGTCCTGAAATTGGAGTCTTCCAATTGTATCAGTGCGACATTCACGTTTTGTATCTGTTCGTCGCTGCGTTCATAGTAACGCTTGAGCATATTTATGTGATAGATTTTCTGCTTATTTCCTATCTGTATGCTGTAGTCGTTCTGCTTCACACGCTTAATAACGCGGTAGGGTCCACGCCAGTGCATTTGCATGCGGTTGTTATGCGTGGGCCGCAAGAGTAACACGAGCTGACCTGGTTCGAGGTCACGTTCCACAGCAGTACGGTCAAAATTTCGCTTGTATCGGGGTTGTTTTTCGCGAATGTTTTCCTGTGCTAAGTGACATGTCTCGGTCAGACGTTGACGTAGTTCGGCTACGTACGTGTGAACATCTTTACCATCGGTCACAGTGTCTCCCTTGACCCATGTTTCTTTTATTAGCTTAAGGGGACCACGAGGTTGTCTGCCGTATAGTAGTTGGAACGGTGAATAGCCCGTACTCTCTTGTGGGAGTTCGCGATACGCGAAGAGTAATGGTGCTAGAAAACGTGGCCACTGGTCGGGTTGTTCCGAGGCCATTTTAATTAACATTTTCTTTATTGTACCGTTGAAACGTTCAACGGCACCATTAGACTGAGCGTGATATGGTGATGAGAACAACTGTTTACACGCCAGTAGACGCATTGTTTCAGCCATCATTGCTGAGGTGAATTGAGTGCCCTGGTCACTCAATATTTCTCGAGGTACACCAGTACGAGAAAATACGTCTATTAAAGCGTCTGCGACTTCGATCGCTGTGATGCCCTTTAATGCGACTGCTTCTGGATATCGTGTTGCAAAATCCACGATTGTTAGGATATAGCGATATCCTCCCTCGGCCGCGGGAATGATTGGGCCAATAATGTCTACTGCGACTTTTAGGAATGGTTCCTCTACTGTTGGTACTATCTCGAGGGGAACTCGACTGACACGCCCTCGGTCAATATGTTGTTGACACTGCGTACATGTACGAACGTACGAGCGAACATCCCTACTCAGGCCTGGCCAAAAAAAATCTTCACGAATCCGTAGTTCAGTGCGACGTGCGCCCTGATGTCCGGACATGATTGAGTCGTGTGCAAAGCTAAGAATCAGCGGTCTGAGTGGTGTAGGGGTAAATAAACACGTGGTGCTTCTAGTATCATTTTCCTTATAGTCGGTGCGCCGAAACGCTAGTCCGTCCTTCAGGAAATACGTTATTGTTGCGTACTTGCTGGACGTAATAGTGTTTTTCCGTGCCAGCTTTAGCATTGCGGACAAGCTTTTGTCCTCCTGCTGCAGGTGACTGAGTTGACTTGGGGTCAACTGCGGAAATGTATTCTCGACTATCTTTAGAGCTGGGGGTCCTTGTTTACTACGTTCCCGTTGTGCTCTAGTGGTTACGGGGAGAACAGGATAGATGCCATCAGTGTGTGCGTCACACTGTCCGGGCGATAGTATGAATCCGAACTGCATGTCTCTTATCACTGCGGCGGTGACTGTACCGGAAAATACGGGTGACGTAACATGTACAGTGGCTCTTGGACATGTACTAAGGTGTCCCATAACACATCGAATGCGGACACTACCTCTTAGATACTGTTCTGGGCGTACAAGTTTAGCATTTATGCAGCTTATGGACGCGCCTGTATCGACCAGTATTTTGACTCTTTTTCCGTTTACTGTAGCTTGTTGGGTCCTTAGAGTTGCACCTGTTTCAGTGCATACTTTTACATCACGTGGACTGGGACAGTTCTTAGAACTATGCCCCTTCCCTTTGCAAGTGTAACATGTCATAGGCGGGGAGTCACGTGTGTGACGTCGTACGTCTTGTGACTTAGTATATGTCCGTTGTACCGGTTCGGGTTTTTCCGATTTCGTCATTGGTCGGTTCGGTTTCGGTGTATACTTCTGCCGATTTGTAGGAGGAGGGCGTGGTGCGCTCCTCGTAATTACCGGATCAGGGTAATCATTATACGTGTCTGCTAACTTCAACATATCACCGAAGTTAGTCGGGGGATTTCGCTGCAAATATGTCGTCATTGCAGGCGGAGCAATATGGAGAAATTGATCTCTTAATATCAAATCAAATAGACCCTCATATGTCTTCCTGATGTCTGTCAAATCAATCCATCTATCAAGATAATGGCGTAACCGGGTACCGAAGGCTTGCATGGTGTCATTAGCTTTGGGTATGGCCCTCCTAAACATTTTTCGAAAGCCTTCTGCTGTACATTGAAAAGTACGCATCAAACCCGTTTTGAGATCTGCATAAGTAATAGCGGGATCGCGCGTTAGATCAGTAAATGCGCGCGAGCTTTCACCTTGGAGTATTTGACCGAGTTGTTGTTTCTTTTCAATGTCAGTGTAATTAAAGTTGGCAATGAAACTGTCAAAGCGTGTCAAAAACTCGTCAATCGTCTCGACTTCAGGGTTAAAGAAAGCTAGCCGTGTACGGGGTTTATTTAATTCGGCCTGTTGCTTAGCAGTCCCATCTAACAACTTCTCTCTAGCTGTTACCTCTTGCTTAGCTAATTCAAGCTGTTCCTGATGTGCTCTAGCTTTTAACTTAAGCTTTTTCTCTTCTACTTCCTGCCTTTTATCTTCTAAATCCCTAGCTGACTGAATCTTTAACAACTCTATTTCTCTCATATCTTGGATTTCTTTCTCTTTAAAATCTCTCGCCTCTTTCGCTCTTCTTTCCTCTAGCTCTCTCAGGTCTTTCATCTCTAGCTGTTTAGCTAACTGTCTCTTATCTTCTAGCTCTATAGCCTCTTTCGATCTTTTTTCCTCTAGCTCTCTCGCCTCTTTCGATCTTTTTTCCTCTAACTCTCTCAAAGTTTGCATCTCTAGATCCTTAGCTACCTGTCTCTTTTCTTCTAGCTCATTTTTCTTATCCTCTAGCTCTCTCGCCTCTTTCGCCTCATTTTCTTTCACAACATACCATTTAGCTATCTCCTCATCCACGTATTTCTTTAACTCGGCTTTTTCATACCCGAATTCTCTGCCCATAGCCATGAGTTCTTTCTTTATGTTTACTAGCTCGGCCATTTTTAAAATTGCTAGTTATCACGAGTATGGATAAAGTGACTTAGAATATTCGCGGGATTTTGACCTCTGTCGGTCACAAGTGGTGCAACGGTGTGCGTATGAACACCAGCCACCACGTGATTAGGATTATGACAAACACGAATAAAAGAAATCCTAATCGCAAATTTGCAAAGTTAGCAAAACAACAGTTGCTAATGTAGCGTACAAAATATCGATCTATGTACGTCTAAACACGAGTCGGTACGCGTTAACGATAATAGCGTAAAGATTATAAAACTTATTTCAATACAATAATAAGTCTTATCAAAATCCAGTTCACCTAAGTCTCAATAGCAAAGCCCTAACATGCAATAAACAATGCATAATGGTGATGAGATAGAAAAGCAGGAAAGAGATGACACTTTCTTACAACAACACAATTTACCTTGTCAGATCACGGTCAGTGGTCACCAGATGTTTACAAAACGGGAGGCTCGTTACAAGCCGACCTCGAGCTGAAGTTAGAGATGCAAGGGGTGAAGTCTAATTTTGGCCTGCTCCGGTGCACCTCCAAGAAAAGCCCGGTGACGTATGCCAGTACTACGTCGCGTCAAGTTGTTACATAGACACACATGACATACTCCATTGATGTTTGGGTGGGGCCCACTTTATTAATGTCATGCCAAGGAACGTTTTATTGGCGGTGTGTGTTGTGAGTGTGTATCATAAATGTGAATAAATGGACGAACAGACGAACGGTGCAAAACAATAGTACAAATTCTTTCGTCCCTCTCAAAAATTATGAATAACAAGAGAGTTGAAAGATGTTTAAATCAGGTTATTTATTTCCCGATTTAAAAGGGGCACTACTCTTTCGCACAGTGATTAATCATTCATTCAACTTTCCAATGTCATACACTCTGTGGGAAATAAGGGGAGATGAAAATGATGAAATTCAAAATATAAAATAAAGATTAATTACACAATTCTTATGCGGCAAATGGGGCCGCTTTAACAATAGTTCACATGTAAAATAAGCATTACTTTTAACATTAGAGTTCTTATTTTGCAAACGATATAATAGTGTTCATTTTCTTAGAGTTCTAGAGTTAAGTATGTGCGCGTTAGCCGTGCTAATTATTACTCACTATTAATGTCAGAGTTCCAAGGAGATGACGTAATCTCACACGTCACTTATAAGCGGCACTTCAAAGTGAAGATCACGGCGCAATTGAGGCGTCGCATTACAGGTGAAGATTCTGCAGAATCTAGGCACCTCTTTCAGATTATCACTGGGGAGAAATCTGAAATTTAGCTGACTGTTGTCAGCCTCGATAATTGTCGTTGTATCGGTTGTCGTGGAAACGGACATCCCAACGACGTTTAGCATTATCGGGTGGAGTCGTCCAGTGGGATGTGTCGTCGCATCACATTGAGCGTAGAAATCCGGATATCTGTAAGAAATCTCGGTGCTAGCCTCTCAATTCGCGGGATAGACTGCCAAACGAACTCAGACAGGGGGGAAGACAAAATTGGTCCCTCGTGTCGTTAACTGCATACAACCAGCGTCGCATGCATGGGTTTTTTCTTGACAGTGAACTTTCCACTTTGCCAAAAATTATACTGAGTAATTTTGCCTCGTCACTCAATATATGGCATCAGACGGATGGAAAACGGATGGAAAGAGATTATTGCAGCTTTCCTTTATGAAATCTCTGTACATGAGATAATTCATACGTGAAGTTAGACTGGCTTCAGACGAATCGACGTTTTCAACATTGAGAGTAAAATCTTCATTTTGTCTCTTATATAGCTTTCACTGAAGGTTTCCAAAACTTCCAGAAGCTATGTCCTGTGACATGATTTTTGCCTTGGATATATAGTGGTAATCGTGATGCACACTTTTCTGTGGTCAATTCTAATGCGCACTGGCCATTTCTCTCGTCAACAACACGTGACTCGTAGTGCGCAGTTGTCCCAATCATTTAATATACATATCCTTCATAAACTAATATATATATTCAATATGATATATTAACACACACTGCGTCACGAACGTCTGTCTACTAAAGAGATCTTAGGTGACCGATACTGGAATTTCACATGATAATATGAAAAATAACAAAACTCGGATTACTTCAATTAGTTTTGTTAGCGGTTTATTAAAACGAAATAAAATATAATTTCTGTCCCTCATTTCCTGTGACAACATACTTCACATTAAGCCTGCTGAATAAATTTGTGTGATAACCAGTAGTTATAATGATTGTGTCTAGGAGAGGGACAGATCTATGGTCATTTGTAGTGAACTCATGGTAAACGTGACTACTTTTCATCAGACAGCAATATGCAAAAATTGTGACAACTGTTACAACTTCACACCAGCATATGGGCATTGTCCCTGGGCCTGTAAAATGACAAAGAGTACCTGTGGCCATTATGTATGCCGTATTCGCAAACAGCAAGTCTCAAAAGTTGAGTCACGGCACACACTCAGTTATAAGCTGAGAATCGAGTTTATTAAGTGAATGTACAACAATTATGAATTATTTACCAATCTTGTCAAGATGTGAACATTGGTATATGATGCCTAGAAGAAAAGACATCAAAACTTTTGATTTTTATAAAAGGAAGTAACACATCCTGTCTATTGAAATTTAAAATGAAAATAAATGAGTGCATAATAAATAAACCAGTCAATAAAAATAAATAGATATACAAGACAAACCTATTAAAAAAAAAACAAGTAAGAAAATGGATAAGCATATTAGTTCGGCACTTTAATAAATACATGTGTTACACACATAAAAACTAGTGGAATATGTCTGTGCTTGTGTTTTATTATGTGTAAACATGAATGACTAAGTATTTTAGGTTACTAGTGGTTTGAGATCATGCATGACGTCACATACAAACCAGGTATTAGGAGAATGGAAATCCAGTGAAATAGAATTACATACCAAGTACCATAAACAACAATTTTATTAAAAATGCCCCTCCCCCAATAAAAGAATTAAAAAAACTAAAAAGCAATGAATTAACTAATTAATATAACTGCTTGAAAAATATTAACGAAAAAAAAAGTAGAAATGGCAGTGACATTGACAATGACATCAAGATTACGTCATTCTTATATATGCCGCCATTATTAAAAAGACTTTGAAATATAATTAAAGACCGTAAATTAAACTAATTTGTTCGTCTACGCCATGAGAACAGTACTAATTTTTTTTCTTCACGTCACCGTGTCAATGTAGTATGTAGCCAAGAATGAACTATAAAACAGTAACTATAAGTGACGTGCATTTCAAATGGATAACAATCGTCACAGGTGGGGTAACAGGGTTTTGAACCGCATGTGATGGTGTCTCCAGAACATCTCGCTCTTAGCCGCTTGTGACCTATATAAGTCCCATGAATAACATTGGAGACAATAATTGAAAATGTGAGGAAATAATTATACTAAATTATCACCAACGGGAACAGAGGCCAACAAAGGCAAAAATGCTTTACTATTCCTAAACAAGACAAATTTTTACTTATTTTTCCTTATTTGTGATTTCAAATTTAATCAGGAAAATGTAACAGAAGACGATATTGTTATGAATGTATTAGTTCTTTGGACTGATATGTTTTCAGTGACTGGAAAAAAATAAGGCACTGAAAGGTTTTTTAAAAAGTTCTTTATTAATAAATATATTTACAATTGGACAGTAGTCAGAGAAGACGTAAGTACCTATTTCACGATTAAATTATTTAACCGCAAAGTTTTCTAAACAAACATTTATAATATTCATCTTGAACACATTCACAGACACGTACAAATCACGAAACGTAAGGACAAAAATCCAAATCAGTGGTTCTATTAAAGCACAAACAATTTATAATAATAAACTCGAACGTGGATAAGTTATAACCATAGAGACTAATGTTTGAAGGACAAACTAATAAAAAACACAAAAGTGAATGACACCAGAATTCTGATCGTTAAAAAGAAGAAAGCTGATAAACAGCTATATACAGAAAGGTCAGACATATTTGCAATGTGGTCAATAAAGAAACAGACATTTTTTCTTTCCCACTCGTGTCTTTAGGTAGAAAGTCTGAGAATCGAACTCCTCGACTGAAATTCAAAACATAGCTCTCGTCCATTTCGGGGGCGCTCATCAATAAATTCTGGTACTTCCGGTCCTGCGCAGGCTCTGTAAAAGTCAAATTGACTGTCGCTGAAAAGAATTGAAAACCTCCCATAAGTTCCATCAAGAGCACGTGATCTACAGCGGTCCTGTGCAACTTTCCAAACAGACGGTTGTAGAAAGCCCAAAGTCCGTCAGTGCCGTTGCGAACGACCTCGATGTCTCCAAAAATCCTGTTTCCGTATTTCCCGACAAAAATTTCTGGCTCACCAAACCCGCCTGGAATGGTGTGATTTAGTGGTGGCTGTGATGTGGAGTTCACCCACGGCTGTGGAAACTTGCAGGCGTTGTTCACATTTTGCCACGGTGGTTCCTCTCCCAAGACGAGGTCTATGATGAAGAGTAAGATCTGATCGATTGTTTTTCCAATGTCACCTGGTCCACTGACGCTGATGAAGACCGCCAACTCCAAATTCGGAACGAAGGCGAGGAAAGTGGTGTAGGCAAAATGTCCACCTGAGTGCCAGACGACCTTGTAACCTGCAAACATGAAGACACCGTTTAGTAACACTACACAGTGAACAGAATGCTAAGTGAACGCTGATGAGATGGTATTGTTAGTTTTCTTAAAGAGTGTGTTTCAAGATTTATTTTGATAAGCACGCATAACTGCACACAACTACGCATATATCCATTTATAATAAATATACAACTATACATATATTCACAAATACAAAAAGTGTGTTTATTATTTGTCTAAAGTGCATGATGGAAGTACAAAGTTTGTTGATGGCCTGAACGCGCGTATGTTTTCGCCATGTAAAATTACTTTTGATGACGTCAGTCGCACGCTATGGGGGTGGGGGTGGGGGTGGGGGAATGCAATTAAAAATTGCAAGAAATATGAAGTTCAGTTTTATTTTATAATATCTCCAATGTGTTTGTATGTAAATATTTGTGTGCTAAAATTATATGCTGGCAGTTATCATCGTTCGGCTTTTGTTTGGTCTTTTTTTTCCCCTTAAATTTATTATTGTCACATTGCTATTTTGTTTAAGCATAAGTGGCTACGTCAGTTTGTTAAATGGCAGAGCAAGATGAATTTTGTTTATAACATGGGCATAAACTACATTTGTTTGTATTTAAATTGTGTTCACACCTTGATATTCACTGATTACCCATCCGTACCCGTAACCCATATTGGTCCACGTGACCGGAAAAGTGGGTTTCTTGATTATCTCGCTAATTTCCCATTTCGGCATCAAGGGCACATAAGACGTATATGTTGCTTCCAGCCATTCGTGGTTTAAGAGTTGTCTCTCTTCGAGCTGACCATTCTGCAGGTGTAACTTCAGCCATTTTGCCATGTCGTCTGCAGAGGATGCAATGGCGCCTGCTGGCTCCTGTGGATTCAGGCTGACATAAAAGAAAAACGCGTTTATGATCGCCAAGTGATAGGAACCAATCTTTAATGATCGTAATCTCATTGAAACTTTTAGGCACTCACATACCAAACCACAGGTAGATATGCACGGCACACGCAACACCTTGTACATATGTTCGATGTACGTAGGTATACTTTATATATTAACAAATAAAATGAAGTAAACGAGAGAGGTAAACGGATAAATGAAATAATACCTGTTCGGTAGCGTTATCTCCCCTTGAGCAACATCTACATGGCTACTTTTTGAAACAGTTCGCTGTCATGAAGTATAAGTTTTGATCGTGTTATTGAACGTATTTTAAGGTTTGAATTTCGCTGAAAATAATTCGCGAAAACTACTGTTCATTAATTTAATTTATTACCTATCACATATTTAACGTGTAAGATAATATTCTGTGTGTAAATATGATGTCATCTTACTATCTGTCATATGTTGTCAGCATCATATTTAACATTTGGTTTTTAATATGCCGGAATTAAGTGCGAGGTCAAAAAAGTAAAGTCTCAAAATTCAGTATATTTCAATAACTTACCACAACCATAGTTACAGGGTGAAATAATGAGTACAGATGAAAACAAATAACCATCAAAGACTCAAGTACTTTTAAACAGCACCGATCAGCCTTAATTTATTTCCCTAAGATAAAAGGAGCAATGATATTACGAGTGCAATTATGACCTAAGAAAAATCTTAGATACAAGATGGATAAATATTATGAATGCAATTATGACAAAATTTTAAAGCTTTGCATACATCTCACCATTGTATCTAGTTTTAATAATCAATTTAGCATTACACTATTTAATTTATGTTGCTTACAGGAGGAGATAATACCTACATATTAGCTTGAGATTAGCCAAAACATGCCATTAGAAAAGTCTCGGTTATTTCTCACCCATATATGGATGGATCAGAGGCAACGAGGTCTTCTCTAACCCGAACGTATGGTAGGGCAAAGTTGTCAGCATTCACATTTATCGTCTTGCCAATAATCCGGCTGTCGCTCATCCCCAGTGGCTGAAAGATGCGTTTTAAAACGAGGTCCTCCCAGCTAGCGTTGCCCAACACCTCTGCCACATATCCGGCTAACGTGTACATCCAGTTATTGTAATCCATTTTGTCACGGAATTGTCCACTCATGGGAAAGTATCGAAGACGCCTGTAGAGAAAAAAAATATGTAGATACAGCTTTCTGCAGTCCTAATCACGTGAACTTTAGTTTTTAAATACCCGATAAGTTAACTTTGCAGACCGCTGCAGGTTTTGTTGCTAAATGGCAAATGAACGGATGACCCCATTGATAAATTCCCGGATAAAATTGGCAAATTCCGGGTTGAAATTGACAAATGTCCGAATCAAATTGGCAAATGCTCGGATGAAACGCATTATCAGTTTGCCGTGTGACTATTTATTATTGTCTTCTGCAAGAACTAAGTTGCAGATTTAGCATTTAAAATGCAATTTTATTGGATGTTTTATAGGAAAATCATTTCTATCTGCACCTGGAAAATGGGCGGAAGTTATCGCTAACATGTCCACCAATCTAATCAAACACTGAAAAAGGAAGAGCTGCAAAAGACACAATCAGATTTTGGCAGATATCCTTTGCAAACTAAAAGCGTTAACCTGTTTTCTGTTTGCGTGACTGATAAATCACCAAGGACACTGAAATAGTAATACGGCTTACAATGTTCAATAATTCATCATGGATCCAAATACTCAATGATCCAGTCAAAGTTAACACTACTCAGGAATAGATCGCGGCTCACAGTACTCACTGTTACGTTTCCAGTATTTATTTAAAGACCCTGCTTAGAATAATTAAAAGACTTTAAATATAATTAATTCTTCCTCTCATATTCTACGCAGACTGGTTGCTCAATTTATTATCTGACTAATTAAAAGTGCGTCTTGTAGTTCAGACGACAAATTTACAGACTAATAAACTGCGAACTTTTAGCTAGATTTGAAAACAGTTAAGTCCCTCTAAATTAATATGCACTCGTCATCAATCTTTCTGCTCATCCGCCCCCATTCAAATCTAAGAATTAATCTAATTGGTCTATTGTGCATAGAAATCAACTACTAAGAGGTATTAACAAAGAAAATAAGATTTAATAAAGTTTAACAAATTAACAATAAATCGAATGCAACGCGAATAGTCTTCACTCTGTCTTTACGCGCCTATGCCTGATTTTTGTCAATCTAAATTGCCAGAAAAGTGTTCCCTTGAGATCTGTACACTTGATTTTGCACTTAGCTCTATTCTTGTATCCTTGGTCTCAACACTCAGTCATGCCGATTCGTTCCCTCAGTCCCCCTTTAACGACACACGTGGTGCATAAGGAATGATGTCCCTTTGTTAGTGGCTAGGAACTGGAATTTTTGCAGCATGGCCCTCAGAGTGGATTTCGACACGCTTACACCAATAAGCTAGTGCAGGTGAGGCATGGTGAACATGAACCATGAGCCGACCTTGATTCTCTATGGCGCCGGCTGCCTCTCACGACCCGAGTAAGCTGATGGAATTAGCTAAAATGTGCTCGAAGTGAGGGAGCGGAAGCGTGTGGGTACATATATAGAAAGGTATATTGCGTATCACGTGACTGTTCGCAAAGCATGTGGTTGGTTCGAGAACTGGACAATGGTCCTAAAGTTACATAACATCTTGACCTGTTCTAGAAGCACCTAGAAAAAGGAAGCTTTGAACAAAGGGCCAAGGGTTTCAAATATTCGAATTTGAAGTAAACAAGGCAAGTGGGTCACGAAGTCGGACAATTTTATCAGACTGTGACACCCCCTTGCTTTTGAGGCGTTTATCTTACCAGAGATAAAATGCCTCCTACAAATTATGTATGATAAAATGTAGAAGTCCACAATGAAGAAAAATTTACACAAAAAAAATTTCAACATTCCTAGAAATAAAGTGTGCAACTATATTTCATATTTACAGGAAGGAATCCGTAGGGTTCAGTTAATTGATTAAACGACATTCTATCAGTACCGGCACTTGATGGCATCAAGCACGACTCATGTAATCTGCGCCAACATTCAAAGACCCTTTGATGTAATGAATATTTGCGTCATACTGTGTCAGAAACAAAGACCAACGCATTAAACGGCTGTTCGTAAATTGCGCCTGTCCGAGAAAGGCCAACGGCTGGTGATCGCACTCAATGACAAAGGTTTTTCCGTACAAATAGTTTTCGAACTTTTTTATGGCCCAAACTATTGCAAGACATTCCTTTTCACTGGTGGAATATTTCTGTTCAGTGGTTGTGAGTTTACGGCTTGCATATGCAACTGGGTGTTTGGTGTCATTGTGTTCTTGTAATAACACTGCTCCTAATCCTGTGTTGCTAGCATCAGTCCTTAACAAGAATGGTTTTGTCAGATCTGGCAGTTTAACAACTAAATCTGAAGTCAGTCTAGATTTCAGTGTGTCAAAAGCGTTTTGGCATGCATCAGTCCACACTACCTTTGTAGGCATATTCTTACGTGTCAAGTCAGTCAGAGGACATGCAATGGCCCTAAAATCTGGTACGAATTTTCTGTAGTAGTTAGCAAGACCAAGAAAACTTCTAACTTGTGTTTTTGTTAGCGGTTGTGAAGTGTCCTTAAGTTGTGCTATCTTAGCTTCACTTGGCGACATAGTTCCATGACTCAACTTGTGTCCCAGGAAGTCTAAGGAGAATTGTGCTATTTCACACTTCGTAGGGCGGGCAGTGAGGTTGGCTTGCTTTAATCTGGCTAGCACATCTCGTAAGAGTGTTAAGTGCTCCTCCCATGTCTGGGTGCCTAGAATTAAATCATCCATGAAGTTCTCAACTCCGCGTCCGTACAGTGGTTCTAACAATGACTGCATCATTTTAGAAAAAATGCTTGGAGCGTTTGAAACTCCGAAAGGCATAACTTTCCATGTGTAGTTTCCTACTGGTGTAGTGAAAGCTAGTATGTGTCGATCAGTGTCCTTGACCTTGATTTGCCAAAAACCGCGTGACAAATCTATTTTGGTATAGTAATGAGCGTTAGCTAGCTTAGTGAAGATGAGATCCGGATCAGGAAGAGGTTCGGCACAAAACTCTGTCACTTGATTGAGTTTGCGGTAGTCTACGCAAAAACGGAACGAGTTATCACGTTTTTTAATCAACACGATGGGTGATCCGTAGGCACTGTCAGTCTTCTCTATGACCCCTAGATCTAGCATAGTCTTAATCTCACGTCTAACGTCATCTATCTTGGCGTGTGGCAACGGATACGGCTTCAAACGTATCGGTTTGTTGTCAGTCAGCTTCAGTGAAAATTCTATTAAGTCTGTCAACCCTGGTTTGTCTGTCAGAGTAGATGAGAACTCATTAAGCAATTCATTCACTTCTTTTTTCTGTCTTTCTGTCAAGGCTCCATTTACCCTAACGTCTTTGACAGTTTCGTCCGTCTGTAGAGGACAGTTTGGTAAAGTACCAGTGACGCAATCAGTATCCCCCTCGTCTTCTGTAACTATCGTCGCTATGACAAAATCAGCTTGAGTGGTTTGATCCTCACGGCTTATGTACTTTTTGAGTAGGTTAACATGAAAGATTTTCTCTCTCTTTCCTGTCTGCACCTTATAGTTCAGTCCCCCTAGCTTGGCGGTAACTACAAAGGGCCCCTTCCATTTCATCTGAAGTTTGTTATGTGCTTCAGGAAGCAACAGTAACACTTTGTCATTAACTTCAAATTCTCTAGGTTTGGTGTGCTTATTGTAATATTCTGCCTGTCTAGACTGAGCTATCGTCAAGTTTTCCCGTGCTATCTTGCCTATAGTTTCAAGACGGTTTCTTAAGTCAGTGACGTATGTATAAGTTGTCTTAACTTCGTCATCTGTCTTTTCATCAGTCCAAAGTGCCTTCAAAATCATCATCGGTCCGCGTACAGTACGTCCGTAAAGTAGCTTAAATGGTGAAAATCCGGTGGAAGATTGTGGCACCTCCCTATATGCAAATAGTAGGGCAGGGATGTATCTGTCCCAGTCTTTCGGTTTATCTGTGGCGAGCTTTTTAAGTGCTGTTTTTAATGTCCCATTGTATTTTTCAATCAGACCATTTGCCTGGGGGTGGTATGGTGTGCAAGTAAGATGTTTGATGGAAAGTAAACGATTTACTTCCTTCATTACGTTGCCTATGAATTGACTCCCCTGATCCGTCAAAATTTCAGTAGGAATTCCAACACGACTCCAAAGACCGAAAAGGGCTTCGGCGACAGTTTCAGTATCAATATTTTTCAATGGTACTGCGTCGGCGAATCTTGTTGCGTAATCAATAGTGGTCAGCACGTATCGATTACCTCTCGTTGATGTGGGTATTATAGGCCCAATCAAATCCAATGCTACGCGCTTGTAGGGTTCACTGATCAGTTCAGGCTCTCCTAACGGTGCGGGTCTGATTGAATTTTTAGACTGTGTTCTCTGGCATGTGTCGCAACTTAACACGAATCTACGGATATCGGCAGTGATGTCCGGCCAATAA
Organism: Sinotaia quadrata; assembly: GCA_028829895.1. NCBI lineage: Eukaryota > Metazoa > Mollusca > Gastropoda > Architaenioglossa > Viviparidae > Sinotaia > Sinotaia quadrata. Next base: position 27,288,438 of record CM054183.1, on the reverse strand, counting down.
AACTCACTTGTAATACGACTAGTTGTTTTTTGTACACCCATGTGTGCACCAAAAAGACTCTCATGACCTAATCGTAATACGTCATTTCGTTTGGTTTGTGGAACGACTAATTGTTTCCGAAATTCGTCTCCCACTTTCGAATAGCGGTACAATAAACCCTTTTTCAGAATAATGCACGCTTTCTTATTCGAATCGTCAGTGTTGACGTCACTAACAAGTACAGCTTGTCTGCGTAACTTGTCTAGTGTTTCGTCCTCAGCTTGTAATATTTTAATCTCGCTAACTGTTGCTTTATCTACGGCTGGTGCGGCAGACATCGGTGCAGTTACAGATTTGTCTTTACTACTCGCTGCTCTGGTTACAGCGTTAACCAGTGGTGGTTCAGTTGAAGTTTGTTTTTTGCACGGCAAAACATACTTGCAACCAAGGATCACGTCATGCGGTGAGTTTTCCATAACTGCCGCTTTGACTGTTCCTTCTACAAAGTCTGAAACAATCGAGACTTCAGCTACTGGTAAAATGTCTTGTTCGCCGTTTGCAAAGGTGACAGAGATTGTCTCCCCTGTGTAGTCGGTACGGTTAACTAATGATGCATTTACAATAGCGTCTAGCTCACACCCTGTATCAAGCAAAGCGATTGTATCGTGACCGTTTGCCTGTACTGGTGTTCGATTCGACTTTTCTGTTTTAGGTGTATGACTTTCTACTGCGTAAACTTTAGCTGTTTTCTTTTCAGGACATGTTCGTGAAAAATGGCCACTATCACCACAAGTGTAACATGCAAGATTCTTTTTATCTTTCTGTTTGTCGGACTTGTTTTTAGTGTCGGGTTTAGATGTTTTATCATCACGCTCATTAGGTGCCTTCCCGTCATTTTTCTTATCCTTTCGAGTCTGCGGTTCGTTCGGTCGAGACTTGTTGTTCGCGTGTGCGTTCGAGAATTGAGAATGTGCGTCATCAAAGCGATCGGCGGCGTTGCCTATCTCCTCTAGCGTAGATTTTTCCCTTATTGCTAAGTGAATCAGTAGATCTGATTTGTATGACCCGAGAATATGGTCTTTTACCATTTCATCCCTAAGACCTGCGTACGTCTGTGGAGTTTCGGCTAGATCTATCCATCTTTGGAACAAGTCAGCTACGCGTCGTATGTACTGTGCGTGCGTCTCTGAACTGGCTTTAGTGGCCTGTTTAAACTTACGTCGGTATGTATCTGCTGTGAGTTTGTAACGTTTCAATAATGCGGCCTTGACTGTGTCGTAATTATCTGACTCAGAATCGCTAAGCTTATTGAACTCGTTTTTCGCACTGCCCTGCAATAATCCCGATAAATTTATCGCCCAATGTTCCGCTGGAATGCTTGTTGCTCTGGCTAACTTTTCAAACGTTTTTAAATACGCGTCTATTTGATCTTTGTTCTCATCAAATGGGACCATATTTATCTTTGGAATGATATTTTCAATTCTACTGTGATTATTTCCATCGCTAGAACGCGAATCACCACTGCTTCGGCGGTCACGGTTCGGATTAGTAACTTCTAGTTTCTTTACTTCCCATTCTAACCGTTTTATTTCCGCGTCTGCGGCGATGCGTTTGGCTTCTGTGTCCGCTGCGATACGTTTTGTTTCGATGTCGGCTAGTCTTTCAGCCTCTAATTTTTTTGCTTCGCGGGCAGCTAACCGTTCTTCCCTTTCTATCTCTTGTCTCTCTTTTTCCGCTTTTTCCGCTTTCTCTAGCTCAGTTTTAATGTAGCTAGTCAGTTCGTCACCCTGGTATCCTATCATGATACCGGTTTCTTTCAGGTCTTCGATAACCTGTTTGCGATCCATTTTACTGTCTTAGCGCGCTGGCTACAATAAGAATGTATCTCGTGAATTGTGTGTTTTAACCGTCGGCGATAACTCCGCTTATCCCGAAAATAACTTTTAGGCTACAACCTTACAAAAATTATTTAATTTACTCAGAACACCTTCCGAAATAAATTACGCGTTAACTCTTTACACGTTTCACCTGCTTGTCACAGTGTCCGCTGTTCCAAGACTTCCGTAATGTCACGGCTCCTACCATACAACATTACACATTATATCTAGCACCCTAAATATAATAGTCCGAAGTCTGTTACTACCGATAACTCTCCTAGCTGGCGGTATAACCTTCGACTCCTCACAATGAAGTACTCAGTAACACAATACTAAATAAATCATTCACTTAATCAATATTAAACACTTAACTACGCTTAAACATATTAACATTGATTAAACATGCACGCTACTCTGCAAAAGAATACATGCACATGTCACAACAAAAGCAAAGAAAATCAGTGATACAAAAATCAAAAGAACAATTGGCAATTCTGTTCGTTCGTTCGTTTCTAGGTTATGATGCGCCCTATGTATAAAAATGTTACAATTTACAATTTAATACATATCAATCCCGCGACGACCCACACTTGTTACGTTTCCAGTATTTATTTAAAGACCCTGCTTAGAATAATTAAAAGACTTTAAATATAATTAATTCTTCCTCTCATATTCTACGCAGACTGGTTGCTCAATTTATTATCTGACTAATTAAAAGTGCGTCTTGTAGTTCAGACGACAAATTTACAGACTAATAAACTGCGAACTTTTAGCTAGATTTGAAAACAGTTAAGTCCCTCTAAATTAATATGCACTCGTCATCAATCTTTCTGCTCATCCGCCCCCATTCAAATCTAAGAATTAATCTAATTGGTCTATTGTGCATAGAAATCAACTACTAAGAGGTATTAACAAAGAAAATAAGATTTAATAAAGTTTAACAAATTAACAATAAATCGAATGCAACGCGAATAGTCTTCACTCTGTCTTTACGCGCCTATGCCTGATTTTTGTCAATCTAAATTGCCAGAAAAGTGTTCCCTTGAGATCTGTACACTTGATTTTGCACTTAGCTCTATTCTTGTATCCTTGGTCTCAACACTCAGTCATGCCGATTCGTTCCCTCAGTCCCCCTTTAACGACACACGTGGTGCATAAGGAATGATGTCCCTTTGTTAGTGGCTAGGAACTGGAATTTTTGCAGCATGGCCCTCAGAGTGGATTTCGACACGCTTACACCAATAAGCTAGTGCAGGTGAGGCATGGTGAACATGAACCATGAGCCGACCTTGATTCTCTATGGCGCCGGCTGCCTCTCACGACCCGAGTAAGCTGATGGAATTAGCTAAAATGTGCTCGAAGTGAGGGAGCGGAAGCGTGTGGGTACATATATAGAAAGGTATATTGCGTATCACGTGACTGTTCGCAAAGCATGTGGTTGGTTCGAGAACTGGACAATGGTCCTAAAGTTACATAACATCTTGACCTGTTCTAGAAGCACCTAGAAAAAGGAAGCTTTGAACAAAGGGCCAAGGGTTTCAAATATTCGAATTTGAAGTAAACAAGGCAAGTGGGTCACGAAGTCGGACAATTTTATCAGACTGTGACACTCACTGACAGAGTCGAAGCTCAATATACTCATTGATAGAATCAGAGCTCACAATACTCACTAATTCAGTAACGGATTCACAATACTCACTAATTCAGTAACGGATTCACAATACTCACTAATTCAGTAACGGATTCACAATGCCCTCATTAGAGACAAGGCTCAAAAATGCTCAATGACAGGGTTCACAAAACGCACCGATCCAGACATGGTTCACAACACTAACTAACCAAATACTGTGTACTGTTCAAAATACTCACTGAGTGAACAAACGGCATTATATCATTTTGTGTCATGAAATACCCTACACTAAATGCATGACCAACAGTACATATCCCGTGATTGAATGAGTCATGCTTTCGGTTACTGCTCAAAATATAATTATAAATTACTCCATTGTAGTCTACAATAAAGGTAAATGAGTCATGCTTTAGGTTACTGCTCAAAATATAATTATAAATTACTCATTGTAGTATACAATAAAGGTAAATGAGATTTGTCTCAAGACTTCATGAAAACAATTTCTATTTCCATTTTGGGACCGCTCTCTAGAATGATATAATCAACGAGTCGAAAACATTGCCAAATTCCTAAGTGCATTTAAAGTAGATGGCACCAGATTGCATGAAAGTATAGAATTTGTAACGATTCTTTGTCACGGGAAGCTGTAACATTCCTGTGTCACTGGAACTTGTAACACTCCTTTGTCACGGGAAGCTGCACCTTTCCTTTGTCACGGTCACTGTGGGTAACAATCAGCACTCTTTGGTTTGGACTTGACAACCTTTGTCACGGTCACTGTGGGTAACAATCAGCACTCTTTGGTTTGGACTTGACAATCTTTTTCGTTCCCACATTAACCACATCTATATACACCCATATGCACACTCACTCATTTACACACACACACACACACACACACACACACACACACACACACACACACACACACACACACACACACACACACACACACACACACACACACGCACACTTAATGTAAAAAAGGAATATAAGTACAAAAGATATTATAGGCATAGTAACTACAAAATATCCTCTGTGAACTTTTTCTTTAAGTTTGCTTTCAAGATTAGATAATATTCCCACAATTACTTGCTTTCTCATGTCCCCCCACCCACTCCCGAGTACATATTCCCTACTGTACTGCTGTCCTCTTTGTCAAGCGGCATATAATAATTTTTGTGATGAAACAAAAGATAAAATGAGATTAAGTAATGAATAATATTTCAAGGAAATAGAAAAACTGAATGCATACAGTCTTCAAGGCTTGTACATGCATGCATATGTGTTTGCTTGCGCGTGCGTGTTTGTGCATAGGCCACTATTTGCTTAACAGTAACATAATACGTGACATTAAATAATTTTAAAATAACAATTTTTGAAAATGAGCAAGAGCAGCTTACATGATCGTAAGACAACAATCGAAACAAACAAAAGATACATTAAAATTTTATTTCTCCTAAAGGGAGATAATTTGAAATTTAGAGTGCGAGTACACTTTTCACTTGATTTGACTGCGAAGGACCACTGACCCCAGCACTGATTGATACAGATCATATGTCCAACAGTTACCCAAATTAGTTGACGCGACAGTTACCCAAATTAGTTGACGGGTGGGATGATCAGCAATGAACAGAAAGACAGTCGGACGGGCAAACTATATAAACAGGTAGGAAGCCTCCACCTACCCTCCCTGAATACCAGTGGAGGAAGGCTCCACGAGAATCATTCAATAACTGAGAACATCTAGAAGATGAAAAGTTTTCACGCAATTCCTGTGGAGCAAAGAAGTTATCGAAACAACAACAACTGATCTACAGGCATATCAACAGACACATGGACTTACATACATGCAACATATACAGAGAGCATAAAAATCAGAGACAGCAGACAGTTACAGAAATAATTTTTTATTTACATGTCGTACTTTGTATATTCTGCCCTGGTCAAGTTTTCAAAGCTAGCGGCCAAGAACGGCAAATTTTGGACGGCCATGCCAGTACGGTGCGTCAGCAGGTCTTTAAGCGTCACGTGTTGCGTCACGTACGCGTCACCCAGCCTGAAGTCATCGCCCAAGATCGTCACCAGTGGTGTGTCCCAGGTGTATCTGCACGGACCATATCATGTTTACATAAGTATTAGTTATTTGATAGTGAGTGAAGTTCTAGGGCCGTCCTTAGGACACATGGGGTATCTGCACGGACCATATCATGTTTACATAAGTATTAGTTATTTGATAGTGAGTGAAGTTCTAGAAAATATCTCATGCATACAGGGCCGTCCTTAGGACATATGGGGTCCTACTCAGCATTGTTTTAACTGAAAATGTGAACACAAATACATAAAAATAAATATAGAATATGGAGTTAATTAAACACATTAATGCAAACTGTAAATAGACTATTACTGGAATAAAAAGTCAACTATAGATAAAATTTTACTGAAATGAGTAAATTAAAGGGTAGAAATTAATAAACTTTGTGGGGCCTCTAAATTTCACGGGGCTTTACACGACCACATATGCTGTGTTTGCCTACAGATGCCCTAGATGACCGAACTTTTCGCAAAGTATGTTTGTGTGTGTATGTGTGTGTGTGTGTGTTGTGTATATATGTGCTGTGTGTTGTGTGTGTATGTGTGTGTGTTGTGTGTATATATGCTGTGTGTTGTGTGTGTGTTGTGTGTATGTGTGTGTTGTGTGTAAGTGTGTGTGTGGTGTGGTGGTCGTGGTGATGGTGGTGGTGTGTGTGCGTGCGTGCGCGCGTGTGTGTGGTGTGGTGGTAGTGATGGTGGTGTGTGTGTGCATGCGTGCGGTGTGTGTGTATGTGTGTATGTGGTGTGGTGGTGGTGTGTGTGTGTGTGTATGTGTGTATGTGTGTGTGTGTGTATGTGTGTATGTGGTGTGGTGGTGGTGTGTGTGTGTGTGTATGTGTGTATGTGTGCGTGTATGTGTGTGTGTGTGCGTGTATGTGTGTGTGTGTATGTGTGTGTGTATGTGTGTGTATGTGTGTGTGTGTGTGTGTGTGTGTGTGTGGTGGTAGTGATGGTGGTGTGTGTGTGTGGTGTGGTGGTAGTGATGGTGGTGGTGTGTGTGTGTGTGGTGTGGTGGTAGTGATGGTGGTGTGTGTGTGTGTGTATGTGTGTGTGTATGTGTGTATGTGTGTATGTGTGTGTGTGTGTATGTGTGTGTGTGTGTGCGTGTGTTTGTGTGTGTGTGTGTGTGTATGTGTGTGTGTATGTGTGTGTATGTGTGTGTATGTGTATGTGTGTGTGTGTGTATGTGTGTATGTGTGTGTGTGTATGTGTGTGTTTGTGCGTGCGTGTGTGTGTGTGTGTGTGTATGTGTGTGTGTGTATGTGTGTGTATGTGTGTGTGTGTGTGTGTGTGTGTGTGTGTGTGTGTGTGTGTGTGTGTGTGTGTGTGTGTGTGTGTGTGTGTGTAAGCATAGAACTAAAAATGGTGTTGTCTATGGTGGAGAAGAAAATGTGAATTACGAATAAGAGGACGGACATCCTAACGGTATATGTAACATCTTATTAATTCTCTTCCTCACTCTCAGGAAATCACTCTTATAATAATTTCGTATCAGTTATTTTCCCTTCAAGTGTAATAATACTTATAAATATGTGAGTTTAATACTGCAAGTTCGATTATTGTAGATTAATCAAAGATTCGACTCTCTTGTACGCTAAAGACTTGAATTGTTTCCAATTACAAAGTTCTAGAAATTCAATGTTATTTATGTTTGAGTGCGCAGTCATTTTTTCTCACAATATTTGACTCAATCTCATTCGCACCTTTTCTTCTTGTCTTAATTCCTTCCCTCTCCTCTTCTCAACTTTTCTGAAGATTTCTGATTGTTTCTTTGAAAGTTAAATAGTTTGCATTATCTGAAGGATTTCTTATTTAGTTAAAGATTAATTTTGATTGCTGCCATAATTAAACCATTTCACATCTCTGGTCTATGTCTTGAAGTCCAGTGACGAAACAGACCACTCCCGGTCAGTCATGGTTTTTAAAAAAGCAGGCATATTAACACATGCTCAAGTCTAGTGGCGAACAACGATCACTCCCGGTCAGTCATGGTTTAAAAAACAAACACGGACATGCTCAAGTCCAGTGACGAACTAAGATCCGTGAAAATAAGTAAGTTATTTCCGTTTCTGTGATAAAATGGAGCGAAAACAGAGTTTAATCACACGGTGATTGGAGTAAACAAGGTTACTCATGTTACTAATTTACATATTCCTGCATGTCAACAGCATAACGTCTTCACTGTTTGCTCTGGAATGTATAGCATTTGATACATGCGAACTATAATGTCTACTGATGTTATAATATCATACCGACCAAAAATTGCTTAGAAGACTTAGCCTTGTGCGTGATGCCATTTTGGTTCTAGTCTACAAAAACTGAATGATGACACCAAAATAAGAAAAAAAATCCAAGCAAATAATGCGATCACAAACACAAAGACACACACAAATCTACACTTACTTTTCTGATTCACTCAAAAGCATTGCCAGGATGGTAGCTGTAAAAGCCTTAGTAACAGAGCCAATGCCGAAAAGCGTTGACGACGTCACATTTTGACCTGACGTCATGTTCACGACACCGAAACCTCTCGTAAGAGTCTCATTGCCCCTGACAACGGCCAGAGTCAGTCCAGGAATATTCTTGCACTCCATGAGCGTGTTAACAAACTCTTCCAGCCCGGATACTTGATCAGGGAAGAAGACCGACCCATGAGTCGAGGACATAACCAGGATGGAGAGGCACACGACCACGCCTTGCATGCTCAAAATAATCAGTCACCAGGATAAACCTGCCCAAACTCTGAACACATCAGATGAGCAGTGTGAAACATCATAGATCTCTGGGAGAATGAAATAAGTAAAGCGAATATCGAATGGTTAAATATATATCAATACTGTCAAGTGTCAAGGCCACAAAGCATTAGCACAATAAAGCCATAACAATGGACAACTTGGAGAAATGTGTACACTTGGCAGGATGTATTTTACTTTTATTAAAACTTTCAAAAATGACCCCTTTTGAAGAACAGAAGCTTGAGGCTATTGATTTACTGTATTGGTTCTTGTACTTTGTGATGTTTCATTCTGTTGTATAATGCACTAAGTCACACACATACAATTATGCCCCATCATCCCTGTCGCAAAATGGCTTATGTAGGCCACACCAACCCTCCTCTAAAAATAAGTTATACGCAAACCTACCCTCTAGAAAGGTGGACCCTTATCCCTGGCTGGAAACATACCTGAATATTCCAGACACTGTAATGAACACCAATTGGAGTACGACTCAACTGCACACAAACAAAGGTGCCAGAAATCTACTTCAACATAATTAGTTGAATGCAAGCTGACCATAAGGGCAACACATATTTTGGCTTCCAGCCGTAATACGTTATAACCATATTGCTAGTTATCAACACAGCAGGAAACTCTCCTCTGTATATATTACTGCTGAAGGTATATGGTTTTGCTTGACTAACTAATATTATATTCACGTTTATCTCTAAACATTAACTATATTTTATATCGTTATATTTCACTTTTGATATTACTTACATGATGATCATGTAAGTAAGAGTGTTCTGTCAGAGAATACATGATGGCAAATTCTTAGCCCATATGTATTTTACTGTCTTTATATATCTACGTGGGACTCTTATTAATGCGCTACACACATACATTGTTTGCTCAGAGATTTAAAAATACAAAGTTAATGATGTGATCGACATCACAAAAATCGAATTATAGATTTCTTAATTACTGCATTTTGATAAAAATATTATAAATTCAATTGAATTTATTTTAATTCGATTTAATCCTTCCTCTGCCAGGCTTTTGAAGCGTGCATTCAGTTCCATTTCATTTCAATATTTATTGTATTTTAAACACTTAAAACTATCTCATTAATCCAATAAAAACAGATTGATAGAATAAAAGTATATACGCTTCAGTATAGATCGCACATATTGTCCACATTATTTATTTTGATTATCAAATACGCTACGTTCACAGTACTAAAGGGGTTAAAATATCAGTAGTTTGCTAATAAACTTAAAAGCGAGAAATAAGTTTACTAAAAGAGGTTCATTTATGTCACTAAAGGGGCTAATTATAACAACATTATTACTGAAAAATATAAAAAGCGATGGATCAGTTCATTAAAGGCATTTCCTTCTGGCACAGAATTGGTTAACGGCATCAACAACTTTATTTGAAACTATTAAAGCCATGGAACTGTCCACAAATAATAATAATTCTTTCAAGTTACAAAAGCGATTAAAGATATAAATATTTTAATAGAACTATATAACAGCGATGAATCGGCCGACAAATAGGTTTCATTCATGGCATAGCAGGACGAGTCGATCCACCACTGCCTACATATTTCAAGAACTGTTTACGGCCTACTGCGCATGCCTGTCGTGGTCTTAATGCCAGATAAGAAGTCTGTGTTGTAGGGAGGTAGATACAGTCAAAATGTCTGTAAGACTGCCATATTTTATCCTCTGCAGACAATGAAAAGCGTGTCAGGTGTTCAACAATTTTCTTTCTTTTTATCTTGCCCGACTTTTAAAAACGCTTTTAAAGCAGATAATGGATCTCGTTCTTGACATGAAAGTGCGTATATGGTATCTTTACAGTTTACACTATTATTTCATTGTATATATGTGTGGTGTGTGTAATGTATGTATGTTCTCTGTAATCTTTTATTAAATCATTTGAGTCTTCAATTCCTGTCTGCAGTCTGTGAATTTTACCAAACCGGAATGGATGTATGAAGAGAGGATTATTATTTTACACAGGAGGTAAAAGACAGATAATAGAGAGGCAGAGAGAAAGAGAGAGAGAGAGAGAGAGAGAGAGAGAGAGAGAGAGAGAGAGAGAGAGAGAGAGAGAGAGAGAGAGAGAAGTTATAATTAGAACTAGGTAGGAGATATAACATTTATAAACTTAACAACATCCTGTAAGTCGCACACTTTTCTGGCGTTATCGGGTGCTTTAGCGAAATATCAAGATGAACAACAGTGACGTTGTCATATGTTAATGTTATATACGTAGTCTGGATAAATTATATGCCCTGAGGTACGTCACGCTTCTTTTTTCTGACATTTTTACACCCCCTCCTCTATTTCGATCTCTCTCCCTCCCTTTGCTGACAGTATATCACGTGCTTACAAACCGCCACTCCCACCAGCCCCTCAAGTCAATGGACTCAGTGACATATAACTTCGAACGGCGTCGTTTGTCTGGAATTGAACAGCATTACTCAGGACGTGAGTGAATGAGTGAGATTTGATTTGTGTTCAGAATTGAACAGAATTACTCAGGACGTGAGTGACTGAGTGAGATTTGATTTGTGTTCAGAATTGAACAGAATTACTCAGGACGTGAATGGCTGAGTGAGATTTGATTTGTGTTCAGAATTGAACAGAATTGCTCAGGACGTGAGTGACTGAGTGAGATTTGATTTGTGTTCAGAATTGAACAGAATTGCTCAGGACGTGAGTGACTGAGTGAGATTTGATTTGTGTTCAGAATTGAACAGAATTGCTCAGGACGTGAGTGACTGAGTGAGATTTGATTTGGGTACTGAGCCAGATTTATGAGCGGATGTGAACTTTTATTGTATTTTACCAGAAAATTGAGAATCCGTTGCAACATCCGTAAAATAAGACATGTCCAATCATATTACATGCTTGCTATGTAAATCAATTGTTAGAATAGTTGATAAAAGTGCTATTTCAAACATAATAGTAGTAAAAATTAATTAAAAACAAATTCTTGAGCGATTATAAAGTTGTCATTAGTATCAAATAAATTAAATGTATAAGTTAAATTCAGTGACAAAATAATTATTTTTGACAAAGTATTTCGCTCATGACAGTGTACATAATGATTCTGGGAAAAGTATTTCGCTCAATACAGTGTACAAAATTATTTTTGGAAAAGTATTTCGCTCAGGACAGTGTACAAAATTATTTTTGGAAAAATGTTTCGCTCATGACAAACAGACCATTGTGATGTGATGACTACTAGTTCAAACATTAAAATATAATTTTATAAAACTAAAAATCGTTGGCGGATGATTGATAGCAATAGATATATAACTACCACAGAATGTTAAATGAATAAAGAGACAATGCAATAGACATATAACTACCACAGAATGTTAAATGAATAAAGAGACAATGCAATAGACATATAACTACCACAGAATGTTAAATGAATAAAGAGACAATGCAATAGACATATAACTACCACAGAATGTTAAATGAATAAAGAGACAATGCAATAGACATATAAGTACCACAGAATGTTAAATGAATAAAGAGACAATGCAATAGACATATAAGTACCACAGAATGTTAAATGAATAAAGAGACAATGCAATGAAAACCCTCTCGACGAAACCCAAATCATGCGAATCTCGAAATGCGCCATTACGGATTAGTTACTATCTCACACACACACACACACACACACACACACACACACACACACACACACGCACGCACGCACGCACGCACGCACGCACGCACGCACACACAAATACAAACTTTGGAAACACCACAATTTATTTCCAACCGTCATCATGCTTCCGTGTTTCTCGTTCTGAACTCTAAGCACTCAGAACCGGAAGTGTCTTCACTAAGCTTGAAATATATACCTCACATTCTTAAAAGATTCTCTTACCCCACTTTCTTAAAAGTTTTACTCATGTAATTCATACATGGAAATCAGCGTTTAAGACCTCTCAGTTTTTAAATATATAAGACTAAGCAATGAGTTAGTTAATATGAAAGAGTGACAAGGTGGTTAAAAACGTTAATATAATTGTTTTCAACTCAATACATGAAGAACTAGTTTTCATCAGAGAAACATCTAATATTAGTGATTAAATTGCTGTATGTGTAGCAATTGTGAAATGTGGTTATTTACGTGAAAGAAACATAAATGAAATGTGGAAATTAGCCTGAAAGAAACATAAGTGAAATGTGGAAATTAGCCTGAAAGAAACATAAATGAAATGTGGAAATTAGCCTGAAAGAAACATAAGTGAAATGTGGAAATTAGCCTGAAAGAAACATAAATGAAATGTGGAAATTAGCCTGAAAGAAGCATAAGTGAAATGTGGAAATTAGCCTGAAAGAAACATTTATGGTATATGGACAATAGCAAAAAAAATGAGTGAATTGTGGGTATTAGCAATAAAGGAATATAAGTGAAACATGGACATTAGCATGAAAGAAATATGAGTGAAATGTAGACGTTAGTAATAAAGAAGTTAAGTGAAATGTAGACGTTAGTAATAAAGAAGTTAAGTGAAATGTAGACATTCATACTGAAGAAACATAAATAAAGTATGGACAGTAGCAATAAAGTAACATAAGCTAACTGTGAAATTATCACAAAAGACACATATGTGAAATGTACATTTACAGGTAAGAAACTTGAGTGAAATGTGTCTTGTACGTGAAGAAACATAAGTGTAATGCGGACTTTTACTTGAAAGAAAAAAAGTGAAATATGGACTTTTGATACATAGCTGTAGTATCTTAGTAAAGGGAAATTTAGTCACCTTCCGTCTGAGTTCACTGTTAGTTCCGGTTAACGCCTTAGTGGCAATGAAGTAAGGCTGGTCAGTGAAGTCATTTTGGTATTCCGTAGGCTGAACACATTAAATAAACACACACACACACACACACACACACACACACACACACACACACACACACACACACACACACACACGCACACGCACACACCACACACACACACACACACACACACACACACACACACATACAAATACATACAAGCACACACTCAAAACCATTTTCAACAGTTCTACATTAAAGTCTATTCAATTTGAAAATTTCACTCACACAACGATGGTACTATACTGAACGGTCATTTAAGCACTTTGATTTTAGCTCCCACGCCCACAGATAGGTCTAAACTCTAAAGTAACACGTTACACAGTGATGACTTACTAAACAGACGAATGATGATGGAAAAATAAGCGAGACTTACTTTGGAAAGGTGAAGTCTAATAAGGACTTATTATCAGTCTGCCTAGTTACAGGAATGGAGATGTTAACTGTTATGTTCCCATACTGCTACTCTAGTAACTTCAAGGGAAAGAACTCCTTCACACACATACATGTCGCAGCAGGCGAGTGGTTTTAGACAGTGAAATAACCACATGCGCATCCCTTTTCTCAAGTAATCGCTACATTCTTATCAAAGACTAATAAAACCTCCGATTAAACTCCACCTTCCCAAGTTAAGTATCGTATCATTTCCAATGGCAGGGGTTCTTATTCCTTTTTGTGCCATGGACCCCTTTGGCAGTTTACTGAAGTCCATGTACCCCTTTGACACTAATGGAGTGTATGGACCTCTTCTCAGAATAATGTTTTTAATTGCATAAAATAAAATGCATAGGATTACAAAGGAGACCAATTATATTGAAATACAGTTATCAAAATAATATGAAGGGAAGGAAATGCTAAATTTCAGTTATAGGTAAGTGGTGAAAATAAAGATACAATCCTAACCCCAAAACCACCACAAAGTTAAAGGACTCCAGGTTAAAACCCGTGTTCTATGGTGAACCTCGCTCTCGAAAATTCTCATTCGGTTTCTCCGGTAACTGGATCTGTTCACGTGACATATCACATGATCATCATTGTCATTAGTCTTCGTCAACCCTCCCAATCAAACACTTCTTACTATACTGTCACGCCGAATCCCAAACTAAAGTTTATAAATGATTCATCAGTAAATATGATTTGTTTCAGTTAGATTATTTTATTGTGTCTGCAAGTACTCACATGCCTTTTCCATTCGCCGCAAATATAAGTGGGGTTAACTAAATCCGTGTGTTGGAAAAAAATAACCGAATGAGAAAAAAATATATTGCCATTATGTCATATGTTATGATATAATTTTGCCTGAAACACGTCTTTATCTTTAGCTAATTTGCTTGCTACCTGTTTTCAGACCTCCTTACGTAACACAGAAAATGCCCATCGTATTTTAATGTTTCTGGACGCTTGCATTGCAGGTATGTTGAATAGTTGAGCATGTGCACAAGTGTATACAGTGACGACAATTATACTTGGTAACAAATAGCTACATTGTCCACAATGTAGTAAGTGTCACTTCTTACATAAGCTACGGGATCTCAGTACTTTTGTACTTTTCGCTTATTCATTTCCTCGAAGGAAATTTAGTTACATTGACTACTTTAATTGTGAACTTGTTTAAATATTTTCAGCGTATAGGTATGTGCATATTTATTTAATTAAACTTTGTGACTTGAGAGCCACTGTAAGCATGAGTCCTTGATATCACAATGCCTCTGTGTCTTCGCATTATAGTTTCAATGCTTGTGCATGCATGTATGATATTATATATGCATGTGCTTGTCTTTATTTTGGTTTATGATCTCATTAATGGGTCGTGCATGCACGCATGCACGCACGCACGCACAAACACACACACACACACACACACACACACACACACACACTCTCTCTCTCTCTCTCTCTCTCTTACAATCAGAGTAGGTAGTCCCAACCAATTTTTCAAATTTTATTCATTGTAAAACAATTAAAAATTGATCGGGACAATATAAACTTCACAACTTCCTCACAGTTTTCTGGCATGGTCGCTATTTTAGCAGAATGTACAGGTCAAAGGTCAAAGTTGAACAAAACTGATCTCATGTACAATAATTGTTTAAATAATTTAGTTTCCCCTTTATAATAGTTTCCTTTTCCTTCCATTAATTTCCTTCTTTAAGATTAAACATTTGTACCAACATTTTCTCATAGCTGAGCCACCGGACCTTTAAATCAGTAAACAACATCTTTGAATTCTGTCTCCAAATTGTTTAATAAATCTTTAAATTCCCCCATGCGCAGGCTTTTGGAACGGCTACTTTAGTGACAACCGTTATTATGCTGTGGGTTTTTAAGGATTTAGCACAAAGATTCTCCAGACAATGGTACTGCAAAACGGAGTTATTTCTGACTTTAGTTGCCTCTACTGGGATGAACTTGACCAGGTCTTCTCGACTCTCTAACATTCCAGTTATTAATAGATTTATCAAATTCAAATAGAGCCGGTTCAATGCTTCAATTTATAGTCCCTCCAATAAATCAATAGCTTTCTTTATATCTTTATGTGGGCCTAAGACAGCCTTTTCCTCAGTAATAACAAAATCTTTATCGACCCACACCTAAAAATATAGCTACTTGAACAATGTCGCTTAATCTCTCAAGTGACGTGAATAATACTCAAAACTTGAAGCTTTTGATTTCAACGTATTCTCTACACTCATTAATGCGAGAGCCACAGTCTGTCGCGATTAGATTTTTTGGTAAATTGTAATTTCTTGTCAGGACAATTTATGTCGGTAACAAGCTCAAGACATTCTTTAAATAAATTCACCGTCCGAGTAAGGTTTTCAAATTTGGCGGTGATTTCGCTTATTACATAGCTCGCTTTGACCAATGATACTGCCTGGGAAGACATGTTCTTGTAAAAAGACTGATGTCTCAACAGTTTACTTTTCAGTTTAGGAACCTTTTCTTCATGAAAATGGTCTTTAAATTTGTCAAATGTGCACATTGATACTAGCGTCACGAATATTGCGTTACATTAGTACATTGGCATGGTGTCACGAATATTGCGTTACATTAGTACATTGGCATGGTGTCACAATATTGCATTACATTAGTACATTGGCATGGTGTCACAATATTGCATTACATTAGTACATTGGCATGGTGTCACAATATTGCATTACATTACTACATTGGCATGGTGTCACAATATTGCATTACATTACTACATTGGAATGGTGTCACAATATTGCATTACATTAGTACATTGGCATGGTGTCACAATATTGCATTACATTACTACATTGGCATGGTGTCACAATATTGCATTACATTAGTACATTGGCATGGTGTCACAATATTGCATTACATTACTACATTGGCATGGTGTCACAATATTGCGTTACATTAGTACATTGGCATGGTGTCACAATATTGCGTTACATTAGTACATTGGCATGGTGTCACAATATTGCATTACATTAGTACATTGGCATGGTGTCACAATATTGCATTACATTAGTACATTGGCATGGTGTCACAATATTGCGTTACATTAGTACATTGGCATGGTGTCACGAATATTGCGTTACATTAGTACATTGGCATGGTGTCACGAATATTGCGTTACGTACGTGTGTACATGCACTTTGATGTCAGGGATGTTTCATTACGTGTGCACAATTATACTGGTGTCAGGAATATTGCACAAAGGAACGCCTCATGTACACAAAAGCGTCACCAGTACTCATAACGCAAAATACCAAAATGCTTATGCTTGCCAAAGTTCATTTATCTGAATTGGCACACCTCACCCATGGTCAAAAACAGATTAATATTTGTTTTGTATTCAACATTACGGCCAAAACTAATACAGTCATCATGCTTATCATTACAGCGAACGTCAGTGAAAAATCGTTCACATTTAGCGGAACCCGGACAGACCTAATACAGGTAATACCTTTACACTATAGCGGAACTTGGACAGACTTAATACAGCTATTACCTTTTACACTATAGCAGACTTCTGCCAGCTAACAGTGATGTTATTTTCACTATATATCGAGCTCGATCAAAACGTATATTGAAATTATCATTTTCACCACGAAAGCAACCTCATACTGGCATGAAATCCACCCGCAAAGCGGACTGTCACCTTTTCTCTCACTGACCTATTCATCATCAGTCTGACATACCGTGTTCCTGAGCTCTGCTGTGAGACAAATTCCTAATAAAAAACATCAGTCACTTTGATACCTTTTCCTTTGCAGTTAGTATTGAGGACATAAGGATGTATGAAAGTTCATCTGGTACATGCTGAAGCTTCTTCAGCTTATATATTTTCCTCTTAGAAAACCTGCTATATACCTGTAGGCTGATAGCTCACCTGAAAATGCAGGTTCAAAGCCTCTATGTGGAGTGCACGTGTAATCTTCAGTAAGGAGTATTAGACAAACAAAAAAAAACCTTGGACGTGTGTGTGTGTGTACGTGCGTGTGGAACTACAACATTTGTCGGCCTTTTGTTTATCGGCTGTCTGAGAGGATCTTCTTTGCTTTCCTTCTTTGGCTCCCTCTCAGAATCAACAGATCTGCTGCTCTCGTTTAGAGCAATAGTCATTAAGCTTTCTTGCCCTCCACCCCACCCACCCCGCCCCACCCCATTCTTTCCCTCCCGACAATGTGTTGCGATGTTAAAGTAACCGTGGATTACTCCACTTGTTCTTTAGAGTGGCTAGGCGCCAGGTTTGGCTTTAAGAATTCGCAATTCACATCTTTGTTAGCAAGTGTGCGGAACCAAATAAACAAATAAAGATTTTTTTCTAACGTTCCAGGACGTTTCAAGCACCTCAAACTGTTTTGTAGTCTAACGCCAACAATGGCTGCAATGTGTTTGCTTCCCACGAAAGAAAAGCAGAGCTAGTTGTATGGTAATTTAAATGTTGAGCGTTTCTTTGCACACTGTACCCAAAAGTTAAGCGTACGTACATGTGTGCTTGAATAAATGTGTACGATAGTTCTATGATGGCCATTTGTTGGTAGAGATAGGTCTATGGTGGCCATTTAATGGTAGAGATAGTTCTATAATGGTCATTTGTTGGTAGAGACAGTTCTATGATGGTCATTTGTTGGTAGAAACAGTTCTATAATGGTCATTTGTTGGTAGAGACAGTTCTATAATGGCCATTTGTTGGTAGAGATAGTTCTGAATGCAGGGTAAAATGTGAAGGTCGGCTGTGAGTGTGAGCAAGAAGATATGAATATGAGTATGAGGGACGAATGGGACTAGCGGACGAACAACCGCACTAATGTACTTTCTCACAGTAAAGAAAGCCAAACACTTGATAAAGAGTTAACAAGATTTATTCTAATAATGTGAGCCTACTTTCACATGGCTGCTAGTCATTCACCCAGAAACATCCACACATAACATTCATGGGATGGGGAACCGGAGCAATGAAATGATGAATAAACAAAAAAAAGTAACAAAAATCAACAATGTAAACAACAGTGATAACTGCAACAATCAAATGCCAATGAAATTATAGTGGCACAAATATGTGGTGTTAAAGCCCAATACAAATGTTAAATATAATGTTATGTTAAGGATAAATGTTTATATCAAAAGTTCTGGCGAAAACCCAATACAAATGTTAAATGTTAATTATAATGGCGGTGACAACCACAAAAATTATCACAATGTAGTTATGTTAAACAAAGTTTCAACGATAAATGTTTATATCAAAAGTTCTGGGTGAAAACCCCAAATATTAGTGATATGAAAGTTCCGAATAAATAACAAGATAAAAAAAAGCTATAAATAACCTAACTACCTAGAGTAATGCACCTCTAAGATTAATTTCCTACTTACTAACTTTGCAGAAATCATTGTGGTGATGCAGGTAACACGTCTGCAGAAAATAATTATGTTGAACACACTGGCCAACACGTGGGCATAAGCACAGAATTAATGAATACACTTGCCAACACACAGGCATAAGCACAAAGTTAATGAATACTGAAGAGTGGGGCGTACATACCAGGGTACACAAGTGAAAACTTGATGAACTGTTCCTCGTTGAAAAACGCATAAGTCTTCGATGGTGATGACTGTAGGATGAGTGGCGATGAATATCCCCTCTCCACTCAGTCTTCCTCCCTCAATACTGTTGAGACATTGATGAGTTACCACTGACGAGTCTCGGACCTGCTGTATAGTATTGACAAGATTATGAAGTCAGGTTGTCAAAAAGAATTGTGGTCGACAAAACGAACACCAATTCTGCACAATACATGGTGAATATTTGAAAAAGTCTTTCTTCTCCAAATTATTATAAAACTGGTTAAAAAGATGTCTGGAGTTTAGTGTAAAAGCAAAATACACTTTCCACACCTTGTTGTAACTCAGACGAAACATGCACACTGAATTTAATATGGCAATGCAGTCCTTTTATGTAACTCGAATTTTTCCATCATTCCATGGGCTCCAAGAAAGCTGTCCATGGCAAAAAGCATGCAACTTGACTTTTCTACCATAATTTCTATTGTTGTATGGGCGCATTACATCCTACGGTGCAAGAACTCCTAATAACAAAATATAATCCCTATCTAAAAGCTTCAATAAAGAATACAAAAGATTTAATATATTATCTATCTACTCCTATCATAACTAGCTAATCTTAAAGTAGATAAATAAATTAAAAATACTAGATATGCACAATGAATGGATACGCACACAAACTCACTGACAGTGCATGCGTTGACACTACATTTATTCCAAATTATGACTACAAAAAAAATAAATACATCATATGAAGCAACAAGGGAAGTAAAATAATTTTAAAAAATAAATTATTTTGATTACCCCTCCCCCGACCGTGACACATATTAAGTGATTTATGTTATTCATATATTGCATTTTATTAGAGATGTATTATGTAAGTAGACTATTACTTCTAAAATTGTGAATTATGATGCTTGTATGTAGTATGTTAAATACTTGACATTGTTTCTAATGAGCAGCTCATAAATTATTATGCTGTATTTATTATGCCGTATACATGTATCAGGCTAATAAATACTGTTGCAGGAAACTGTAATTTGAGATTTGAATGTAAGAACGAATGGAGTTAGAGATGATAAACTGGAAAACGTAGCACTTGTTCCCTGATTATAATTTGCAGGGAAGAAGCAGCCTTTCTAAAATTTTTGGAATTTCTAGAATTTTAAGCATTGCAGGAATTTCAAATTTTCTGCCCGGTTCACGGTTTATTGGTTTATAAATTGTTACAACTGTGGTGGATTCAAGAAGTCTGTACCCCAGCGTGTAAGTGTAAGGATACACTGCACTCTGTTAATGTATGATGGTAAGAATGCTCGACTACATCATGAAATTTCTGGTATAAGGAAGTTACTGGAAATTACTACATTGTTGTTTTGCTTGAGAGAACTAATACAACGAAGAAGCACACAGATTAATCTCGAGGGAACAACGGCTCATGGAACATTCTACACCATGCTAAAGGAGCAAACGAAGAACTAACAATTCTATTGTGAACAATAAACTTGTGACATTGTTACAAAAGCATGCAAAAGACTATTATTGCAGCAACGCCATTCACAAGGTTATGTACAAACTATTCTCGCTTATTTCTCTATAACTCCATTTCCGTTTTATGATAGGAATGATTTAATGATTTATATATGATACTAATATGACTTATGTGCTAGGACACAAGACAGTGTAAGCATTGAAATTATTCGAACGTGGTTTCGTGGAAATATTGGTGTCAAATTATCTTCTCCTTGTATTTGTATATGTATATATTTATTTGTATTTGTATATATTTATATGTATATTTGTTTGTTGATTTAATAAATTTATCGACCTTATTACATTATAAATTCATAACCATATGTTGGAGAGACAGTGGGTGGATGTGGATTCGCTAAATATAAATGAATTTATCTTCTCCTTCGGTAAGAAGTTCTCCACATATGGAAATATTGTGTGACAGTAAATGGTTGTCTTTAATGTTCTGGAAGAGAGAAAACACAGCACCCTTAAGTCCGCCAAATGAGAGAGATGAGTGGTGTCTTCTGGAGAATTATTAATAACAAAAATTAAGATTCTCATCACTTGTAATTAGTTTGGATAATAATAATAATAATAATCAATACCTAAGATGGCATTGTGTCATACATTTAAATTTAATTTGAGATTGATTTATTTTAAAAAAAATAATTGAATATTTATTTATATATTATGAAATGCATAAATATTATCATCTATGTTCTGATCGTCGTAATGAATAAACACACACACACACACATACACACATACACACATGCACAAGTACACATATAGTTTAAACAGACTCACACATAGTGTGCCTAAACATTTGTGCACACAAACATAAGTATGTTCAACACTCAATCAAGATAATTATGTCAAGTTAATTTGAATAAAATCAGAAGCAAATAAATTAAAATTTTGTTTACGAGTTTCATAAAATACATCCGACAATTTCCTTCGTTCTCTCGTATTATTTTGTCTGATTCTCAAGTGACCTTTTGCACAGTCTTGCTCGCATTGTTGGTGGTCTTACAAAGCATCTTCGTGAAATAGATCTGTCTTGTTCCCATGGTAACTGTTCCATTAGCTGCTCGATATCCTTCTCGAATGCTATTTACATTTTTTGCCTTCCCAAATAGCTCAATAGTCGTGTCTTTGTACAGTTGTACATTGTTAACTCTTTATATGCCTTATCAAACATTGCACAAAGATGACGCAAAGAAAGGGTTAAAACCTTAAGTCTCGAATCTTCGTCAGTTTAAATGCGGTCGATTTTGCACAAGAGTAGGTCAGAGTCGGGTAGAGTGCTGAGGCATGTGTGTGGGCAGAATTAGGGGCTAACTGTACATTACACCCGACAATGGGTTTATTAATGGATTTAGACTTATTTAAATTTTGGATGAGTTGAAAATGTTGTATTATTTTATTTTAGTTTCCTTTATTATATATTTATTTTTCCTAATCATTAGTGTCACTATTATTATTATTACCGTGCTGCTACGATTACTATCATTAGTATTGTTGACATTTTGTCAAATTATTAAAAAAAAATTATTTAACTGTTTCACCTATTTCTTAAATTTATTATTCTTTTACTATTCTATTTTATTTTATCTCGACTTTAAAATGTGTTTGATTATAAATAATAATTCGAAGTAATTAAATTGTATTGAGTGAATCAATATCAGTAAGTCTAGACTTTAGAGCCTATCTGACTAAAAGACTGGATAGCTGGCCCTCACTTCGCCGCAGTTAAACCGAGATATGGCATTTCACGCCTCCCTTAATGCCATCTGCCGCGTGAAGATATCGTGGACATGGTATCACGCACTCGAGTTTGGTGTCTATCTTTCTCTCTCTCTCGAGAGAGAGAGCCTGGTTCTCTGTATAATGATGTATTTCCTTGGCCGTTATGCAGCCAATCCAAGAGTCTCACTCCCATGTGGCTTCAGTTTCTCCCTGCCTTGTCATTTCTAGTCTCGTCCCATGCGTAGGCTTCTGCCGCTAGTTATTGTAGTTAATGGAGGGAAAAGATAAACCGTTTGGGTACATCATCTCACACGTCTCTGAGCTGACGGAAACTTTCCGGGAGCAGTACCTTGCCACGGACATTTTAATTTTTGTTTTGTTGGAACATTTGAGGCGTTTATCTACATCTCGGCGGTTCTATCTATCTATCTATCTATCTATCTATCTATCTATCTATCTATCTATCTATCTATCTATCTATCTATCTATCTATCTATCTATCTATCTATCTATCTATCTATCTATCTATCTATCTATCTATCTATCTATATCCATCTCTCTCTCTCTCTCTCTCTCTCTCTCTCTCTGCTTGTATGACAATCTACGTCTCTGTATTTATCTCTTTCAGTCTGTTTATATATCTATAGCTACGTATATCTATGTACTATAGCTCCCTCTCTCACTAACTGGACGTCTCTATATTTATTTATTTAATTTGCACGTGCTTGACTTGTCAGTGAAATGGATGTTGTTGATTGTCATATTCTGACACCCCATCTTCTGAGAAATTAAACATAAAACAGAAAGCAAGCACGTACTAGGATCATGTTATCTTCATACACCAGACTAAAGCTTCTTCAGGAAGTGAGAATCTTGGACTTGACCCATAACTGATACAGCCCACCCACAATCAGTCCTCTGACCTGCATTGCATGGTAACGCCTTGATCTTGCTGTCTGAGTGTGTGCTTTAAGCGTCAGGTGGAAGGTTCAAAGGGGAAGTGTTCATTTCCTTACGCTACTGGTAGGTTCGGAAACCGTATTC
Organism: Sinotaia quadrata; assembly: GCA_028829895.1. Lineage (NCBI taxonomy): Eukaryota > Metazoa > Mollusca > Gastropoda > Architaenioglossa > Viviparidae > Sinotaia > Sinotaia quadrata. The sequence continues at coordinate 27,264,914 of CM054183.1, read as the reverse complement.
TCAGAAGTAAATCCTTTCCAGCCTTTTAGCACCTTTTGCAAAAGTGAATCTAGGGCAATGTTCTCGACCAAACCGGTAGGGTATTTCCACTGTCCACTGTCCATACAAAATGTGGGATGACTCCGTTTATCCAAAATAACCCTGCCGAGACGTCATCTGTCATAATTAAGACAGCAGCATACAACAGCTGTTGATGACTGACGCCAACGCCACTTAGTTAATGGTTATTATTATTAATTAATTAATTAATCGTCCATAACTAATTATAAAGTGATGAAAATCTTAATTTATGTTATTAATTAAGACACCACTCGTCTCTCTCACTTGGTGGATATGCGGGTACTGTAAACGTTTTCTCTCTTCCACAGCATTAAAGACACACATTTACCGTCACACAATATTTCCATAGGTGGAAAACATCTTACTAAAAGAGAAGACAAATCCGTCCTTAATCTCTATTTAGCGAGCCCCCATCCACCCACTTTCTTCTCCAATATAAGGTTATCAATATGTGTAAGAAGGTCAATAAATTTATTAAACCGACAATCAAATATACATAAAACAAATGCAATGAAAAAGAATACTTGGCACAAATATTTCCATGAAACTTCATTCGAATAATTTTTATACTGCACAATCTTATATCCTAAAATACAATTCAACAATTTAATGTCAATACAAATTACAGGATAGTTCTTATCAGAGAAGTTAAATGGAATTATTAGAGAGGGTGATAATAGTTTGTACATAACCTGATTTAGTCACTGTTTCAATTGTCTATTATTAACTCTATGGCTTGACTTAGTCTCTCCCACTGCAAAGGATGAAGACTCCATCGACAGGGGGATTAAATAGATCATAAAAATTAGACCTATTGTTAATCAGTCCAGTGATACACAAGTAATCACTTTCACAATTGCACTCTGTTTTTGTACTGATCACATCGATAATATGTCTGACTCTCTGTATGTAATAGTTAATCAGTTTTCTTCCGTGTAAAGTTGTAATGATCAGAACACAGGTATCCTTCAATTTTGTGTTTGTAAATAGTCTCGTCTTCAAGTACTAATATTAATCTGTATGATTTTAACTTGCCCGTCCTCGAGTGCATTGTTTATGATTATAACCTGCCAATCCTCGAGTGCATTGTTTATGATTATAACTTGTCTGTGCTTCAGTAGACTACTGATTTTTAATTATATGTGCACATATTTATAAGTTTATGATTTGTACTTGTCTACAGCATATGTGTGTGTGTGTGTGTGTGTGTGTGTGTGTGTGTGTGTGTGTGTGTGTTTGAAGTACACCTAACACAATGCAGCATATGCACCTACCCGATCTATTAGAACGTACCAGAAACAATACTATTTCAAGAAATACCTTATGACTAATCAGGTTGTACTGTCACGGGGTAGCACAGGGTCTTCCTACCCATGAATATTACTGTCCTTCTGTGCACGTGCTCTTGAAACAAAAACAAAATTTTATTACGTCAACGCTCGGGTCCATAAGGGGAACCAGGTTGAAGAGTTCTGCCATCACGCGGGACAGCATTATGTCTGCTCACGCTTCACGCTCTTGAGAGCACATCGATTAGCGAGCACATTACGTCACCGTCAGAAACGAATGCTATTTATAAGGTTAAAGGTGTGACGCGTTCGCTCTTCGCCTAAGACTGTCTTCTGGTTTTGCAGTAAGAGGTATTCTGTATTTTGTTCTTTGCGTTGCTTTTTAAGTACGCTTATTCTAACTGAGATTTACGCGACAACTAAACAAACCACTGGAAAGAATTGTGAATTAGTGTATGTTCCATCGATTTAATTTCTTAAGCGTACCTATACTTGAAAGAATCGTGAATTAGTGTATGTTCCATCCATTTAATTTCTTAAGCGTACCTATACTGGAAAGAATCGTGAATTAGTGTATGTTCCATCCATTTAATTTCTTAAGCGTACCTATACTTGAAAGAATCGTGAATTAGTGTATGTTCCATCCGTTTAATTTCTTAAGCGTACCTATACTGGAAAGAATCGTGAATTAGTGTATGTTCCATCCATTTAATTTCTTAAGCGTACCTTTACTTGAAAGAATCGTGAATTAGTGTATGTTCCATCCATTTAATTTCTTAAGCGTACCTATACTTGAAAGAATCGTGAATTAGTGTATGTTCCATCCATTTAATTTCTTAAGCATACCTTTACTTGAAAGAATCGTGAATTAGTGTATGTTCCATCCATTCAATTTCTTAAGCGTACCTTTACTTGAAAGAATCGTGAATTAGTGTATGTTCCATCCATTTAATTTCTTAAGCGTACCTATACTTGAAAGAATCGTGAATTAGTGTTATGTTCCACCTATTTAATTTCTTAAGCGTACCTATACTTGTAAGAGGGGCGAGACAATATCAATATGATTTTCTCATATCCCAGTACACTCGGTAATATCAGGCCACCCACAGTCAATGCTTTGATCTTCATGGCGACACATTCACTCTGCTGCATGTGTGCGTGAATTAGCAGTCAGGTATTGGTTCCTTGAGGAAGTCTTCCAGTTCTTTCTATTTCCTTACACTAGTAGTAGGTTCGGAAACCATATTCTTAGAAGTAAATCCTTTCCAGCAATCTAGCAGTATTCCCGCCCCAAACCGGCACACCATTTTTACTATCAACTGTATAAGATGTGGGATGACTGCTTTGATTAAACGATAACTTTCGTTAAACGATAAACCTGCCATGATATCGTCTGTCGTAATTAAAACGGCACATGTGACAGCTGTTTTGACTGATACAGCTTGGGCATCTGTATCACACATCTAAAAGCAAGTCCCTGTCCTAGTGCTACATAAGTGCCTGCTGCCATTTTAGTATTCTTCCAGCCCATTTCAACCACTGACCAAGGGGAAAGGCTTGACCTTCACCGGACAATAGTTGCTAAGTTACTAACCTTGCCTGCCGTCGCTAACATTCCACCAGTTACATTTCAGAGAGGCCCTCATCTCTGGTAATCGGTTTGATGATTTAAAGTAAAAATAGTATCATACCTGTTACATTTCAGAGAGGCCCTCATCTCTGGTAATCGGTTTGATGATTTAAAGTAAAAATAGTATCATACCTGTTACATTTCAGAGAGGCCCTCATCTCTGATAATCGGTTTGATGATTTAAAGTAAAAATAGTATCATACCTGTTACATTTCAGAGAGGCCCTCATCTCTGATAATCTGTTTGATGATTTAAAGTAAAAATAGTATCATACCATCATCAATAGTAGTAATAATTTAATCATATTTATAGCCACTCTGAATTCATTATTATTATTAATAAATTAAAATCCATGGAGTAAATTATTTTATTCACATTTTTCTATCTAAATAATCAGGATTGTAATGTGGCTGTGTGTGTGTGTGTGTGTGTGTGTGTGTGTGTGATTCAGAACCCATTAAGACTGTTGTGACCATCACTCCACCAGACGTCAAGTTGCTGAAGTGACTGAGATCGTAATTGAATTAAAATATCTGTGGACATTTGAGGGGTTGTTCACAACGGGTTTCAGTTCAATAAACTCTCATAAACGAATGCGGATTGGGCTCAGGGTATTGGCGCAGTTTATGCCAGTCACAGGTTTAAATTCTTCCATCGAACTCTGTGTGTTCTGTGTAAAATCATACATCATTTTTGCACAACGGGCTGGGATAAGCACGAGTTTAATTTTAATTCAGCTAAAATTCACTGTTTGACGGGCTTGCATCATAGGTTTTCAACGAACCAAACACTAATGGGAAAATTTAACCTCCATATTGATGCATGCCTAATAAGTAGTCGTTGACGTCATGACCTTATTTTCGCACGAGAATTAAATAGTTATAGGGGGTCGGTGACTGTCATTATTTATAATTTAATGTGTCTGTGTCAATAAGTCAGAGACCTTTCTTTGATGGCAAAATACATCATAGAAGTTGGATTGTGTGTATGTATGTAAGTATATATATATATCATATTCTCTTTCTCTTATTATATATAATTTATATATAATCTGCGTGTATTCTCTCTCTTATTATATATAATAAGTGTGTGTGTCTGTGCGTGTGTGTGTGTATGTGTGTGTGTGTGTGTGTGTGTGTGTGTATGTGTTCGGGGGGGGGGGCGGAAGTACAATTAACAGAAATATTCCTTTCCATTCTTACCCTTTGATCGTTGCAATAATAGATCCAGAATCACAGGAATAAAAAGAATATCAATAATTTTGAACGATAAAGTAACCTTTGCTTGCGACAACTAACCTTTCGGTTGACGGCGATTGACCTCTTTGATTAAAGAAGGTTACTTTTGTGATTAGCAACAGATCTCTATGTGTGACCTCAATGCTTACGACAATTGACCTTACTGCTTATGACAAATGACCTCTTTGCTTGTGACAAATAACTTCTCTGATTACATCAGATTATGGTATCTGACCTCTCTTATTATACAATTAACTTCTGTTTATGACAACTGATCTCTCTGCTTACGAAAACTGACCTATCTGCTATGGGAACTAGATAGATAGATAGATAGATAGATAGATAGATAGAAAACCTGTGCCTTGTGTCCGAGTTTCAGCCTGGCTGTATGTGTTAGTGAGTGAGTTTGAGGCGAGAGTTGCTTATTTAGTTCAGTGATTGGTGTCACTTGTGAACATCATATTTGCTTACCTCTTACCTCACCAAATAAATGTGTGACTTGTGTACCTCGTACCTCACATAAATATGTCCCTTGAGTACCTAGTACCTCACATAAATTTTTCACTTGAGTATTTTGCATCTCACACAGAGTACCTCAATAAATGTCACTGTGTACCTCACATAAATGTGTCATTCGAGTACCTCGTACCTCACATAATATGTCACTTGAGTACCTCATAACTCACAAAATTTCACTTGCGTGCCTCATACCTCATATAAATGTGTCACTTGAAATCATTCAAGCAATTGTAAATCGACTTCTGCACTGGAGAAATGTCAGAGAACTTAGATTTAGTATTTTCTCTTACGCAAGATGACATATAAGCAAAGAACTGGGATTTGTTTGAATTTTTTTCTTTAAAACAGACAGGTTAAAATTACTATGTATAGTTCTCACTGGGAACATTATTAACAAGCTTAGTTTACCTGGTCTTACCAGATTTTGGACGCTAAATGTTAAATAATTTCAAGTCCGCATTGTGATTACAGATTTATGGAACTTTGATAATGGGGGGAGGGGGGGAGGAAGAGTACATCCTTCGAATGATTCCGTCAACATAATACTCTCCGTTGCAAGGGTGAATGTCCTGGAAGTGCGCATGTTGCTGGCAAGGTCAAGGAGTAGCAGGTCAATGACTCACTACTGCTAGAAAACCACGTAATATGTTACGATTTATCAGCTTTGCATTTTCATTTGCATATTAAAATATGGTCGAGAGCTGCCTATAGCAATCACATCAGTTATAAATTATCGTTTTAACAGTTGTATTTATTACACATTAATTTCTTGGTGACAGAGCCTTTCATTAAGAACATTTCCCAGCGTTACAGGGCAGCAACAAGCTATTCAAAAGACTCAAATCAATCGAAAATAATTTATTTTGAAAGGCAATAAATAGGAAATGAGAAAGAAGTCGATGATTTGCTAATCAAAAACTCAATCTCCTTTAAATAAAATACAACCATTTTTAGACATCACAGTCACCTTAAAGCATTTTCCAAAGAATCCCATTGAAGCTGGAAATAATTTAGGTAGGCAGCAAAATCATTCTAACCATCAACTTCTCATTGATTTGAAAGTGTGTTCTTCATCTCCCAGAGAATGGTATACTTTATGTTTCACCCCATCACAACATTACTATCACTCCATACGGACATTATTCTCGGACGTACACTATTGTTATTTCTCGGACGTACACTATTGTTATTTCTCGGACGTACACTATTGTTATTTCTCGGACGTACACTATTGTTATTTCTCGGACGTACACTATTGTTGTTTCTCGGACGTACACTATTGTTATTTCTCGGACGTACACTATTGTTATTTCTCGGACGTACACTATTGTTATTTCTCGGACGTACACTATTGTTATTTCTCGGACGTACACTATTGTTGTTTCTCGGACGTACACTATTGTTATTTCTCGGACGTACACTATTGTTATTTCTCGGACGTACACTATTGTTATTTCTCGGACGTACACTATTGTTGTTTCTCGGACGTACACTATTGTTATTTCTCGGACGTACACTATTGTTATTTCTAGGACGTACACTATTGTTATTTTTAGGACGTACACTATTGTTATTTCTCGGACGTACACTATTGTTATTTCTCTGCAGTGAGTGAACATGAAGGTGTAGCTTATCATAACAAGTGGCAGAATGCAACTTCGGATTAGAAACAAAAAATCAAGCATTAGTACCAGATCCATTTGAAAAGTACGTACGCATTGTTGTTTCAGAACTCGTCATTATGATAATGTGACGCATTGTTATTTCAGAACTCGTCATTATGATAATGTGACGCATTGCACGATGACGATAATGATGATAGTAGTAATAGCAATGAGTTCATTAACATTTCATTGCTTTATTGCGATCGCTAAATGGATTGCCCGTCTTAAAGTAAATGGGGAAAATTGTCAATGGAAGAAAAATTTAAGAGAAAAAGTAGGACAAAAGAAAAAAAAAATCACATGTCATTTATATGTAAAATGTGTACCATGCACGTATTATGCTTGTTACATATTTATATTGCGTTAAATTTATTACAGCGAGAAAATGTGACTCGTCCTTATAGAGCGGAGACATGATTGTTAGTTCGAGAGAACGAATCTGCGGCCAACGATATCGGAAATTTCTCTTCTTAATCAGTCACTTACTCACAAACACACACATTCTCTCTCTAACACACACACACACACACACACACACACACACACACACACACACACACCACAAACACACACATTTTACCGGTAGCAAGAATCCAATCACATATCCTTGAATGAGAAGTTAATTGTTAAGTTGTGCGCCCTCGCTTACTTCCCTTTACCTTTACTCAGTCTATAAAAAAAATTCTGTGGGACTATAAGGACTTATAATCATGTAGGTCTATATGATTATAAGTCCTTATAGTCCCACAGACTTTTTTTTACAATCAAGCAGAACAACAATTCTAGCAATTTCCAGCAACTTCCCTGTACCAGAAATTGCTCGATGCATTTCAGCATACCTTGCCACTATTACATCAATGGAATGCAGTGTATTCTTACACTTACACACTGCAGTAGAGGCTTCCCACTTCTACCACGGTGCAGCAATTTAAAATCAGGAGATTCAAGGAAGAAAGACTGCTTTACCCTGAAAAATATAATCAGGGAGCAAACGCTAAGTTTCCAGTTATAGCTTTTTTAACTCCATTCTTTCTTTAATCACAAATACCAGCTTTGGCCATGTGCACCTTAGACAGGAATTGCGACATGTCTGTACACATAAACAAAAGTTTGCAAACTAGTTTAGAAAACTGAAATATTTTGAAGGTACAATTTCCCCCCAAAACCCTAGCAATTCCCATTGCTTAATTTCAGTTGACCAGTACTGTTAACTGTTAATTGAAGCATCTTATTCAGCTGATATTTTAAATAATAAATCAGATATTGCAAAGTAATTAAAGAACAACAATCTATTTATACCACATATTCATTTGACAGCTGATTGATTGTAAATTAATCATACTAATCATCATGTTACCAATACATATCAAGCTAAAACTGCAAGAAATATCTGTTTTAATAATTCATTACAACCGATTTTAGGCATTTCTTAATGAAGTCTGCTTTGCATTTCAGTCTTTTTCTTGGAAATGCTCACTGCGCAGTACTGAGTGTGCTTTCCGATGAAAGTTTTCTCATCTTTGTATTCCACTTTATTTGTAATTTTTTATTTTAGGGAAATTTTAAAAAAAATAATATTTTTAGTTCATCTGCTGTTTATGCATCCATATGCACTGCATTGATTAACCATATTTTTAATTTAAACCACGCGTTTATCGCAAGACATTTTGTCGGACAGCACATTCGGATTGTAGATCCAGATCGTGACGTCACATATTATGTTGCTAAGATGAGAAATCAGTCTTCTTCTTCTTTTTTACGATCACTTCTTTTCCCCACAGGAATTGCGTGGAAACTTTTCATCTTCTTGATGTTCTCAGTTTCTGTAGATTTCCTGTGGGGCCTTCCTCCTTACTCTGTTCTAGGAGGGTAGTAATGTTAAAAAAAAAAAAAAATAGAAGATATATGGAAGTTATGGAATTAGCTTTCCACTTGCCTGTCATTGTTTACATTTTATTTGCATGCTTTATTCTTGTGTCAGTTATTGTATGCATTGTTTTTCCTAGGAATTTTGTTAATAAAATTATAGAATTATTATTATTTTATTTTTTTTAAATATGAGGAATCTATTTGTAACTTCCTCTAAGTTTGTGGTTTTCTTTTTTATTACTTATTGTGTAATGGTGTGTGTGTGGTGTGCTTTATTAATATTTATTTTTATAGAAGGTGAAGTGTGTTTGTGTGTATGAGATATGTGATAATGGCTTGGTGTATATGATTTTGGTGATATTTATTTGGAAAGAGTAGTGTTTGTGTGGTAACTGGTAAATGTAATAATCTCATTGTGTCAGTCAAGCATTTTCTTTCTTCTCTGTATTTGTAACAATGTAGTAGAAAGTGTTCTATTGTGTTGTATGTTCGACACTGAGTGCATGATTTTGGTTCATTGTTTAGGTTATGTGTAAATCTTGTGGAGTTGTATCTTAATCTATATATTGCTCTGTTGTGTGTTATGTTCTTTAAGCATGGGTGGGATGGGGTGGGGAACTTGTTTTTAAAGATTTGTTTTATTTGTGCTTGCAGTTCTGGTATATGTATTGGGGTGTTTAGAGGTATTCCATGTTTGCTTCCATATTTTGCTCCTTTGTCCGCTGTTTCATTTCCTGTTATGTTTATGTGACTGGGGATCCACAACAGTGTTTTATTTCTTTTTTTTCTAATGTATTTATTTGTTTGCATATTGCATTGGTGATTTGTGCTCTTGTGGTTTGGAAGGGGTTAGCTAAATTTTGTAGTGATGTTAGTGAGTCTGTCAGTATGAGTAATTTTGTTTTGGTTGTTAGGGTGTTTTTTGCTATTGTCAATGCTTTCTGGATTGCTTCTAGTTCTGCTGTTAGTATTGAATGACTTTTATCTAATTTGTATGTTTGTGTGAATGTGGGTGTATGTGCTGCTGCCCCTGTTCCCATTTTGCTTTTGGATCCATCTGTGTATATGTGGTGATGGTTTAAATATTTTTTATTTATGTGTTCTAGTGCTCTTTGTTTCGCTAAATGTGGTTGGTTGTGCTTTATTGGTTGTTTGAGTAGTGTTAAGTCTATTTTTGGTGTATTGATTGTCCATGGGGGCTGAGGTTTGTTTTTGGGATCTTCTAATTTTAGTGAGTTCAATTTGTATTTTTCTATTAATTTCTTAGTTTGCTGGTATGGGGGTAGTTTATTTTCTGTCCACTTGTTTTTTTGTATTTTTTTCGTTCTTGGCATGCTGTATCCCTTTTTTATCCCATTTCTTGCTTTGTAGATGTGTATTTGTGGGAAGATTTTTCCCATGTTGTATTCTATTAGCCCATTGTTTGAGTGTTTGTTTGTCTCTTCTTTCTATTAGTGTTAAATGTCCTGTTTGTTTTAAAATTTCTTCATTTTTTGTGTTTGGGAGTGCATTTGTACTTATTCTAAGAGCTTTATTTCAGTCCCGCAAATGAACGAGAGCTCCAATTTCTTTGGAAATACTGACTTTCAATGTCGAAATAAATGCATTTATACAAATCACTGAAAGTTTACAGTCTTGATTCTAACAATGGGAATTACTAATTTCAAACGGATTTATTATCTGTGCCTGACCTAGATTCAATTTCACTTGATCTTTAAGTCCGCTTACATGCCCTACTCTTGGGATCCTATCGTCTTCGTGCTCTCCAGTCTCAGTGAGCACACTACGTCACCGAATAAGGTCAGAGGTGAAAGCTATTTAAAAGGTGAAAGTTATGACTAACGCTAGTTCTTCACACAAGACTGTCTTCTGGCCTTATACTACTAACAGGTAATGTAAAGTTTGTTCTTTGGTTTGCCTTGCGAGTATACTGCATCATTAGTGAGACTTACAATTAGGGATAAACATATAGTACAGAGACGGAGGGAAACATTATAAAAGTGAACAGAATTTTAGCGTGGTAGCAGCTTCATGGACGGTCAACACTGTTGGATTAAGATTTTACTTCCTTTCTACCCCACGACAAACTCAGATCTATGCAATCTATTTAGTCTAAAAATAGTTAAATATGCACACCACAATTAAACAGGTTACTAGAAAGAATCGGGAATAAATATAATATTCCATGCATTATTTTAGTTTCTCAAGCATACCTTTAATGAAAAGAGGGGTGAGACAATATGATTTTTTCGTACCCACTTTCACACAGAAATGAACTGTGATTTAAAAGTTTAAAAAGAAAAAATGTAAATGTCATGCGTCCTACCGTAATGTACAAAGAAGCAAATAAATATTTAATATTACATTTTTTTTTATATGCTTGCCTTTTGAAACAATTCTGCTGTTCGAATAGCAATCGAGTTTACTTAATCCAACAGTTTTGACCGTCCTTGAAGCTGCTACCATGCTAACGTTCTATTCACTTTTATAAGTCGTATTCGACGTTCATTTGGCATTGTATTTAAATTTAATTTTGGAATTTATTTTTAAAAAAATAAATTGATTATTCATTGATAAATTTTATTGTAAGTTCTGATAGTCATAAGGATTAACACGCACGCACGCACACACACGCAAGCACACACACGCACGCACGCACGCACACACACACACATGCTCATAACATACAGGCTCAAACTATGTGCCTAAACATTTGCGCACAAACGTAAATATGTTCAGCACGCAATCAAACAACTATATAAAGTCCATTTTGAATCTAATAAAAGAAATAAATAAATTTTAATGTTAAAGTGATTTGACAATTTCGTTCGCTGTCTCGCACTAGGGTGTCTGGTTCTCAAGTGACCTTGTCACTGATTCAAATTTTGTCGAGTCTCGCTCGCATTCTTGACGGGATCCAAAGGATCTTCCTGAAATGTGCGCTGTTTTGTTCTCATTGTAATTCTTTCATCGGTTGCACGACAGCCTTCTGGTATGCTGTTTACATTTAAAAAAATTTTTTTTTAGCTTTTATTTCACAAAGAGTTCTATAGTCGTGTTTTGCCGTGCTCTGGGTACACATTTTGTGCCGTTATTTCACAGACATATATTTATATATATATATATGGCCATCTCCTTGTAGATTAGTAGGGTATACTGGTAACTCTTTTTGTGCCGTTATTTCACAGACACATAATTATATATATATGGCCATCTGCTTGTAGATTAGTAGGGTATACTGGTAACTCTTTTTGTGCCGTTATTTCACAGACATATAATTATATATATATATGGCCATCTCCTTGTAGATTAGTAGGGTACACTGTTAACTCTTTTTGTGCCGTTATTTCACAGACATATAATTTTATATATATATATATATATATATATATATATATATGGCCATCTTCTTGTAGATTAGTAGGGTATACTGTTAACTCTTTTTGTGCCGTCAGCCAACAACGTTAGTACTGTCTATATCGATTTAAGCAAAGAAAGGATTAAGCCCATAGTCTCAAGTACATCTAGGGCCTTCTTAACTAAAGGACTAGGTAGCTGGCCCTCACTTCCAAGAATTTAAGCCAAGACTTGGCATTTCACACCAACCATATTATCATCTGCCTCGTACTATCATCGAAAGTAATTTTATTTATTTTTTGGGGGGATGGGGGAGAACGGTAAATCGTACTTGAAGTCTTTTTCTTTGTCCGAGATCCGATTTCTTGGTACCTACCCACACAAATATATATATATATATATACACACACATATATATATATCTATCTTTCTCTCGAGAGCCTGGTTCTCTGTATAATGATGTATTTCCTTGGCCGTGATGTACATTATCTCACACGTCTCTGAGCTGACGGAAACTTTCCGTGAACAGTGCCATGCCACGGACATTTTAATTTTTTTGTTGAACATTTGGGGTGTTTATCTACATATCGGCGGTTCTTTCTTTCTCTCTCTCTCTCTAACTATCAATCTCTCTCTCTCTCTATCTGTCTGTCTGTCTGTCTATCTATCTATCTATCTATCTATTACACAAAGCCACCCTAGTTATTGGCTATGATTATTAATATTATTTAATCACCCATAACTAATTACAAGTGATGAGAATCTTACTTTATGTTATTAAATAATTCTCCAGAAGACACTTGGCGGATATGCAGGCGCTGTACAAGTTTTCTCTCTTTTACAACATTAAAGACAAACATTTACCATCGCACAATATTTCCTATTTCAGTAGCTTATACTTTCCACCCTAGTTATTGGTTATTATTATTATTATTACTATTATTATTATTATTATTATTATTATTATTATTATTACTATTATTATTATTATTATTATTATTATTATTATTATTATTATTATTATTATTATTATTATTATTATTATTATTATTATTACTATTATTATTATTATTATTATTATTATTATTATTATTATTATTATTATTATTATTACTATTATTATTATTATTATTATTATTATTATTATTATTATTATTATTATTATTATTATTACTACTACTATTATTATTATTATTATTACTATTATTATTATTATTATTATTATTACTATTATTATTATTACTATTATTATTATTATTATTATTATTATTATTATTATTATTATTATTATTATTACTACTACTATTATTATTATTATTATTACTATTATTATTATTATTATTATTACTATTATTATTATTATTATTATTATTATTATTACTATTATTATTATTATTATTATTATTATTATCCAGTCTCTTTCCACGACTTCTGTTTGACTGTCGGCTGAGATCCTAGGTCTCGAAATCTTACCAAGATTCTGGGAGATCCAAAGTTTTACGGAGGATGTGGGCACTTCCGAGGAGCGCTGCTTTGAGTAGTGGAGCGATTCTGTGGTTTCCAGGGAGTTTATTCAGGTAGCCTTCCAATTCTGATGTTATGTTCCCCAAGGCTCCTATCACTATTGGTATCACTTCTGCTTTTACATTCCACAGTCTCTGGATTTCTAATCTGAGGTCTTGGTATTTTTCTATTTTTTCTCTTTCTTTTATTTTTATGTTTCTATCACTTGGAACAGCGACATCAATAATTGTTACTGTTCTGTTGGTCTTATTGAGAACTACAATGTCTGGTCGTCTTGCAGGAATCACCCGGTCTGTTCTTATCTCGAAGTCCCACAGTATTTTGACTTCTTCTGTTTCGATGACTGCTTCTGGTTGATGCATCCATGTTCTTTCTGGGGTTTTTATGCCATAGTTCTCACACAGATTTCTATGTATGTGTTTTGCCACTTCATTGTGTCGTTTGGTGTATTCTGTTCCAGCCAGAACCTGACATCCAGATAGTATGTGTTCTGTTGTCTCATCCATGGATTTGCAAAGTCTACATTTGGAATCATTTGAAATTTTCATGATTTTCGTTTTGTGTGCTTTGGTGTTGAGTGCTTGATCTTGTGCAGCTGTTATGAGTGCTTCTGTTTCTGCTTTCAATCCTGCCTCTTTCAACCATTTGTACGTTGATTGCTTTGTTGATATTTCGTCTGCTTGTCGTACATATTGGCCATGTAGAGGTTTCTGTCTCCAGGTATGTGCTAGTTCTTGCTTCGTTGTTTTCTTCCATGTTTCTTTGTCTGTTTCTGGTGGTTGGAATAGTCCACTCCTTTTTACTAATTCTATCAGTGGATCATCTTTATTGTTATTCCAGATGTAGTCCACAAGGCCAATGACTTCTCCTTCAATGACATGTTTAATTTTCTTGAGACCTCGGCCTCCAATTTTTCGAGATACATAGAGTCTGTCTACGTCTGCTTTTGGGTGTAAGGCTTTATGTATTGTGAGTAGTTTTCTTGTTTTCCTGTCCAGTTCATTTATTTCATTTGCTGTCCAATCTATGATACCTCCAGTGTAGCTTACTACAGGTATTGCGTATGCATTAAGGGCTTGTATTTTGTTCGCCCCATTTAGCTTGGATTTCAGGACTTGTCTAACACGTTTTTCATATTCTCTCTTAACTTTGGACTTCACTTCTCTCTGCATATTTTCTTGATGTTGTAGTATCCCAAGATACTTATATCCATTTTCTATTGAAACATCATTGATTTTTCCGATGTCGAATTGCAGGCCCTTTGTTGTTTTGACCTTGCTTTTCTGGATGACAATTCGTCCACATTTCTCAAGGCCGAATTTCATGTTGATGTCTTCACTGCAGATCTTGACAGTATTGATCAGTGATGTGATGTCACTTTCATTTTTACCGTACAGCTTGAGATCATCCATGTACAGTAGATGGCTGATAACCTGTCCTGCTTTCATTTTGTATCCTAACCCTGTTTTCTGGATCACGTGACTGAGAGGGTTCAGGGCAATGCAGAACAGCAGTGGCGATAGTGAATCACCTTGAAAGATTCCACAATTTATTGCTATTATTATTATTATTATTATTATTATTATTATTATTATTATTATTATTATTATTATTACTCAGTCTCTTTCCACGACTTCTGTTTGACTGTCGGCTGAGATCCTAGGTCTCGGAATCTTACCAAGATTCTGGGAGATCCAAAGTTTTACGGAGGATGTGGGCACTTCCGAGGAGCGCTGCTTTGAGTAGTGGAGCGATTCTGTGGTTTCCAGGGAGTTTATTCAGGTAGCCTTCCAATTCTGATGTTATGTTCCCCAAGGCTCCTATCACTATTGGTATCACTTCTGCTTTTACATTCCACAGTCTCTGGATTTCTAATCTGAGGTCTTGGTATTTTTCTATTTTTTCTCTTTCTTTTGTTTTTATGTTTCTATCACTTGGAACAGCGACATCAATAATTGTTACTGTTCTGTTGGTCTTATTGAGAACTACAATGTCTGGTCGTCTTGCAGGAATCACCCGGTCTGTTCTTATCTCGAAGTCCCACAGTATTTTGACTTCTTCTGTTTCGATGACTGCTTCTGGTTGATGCATCCATGTTCTTTCTGGGGTTTTTATGCCATAGTTCTCACACAGATTTCTATGTATGTGTTTTGCCACTTCATTGTGTCGTTTGGTGTATTCTGTTCCAGCCAGAACCTGACATCCAGATAGTATGTGTTCTGTTGTCTCATCCATGGATTTGCAAAGTCTACATTTGGAATCATTTGAAATTTTCATGATTTTCGTTTTGTGTGCTTTGGTGTTGAGTGCTTGATCTTGTGCAGCTGTTATGAGTGCTTCTGTTTCTGCTTTCAATCCTGCCTCTTTCAACCATTTGTACGTTGATTGCTTTGTTGATATTTCGTCTGCTTGTCGTACATATTGGCCATGTAGAGGTTTCTGTCTCCAGGTATGTGCTAGTTCTTGCTTCGTTGTTTTCTTCCATGTTTCTTTGTCTGTTTCTGGTGGTTGGAATAGTCCACTCCTTTTTACTAATTCTATCAGTGGATCATCTTTATTGTTATTCCAGATGTAGTCCACAAGGCCAATGACTTCTCCTTCAATGACATGTTTAATTTTCTTGAGACCTCGGCCTCCCATTGTTCGAGATACATAGAGTCTGTCTACGTCTGCTTTTGGGTGTAAGGCTTTATGTATTGTGAGTAGTTTTCTTGTTTTCCTGTCCAGTTCATTTATTTCATTTGCTGTCCAATCTATGATACCTCCAGTGTAGCTTACTACAGGTATTGCGTATGCATTAAGGGCTTGTATTTTGTTCGCCCCATTTAGCTTGGATTTCAGGACTTCTCTAACACGTTTTTCATATTCTCTCTTAACTTTGGACTTCACTTCTCTCTGCATATTTTCTTGATGTTGTAGTATCCCAAGATACTTATATCCATTTTCTATTGAAACATCATTGATTTTTCCGATGTCGAATTGCAGGCCCTTTGTTGTTTTGACCTTGCCTTTCTGGATGACAATTCGTCTACATTTCTCAAGGCCGAATTTCATGTTGATGTCTTCACTGCAGATCTTGACAGTATTGATCAGTGATGTGATGTCACTTTCATTTTTACCGTACAGCTTGAGATCATCCATGTACAGTAGATGGCTGATAACCTGTCCTGCTTTCATTTTGTATCCTAACCCTGTTTTCTGGATCACGTGACTGATCACGTGATTATTATTACTATTATTATTATTATTATTATTATTACTATTATTATTATTACTATTATTATTATTATTATTATTATTATTATTTAATCATCCATAACTAATTACTAGTGATGAGAATCTTAATTTATGTTATTAATAATTTTCCAGCAGACACCACTCGTCTCTCTCACTTGGCGGATATACGGGCACATAAACGTTTCACTCTTTCACACCATTAAAGACAAATATTTACCGTCACACAATATTTCCATACGTGGAAAACATCTTAACAAAGGAGAAGATAAATCCGTCTATCAATCTATATTTAACCAGCCCCCATCCATGTTCTTCTCCAACATAAGGTTATCAATATGTGTAAGATCATTAAGTTTGAAAATAAATTTATTAAGTCAACAATCAGATATACATATAGCAAATATAATGAAAAAAAATATTTGACATCAATATTTCTATGAACTACATTCAAATAGTTTTGATGTTTAACTTTTTCTTATTTCAAAAAACATGATTCAACAAATAAGTATCAATATTAATCACATGGTAATTACTTATCAGAGAACAGAAATGGAGTTATAGAGATTATAGAAATAATAAATAGTTTGTATGTAATTTTGTCTGGCGAAGCTGCAATAGTTTTTCAATCGTCTTCACTTTCTTTCATAGCAAATTCACAAACTTATTTTCCCAAGGGAATTGTCAGTTTCACGTGTTTCTCTTGAACTTTATAGAGCACTGATGAGCTGCTATTCTCTCAAGGCTAATCTGGGTGCTCAGCCATATTAGCTCCCTCAAGCAGAACAACTATGTAGAATTTCAGTAACTTCCTTGTACCAGAAATTCCACAATGTAGTCAGCATATTTTACCACAATACATCAACAGACTGCAGCGTATCACTACACTACACACTGGGGGGTAGATACTTCTCACATCTACCATTGTTGCAGAGGTTTATAAGTCAGTAAAAGGGGAGATCAAAAAACAAGAAAAGGCTGTTTATTCTCTGTAAAATATAATCAGGGAACAAACACTAATTTTCAAATTTATTCATCCATAACTCATTTCTTTCTTACATTCAAATCTCAACTTACAGTTTCTCTGCAACAGTATTTATTAGCCTGATACATGCTTACACTGTTACAGCATAACAAATACAACACATCAATTTTATGAATGTATTCACTAGAAACAATGTCAAGTGTTTAGCATACTACAAACCAACATCGTAGTTCACAATTTGTAGAAATAATAGTCTACTCACATAATACATTTTTATGTAAAATACAAGTATAACATATCAATAGCAAAATGCACAAAATATTTCTAAGTTCATGCTCTCTCAATTGGTCAGTTAACTCACCATTAAGCTAATAGCTGCCTTTCATGACCGGACTACTTGACACTCCAGATTCAAAGTAGTGGACAATAGAATTCTTTATAGCAGGTAAACGTTTGATTTCAGCCCATTGGCTGGTCTCGTTCTTGTAAATCTTAACCATTGGATTATAAAATTACTCATCCACCTAAAACCAGTTTAGATGACATCAGCAAATCTAGCACATTCTTTGCCTGAGTTGTTTACTTCCAACTTTGACAGTTAAAAATATCAGCACAAGCAGTGTCCAAGGTCGGGTCACACTGACATTTAATAATTTATATAATAATTAAGTTTAGAAATAGAATAGGCAAATTTACTCCACCACACTATCTATCTGTCATATCTATCCATCTATACGTATTTCAATCTATGTCTCTAATCTTGTGTTGTTTTTTATTTCTTTCAGTCTAGTCTTTTTACTTACTTATGGTTACCTCCATATCTATATGCTCTCTCTCTCTCGCTCTCTTACACTAACTAGACATTTCTATGTTTATTTATTTAATTTGCATGACGTGTTTTGTCAACTCCAAGCTGGAGAATCGCAAGTTATGAAATGAATGATTTTGTTGTTGTTGCTACCGTTATTAAAACTGATTGTGATCGTAATTGAATTAAAACTTCTCTGGGCAAGTAGGGATTGTTTATATAATGGGCAAGTAGGGATTGCTTATATAATAGGCAAATAGGGATTGTTTATATAATGGGCAAATAGGGATTGTTTATATAATGGGCAAATAGGGATTGTTTATATAATGGGCAAATAGGGATTGTTTATACTGGCTGCGATTAAATAAAACTCAGGAACGATTGTAGATGACTGAGTTTAAGCCAGGCAAAATTATTCCATCGAGCTGTGCGAGTTCTGTATAGAATTATACGTCGTCTTTTACGCACTATGGACTGAAAAAACAAACATGTATTTCATTTATGATTCGGTGCGTTCGTTAGACTGCACATTGTAAAATTTCAATGACGCAGACACTAACAGTACAAGTGACCTCCATTTGAATGCGTGGTAAGAAGTAGTTATTGACTTTTATTTTCGCACTACTATAAAAATAGAAATAGTTCACGGGTTTACGGCCGTCATTGTTTATAATTTTATGTATCTGTTTCAAAGAGAGCTTACTTTGCTGGCATCATAATTTGTTGTAACTTGGAGAATGGCGCATTTGGGTATGTGTGTGTTTGATGGTGTGTATGTATGTGTGTATGTGTGTGTGTGTGTGAGTTAGGGAGTAAAAATAACAGAAGTAATCTTTATTCTTCTTACTCTTTCATCGTTGCTATAGTAAGGGATCCAAAATCACAGGGATTGAAAAAAAATCAATAATTCTTAACAAACTGACCTTTGATGAAGATAGTTAACCTTTCTGTTTACGGCAACTGACCACTCTGCTTAAAGCAACAGATATCTTTGATTGCATCCAATGACCTTTTGATTATGGGATCTGACCTCTTTGCTTACAACTGAACTCTCCGCTTTCAGCAATTGACCCTTTCTGCTTACGACAACTAATCTCTCCGCTTTCAGCAATTGACCTCCTTGATTTCAGCAACTGACCTTCTTACTTATGGCAACTGACCTCTATGCTTTACGACAGCTGATCTCTATCGTTATAATAGATAGATGGCTTCCTGTGTGTTTTTTCTGTCCGTGTGTTGTTGAGTGAGTTTAAAGAGAGAGTTGCTTGTTTCATTCGGTGTGCCTGGTACCGCGCATAAATGTGTCACTGTGAAAATCATTCAAGTACTTTTGTAAATTGACTTCTGCACTCGAGAAATGTCACAGTCCTTGGATTTAGAATTGTCTCATATACAAGATGATTTAAAAGCAAACAACTCTTGAAGATTTGGTTGGCTCTTTCTTCAAAACAGACAGGTTAAAAAATGTATTTAGAGATCTCAATGGGTAGACGTAGCAAGCGTTCTTTATCTGGCCTTGCCTGACTCAGAAAGCTAACTGTCAAGCAGTATGAAAGTCCGTAAAGTGCTGACGGAGTTATGGAACTTTGAGAATGGGGATGACGTCCTTTAAAGAACAACTTGAGATACTTCGTAACTTCGAACGATTCCGTAAACACTCGACATTCTCCGCTGCGAGGTTGAATGTCCTAGAAGTGCTATATTTTGCTGTCAAGGTCAGAACTCGGTAACTTTTACAGGTCAATGATACATTGTTGCGAGATAACCACGAAAAATGACATCGATTTCTCAGCGTTGAATGTTTAGTTATGTTAAAACTCGAATATTATAACTTTGCAGGGTGAACAGGGTTGACAGCTGCCTATATCGTCAAACGTATCAGTTATAAATTATCGTTCAAGACGGAAGCATGCGTTGTTGAGCCTCAGAGTGGTTCACATCCTATCTGCATCTAATCCGACCCTACTTAAAATATATGACAAGGTCGGTGATATTTGTAAACCCTCAGTAGTTTTGTGGTCAACTTCAGGTTTGGTGAATTTGTTACTGAAAACGTATTTTCGTTTTGATACGTTCATTAGGTTTTAGTCATTTTTAGAATAAAAAAATAACATTGGTTATTTGAAAGTAAGATGGGTGTCATCACAGGAGACGATTAGGTGGGGTAGAATTGTCTCATCCGTCAGATAACTCTATAATAACAGCAGTTGTATTTACACATTCGTTTCTTGGCGACAGAGCCTTTGATAAAAATGAGTACCAGCTACCAGCAAAGACCATTTTCCAGCATTTCGACAAAAGCAAGGCAGTATGCAAAGCTAGTCAAAGGATTCATATCAATCGAAAATAATTTTGCAACTGGAAATCATTGCTTGACTTTTAAGCAGCAAAATCACTTAACCATCACACCTCGTGTTGATTTGTAAAATGTGTTATTCATCTCCAAAAGAATAGTGTTTTGTTTTTAACTTTAATTTTCTCACCATTACAGAATTTCTGTCGTTCCATCCCGGAATTATTATCGGTCGTACACTATTGTTATTTTCCTGCAAGGAGTGACCGTGAAAAACTGTCATAGGAAAAAAGGTTCAAGGGGAAAAAAATCACAGGTTTTGCTCTGAAAATAGTCAAGTGAAAACAGAAAAGATCACAGCAAAATGTCATTTATATTTGTATACAATGTGAATAACTATGGATGTATTGTGTTTATTTATATTTATATTATGATTTATTATATCTTTATATTATGTTTACTCGATATTTATGATTTATTATATCTTTATATTATGTTTACTCTATATTTATGATTTATTATAGCGAGTGACTAAAGCACGTCTACATAGAGTGTAGACATCAGGATGATTATTAGTTGAAGATAATGTATTTACATCCTATTATAACGGAAATTTCTCTGCTTAACCAGTTACATACACACGCACATACATTGACACACAGCGAGGTTCATAAACAACATACACAGTCACTCAGCGACGTTCATAAACAACATACACAGGCATACAACGACGTTCATAAACAACATACACAGACACACAGGGAGATTCATAAACAACATACACAGTCACTCAGCGACGTTCATAAACAACATACAGTCACTCAGCGACGTTCATAAACAACATACACAGACACACAGCGACGTTCATAAACAACATACAGTCACTCAGCGACGTTCATAAACAACATACACAGACACACAGCGACGTTCATAAACAACATACAGTCACTCAGCGACGTTCATAAACAACATACAGTCATTCAGCGACGTTCATAAACAACATACAGTCACTCAGCGACGTTCATAAACAACATACACAGTCACTCAGCGACGTTCATAAACAACATACACAGTCACTCAGCGACGTTCATAAACAACATACACAGTCACTCAGCGACGTTCATAAACAACATACACAGTCACTCAGCGACGTTCATAAACAACATACACAGTCACTCAGCGACGTTCATAAACAACATACACAGACACACAGCGACGTTCATAAACAACATACACAGACACTCAGCGACGTTCATAAACAACATACATTGACACACAGCGAGGTTCATAAACAACATACACAGTCACTCAGCGACGTTCATAAACAACATACACAGGCATACAACGACGTTCATAAACAACATACACAGACACACAGGGAGATTCATAAACAACATACACAGACACACAGCGAGATTCATAAACTAGGAAGAATAAAATACCGAGATGACGCCAGATGAACTCTATACGGTATGATTTTATTATTTAACATATTCAAACTATTCTGACTGATTAGTTTTGAGATATCCAACTGACACCACTCGTCTCTCTCACTTGGCGAATATTAAAGCGCTGTAAACGTTTCCTCTCTTCCACAACATTAAAGATAAATATTTACGGTCACACAATCTTTCCGTAGATGGAAAACTTCTTACTATAGGAGAAGACAAATCCGCCTATATTTGACTAGTCCCCCATCACCACATTTCTTCTCCAACATCAATATGCGTAATAAGGTCAATAATTTAACAATAAATTTATTAAATCAACAATCAAACATACATAAGACAAATAAATGAAATAGATCACTTGACATCAATTAGTTCCACAAAACCACATTCAAATAATTTCTATAATTCACAGTCTTATGCCTAAAATACAATTCCATAATTCAATACAAATCACAGGATAGAAATGGAGTTATTAGAGGTAAGTGATAATAGTTTTTACATAAGCTGAATTAACTGCTGTCTCAAAAGTCTTTTGTGTGCTTTTGCAACAAAGACACAAGTTTATTGTTCACCATTATTACACCAGTTCCATGCGTTTCTCTTTTTGCACACTGAAAAACATTGTTCCTCTACTTATTCTCTCGAGCTAACCTGGGCATTTCTTTTTGCTGTGTCAACTCTTTCAAGCAGAACAATAATTGTAGCAATTTCTAGTAACTTCACTGTACCAGAAATTGCCCAATGCAGTCAGCATACTTTGCCATGATGCACCAAAGGAGTGTAGTGTATTCCTTTACACTTACACACTCTGCAGCAGACAATTCCAGCATCTTGCCCAGTTGTAGTGGTTTACACTTGGTGAACCAGTAGATTGAAATAACATGAGAAAGTAGAAAACTGAAAAGGCTGCTTGCCTTGAAAAGTATAATCAAAGAGCAAAGCTGAATTTCCAGTTTATTGCTTTATAACTCCATTCTTTCTTACACACCAGTCTCAACTTACAATTTCCTGCAACAGTATTTATTAGCCCAATACATGCATACAGCATAATAAATACAATGTGTCAAAAGAATGTCATGTGTTCAGTATACTACATATGAGCAGTTTAGTTTAAACATTTGTAGAAATAATAGTCTACTCATATAATACATCTCTAAGTAAACACAAGTGTAATATATCAATAGCAAAATGCATGAAATATTTGTAAGTCCATGCTCTCTCAACAAGTCAGTTAACTTACCATCAAGCTTACTGCTGCCTTTCAAGACCAGACTTCTATGACTCTTCAAATTTAAGTGATCAGACAATAGATTTCTCTACAACAGGAAAAAATTTAGGTCTCAGCCCATTGGCTGGTCTTGTTCTTGTAAATCATAATCATTGGATAATGAAAACTACTCACCCAGTTGAGATGGTTTGCATTACATCAGAAGTTTCTAGCATAGTTTCAACTCGGGTGTTTACTTCAACTCAGACACTTTCAAAAATACCATCACAAGGAGTGTCCAAGGTCGTGTTACTCTCACAATTTAAACAATTTATATAACAATTAAATTTTAAAATATGGATAGGAAAATGTACCCTGCCACACTATCGGTTATATACCCCAGGATTATCAACTGTGTTATTAGCATAGAGAGCACGATAAACAAATCAAAGTTGGTGAGTGTAGTCGATGAATGAAATCTATTTTTGAAGATTTGATGTATCATTAATGTGTCAGTTCATGACTAGACCTTCTGTAAGTCCATACCCTTTCTTTCAGACATGTAAAGTGTCTGAAATAGTTTGTGCTTTGCAAGGACACGTTGTACACTATCGACTGACACATTACTTGACACATTATCTTTACACAAGAATATGTTATAAGGAGGTACTCTGGAAGGGGAAGAGGGGAGGGGGGGTCAATTTTGTTAACACAATCTGGCGCTCCAGCACAAAATTGCGTAGGTCAGTAAAGATGTTCTATTGTGACAAGTGGCCATAAAGTTGCCATCATAGAATCAAGGGACAGTGAGCAGGGAGAGTCGAATGCAGAGGTAGGAAGCCCGTGTGAAGGGCAAGCAAAGGACGATGACTGATTTTTTCACCGGCTGTGACATGATGTAGGGTGCTTCTGGTTCTTTAAATCAATATCAGGGTGTGGTGGGGCACATTTGGGAAGGTGATGGAGCACAATTAAGAGGATGTTATGGGGCACCATTGGGACAGTGAGATGGTGTACATTAAATATAATTATTGAGCATGTGTGTGTGTATCATGGGACACAATGGGTGGGGTGGGATGAAGCACAATTGGTGTGTGTGTGTGTGTGTGTGATATGGCACAATATTATTGTATATATGTGTGGCAGAGTACATTTTCATATCCCTATTTCTAAACTCTATCGTTATATAAATTAAATCATCACGTGACCCAATCTTGGGCACTCATTATGAAGGTATTTTTGTGCCAGAGTTGGAGTAAATAATTTGGATTGAGAAGACGCTAGAAAATTGCTGATGCAATCCAAGCCAGTTCCAACTGTGTGCGTGTGTAATGCGACACAAGTGGAAAGAGTGTGATGGGATATGAAAACTGGAGTTTTAATGTAATGGGACACCATAGAGGCAACATTGCTAACAAAATTTAATCATATTTAGCGCTTCATTTTACTAATGTCCTCACTTTTGACACTTGATGGTATCTAATTATATTTAACCAGTCGATATTCGCTTTGCTTTTCGACAACTGTCACACTGCTCGTCTGATTGTGTTGGGCAGGATTACGCTGGTGACTGAAATGCTGAGCATGCAAGGCGTGGTCGTGTGCCTCTCCATCCTGGTTATGTCCTCGACTCACGGGTCGGTCTTCGACCCTGACCAAGTGTCCGGGCTGGAAGAATTTGTTAAAACCCTCATGGACTGCAAGAATATTCCTGGACTGACTCTGGCCGTTGTCAGGGGCAATGAGACTCTTACGAGAGGTTTCGGCGTCGTGAACATGACGTCAGGTCAAAATGTGACGTCGTCAACGCTTTTCGGCATTGGCTCTGTCACTAAGGCTTTTACTGCTACCATCCTGGCAATGCTTTTGAGTGAATCAGAAAAGTAAGTGTATATGGGTGTGTGAATATGTGTGTGTGTGTGTGTGTGATATGTGTTATTTGTTTTCTTGTGTTTGTTTTGGTAAAATGTGTAGTCCAAACTTAAGAATGGATGATGAATAGTTCGATAAATTTGAAAACAAATTTACCAAAGTATTAATCATCCATTCTTAATTCTCTCCAAGCTTCATTGATAATACTATTTTATTATGTATTCAATAAAGGTACCTGTTGTGCTGCTGAGCACATTTGTTGTTTTAGGGTACTTCAGTTTCAATCATTGAATTTTAGTAAATCATCCTTTTTTTTTTTGCCATGTAAGAAATAAGCACCTGTGTACTCAATAAATGGCTGTTAAAAACTGTTGAGGATAATGACAATCGGCATGACATTTTAAAATGTAAACGGATGTGCTAATAATAATTAATAAATTCTAATAATTCTAAAAACTACAGTGTGATATAACAGTAACTAATAATTCTAAAAACTACAGTGTGATACAACAGTAACTAATAATTCTAAAAACTACAGAGTGATATAACAGTAACTAATAATTCTAACTACGACCAGTGTAAACTGCATGGTAAATGGGGTAAGAATGAACATGAACACTGCACTCCTAGAAAAACGGTGTAAGAACGGAATGCGAACGTAAACTACGCTCTAACAGTATAATGAAAAAAACCCTGTAATCATGACATAAGAAATGAACACTACGATATATGAAAAACGGTTTAAGAATTACATAAGAAATGTAAAATACGCTATATGAAACACGGTTTGAAAATGACATAAGAAAACTACACTTTCTTTTACGTTACATGAAAAACGGCGTAAGAACGGCATAAGAACAGGTACAATGCACTCCTTGTAAAACGGTGTAGAACGACGTAAGAACAGGTACAATGCACTCCTTGAAGAGATTCCTTGTTTAGTTAAAGGTTCATTTTGATTGCTCTCGTAACTGAGCCATTTTACACATATCAGCTGGCACTCCCGTTCATTGGCAGTTTTCACGGTTTTCACATATACTAATACAAGATCATGTCCAGTGAAGAATACAGATCGATGGAAATAAATTATTTATTTCGCCTGCTGTGAGATAAAATGAGGAGTCCATGATTTCCAAGGTTCCAATGTTTTCACACTCGTAATGGTCAAGAGCGCAATGTTTTCACACTCGTAGTGGTCAAGAGCGCAATGTTTTCACACTCGTAGTGGTCAAGAGCGCAATGTTTTCACACTCGTAATGGTCAAGAGCGCAATGTTTTCACACTCGTAATGGTCAAGAGCGCAATGTTTTCACACTCGTAGTGGTCAAGAGCGCAATGTTTTCACACTCGTAATGGTCAAGAGCGCAATGTTTTCACACTCGTAATAGTCAAGAGCGAAGTGTTTCACAGACACTCATTCCTTCTACCGCAATTGATGCAGGCTAAATATAGCGTGTAGTGATGTCTCACGCACTCCTATTTTATCTTAATGTCATACAAATGTGCTTTAATAGATTTAGTCCAGTTTTTAAGTGCGAATGAGATTGAGTGAAATATTGTGAGAAACACTGGCTGTGCATTCAAAACATGACTAACGTCGAATTTCTAGAACTTTGTCATTGGGAACAATTGACGTCATTAGCGTACAATAGAGGCGTACAAACTATTGGTAATTCCACAAGAAAACGGGATTTGCAATTTGAAACCCACACATTTATAAGTTCTGTTTCACTTGAAGGGAAACCCGTCTTAAGGGAATGTAATTATAGTGTTCATTTCCTGAAAGCGAGGAAGAGAATAAATTTTCTAAGACTTTCTAAGTGCCGTTAGGACGCCGCATCCATATATGTTCATCTTGATTCACATTTCTCTCCATCATAGAAAACGTTATTTTAATTCTACATTAAAATACACACAATACACACCACAAACACAAATATAAGCAAACACACACACAAACACACACATACATACAAACACAACCATACACACACACTGACACGGTGGCCGGACAGTTGGGCGGGCGACAAGAGGTTTGCGACAACTGGCTAGACACAACCGGCTAGCGACAACTGGCTTACACATAACTTACATCTGCAGAATAAATCAGGTAATTACTTACGTTTTTTTCTGTTGTTTAGCAAAATGTCGTATATCGTATTATGCACAAGTCACTTGCCGTTCGCCACTTGTTGCTAGGCTTGTGTCAGTAGCTAGTTGACGTTCGCCACTTGTTGCTAGGCATGTGTCAGTAGCTAGTTGACGTTAGCCACTTGTCGCCCACTAAGTGTCGTTCGTAAAATGTCGCCCGCCCAGAAGTCATAGAATCTACTGACACATATACATGTACAAATGTACACATATACAAACACACACATACGCTCATATACACAAACACACATAAACACACACACACACACACATACACACTTCATGAAAGGGCTGTCCTTAGGCACATGCAACTTATACGGTCGCGTAGGGCCCCGCAAAACAAGGGTCCCAAGAAAAGAAGGTTTATTAATTGTTTATTTCTATTATTTCAATGAAATTTTATCTGTAGTTGAATTTTAGTCCATTAAATAATTATCCATCAATACAATATACAAAATGCATTGTATTAATTCAATGTTTTATTTCCTTTTATGCTTGTTTTCATATTTCAGTCTAAACAATTCTGCTTTGAGACCCTTGTGTTTATCAGATATAATCTTACTAGTCAATCGTTGTCATTTCTATCAAATAACTAATAAACGTAATATGGTATGGTCAGTGCAGTTACACCTGGGACACCCCGCTGGTGTCAATCTTGGGCGATGACTTCAGGTTGGGTGACGCGTATGTGACACAGCACGTGACGCTTAAAGACTTGCTGACGCACCGTACTGGCATGGCTGTCCAAAACTTGCCGCTCTTTGCCGCTTTCCTTGAAAATGTGACCAGGGCAGAATATGCAAAGTACGTCAAACAAATAAAAAATTATTTATAGGTCTGCCTGTTTACTTTTATTGTAAAGAAATTTATAGTTATATTTTGTGCAGAATTTAAAAGTGTTATCATGAGATCTGGAGACAAACTTTGTTTACTTTTATAGTAAAGAAATTTATAGTTATATTTTGTGCAGAATTTAAAAGCTATCTGTCGGTGTCATTAAGTACTCAAGAACTGGATAAGCACTGGTCGGTTAGTTTTTGTGCCTAATGATTTATGACACAAAACAACATACTGTAATCAGTGAGTATTGGTGAGCAGTGCCTCTGTCAGTGAGCATTGTGGAAAATGCTCCAATTGTGTGTGTTGTGAACCGTGACTCTGTTGTGAATATTGAGAACCGTTACTGAGTCACTGAGAATTGTGAACTGACTGAATAAATGAGCACTTTATGCCCCAATTTTATTAGTGAGTATATTGAACCTTGACTCTGTACTGAGTACTATGAACCACGACTCTATCTCTGAGTTTTGTTAACCCTGAATGGATCAGTGAGTATCAGCAAAAGTGACTTAATCATTCAGCAATGTGAATGGCGAGTAATCCAGTGAGTATTGTGAGCCATGACTATTTCAGTGAGTTTGTGACTGAATTTTTTTTACTTACTTTGTAGAGGACATGAACCTATATCTGTAGATGTCTTTAGTACCTTTTTCTTCTCGATGGGATTAGTGGGATTGGTAGTATCACTTCAGTATATTGCACAGGTGGAAAATGGAAATTGCTTTCCAAGAAAAGACTTGGCCTTTAATAAATCCCAAATATCTAATAAAAATATTTTTTTAAATGCTAAATCTGCAAATTGAATTTCTTCCGAAAGACAATTGTGCAGTCAACATAGCTTACAGATGGTGAGTTTTATTTGGGCACTTGTCAGTTTCAACCGGAAGTTGCCAATTTCATCCAGGTTTTAACCATTTATTAACAGAATTTGCAGTGGTCGATGAAGTTAATTTAATCCCAATTAAAATAAAATAAAATGTATGTGATGAGACATTATGGAAAGCTATACCTACATATTTTTTTCTCTACAGGCGTCTTCGATACTTTCCCATGAGTGGACGGTTCCGTGACAAAATGGTTTACAATAACTGGATGTACACGTTAGCCGGATATGTGGCAGAGGTGTTGGGCAAAGCTAGCTGGGAGGACCTCGTTTTGAAACGCATCTTTCAGCCACTGGGGATGAGCGACAGCCGGATTATTGGCAAGACGATAAATGTGAATGCTGACAACTTTGCCCTACCATACGTTCGGGTTAGAGAAGACATCGTTGCCTCTGATCCATCCATATATGGGTGAGAAATAACCGAGATTTTTCTAATGGCATGTCTTGGCTAATCTCAAGCTAGTCTGTGTATATTAACTCATCCTGTAAGCAACATAAATTAATCAGTGCAATGCTAAACTGATTAATAAGACTGGATACACTGATAAGATGCATCTAAGATGTTTCTTACATCGTAATTGCATTATTAATAATATTATTCCACTTTGTATCTAAGATGGAAACTCCTTGTAACTATGGTAATGGTAAGTTAACGATGTGGTCAGAATTTACAGACACCTAATTGTTTTATGACATCATAATCACACGTCTGTATATGCTATACCAAATTTTAAATATAATAATAATAAGCCGACAATATGTACACATCTGTTTATATTATCACATCCCTTTAAATATGAGTTGGTTAATATCATACTTACATTCCTGCATATATATTAAAATCATGGTTACACATCTATATATATATTTTAGCCCTCCTTTAAATATGATAGATAGTAAGCTGACATTGAGAGCTTCGCCCACCCCCCCTTCCCTGACGGAGGGCGGTTGAGGGTGTGCGTCAAACTAGGTGCGACCTGTTTCACCCCCTTCCGCCAGCCCTCCATCTCAGACACACCGCGAAGCTGTGGGGCTCCCCTACAGGCAACCGAAGACTGAGAACATCGTGAAGATGTAAGGTCTATTGCGGTTTCTGGTGTGAGAGAGAGTGTAATCATCATCAACTGACATGCCTATATGTGTATAAGTATGTATGTACATATAACATGCATTTCATCCTTGAAACATGCGACACTTAGGTGATAAATAAAACTTAATGAACAGTAGGCTTTGCTATTTAGTTTCGGCACAATTCAAACCTTAAAATAATTTTCATTACCACTAACCATCTCTCGACAGTGAAATGTTTCCATAGTACCCATATGGGTCACATGGTATTCAATGCTACCAAACATGTTTTATTTTCCTTTTATTCTATTACTTCTCTCTTTCATTCTTTTTAATTTGTTATATAATTTTATGCAGAATTAGTAACCGTTGATGTATGTTATCATGATAATTATAACTAACAGACTCTACAATGGCACTGCAAAGTGATATTGTAACATGCCAGCAAAAACGTAGAATTGTTTTGGACTTAACATTCATACTTGTAAAAGTCGGAATTTGGGATTTCACCTCAGAACAAAAAATAATAACGTTGGTCCTTTAAAAAACAAACAAACATAGACGCGTCGAGTTGAACGTATGTCATATTATCATGTGTATATACATATATTTGTGTGTGTGTGTGTGTGTGTGTGTGTGTGTGTGTGTGTGTGTAATTACAATATGTTTAAATGTGCATTTGGATGAGTGTATGCATATGCGTTCTTGGATGTGTTTGGATGATTTACGAGCTTGTGTATATGAATATTTTGTGCTTTGTGTGTATGAGTATACTGTTTTGTGTGCATGTGACTAAATTTGTAAAGTACACTTACGTATACTAAACATACATAGGTCTACATAAGTGTTGTGTTCATTTGTACACGTGACTCTGCATATCTGTCGGTGCTTCGGCGCGATACAGTGAGATTACAATTACATAAACATCGATTCACACCACCAGCCGTAAACATTTTTCTTTTGTGTCAGCATGAGTCCACAAGAGCCAGCAGGCGCCATCGCATCATCTGCAGACGATATGGCGAAATGGCTGAAGTTACACCTGCAGAAAGGCCAGCTCAAAGAGGGACAACTCTTAGACTACAACATCCTGCAAAATACGTATGCGTCTTATGTGACCTTGACGCCGGGAGTTGACGGTCGCGAGATTATCAAGAAACCAACTTTCCCCGCCACATGGATCTCTGTTGGTTACGGGTACGGGTGGTTTATAAGCGAATATCAAGGTACGAACGCGAATTAAAAAGAAATAAACTCATGCTTATGTTGTAAACAAAAGTGCCATACAACAAACTGAAGCCGCCATTTAAACTTCAAGTAACAACAAAGTGATAAAAATAAATTGAAGGAGAAGAAAACGTCAAACATTACCAGTGCTAAATGGCGTCAATGTTTAAACTGAAAAAGGGGAACAGATCTAAAAGTATAAAATATTTGCGGTCAAAAATCCAAAAGTAATCTAGGTTTCTTTGCTAAATGATCTAAAAGTATAAATATATATAAATAAAAGTAATGAAACATAGTCACAGAATTATAAATCATTTCTATAAATAGTTGTATTTATTAGGCTACAATTTATAGTCGTTTGCAACATACTGCATGCTTAACGTAAATAATATTTTCCTTAAGAAAACTAACAATACCGTTTCATCAGCGTTCACTTCGCAAATTATTCGCAGCAGGGTTTCTGAGCGGTGTCACTGTTGCACTTAATGTTCACAGGTTACAAGGTCATCTGGCACTCGGGTGGACATTTTGCCTACACCACTTTCCTCGCCTTCATTTTAGATTTGGACTTGGCGGTCTTCATCAGCGTCAATGGACCAGGCGACATTGGAAGAACAAACAGTCAGATCTTACTCTACATCATAGACCTCGTCTTGGGAGAGGAACCACCGTGGCAAAATGTGACCAACGCCTGCAAGTTTCCACAGCCGTGGGTGAACTCCACATCACAGCCACGACCACCACTAAATCACACCATTCCAGGCGGGTTTGGTGAGCCAGAGATTTTTGTCGGGAAATACGGAAACAGGATTTTTGGAGACGTCGAGGTCGTTCGCAATGGCACTGACGGCCTTTGGGTTTCCTACAACCGTCTGTTTGGAAAGTTGCACAGGACCGCTGTAGATCACGTGCTCTTGATGGAAATGATGGGAGGTTTTCAATTCCTTTCAGCGAAAGTCAACGCTACTTACTACGTCAATTTGACTTTCGTAGAACCTGCGCAGGACCGGAAGTACCAGGAGATATTAATGAGCGCCTCCGATATGGGCGAGAGCTATGTTTTGAATTTCAGTCGAGGAGTTCGATTCTCAGACCCCCTACCTAAAGACACGAGTGGGAAAGACAAAATGTCTGCTTCTGTATTGACCACATTACTAATATGTCTCAGCTTTCCATATACGGCTGTTGATCAGCTTTTTTCCGGTATCATTCAGTTTTGTCTGTTTTTAACTGGTCTGTCCTTCAAACATTATTACTACTCTGTAAAATTATAACTTGTCCATCACTGGTACATTATTTTATAATTTTAATTTACCCGACTTCTATTACATTATGTTTATGATATAACTTATCTTATGCTTCAGTAGGTACTGATTTGCATTATAATTATGTGCCTTTACGTTTATGATTATAACTTGTCTGTGTTTCGGTAGAACTAGAAGATTAGGTGATCTTATGTTTATGATTTGAACCTGTCTGTTGTGTTGTAAATGAATATAATAAAACTTTTTTTTAAAAGAAAAACTTTGTGGTTAAACAACTCATTCCTGAAAGAGACATTTATGTTGTATTCTCCAACAGTAAATATATTGATTTAATAAATAATATTTTTATTGTTTCTAAGCGAATCTAAGGTATATTTTTCAGACACTTAAAAAATATTGCAAATAGCTATCTACTGCAGTCTTATCAAGATCTTCATCGTTATAATCATCCTGAATACATTCAAATGATCTTAAAGAAAAATACACATGAACATTTTGTGACCAAAGACAGAAATTCCAGAAAGCAACTTCGCATGCGTGACCCATTGCATTATGAGATCTGCCTAAAAGCTGGTTAGTTTATTAAATACATGTTGATGTGTTTGTTAAATAATTAAATACATGCCGATGTGTTGTTTATTAAATACATGCTGATGTGTTGTTTATTGCATGTTGATGTGTACTATATTAAATCCTTGCTGATGTGTGGTTTATTAAATACATATTGATGTGTTCTTTATTAAATCCATGCTGAAGTGTGGTTTATTAAATACATATTGATGTGTTCTTTATTTAATACATGCTGATGTGTGGTTTATTAATAACATGTTGAGGGGTTGTTTATTAAATACATGTTGATTTGTTGTTTATTAAATACATTCTGATGTGTTGCTTATTACATGCAGGTTGATGTGTTGTTTATTAATAACAAATTGATGTGTTGTTTATTAAATACATTCTGATGTGTTGTTTATTATATGCATGTTGATGTATTGTTTATTAATTACAAGTAAGTGTTCAGTTTATGATATTTAAACTGTTTGTTAAATTATGAAATCTTTTGGTTAACTTAGAGAATATGTAAAAATATTTTTTAAAAAAGAAATGGTAGGACAATTGTAAGAGTAAAAAGTTCATAGTGACTCAGAGACAGATAAAGAAACCTTGGTACCAAGTTCAGTGTTTGAGATGGGTAGTGCCAAAAGATGAGATGCAAACCAGCCTGAAAGTTTGTGTGTAACACTTAAGTCTGTGAATCATTTTGAAGCATGTGAAAGTAATAAGAATACTAACTTTCATTTGAGTGACTTCGACTCTAACAGTGAGGATGACTTGGGCTACAAATGCTTCAAGGCTGATGTCATTTTGCACTGCAGCAATTGTCACACATTTATTCACAGACCTATATATAAACAAATTCCATCTCCTAAATGCATATGTTCAGGTTGGGCACGTCCCCTTAAATAATGTAAAGGAAAGTACTGCAAGAAACTTATTCAAAAAGATCTATCAGATTAAATTAGGGTTAGTAGTGATCACAAGACAATTAGTATTAGCATTAACCATAACAATATAAACCACTAAAGCGAGATCCCCTCTGGTGATAAATTCCTCAAGAGATGGTGAATTGTCTAAGGTTGTTCTGCATATTGATGTTGTAGCATATCAAAGTTTATTGCTAGATACTACAGGTAGTTGTTTTTCACACTGTAGGAAGGGAGAGGTGAAAGTCTGATATTGTTACTGAGGTAAAGTCTGATATTGTTACTGAGGTAATGTAAGGTCATGACCTGGATAATAGGCAGTCATAGTATTTTTTTTTTTCTAGTTAGTTTTGCATTTTGGTGTTTCAGTAGCTGATGGAGTAGTCTCAGTGTAGTAATTCCTCAAGAGACAGCAGATTTGTTATGGTCAAAAGGTTGTTGCATTACTAGGTAAGGGAGTTTACTGCTAGATTACTAAACATCAACATTTAATTCTCTATAGTAGGTAGAATGCATTTTACTTCAATGGCTGGTGTGGAGTTAATCTGATTTTTTACCAGTATGGTTTCTCAGTAATTATATAAGCATCTTGCTAATGAATTTATTGTAATCATGCATGGGAAATTTAGGTATGCGTATACATTTTTAATATTTCAAAATGAATACAGATAAAATATAATACACAACTCCTTAGTGATTATTGAACATCTTGCTGATGATTTTTTTTTTTTAGGAAGGCTATCAATATTAAACATAGTTTTTAAAAAATAATAAAAAAAAAAATTAGTGATTAAATGTTTGTACTATTTGAACTGTTTCATTTATGGATTAATACATACTGTTATTATTAATATTATTGCTATGGATCAATTCGGTGTAAATTGATTAGTTCTTTATTGATTGGCTTGATTAAAAGTATTTGACACAAAAAAATGTATTTGTGATATACAAAATTTGTTTTATATATATTACGTTTTTCTTAATGAACTTGCAAAACCTGAAAAAAATTAACACAAAATAAAATTTTAAAAATAATTATCATGAATAACATCAAAAGCAAGCTCTCAAAGTCCATATCGTAGATTTAAGAATAAAGATAGAACTGAAACCGAAACCCTGAAACACAGGTAATTACAGTCTAAGCGTACTGCAAATTACTACATTAATAAATACCTATTTTGGCACATACCTATGCAAAAAAATAAAAGTTAGACATGAATAAAACAGCATAAGATTCCTAATACTCTAACCATTCACACAATACAGTGATGTCTTTATCTTATCTAGCCAAGGGACTTCTTTGTTCCATGTACAATTCAAAATTATAGGGAGGGACTC
Organism: Sinotaia quadrata; assembly: GCA_028829895.1. Taxonomy (NCBI): domain Eukaryota; kingdom Metazoa; phylum Mollusca; class Gastropoda; order Architaenioglossa; family Viviparidae; genus Sinotaia; species Sinotaia quadrata. Next base: position 27,229,655 of record CM054183.1, on the reverse strand, counting down.
AGACTCCATAGATGCTTTTGCAAAGAGTAAAGAATAGGATTTCCACACTGGTTTTTAGATTTGAAACCACGCCCATCTCTACCTAGACTCATTCTTTGACCCAATCAAATTTTAAAATCCACCTAGAACTAATTAATATTTATAATTTTCTCACATCTCCCAACCCATACGTCATGTATCCTAAAACTAGTTCACAATTACATCAGCCTAAAAGTTGCATAACACATAACCAGGTCAAAACCAAGAATACTGATTTAATGTTTTAAGCAGATGTGCTACTGCATAGATCTAGTGTTCTCACAAACAATAGTACTAACCTGCGGATACTACTCTATGTGCATTCTCACTCTGCTTAATCTCCTCCACCCCTGTCCATTCTGGACTTTCACTTCAAAAATAAACTTTATACAACATTTCCAAATTATACAAATCATAAATAGTTTCTCATTTAAAAATTATAGATCAAAATATGAAAATTTATATTAAAAATAGGTGGGAGAATTCCCCTCATAAGACACAGTGCAGGAGGAAAAAAATAAAGATGAAGAGAAGCCTTAACAACTAAAGCCTAAATTACTCATTCTAAACATTTCTCCCATTCCAAAAGAATTCTGAAAAATAAAATAATAAATGTGATATTATTTTTATTTACAACCATTTATATTTCCTTTGCAAGAAGACTGTACACATATATTAAAAAAAAATTAAACGACTGTCACATAACAGCAACAATAAGTTTAAAATCAGTGCTTTAGTAGCTTTATACAATATCAACATCTACAGTCAGCAAGCATACTAAAACAAACATGATAAAACTTACACTTAGTCATTATAAAGCAAACTAGAACAATTATAGGTAAAGAGAAGTTGTCTTCTCTTGTTCTGACTGGAGGTTAAGGCTTGATAGAGGTCAGGTTGGTGTGGCCACCTAGCTCAAAGAGGTAATTCCTTTCAGGAATGTAGGCAATTTGAAGAGCAAGCAATATTTAAAGGTTTTTCTGAATTGCAAACACATTCATGGGTACTTTGGAGTGGGGGTTACAAACAATTTCAAAAAAGGGATGATAGATTGTGAACAAGGACTGTCTGATGAAGTGAACAGAGTTTGAAGATAATTTGTTTGATGACAGAGGGAGGCTGTCAACAACATGCAACAAAGATAGTAGACTTTGAAGATGATTTGGTGAAAGGATGGAGGTTGATGACAAAATCTTAGAATTATTTTTTTTACAAAACTCGTAGCAGTGAAATTTTATGCACAGTAAAATAGAATGATATAGCAAGAAAGCAATGCCATTTGTAACATTGGTGTACAAAGTTGATGTGAATGGCTCATCTTAACTCCAGGTACTGCATGACACAATTGCATGAAAAGAAGAGAACCAATAAGGACATAGCAAATATCACCTGAATGTTTACAAGAACTGAAATAAACAAGAAAATATGAATGTTTACAAGAACTGAAAGAAAAAAGAAAATATGAATGTTTACAAGAAATGAAATAAACAAGAAAATATTAATGTTTACAAGAACTGAAATAAGAAAATATGAATGTTTACAAGAAATGAAAGAAACAAGAAAATATGAATGTTTACAAGAAATGAAATAAACAAGAAAATATGAATGTTTACAAGAAATGAAATAAACAATAATATTAATGTTTACAAGAACTGAAATAAGAAAATATGAATGTTTACAAGAAATGAAAGAAACAAGAAATATGAATGTTGACAAGAAATGAAAGAAACAAGAAAATGCTATAACAACAAACTCCACATTCTCATTAACACTAACAGCAGAAGTATATATTGAAAAATATCTGATTTTGAAACAAATCAAATGAAATTAAGTGTGTAGATATGGAGGGTTTAGTGATATTTGGTAAACATACTGCAAAACATAATTACAACACCTCGACTAGACACTGATGAAGATTTCACTGAATGTAAAAAATACACTAATTGCATATACATTTTTTAAAGTTCTGGTTCAGTATGATCAAATGTTTACTGAAAGCTTCAAAACTTCTTTTTGTATGAAATTTAACAAGCTCTATAAAAATGGCCAGTGTTTTAGAAGTTTCAGTATATATATATATATTTTTTTAAAAGCTGTCCAGATTTGCCCACACTATTAATCTGTTTACGGCGAATTGTTCAGGACAAAAAGACAGCTTTACATGCATTTAATTTAGGATTAAGAGCAACCCACAATATCACCGGAACAACTCTTTGAATAAGCAATGAACTATGTATGTCAATATATATCAGATCAATGAATGTTGCTTAAAATTGTACTACTGTATCTATTCTATGCACAATTTGTAAAAATATTTGTATAATACTGTATAATATACAATTTAAAATGCCCCCTCCCCCTCCACACAATTACTATACAATCCTATTTTTAAAATTTGTTGGACATTATCAAAATCTATGTGGGCATGGACACAACTTGTAATTATGCTGAGTTAAAGAGAGATGCCTGCTGTTTATGTTAAGTGTATCAACAGTGAACCCGAACAACTGTAGCTATGCTTACGCTGAGCTGTAGAGAAATTATGTCTATTGACAATTGATTGCATTTAGTGGCACTGTAAAAATGAAGACTTATCTCTGTGTGCTAAAAGTGGTACTGACATGTGTCAAACTTTTAGCTGATCTACATGGCATGATGCTCAACAGTGGTTATGTTATAAATTTCTTGGAGGGATGTAGTTTAGTTATGCCTGAAAACAGATATTATGTTGAGCTTCAATAGATTAGGACCGTTTATTCTTGTTGCCAGCAGTGATTAATGACACACAGAACTATACACTGAGCTACTGAAAAAATTGGGACTATTTATTCTCATCGAGCTATTGATAAATTAGGACTGTTTATTCTTGTAGAGCCATTGATAAATTAGGACTGTTTATTCTTGTAGAGCTATTGATAAATTAGGACTTTTTATTCTTGTAGAGCTATTGATAAATTAGGACTGTTTATTCTCATACAGATATTGATAAATTAGGACTGTTTATTCTTGTAGAGCTATTGATAAATTAGGACTGTTTATTCTTGTAGAGCTATTGATAAATTAGGACTGTTTATTCTTGTAGAGCCATTGATAAATTAGGACTCTTTATTCTCGTAGAGCTATTGATAAATTAGGATTATTTATTCTTGTAGAGCTATTGATAAATTTAGGATTATTTATTCTTGTAGAGCTATTGATAAATTAGGATTATTTATTCTTGTAGAGCTATTGATAAATTAGGACTGTTTATTCTCATACAGATATTGATAAATGTTTATTCTTATTATTATGAGAAGTAAAACTATACTTTCTGTTATTAATGAATCAAAATTCTCATTCATATTTAAGGACTATTTTAATATTTAAAAAGTTTTTAATAAAATACATATATTTTCTTACTAACCAAGAGATGCTGAAGTGAGCAGTGAAGATGAGTAAAGCTTGTCTAAAGATTATACTACTTTTAAAATAGGAAATTAAGAAACACATTCCACCACCACCTCCTTAAACATCATTAACATGGTTTGCACAGAACAGTCACCTAATTAATTAAGGTGGATAATATTTAGGTGGTTTATTGCCTAAACAGTATATAAACTTGCATAAACATTATACATTAAGTCTGCAATTAAGGAAAGAAACAAAATAACAACAAATTAATGAAATAGTTTTGGTTTGTTTTGTATTAAAACAAATCACAAGAAATGATTTACTATATAGACAATGTACCATGTGATTATTTTTATCAAAGTAAATTAAAAACATTGTAAAACATTGTACCATCACTTGGTTGTTTATGAGACAGCAGAAAGCAACTTGATTTAACTGATAACAAATAAAGTACACTAAAATAGCTACAGATAAAAGGCACTGTCACTTCTAAGTGTTTGACTGATGTTTTTCCTGATCTTGTTTTTGGACACTGTCACTTTAAACTTAATCAGTAAAACTCCCAGTGGTCTTAGAACAACACTAACTTTACATTTGTCATAATGCATAATTACAATCATCATCATCATCATCATATCAAAATGTTTCTATAAAAAAGAATATTCTAAATAATGTTATCTCTCATTATTTTTTCACATAAAACCCATGTATCTGTCACAAGCATATGTGTATAGAAAAATAAAAAATTCAGAGGGAATCTCCAAGTCACATTGCACTTTTAAATGCACAGCTGTAAATTAAAAAAAATTACAAAACAAAACAAAACAAAAAAATCAACAACCCAAGGTGAAAAAATGTAAATGTAAAATATCGAGAAATTTCCACACAGTCCAATTAAATACAAACAAACGGGCTAACTAAATCAGTGAGATTGTTCAGAGTGATAATAACTACAAACTGTGGTACCCCAAGCTGAAACTGGAAATGTCAGAAAGTACATTTCCTAACAGATCATAAGGCTTCTAGATCAACATGTCGTAGGTCAGGATGCTTTTTCTGAAACAAATATCAAAACAGGTGAAAAACACAGGGCTGATACATTAATAAAACAAAGAAATAAAAGTTTATATTTTGGTAGAGAACAAAATGTAAAACAATTCTCACAGAAACTCACCATGTGTGTCACCACTGCCAGTAATTCGTTAAAACTGTAAACAGGCATAATCACCAAGAGAAATAAATATGTCAAGCATCAGACTGATTATTTTTTCCCCACCATACAACCAAATGCTAAAATGATAGGATTAGCTCACTAGCTTTCAGTAAGTGAACTATAGGATTAGCTCACTAGCTTTCAGTAAGTGAACTATAGGATTGGCTCACTAGCTTCCAGTAAGTGAACTATAGGATTGGCTCACCAGCTTTCAGTAAGTGAACTATAGGATTGGCTCACTAGCTTTCAGTAAGTGAACTATAGGATTAGCTCACTAGCTTTCAGTAAGTGAACTATAGGATTAGCTCCTTTACATTAAAAAAAAAAAAAAGAGTAATAATGATAGAATTAGTTTCCTTACTTCGTCAAAAAGCCATGATAGAATTAGCCCCCTTTCCTATAATAAAAGACTTTAATGATAGGATTAACCGCCTTATCTCCACTAAGTGCTCTTAATTATAGGAGTTAATTCTTAATTCTCTTTTCTTGTCCCAGGTTTTCACCAACCTCAAGTGATATAGATCATTAAGGTTGTTGATGTCATTGTCCCCAAGGTTGGAAGGAAAGGGGTATCTTACAGAGCCCATGCTAGTAGCACACCAAGTCTGCACCTGTTGAGTACACATGCCCAGGGTGTTCAAACTGATGTTGTCATCATTGTTGTTGTTGTCATTGCTGTCCCTAGTGCTGTCCATTGGGATGTGCACAGACAGTTGCTGGCAGCCAGTACAGGTGGTTGAGAATGACTTGTATCATGTCAGTAATAGGATATTAAAATATGTTCACTTTGGATAGTGTTGCTCTCTGTATACCTGCCGTTGTTGTCATTGTTGGTGGAGGTAGGTGTTATTTATCTTTACTTTCTTTTCTGGTGTTGTTGAGCCATTTCTTCTATGATTTTCTGGGCTCTTCTCATACTTGGAGGTGGTCTGTTTCTTTTGTTGAGTTGTCTTATTTTGTATTTGTTGTTCCATTGTTAGTGGCTTTGTTGTTTTGTTGTTGTAGGCTCTGACAATGGTGAAGGAAGGGGGCCTCAACCACCCTTGTGCAGCTCTGAGGGCGGCCTTGATGTCACCTAGCATGTTTGTTGATATCTGTTGATCTCTTTCAGTATGGCTATTTTCCTCCTTTGTTTTGATTTTATTTGTATGGGTATTGGCTCCCTGTTGTCTTATTTTAATTGCAGCTTGTGTTTCTTTTTCGTCAGTCAGTCTCTGTAGTCTGGACACTTTTGTCTGTGTTGGTAATTTCCTTTTTGCATGTGCTGGTAGATGATGAATGAGTTCCTTCTTCACTTGCTGGTTTGTCGGCCCTTGGGAACTTATGTTTTTGTACTGTGATGAGTCGGCAGAATTTCCACATCACTGTTGCTGGTTTGCCATCTTTTTGATTTAAAGATGAATTCAAGCATTGGATGGAAGGTGGTATTTAGTTTTCTGGTGCCAAAATTTATTTTTAGGATCCTTGGTGACAGCCATGACTGTTTTATACATCTCTTGCAAAATCTGTCACCTCTTTAGGATGGTTTCTGATGTCAAGCAGATCTCCCTGCCCTAAAAAGTGGGAGTGGCATGGTTTGCAGCTTGTGTCTCTTTTCTCCATGGTTTTCAATCCCAGTAATCAAGTGAATTAAAAAGCTGGGTAAGTCCTGTCTCTTTGAAGAAAGAACCGAAAGTGTCATGTTGTGCCAAAAAAAAACCACTTTTGACTAGGGACCACTTAAACAAATGAAAATTGTGGTGAATCAATGCATGCTCTTTTTTATTTTAATTTTATATACCATTGTCTTTCTGGTCTAAGAAAGATGACTGAATTTAAAATAATGCTAAATTTGAGAATTAAAATAACAAGTGAAAATGATGCACTTGATGTGATGACATTCTCATGCAAGCTACTGTCAGCCTGTAGAGCAAGTGCAGCTATATACATGTATCATTCTATGCTTTGCATTCAAAATGAAGACTTATATGTTTAGCATAATGAAAAGTCTGATAAATTCTATATCTGGCAAACCCTTCCTCACATCAAATTTAGAAGGCTGAAGTGTTCAGGCATTTGGTAAATGTTTTGGAAGAGAGAAAGAGAAATATTATTTTTGTACAAGCAAATATTAATTAAAAGAAGTGCTTCTAAAGTAATAATTACCTTCAGTTCTCTCTCAATCCGGTCCACTTCCTCTCCAAGCATGTCCACAATCCGCTCTCCATGTTTCATCATGAAAACTTCAACATCTTCTACAGTCTGCAGTTCTTTAATTTCCTGTTAAGATAAAACAGTTTCTGCATGACCAAATACAAAATTAATCTAAAGAGTTATCGAGACAATTATTTTGAAAGTTACTAATGAATGAGAATGCTTACAAATAAGAACTATTTGCATTGTCATGGATTCGGTTTTCTACAAATGAAACTGAAGTTGGTACAAATGTGAGCTAGCTGTTTAAAAACAAAAAACAAAGAATTTTCATTACAAGGCAAGGAGCTGTGCTACTTCCATTAATACTAAAAGGTTGGCAAAGTAATAAAAACATAAAAAAACAAAGAATTTTCATTACAAGGCAAGGAGCTGTGCTACTTCCATTAATACTAAAAGGTTGGCAAAGTAATAAAAACATAAAAAAACAAAGAATTTTCATTACAAGGCAAGGAGCTGTGCTACTTCCATTAATACTAAAAGGTTGGCAAAGTAATAAAAACATAAAAAAACAAAGAATTTTCATTACAAGGCAAGGAGCTGTGCTACTTCCATTAATACTAAAAGGTTGGCAAAGTAATAAAAACATAAAAAAACAAAGAATTTTCATTACAAGGCAAGGAGCTGTGCTACTTCCATTAATACTAAAAGGTTGGCAAAGTAATAAAAACATAAAAAAACAAAGAATTTTCATTACAAGGCAAGGAGCTGTGCTTCTTCTACTGTGCTACTTCCATTAATACTAAAAGGTTGGCAAAGTAATAAAAACATAACAACAAAGATTTTTCATCACAAGGCAAGGAGCTGTGCTACTTCCATTAATGCTAAAAGGTTGGCAAAGTATTGGTGCATATAAAGACAACATCAGCTATGTGAAGGTTAAATGTCACAAGAAGAGTTAAACAAAAAATTCTTTCTGCCAAATGAGTGACACTTACTGCAAGCAGCATGTCCAGATCAACCTTGCACAGATATGCACGAGTAATCTCCCTTCCATCAAAGTCCACTTCTGCTTTGAAGCGAATGCTGCCTCCCATATATGTAGCTTTTATGTCATGGAGAGATCTGTAATAAATAATCCAGTGTAATTTCTTAGTAACTTGAATTTGTAAAACCCCACTCTTCCTTCTCAAATCCCATTTCTTTTGATATTCAAAACTTGTCAAGATCTAACACTAATACATGCATATATGGGTGTGTGTGTGTTTGTGTAGATGCAGACATTTATGTTTGCAAGAGTGATTTTGAGAGAGAAAAAAGACTTACAGCTATTTCTATTGAAATCTAGGATGGCAGCAAGTACTATTCACTTCACAAAAGCAAGAGACACACATTAATGGCCGGAAGGATATTAATATCCTGAGAATATGAATTTAATAAAATAAATGAAACTGCAAGTACTTGCCTTATCATGCGGTCTCCTTCCAACTCCTGGCTTATGGTCTGCTTAACGGGTAGTGGAATAGACCTTAAGAATGAAACAAAAACATTGTCCTGAGACTGGCACATAGAATTATTAAATACACAATAAATCACACTTTCTCACAATTCACACTGCTTATCACCAATATTCGCAATACTAAGCACTAATATTTTCAGAATATGCCAGAGCCTATTTTAAAAATCTATCACAAGTGAACAGTTTTACTTTCTTCACCATCAGTGAAGCATAAACATCACAAAACCTTGCTTCTCTAGATTAAAACAAAGGTCTCTATACAAATTACTTTACATGTGGAATCCATGGGTCTGATAGAAGACATCAGTATTAAGCTAATGTACAATAAAATGTAAACAAAACACTATACACAAATTACTTTACATATGGAACTATGGATCTGACAAAGCACCAGATGATCTCAATGTAAATCTAAGTGAAAAGTTAAAAATCACAAAACCACGATGCTATGCTTATAAATTGTTACAAATATTCAAACGTGTACTTTTTGCTGGAGATAAGTACATACATGTTGGGAAAGCTGGGTAGGGAGAATTACAAAAGAGAAGCAGTTTCTCTTACTTGCCAACTAAGGCACTAATGTTGGCAGAGATGATGAATGATGCCACAGTGCCCAGGATTCCGCCAATGATTATGGAACCAATTGCATCTGGTATAGAAGAGCCATAGTACTGTGTCAAGGACATGCAAACACCAGCTACTCCCACACCAGCCACTGCTGCAAGGTCTTCCAGCAGTACAACTGTCACACTGGGATCCACACCAAGCTGAACTATTGTAAAAAAAACCCACCAACATCCAATTACCAAAAGCAAATAAAATCATAAGAATAACAAGGAATGCTCAACAAAGGAAATGTATATGTATAAAGAATATTTATCATAATGATATCATAAGATGATGAATCAATATCATAATGAATCTATGTTACAATGGTTCTGTGACATAACAAAATCTATGATTATATATGATATAAAGAATATGACAAAGCATGCGGAAATGTATTAAGTCTTGTGAAAACTACTACTCTTTATAACAGGGTTTCCTGAATGTTATTTTTTCTTTTACATTAAACTCCATTCTTAAAAGTCCTCACCAAACCTCATTTCATCTCTGCCCCAAACCCTCAGTTTAAAAAAAAAAAGAATTCCAGCTAGATATGACAAATTATTTACCTCTGTGATTCACTACTTAATCCTTATATAAAAAGCAATGATCTATGATTATTTTCAAGTTAAAATTTAATTATGTGATGCCTATTTCAAAGTTAGTTATTCCACTTCTAGCAAAATGTTACCAAATTCCCAGAAACTCATTCCCAAGGCCCTAGAACTCTTCTTCACTTGGTTTATGGCGATAAGAAGCGTTGCTGAAAACACAAAAGAAACAGTACTGAAACACACAGAACAGTTTTGGTTGATGGCAACAATTAGTGTTAGTGAAACACAAAGAGAACAGTTTTGGTTGATGGCAACAATTAGTGTTTCTGAAACATACAGAAGAGTTTTGGTTGATGGCAACAATTAGTGTTACTGAAAGACAGAACAGTTCTGGTTGATGGAACCATTGCAGCTGTAGCAAACATACAGAGAATACTTTGGGATGATTACAATAACTAGTAGTGTTAATATCTCAAAAGAGAATAATTCAGGTTGACAGCAATAATTTGCAATGCAAATAACACAAATGAGAACAGTTTGGGTTAAATGTGATAATTAGCAGTGCTGAAAAACACAAAGGGAACAGAAAGTATTGTGCGACAGTAAAATGTCTATCTTATTATTGTGCGACAATAAAATGTCCATATTATTATTGTGACAGTAAAATGTCTATCTTATTATTGTGCGAAGTAAAATGTATATATTATTATTGTGTGACAGTAAAATGTCTATCTTATTATTGTGAAACAGTAAAATGTCTATCTTATTATTGTGTAAAGAGTAGACTTTATGATGCCCTTATAAGCTGCCAAGTGAGAGACATGTTGTTTTGTGGGAGAATTATTAATAACTATAAATTAAGATTCTCAATCACTTGTAATTAGTTATATGTTATTAATTAATAAATAAAAATCATAACGAGTGAAGGGTGCCCCACAGAGGTGTCACACATCTATTCATGTATAATTGTAGATATATGGTTGTGTAGTGTGAAAAAAAAAAGTGTCATCATTTTCACAGAAATGGTCAAATTTAATGAAGAAAATACACCACAGCTAAACAGGTGTACATTTAATCTATTTTACCTCCTTCAGAAACAAAGGCTCCCACAAGACTTGCTATACCCTGTTGGAGAAAAAAATTAGAGAGAGAAAAATAGTAAAACTCAGCACAAAGAAACTTTAAATATAAACTGATTCAGGTATCAAAACAAGACCTATAATTTTATTAGGCAGCCAAGCCTATTATTAGAATTAATTTTGTTTTGGATAGTGGTCTCTCCCTACCTACCTCAACTTTTCCAAATCAAAAGTTATCTTGTGCACTTGTGTGTGTGTGTGTGTGTGTGTGTGTGTGTGTGTGCTCACACGCATGCGACCGACAGATATCTACAACATTTAACACACGCACATACTCATACCAGAATCACAAGGAAAAAAACATAAACCCACCCAGCCTTGATGTGGGAATGCTGTAACTATAAGTTATTGATGCCCTACCCAAGTGAAAGATGTTAGAGGCTCTGGGTGCATGAAGCCCTGAATGCCATGGTAAAGAGACAATCCTGTGCCAAAGAAAAATATTCCAACGCCACTGATGAGGGAAGAAATATTGCGCAGGTTGCTGTAACCATACCTGTAAAGTAGGAAATACAAAAATATTCCTCATAATATGCTGACAAAATTCTTATTGAGAGCTGGCTCAACAGCCAGAGGATTAAAAATTGTCTGGAATAATTTTACTGACTGCATTAGCACCGAAGGTGACTGCATTTTTCACTTTTCAGTCATTCTGAGGTTAACCCAGTATAACTAAATAGCAAACCAAAGACTATCAAAGAGCAAAAGTAAAATAAATGCCCCAAATTTAATTTTACTTCTGATATCACCAACAAATATGAGTAAATCATTCGTTACTGGGAACAGAAGAAGCATACAAGGAAAAAAAACAAGCAAAAAATTATAAAAATCTCACTAAAATGTTTTTGTCTCTATCGATCTAAGAAAACATGAAGCAGCATCTTTTTCTTACCTTCCCAGATCTACAGGAATAAAAACAATTAAATAAATGATTTTTAGATTTTTTTTTTTTAAAAAAGCCTTTAGTTTTGTTATTTAAAATTCAGACCAGTGATCTGCCCCATAAAGAAAGCTCTGTATGAGATTAAACGAGATTAATATAGTAAATGTATAACAATTACTCATCTCTGAATGTGACCATGATATTAGATTAAACGAAATTAAAATATAACGATTGCACGATTACTCATCCCTGAATGTGACCATGATATTGTTAACGCTGTACTCAGGGGTGACTTTGTAATAATGAATCATATCAATGTTAGCATTTAGTTATGATACAAAACATCTACGAGTACCAAGGCAGAGTATGGGCTACTGATTTTATATGCACATCTGCAACTGTTATGCCGATATACGAGTGCGCCGACGTCAATTTGACTCATGGCCCCCACCCAGTTATTAAAGTGAGAAATAGATTTTATACAATAGGTACATATATAGATATAGAGACGGACAGAGAACAAGATATAATCATGAGACTATTCCTGTTCCAGCAAACACGCGACCTATCCAAAAACAAGTTTGCAATTATGTCAGCATAAGAAATACATTATACCTAACCAAGGCCAAAACCAAGATTCCAGATGTTATGTTGAAGCCAATGCACTATCACTTAGAGATCAGGGTTCTAATGTTCCTCTGAAGTATAACAACAACCCTACCCTGCAGCTACTACTTATTCAACAGATTAATTTCTCCCTCCACCCCTGTCCGTTGTGGACTTCACTTCCAAAAATAAACTTTATGTAACATTTTTAAAATCATACAAATCACAAATAGCATCTCATTTAAAATTATAGATCAAAATATGAAAATTTATAAAAAATTAAAATTAAATTAAAAAAATATGAGGGAGAATTCCCCATCATATGACAGATACTAGATTGACTCATCAATTCTAATTATTTGAATAAATTATACCCTCAAGTATAAAACCCAAAGCCTGACCAACAGTGTCGTAAGTACGTCTATGACCTTCAAAACTTAGGAAATATCTGCTAGATTTTCAAAGTAAATGTAGCTCAAAACATAAAGCTTTAACTTAAGAGTAGTGGCACACTTACGGGTGGTCAGGATCAGGTTTTTTGATGGAATGATAGATACCAAAACCGAGAATTATCTGAAGAGAAAAATAAAATTGCACAGTTAATATAAATAGCTCTCATAATTATAGACGGCACAAAGATGCACATGCATTCATATTTTATTAATGCCTATGTAATCCTGTCCTCTGCTGGAGTTGGGTGTGTGTGGGGGAGAGAGGGATGAAGGGAGGAGGAATGCTATTCTTGACACATTATAACTAGACATGTCATTGTCTTATTTTCAGCTCTGTATACAACCATCAGGCATAAGATAAATTTAAGATATACAGGAATCTGTTTGCACAAAAAAATGCAGATATCATAAAGTTATTAGAAGTTATGCATATCAGAAGTTTTAAATTGATCAACATAATATAAAATTTTGGAAAATATATGCAACAATAATTTCTTCTGGGAAAAAAATAAAAAATAAATACAACCAACAACAAAAAATTAAAATATGAGATAAAATCAATAAGGAACTAAGGCAAACTGTAAAATGAAAGGAAATTTCTCTAAATGTTGTTAAAGTGGCTCAGAATTTAAAGCAGTAATGGATCAAAACACCTGCCATGTAGCTGACAAAAATTCAAGAAGTTTGAAATGTAAACTGAAAATATTTCTAAAGTACCTGGTTCATAGTGTCTGCTACAGAATGGACAAATTCAGAAAACATGCTGTGAGAGCCTGTAAACAGCCAAGCAACAAACTTCACGATGCTGTTCAAACCATTGCTGTAAACACAAACATACCATCATGTACCTATGGCAAAATTCATTTCCTTTTATGGTTAGAACAAGCGAAAATTGACAGAGACAAATCAGTAAAAGGAAGTACCCAATAAACTAACTAAAATTATTTTACAATATAGCCTAAGTTTGCAGTGAACTAACAAAAGTAATCATTTCCAGGCTCTGTTAATATATACATAAAAACTATCATTGCTAAATTTAAAAGTTACCTGAGACAGTTAAAAAGTATATTATGGATAAAGCAAGTTTGATTTTTTTTTTACATTTTTGTTCCTGATTGGTTTCAAGTTTGTGACCAACTAGACAAAACTTTTTGAAGACAGGACTGGTAGATAAAGGAAACTAATCAATCGTCTTGTCCATGAGACAACTATACACAAAAATCAGTTTTCTCTGCCTGTGAATGGCAGACTGTCATCAAATCTTTTGTCTCCTAGCCCCATATTTACTGAGGCTGTCTGCAAATGACTATATTCTATCCCAAACCTTTCTCTATATAAAAGGGCTCTCAATAAAATTAATGTCTGTCTTCTGTCTCCCAGTCCCATTTTTACATATATTAGAAAATAACCGTTTTCTGACTCTAGGTTCAACACTTAATTCAGATAGTCAGCAATTAACCAACTTCTGTTTCCCAAATGTATATTTATATGGACTGTCAGTACATGATCATCTTCCATTTTCTAGTCCTTACTTACATAGATGTCAATAAATGTCCATGTGCTGTATCCAACTCAAACTTGCACATTCTATCAGAAAAATCCTTCTTTTGTCTCCCACCCCTTACACAGGCTGCTAGCAAATGATCATCTTCCATTATCTAGTTCTTACTTAAAAGGGATTTTTGTTGCTTAGTCCTCAGAACATATACACAGAGGCTGTCAACAAATGATCATTAGCTGTCTCCCAACCATATACAATGTAGAGTGGACCCCTGCTTTATGTTTTGTTCAGCATAAGATCAAATCACTTTACATGGACTCTCAATATAAAATATCATTCACCATTTGATATGCTTTTATCGAAAGGCTTATGGTTACCACCAAAAACTGGGTCTGCGTTAAGATATATTTCTTGATATGAAGGGGTCTCTGGAATGGATTAATACCATAAAGCAGTGTTTCACTATACTTACTACAAAGGCTTTCTCTACACCAATCATATACTTACACTAAAACTGCTGACAAAACAACACGTGCAGTGCCAGATTTCCAAAATGATGGCATTTGTTCCTAGACAGATATGAAAATATGAAAGGTAAGAGTTTGTAAGAGTACAGTTATTATCAAAAAGAAATAAATAATCTTTACTTCTAAATGTCAAAAGGCTTGTGATTTGAGAGGCAACATCCAGATAGCAGAGAAAGGGCCCAGCTCCTGTATTTTGTAGTTCTCTAAAGAATATGGACTTTTTTTTGCAGAAAATTCATGAACAACCGAAAACATGTTGTTGATATATCTTATGTACTGACTAATAAAAAAATGGCCATTATTATGACCATACAATACTTGTAGCATAGAGATGTACATGTCTTTAAAAATAAGTTTAAAATTGATGTTAGATCCTTTTATAAAGTTAAAAAATATAAAAACATGCTGCAGATTATACAAACTGATAACAATTGCAAAATATAAGAACATGAAGATTATACCAAGTGATAACACTTGCAAAATATATAAGAACATGTAGATGAACCAACTGATAAAAATTAACAGTAATTCAAGAGAGTTTTTGTTATAGTTATTTTCCTTGTTACTCAACAAATTGTATTTCTTTTGATTATCACATTGATTTGTAGAGTTGAAATTTGTGCAGACACAATTAATACAGACTTTTATAATTATATTAGCAAGCAAACATAGTTAGTACATACTTTTATAATTATAAGCAACAAAAGCATTAAACAACAGTTTAAAGAGAGACATTCATTCTACAATGAAGTAAACTGTAGTTTATATTGTGAATTTTAATGCTTTCATTAAAGCTCAATATGAAATGATGGATTTAATTTCAGTCTAGACTACATTAATAAATATAATTATACTCTTAATGATCTTGATAGCATAATAAAATAAAGACATTCAAAATATTTACTTGTTTTCCTGCATCCTCGCCAAACATGTATGGTTTTTCATCTCCAACACCAGATATTTGTTTATGTTGATCTAAAATAGCTCGAATTTGAAAAATGTCATCTGCAAAAAAAAAAAAAATGTCATGAAACAACAGCAATGCTTTGATAATATATATATATATAATAATATTTCAATATCTAAACAAATGAAAATAATAAAATAAATTAATTAATTAGGTACCAAGAAAATATTCTGAACTTTAGATTGCAATGGTATGTTAATTTTTAATGATATTTCATTTTTAGATATAAAATTGAAATGCATATTTTGAATATGTGACACCAATGCCAGCTAGTTAATGGTTATGATAATTTTAATTAATTAATCATCCATAACTAATTATAAGTGATCAGAATCTTAATTTATGTTATTAATAATTCTCCAGCAGACACCACTCATCTCTCTCACTTGCAGATATGCAGGCGCTGTAAATGTTTTCTCTCTTCCATAAATATTAAAGACAAACATTTACCATCACACAATATTTCCATAGGTGGAAAAATTCTTACTAAATGAAAAGACAAAATCTGTCTTTGTATTTAACAAGCCCCCATCCACCCACTTTCTTCTCCAACATAAGATTATCAATATGTGTAAGGAGGTCAATAAATTTAATAATAAATTTATTAAATCAACAATCAAATATATATATAACAAATAGTACAATGAAAAGAAGATTACTTGACATCAATATTTCCATGAAACCATGATCAAATAATTCTTATATCTATACAGTCTTATGTCCTAAAATACTATTCAACAAACAGTTGATTCAACTATCACAGGATAGTTCTTATCAGAGAATAGAAATGGAGTTATTAGAGATAAGCGGTAAAAGCTTCTATGTAACCTTGTATAGACGAAGTCACAATTATCTTTTTTGCGTGCTTTTTTCATATCAAAGTCACAAGTTTATTGTCCACAATTGATGTGTCCACTGTTATCCCATCTTCCTAAAACTCATCTGGCAGAGCTTTGACAGCCTATACCCACCACCCTATATGGGGTGGGAAGTTGAAATATTCCTTACAGTTCCATAAACACAGAACAATAAGACAGTCATGACACTAAGCCAGTACCATTAATAAAATAAAGAAAGAAAAGCATTGGTTCTCAAGGTTAGACATAAAGTACGATGGGACTGAACTAACATAAGAAACAATAAACAAAGAGCGAATATGATGCACTTCATAAATTCTGCGGAACTGCACAGCTCCCAGCGGGCAATAAGGCTGAACATAAGCACATTGACTGAACAAAATGCAGTACTAAGGTAGATTATTAAAGAAAGAACAGACAACTCTTATCAATTAAAAAAATATATATTGTTTCATTCTAAGAGACTATATGAAGCCATGAAGAGCTCCAGTATGCATTGGTTGTATGATAGTTAAAATATAAAGATGCTTTAAAAGAAACATCTTTTCTTTTAACACATAAAACTTAATTTGAATAAATATTTATGTTAGAATGATAAATGGTAATAATTTTCATTTTATTTCTCTATTTTTTTAAAAATTGGGATGCTGTTGATTGCTGTTTAATACTGGATTTACCTCCCTTCAATAAAGTTGCCAGTTTAGTTGTTTAAAACTCAAAATTATATTTTAATAAAGTGTCTTTGTATTTTACATTTATAGTTTAGATGTTCTACTTTTAGAAATGTTATCTCAAGCTAAATTTTTGAATTTATTGTCTATTTAAGTATTTATGCACTAACATTTATGATGCTTTTGCTGTTCCATTTTCAGAAGTTTCTGTCTTTCCCGGGAGATATTTTCCAAGCTCCCCCAAACTTTCTTGGCTCTGAAATTAAAGCACAGAATAAATGCTAAATCACATCTTAAAGATTTCTGTAACTATGCTTGGGTCACTGATATACAGACAAAGCATGTTAAATAAAAAAACCAACAACAAAAGAGCAACTTTCAACTCTAATTTAAACTAGTGAAATGTCTTTTCTCTGCAATTCTGCAATTGTTCGTTTTGACAGATTATCGACATGTAATATCCATAATGAAGTCTTAAATGTAGCTGTAAATATATTAACATTGCTTTCATGTCTTTACATATTTATCATGTGGACATACATTAAGATTTCTAATTAGGAAGTCTGCAAAAAAACTTTTACTCTTTTTACATCTCTCTAGTTTCATTTCCCCTCAAACTAATGGGCCAATAAAAAATGCTCATATTTTTAACAACTGATTTAGCCTTAACTTTTGAATCTGTTCAATCTACTCTACTTCCTGCCTCCCTTTTTTCTGGTTTTGCATTTTACTATGTCCCATCCCACCCACCCCCTCTAGCTTGGATGGTATAAAATTTAATATCTGTATTTATTATCAGACTATAAAATTTATTCAACATCTTTACTTTGGTGGAATTATTCACACTTTAACAAAATAAAGATAGCATCATTTATAAGGAAAAGGAACTTAATAGACTGTATGTAGCATAAAACTGGAAATCCTGCAGTGATATACTCTGGATGCAGGGGCCCAATTGATTGTGTCTTGTAGCAAAAAAGTTTCAATCCTGCAATGATATGCTCTTAATGCAATGGGGCTTAATTGTGTCACAGCTAAAAACTGGAAACCCTGTAATAGTGTGCTCTAAATCCAAGGGGGCTTAATTGTGTCAGGTAAAAAATGGAAACCCTGTAATAGTGTGGTCTGGATGCTACCCTCAAAATTGAGTTATTTTTAAATAGTATATTTTATATTTACACATGGTAAACTTGTGGGTTTTTCTGTTTAAAATTTATAAAGATAAATGGTTTCAATATAATTTAGTTTTATATATATATTTTTAAAACAAATTACATTTTAGAAAATGTTTCATATTATTTAATATTGCTGCATTATAAAATATAAATTTTGAAACAAAACCCTCCAAAATAAATGTGTGCATATTTATATTACATCCTACGAATGAAAGTACAAAATCAACCAGCCAAATGACCTATTAGAGATGCTATTTCTACATTAAATCTATGAATTTCAATAAAAATAAACTAAAACAAATTAGAAAACAATCACCGTACATGCATGCATTTCATGTTAAGACTTCTCTGGGGATGCTGGCATTTTCAATGCCAACCAAACCAATGATTCCAGTAGCAGAGTATCACTTATAAACATCTGGAGAATACTATTCAATATCCCAAATTGGAACACACTACAAGTAGAAACTACTAAGTTTCTACAACACTCATGATTAGTATCAATAGATTAACAGTCACTTCAGATTATATAAATTTAATTATAATTTTGTCTCTCTTGATTAACAACAAATGGCAATGTAAAATAAAAATCCAAACTTTGGAAGATCTTTCTTAAAACATGACTATCAGAAAAAGACACAAAACTGTGCACACATCCATGCTACACATATGCATGCACACATACACACACTACAACCTTCCCTCCAGAAAATATACAAAACATACCTAACACACCTAAAAAAATAATTACTTACACTGCTTCTACATCAGATCGAAGAAACACAATAATCTTAGGCTCTCCATCATATGGGCTTCTTCTAGAATATTTTGGAAGTCCTTCTAGGTCACTGTGGATATAATAAAAAGCATTAATGGACAGAATAGAAAAAAAGTTCAGTGACAACAGTTTGTTTAATGTGATTATAAAAATAATCAAAGAGCAAATTTTTACCTCGGTTTCAGCAAAAACTCATTCATGGCACGAACAGGTAGTATATAGATGTTTCCAGTATAAACATAATCCAGAGGCTTTGCCTTTCGTGGTCTGGGTAAAACTGACAAGAAAATGCAGTTTAAATTCATAATTATTTTGCAATATGACTTATTTTTGGTGGTGGTGGTGGTGTTGTTTATGGTATATAAAAAAGTACTGTTCTTTCATCCCCCCAAAAATAAACACACACATACATGTACATGAGTACACACAAACACATATGCCAAAACTTATCCAAACAGTTTTTATCATACTCCATCATATCTTAAAATTTCTCAGATTTTAGAAAAAAATATATCTGATCAATATTAAAAGCCAAGTGAAAAAGGAACCTAAGTCTTCCATGCAGATGAGCTCAATCAATAGATTTAGATGCTCTGATAATGTATATAAAATCTCAGTCATGGATATTGCATTATATGCACAATCAAAAGAATGTTTCTGCAAGATTTTCAATGTTATCAAGTTACACAAACGAGCTTGGTGGTGACATAGAGAACTACTCTTTTATATTGAAGGTATGATGCTTGATAACAAGAAACTGAGCTCTGCAGGAATATTTTGTGCTATTATAGATTTTAAGTGCAATCAGAACAAAGAAAGGAGGAGCTTTGACTGGTGCACCATTCTTGTAAGGCATTATGTATTCAAATTTCTTTTCTTCAACCCTCCTTCCCCCATCCCATCCCAAACACAAACACTGAGCCCAACTCTTCCAATACTTATTACTCTCAATGAACTGATAAGGGAAGTTCACAATTATGATTAAAAAAATTTGGCCTTGTTGTCCATCTTAATTAATACTGGTGGTTTTATTATTTCAGAATTTTAATTAATATAAAAAATATACATGGAAATTTAACTTTTAAATTATCAATATTTTTGCAACAATAAAAGCACAAGCACAAAATATTTATCTAATGATAACAAAGTACATATTAAGTGAAATAAATGGTTAAGGTAAAATTAAAGACATGGTAAAATAAATTAATCCCAAGATAATAAAGAAATCAAATATAAGAAAATGACAATGAGAAAATGTGAACAAGATTAATTCTGTTTAATACTCAAGTCATTTTCATTGTATTCATTTTCTTAGTATTTCATCTTTGCCCATGATAAAAATGAACATCTATGATCTACATACAACTGATACAATACTTGCCATGAGTTTATTAATGCTAAAATGCTTTAAGTGACTATTTTTACACCTCCATCATAAGGCTAAAGTCTAAAGTTAAAGCAGGTCTTACCTTTCAAAATCTTTTTAGATTTGTCGGTGCTCTCTTGCACAGGTGGGGATGCATCACCTGGAGTATTTGTACTGGGACTCCCCTGAGTAGCACCACCAGCACTGCTAGCAACTTTGGTAACATCCCCTGCTGTATCAATTGCAGGTGTGGAAGCCATTGTCTGAACACTGGGTCCTGTAGCACTTACTCCATCTGGAGCCTGTCCAGGTTTGGGAGGAAGGTCTGTCTGCAGACTGGCTACTCCTTGCCTCCAGAAATTGTGTGGAGAAGAGGTGAAAGTGCATTTAGGAGAAGGTAGTAATTGCAAAGTTAGAAACACATTCTTATGCTTCATGTTTGCTGATTTGAGGGTATGGATATAACGTTGGCAGCCTTTAGAAATAAAATGAAACAACACAATATCTCAATGGTGAATCATTATGCTCTTTTCCATTCTAACTTCTGAAGATTTAACACAAATTCAAGCAAATAGTACATTAAACTATTTACATGCCTATGTTAAACAAGCCAATTAAAAAAAATTCAGCACATCAAAAATATGAAAACAAATAGAATTAGAAACAAAGCAAGAACAGTCATCTAAAGGTTTTCACCTGCACAAACATTGAAATTTCTGGCTAAAATCAGGTGATGTGCCCGAACCACACTTCGAAAAAGGTGGCCCAGATCCACACTAGAAGTATGCAGCATTGCTTTGGGGTTACTTCTGGTCATTAGCCTGAAGAAAGAAACAAAATGTAAAAGTGAATCAATTTACATAACAGAATTTAATATTTTAATTTGAGCATAAAAATGTATTAGTTTGATTTGTGACATCTTTAAATGTAGAGAAATTGTGTGTATACGCATACAAACTGAAGCTAATTACGCATATTCTGAGGCTAACAACAAAGAAGTGACTAATTTTCTATAGCATAGTAAGACAGAGTTGATAACACAAAATTGTAAAGTCAATGCATGAGCTGTGACCAGCAATTTTAATGATACAATTTTTTAAAGATATATTTGTTGAATCTTTCCATACAAGACATAATATACTGATCTTATCCAACAGAAACATGTATTATATTAATTAAGTGCAACTTCAGGATAGAGTTTAAAACAATTAATTCTGAATACTTAAAAGAAAAAAATAAAATCAGAATCAGATCAAAAATCTTCCATATACAGGGTACCATTGATGTCTTTAATTTTTTTAATAAATTGCATTGTACCTCTTAGCTTAATATAATTTACTATATGGTTATGCAAACAACAAAGCTCAGTGAACTGATGCAGTAACTGTTGATGTTTCAGTTTCCTTTGCAATGGAATGCCATATATTATACTCTGTTTCAACTATTATCAGTCATGATTTTGTCTTATATGCATCATCCTTAACACTTAATCCATGTAAAGTTAAAATTAGAATTTCTTATATATCTGCAGTTTTGATGTCATCAAATGCTGGCATAGGAGACATCATTGTAAGATTATAAGTCTCTGAAATTTGAACTAAATCAATGGGATTTTTCTACAGAATAAAGAAAAACACTCTACTATACGGATATTGCTGGAATAGTTTGATCAAAACCACACATAGCAGGGATTCTATAAATTGGATATCAGTCCAAGCACAGTTTTCGAGCAAATACTAATAAAATATTTATAAATTTTCTTTTAGCAGGGATGCAGTTTCATAAATGAATGAGAGCCAGTCACTATTTAGCTGATAATGATGGTAGTGGGGATCTACGAAATTATAATTGTCTTCTATCATCACAGATTTAGCATATATAGTTTTCTAGATGAATAAATGTCAAAATGTGCAAGAATAATTTTCTTTTAAAATACCTGAATAATAAAGAAAATATTTATTTATCTTTCGTTATAAAAATTAGGCCTAGGCCTATAGTGACCGGCCATGAATTTAGTATAATATAGACAATAAACAATACTTCCTGAAGTTAATTAGGTATATGTCCCTATTCTGTCAGATAATATATGAAGTGTAGTAAAAAAATTGTCAGTATTTAAGTAATTTGTACCATCGTATTTGTTGTTGCAGTAGATAATAATATACAAGAACTAGAGTAATTTATTCAGCAAAACAGCAGTTGAACGTCTTTGTTTACATTTAATGTTAATCAATGCTTTCGTGGTGTTTAATTAATGTTTTCCAGAGATGTATCAAAATTTCAAAAATTAAAAATGCAACTTTATTTAAAATTTATTTTGGGGGGACATATATATACACACATGAACATATAAACTTGTAACCATCATAGAAAGTGTCTCTTTTCAGGTCATCATCGCTCACGGAAGTGAGCCCGTGCGACAAGGATGTTGTGATCACGTGGTTCCTGAAGTTAGGGTAAACTATGGCAAAGCATACTAATTTGACTATGATTGTATTCTTGATTTCTGTTCTGTAAAAAAAAAAAGTATAAAATATAGAAATTAAAGGTAAATTGCAATTTTTACATATATTACTGTTATTTGCCATAATGTATCAAATAGTTAATATTCAAAGCTGTAGCTAACAAGCAAATTAAATCACTGCAACATGAAAATTCAAAACATTGTACAACAAGGTGTACAATTTAAAAAAAAAAAAAGGAAGAAAGAAAAATACAAGAGTCGATGTTTCATAGCCTTCATCAATGACACTATAGTTATTATTATATGTGAACAGTGAAATGAGTAAAGCCTATAGATAGGTCTTCATATTCAGTTATCTGAATAGACACGAATTAAACATTACAATGACGTGAAATTTCAAAATAGGAATGTTTTAACAGTGAAACAAGCTAATGTGTACATTACTATAAAAATCAAAGCTTGAATGATAGAGCTATATAGAAATGACACCGTTGTGGATTTAGATTTACAAAAGTAGCACATATCACAAGTTCTAACCACCAATGTTTTAGTATAACGTCACTGTAAATAAAAGGGCAGTATGCATTCCAGCAACAGTTCTTGTAAATGAAAGTAACCACAGCTAGTTGCAGATTTAATTTCCATCGATTTTTAAATAATAGGTTGTAGAAAGTATGGAAGGGATGAACTGGACATGCATATTTTATAATGTATGAAAACTTTATATCAACTGATGACTGCTAAGCGGTTTAAGTAAACGGGAGAAAAAAACACATTGCATCATAAAAATTAAAAATGCTTATTACATTTGCTTTATACAAATGCTTTATACCCCCCCCCATCACCATCCCTTAAATAACATTTTCTGGTCAGCCCTAAGATAAATAAATTGTAATTAGGCCTAGGTTTTTATTTTTATGTTTAAAACCAAACCCAGCATCAAATGTACAGGGTAAGCCTTAGGTTGCGATGGTTTGTTTTGCTTTGATTCACAATAATGCCAGTTGCTACAACCGTGCTCAACTTCTGCACATTCCTGCCTAACTAATGGTGAGGCTTAGGTGTGCTTCAGCATCGGGCATGAAAAACATTTACTCAGTAAGACTTTGGTCATTTGTAAGAGTCAGTCAGCTTTCTTGTTGGTGTACTATTGTTTGGTCTTTTTTTATGAACTCTGTGAAACCCACCATGACTAGGAGTGAAGTGCTAATGTGAAAAGGAGCAGAGTAAATTTGCCTATCCCTATTTCTAGGCTTAATTGTTATATAAATTGTCAAAGTTACCCGACCTTGGGCACTCCTTATGATGGTATTTCTGTAATTGTCAGAGTTGGAGTAAACCAGAGCACCTTTACACTCAGCTCAGTGGAGCAAAATATTTTTCTGAATTAGATTTTACAAAAGGTTTTTGGCAAATTCCAATCTGTGAGGCAGACAGGCCAAAATTAGCATTCAGTACATCTGATGGCCAGTATCAAGGGTGGGTAAATGCCATTCTGCATCCTCATGGCATTAGCTGTTTTCACTAAGATGATGAGATTGCTCATCTAACCCATGAAAGAGGAATATGTCTTGAACTTCATGGATGACATATTGGTGACTACCCAGACCCTGAAGAACACATTTATTGTTACAGAAGTAATTCCAGCATTTGAAGGAATGTAACCTTACTGTTTGGCCAACCAAATGTTTCTTTGGACATTTTAAACTGGAATATTTGGGACAAACAGTGGGACAAGGTCTCATGTAGCCAGAAGCATCTAAAATAAGAAAACTTGAAGAGATGGAAAGACCCATCTCCAAGGCAAATGTTAAATCCTTTTGGGTGTTGGCCGGTTACCATAGAAACTTCATTCCCAAGTTCAGTGCCATCACCAAACTCTCATTGATTTGACGAGGAAAGGTAAACCTGAGATAGTGATTTGGAGCAAGGAGTGTGAAGCCAGCTTTGCTATTTTGAAAGACACAAGCGCCTGTCCTCCATTTGCCTGATTTCAATGAAGAATTCATACTCAGAATAGATGTTATCAATGCAGGGCTAGGTGCTGTACTGATGCAGAAACACAGTGATATTCTGTACCCAGTAGCTTACTCCAGTTGTACGTTGAATGCAGCTGAACAGAATTATTCGACCCCAGAGAAAGAATATCTCAGAAAATTTTGGGCAGTCCATGGTAGATGCCCTAAGTATCTACCACTGTGTGTAAGTGTAAAGAATACACTACACTCCTTCGATGTATGGTGGCAAGGTATGCTGACTACACTGAGCAATTCTTGGTACAAGGAAGTTACTGGAAATTACTACAATTGTTGTTCTGCTTGAGGGAGTTAATATGGCGAAGGAGCACTCGGGTTAGCCTTGAGAGAATAGCAGTGAATCAGTGTTCTACAGCATGAGGAGGGAATCACATGGAATTGACAGTAGTAATGTGAACAATAAACTTGTGTCTTTGTTACAAAAAAGCACACAAAAGACTATTGAGACAGCACCTAAACCAGGTTATGTACAAACTATTATCACTCATCTCTAATAACTTCATTTCTGATAAGAAATATCCTGTGATTTGTATAGACACTAAAATGTTGAATTGTATTTTAGGATATAAGACTGTATAGATATTAAAATTATCCATACATGATTTCATGGAAATCTTTTTCATTGTATTTGTTATATGTATATTTGATTGTTGATTTCATAAATTTATTGATAACCAAGAAGAAACTGGGTGGATGGGGACTCACTAAATATAGATTAAAAGATGGGTTTATCATCTCCGTTTGGTAGAAGCTTTCTATCTACAGAAATATTATGTGGTGGTAAATGTTTGTCTCTAAATGTTGTGAAAGAAAGAAATCATTTACAATGCCCACATATCTGCCAAGTGAGAGAGACAAGTGGTCTGCTAGGGAATTATTAATAACAAATTAAGGTTCTTATCACTTGTAATTAGTTAAGGATGATTAATTAGATAATAATAATCATAACCATTAACTAGGTGGCATTGATGTCACATCACCTATTGCCTCTTATTGTGAAATTCTCAGAGAAAGAAATAGAAAATCTTGGCATCAACACTACATTTTTTTTTGTGATCCTCAATCAGGAATTTCATCAGAAAAGTGACATCAAATAAAAATGAATGTTTTCATTGAATTAAATTTAGTTCTGATATTATACATTCGACAGTTTTATTTTTACATTTTAATTGTACCTACAATCAATTCAATGCTTTAAATATACTATTATGTATTATAGTGTATAGGTCTATTTTGGAGATCTGGAACATAACTCATTGACCTATATTATATAATTAGGTTAATTTTACACTGATTTTTATGGCTCCTCAACACAAACTGAGGGCTACCTATTTATATTTTTGCTGCAGCAAAAAAATTATGCATGTATATATTAGGACTTTTTAAATATTGTTGTTTTTGTCATCAGAATAAGAGCAGATGTTTACATACTTAAACTTTTATTTATAGACACTACCACTATTAGTCTACAGTTAAAATTTCAAAACTAAAAAAATGAATATATTAACAAATATAATAATAAAGTACTTGTTTACTCATTGTGTTATTATTTTAATTAACATTTTCATTATTTGTGTTAAAGATTATTATAAACCAGACTAATTAACGTATCTTATTTAATATTGGGATTTTTTTTTATTCATTAGATGCTCATACATAATACACATATGTCTGCATTGGCTGCAAGGCAAATTGAGCAATTTACAAGTTGTAAGTATGAGTATGAACGAAAACGTTGAAGCAGAATAATAAATAAATACAACATTTCAGGAAATGTGTTTGTAAATTAGTGGAACCTATTTTAGTGTAACTGTTAATAATTATGTATATACTGTTTTCTGTTACTGTTCTGTATTGGCTGTAAATGTAACCATTACAGTCACATGTTTGTATAAATGTAACTGCTACTCTTCCATGTTTGCTGTAAATGTAACCATTAATGCTCTATGTTTGCTGTAAATATAATCATTATTGTTCTGTGTTTGCTAAAATATCAGTATTCCATTTCATGTTAGGCATAAGTCTAACCATTACTTTTCAGCATTTGCTCTAAGCATATCTGTTATTATTGAATATTTGCTGTAACTCCTACTGTTCCATGTTTGCTGTAACTGCTACTGCTCTCTGTTGTAAGGAGGTTTGAGGCTGCACAATGGTGAAACAGGTGGGACTATTGCCTGCAGGCTGCCAACCATGGAACCTGGGTGTGTGTGCTGCGAGTGATGACCTTTTTGCTTACTGTGCCACTTTGGCAATTTATATCTACAAGGTACAGAAACAGTAAATGGTATGATGTATGCTGACGATTTATATCTACAAGGTACAGAAACAGTAAATAATATGATATATGCAGGCAATTTATATCTACAAGGTACAGAAACAGTATATTCAGTATGATATATGCAGGCAATGTATATCGACAAGGTACAGAAACAGTAAATGTCAGTATGGTTAGGTAAGGCAAAGACCAAGGTCACAACAGCATTACACCAGACAGAGCTAATCATGAACGTGGTTCAAAATGTAAAGAAAACTTTTTGCTACACAAATACAAACATTCAGTTTGCTGTTCCATATTTTATAAAGGTATACTGAACTTAAAGATTTGATAAACACAATGAGACTTAAAATTGTTTTAAAACGTGTTTTAAAGAGCATCTTGTTAATGTTAAATACAACAGAGGCAAACAATCACCTTTATCATTTCAACTGTATCATTTAATTCAAGATATGAGGGGATGGGAATATGACAGATTTATAATGACTCTGATGATAGGAAACATGGAGTCATATATATCTCAGTATCTGTAAGCTAAAAATTCCTATAACTGCATGCATATAGTAACTGATGTAACATACATTTAAATTTATTTAATTTTTTAAACTTTTACTTTGATAACATTGTATTTATTTTATAATTGTTGGATTATAAGATTTCTTTGACAGTATGACCTGGCTGTCAAATTGAGTTTTTACTTTGGCATCTTTGGCTGCTGATCTCTTAAAAATGGAACATTACTAATATTCCTTGTCAAAGTTACGAGAGGTCAAGTATGAGTCTCCTGGTCCTTTAACATGCATTCTGCACAATTTAAGCATTCCTGATATATGACATCTTCATATCATTGCTGTTACATAATATTTATTTGACTTTGTTTTGAGATCTCCTCTAAGCATTAAATAGTGGCTAATGTTAAAAAATGCTTACATCAGTTTCTTTATAGTAATACCTGATACATAACCAGAGGAGATCTCAAAACAGAGTCAAATAAATATAAATCAGGTAAATTTTTCATGGACTTGCACATTTCCTTGCTTGTCTGATGGTATTAATAATTCCAATGTCTGGTGAAGGTTATTTAGCCAAAACATTAACTCTTTATCTATAGTTGATTTTGATTTTGATTGTCATAAAGCATTTTGAATTTTCCTATTGCATTGGTTCCTTTTCATATGCTTAGCAGTTATGTTGCATATTAAGTGGATCCCCACCTGCTTTTTGCTTATGCTGTTCTGTTGTATTCATTTGTATGCTTATTCCTTATGATATTCTGTTGTATTCATTTGTATGCTTAGTGCTGATGATTTTTTTAATTTATTCATTTGTATATTTTACAGATGGACCAGCGCTTCAAGGAGTTTCGACTTATATCCATCATGTCTGAGCACAAGCGCAACATCACATCTATCAGCTGGCATCCAACAAACTCAGACATTCTTGCTAGCTCTGGGGCTGATTGCAAAATATTTGTCTGGAAAATATCACAGCAGCGATCCATTGCTACTTTTACTGATGCAAATAAAGATCCACCAATCTGCATAGGGTGGAGTTTTCATAGTGAAACCTGCCTGGCATTTGTCAGCGAGAAAGGACCTCTGCAGATGTGGCACTATACAGAAAGCCATTGTCCAGGAATTGTTAAAGATTCTCAGAACTTTTCTTCAAGTGTCACTCTTTTCCGGTGGCATCCAAAACAGACTGGGATGATTGCATTTGGCCATGTTGAAGGCAGTATATCAATAGTTATCATTGGTGAGCACTTGTATTAATTACAGTATATCAATAATTATCATTGGTGAGCACTTGTATTAATTACAGTATATCAATAGTTATCATTGGTGAGCACTTGTAGTAATTACAGTAACTTATGAGTTGATAGTAGAGTATAACAGGTAAGTATGATAGGGTTTTTATACAGTTTTACTACCAGTAGTTAGCCTTTCCATTGGCTTGAAGATACATCATTTAATTTCGTTGATAACCATGTAATGACTTAATGATCTTTTTAAAAAAAAAAAAGTATAATTCAACTTTGAACTTTATATTTTTATATAATTGAACTTTATATTTTTAATTATCTGAGCCACTTTAAAACATGTGGCTGAGAATGATACTGAATAATAAAATAATAACAATATTATTTCTAAAAACAGTACTATGTTATAATATATAATAGGTAGGTATTACTACTTTGAAGCCATCGCTTTGCATGTTTTGAATTTTTTGACAGTACTGATAATTAATGAGTACTGATAAATAGTGATAATCAGTGCATTTCAACTTTGAATGCAATTTTTACAAGGTATTAAACAGCCCTACCTAACATTTTTAAATGCATATTATTGATCTAAATGTTGACATTGTGTTTAATGTCCCTGAACTGTAGATCACATTTTCTACTGGTCCTTTAGCTGTAAAAAAACTCATGAAACATGGATTAACGGGATATGTTCCTTAGCTGTAGATATCATTTCCTACTAAACAAGGGTGAGCAGGTTAAAAAAACATTTCCTATAAACAGGGAAGGGCAGGTTATGGCCTTTAGCTATAACAATTCCCTCAAGAGACCCATGTAAAAAACTTCACAAATGTTTCAATGAGAGCTTAAGATTTCTGGACTCAGAAATTGTCTTTGTTAAATAATGACATGTGCTCGCACAGTTTTTCTTCTGATTCAGAGAATGCACTAAGCTATTCTTGGACATTTAATGCAACCATGTTTTTCATAAATGTGTTGATCGATTTATTTTAACAACAAATGTATTGGCATGAAAGATAGTTAGGTTCAATCTGTTCATTGACTTATTTTCTCTCTATGATGAAAGGTTCCACTGCCAAAGGGGCTCGACATATTATGACCCCGGAAGATGAAGATAATGATGATGCGAAAGACAGTGTTACCGCACTGGAGTGGGATCCTCTTTCAACGGATTACCTTTTAGTGGCCAACAAACTCTTTGGCATACGTCTGCTTGACATAAATGCGAAGACTGTCATAACTATATTCCAGACCCCAACTACAGCGGCACAGATACAAACATTGTCTTGGGTACACAATGCACCAGGAATGTTCATCACTGGAGGTGACTTTGTAATGCATATTTTGGGACATTTTCTAGTGCATATTTTGGAGTATTTTGTAGTGTATATTTTGGGGTATTTTCTAGTGAATTTTTAGCAAAATATTTGGGATATTTTTAATGCATATTTGGAATATTTTATAGTGCATATTTTGGGATATTTTTAGTTATATTTTGAGGCATTTATAGTGTATAATTTAACAAATTTCATTATTGTAAATTTTAGGGTATTTAGTAGTGCATATTTAGGTGTATTTAGTAGTGCATGGGCTGGGGGGGGGTATTTTGTAATGCATATATTAAGAATTTGAAATGCATACCTTTGTTTTTTGGTGTGTGTGTATGAGATATATTTTGTAGTGCTTTGTTTGGGGATATTTTATAGTACATATTTTGAGAGGTATTTTGTAGTACGTATTTTGAGATGTGTTTTGTAGTACGTATTTTGGGGTGTGTTTTGTAGTACATATTTTGAGGTGTTTTGTAGTACGTACTTTTGGATATTTTGTAGAGTATGTTTTGGATTTTTTATAGTGTTTATTAGAGGAATGTGTTTAAATGCATAATTTGGGGTATTTTGTCATGTATATTTTGGAATATTTTACAATGCATATTTTAAGATATTTTGTAAGCATATTTTTAGTTATTTATGTTGTATAATTTAAGGTATTTTATAGTACATAGCTTTTGGCAATGGTGCATATTTTGAGGTGTTTTATAGTGCATATTTTTAGTATTTTATGATGTATATTTTGGAGTATTTTAATGTGCATATTTTGGAATATTTTGCTGCAAAACAGTAACACATATATCTGAAGTACCCTAGTGACTTGTGTTTTGCATGAGAAAAATAATGGTGTTTTTGTGTAGAAACACTATCTTGAAACACTTTATGCCCCATGAATGTCATCATTGCATGAATACACTAGGTATGTCTATAGTAAACATCACTGTTGAATACTCTGAAGACAGCAATGATGAAAGATGGCCATATTGTTACTAAAGTGGCAAGAAATAGGTGAGAAAACACCAATGACACTTTTATTGTTTTTATTCCAAAGAGAGCCTTAATGGAAAGAAGGTTGTGCATATTAATTGCTAAGTACACAAAAAATATCATGAAAGCCACACAGATGATAATTGTATTATTAAGTCTGAGACAGCTGTGATGGAAAGATACTGTGCATATTTATTACTAAACTCACAAGAAATATGATGAAAACCTCACACATTACAGTTGTATTATCTTTAGTCTGAATGACAACCATGATTGAAAGATGGCTTTACATATTTATTACTAAGCTCATAAGAAATATGATGAGAACCTCACATATGACAGTTGTATTACCTTTAATTTGAAAGACAACCATAATGGAAAGATAGCTGTCCATATTCTCTACTAACCTCACAAAAATAGGATGAAAATCACACTGACAGCAGCTGAATTAGCTCTAATCTAGATATTGTGGACAACTTTGAATTGAGGCTTTTGTGTCTTTAAGTTAACTTTGGCAACAAGGGATGCTTATAGTTTTGTGAGATGTCTACAGGTATGTTTGCTACCACCTTTAAGACTTTTCAAGATACCTCAGAGTTTGTCTTTCTTCCCCTGTAACAGATGCCAAAAGTGGGGTGCTGAGAATATGGAGTGTCTCAAAAGAGACTCCAATTGAGAATATCCGTATAAAGAAGTCTGGTTTCCATGAGTTGCATGTGATCAGCAGTACTGGGGAGAACAGTGACTTTGGAAAAATGTCTCTTAACAACTACAATCATCACATCTCATCCACAAGTGAGGCTCACAGCCCATCCCTAACAGCCCATAAATATTTTGCACTTCCTCAAGCACAGCTTGTGTGTGCATTTAAAGATGGTGGGATTGGTCTGTATGATCTGGGTCATCGAAGATGGAAATTCTTAAGAGACCAGGTATTTAATTGTTTCACTTATTTAAGAAAAAAACTGACTGGGACACTGAATATGGAATTTTTAAGAGATGCATTTTTATAATTTTTTTTTACTTATTTAATAAAAGATGAAAATGGAAAATCTTAAGAGATCAGGTAATTGTTTCATTTATTTAAGAAAAAAACTGGGACACTAAATATGGAATTTTTAAGAGATTAAGTATTTTTTTTTAGTTATTGAAAAAAGTACATCAGTAGGATCAGAATAAACAAAATTAACTGATTTTCAAAATAAAATCAATAGTGTGGAAACTATAGCAGGGGTAATTAAATCCCTTAGACAGCACTAGCATGAGTGTCTGAGTAGGCTAAATAAGCTGATAATGCACATGCACAACCACTGCCCAAAAGACTACAATATAAATTAATCATTGTTAGCCAAATGGAGGGAATCCATTTAAATGAAGATGTTAGGCAGTTGACTGAGTATCATTGATTTTGAATTAAGAAGAAAATTGATGTTTGTACAAGTCCACTTATTACACTTGAATTAATTTAATTATTATTATTAATAATAAAAACACACTATAAAATCAAGATAAAATAAAATTGAGTACAATAGGTGAAACAGGCAAAGAAAAAATTATTAGATGGAAATGTTAACAATACTAATCATGACAGTATGGTAATGATAATAATAGTAATACTAATGATTAGAGAAAATATTAAGTAATAATAATAAAAGAGAGCAAAGTCAAAGATAATAATATTGCAGTCTAACCTCACCTAAAATTAAAATGAATAAATCTATATAAAAAGAATGAACTCATTACCAGATATAATATATGGCTAACTCCTAATTCTGCCCCCCCCCCTCCCCCAACCCATTCCACACTCCCACTTAACTTCTGACTTTTCTGGCACAAAATCAGCATAAGCCAAAAACATCACCCCCTTCCATTTGAGTGAATAAATGAATTATCATCCTGGAAAGTTTGTAGAGTTCATTTTAACTCTTGCACACACTTTTAAACTTATTCATTATAACAGTTATAACACTGATTTTACTGTTATATGATATTCCTGGAACACATGTGCCTATCTCTTATGTTATTCTAACATCTAGGGTCATTTAGAGACAATCTTTGACTGCAAGTTTCATCCAGACAATCCAAACCATCTGGCCACGGCCAGCTTTGATGGAACCATCAAGATCTGGGACATAGCCACAATGGAAGCAGTAAGAACTGCTGTTTTTCTTAAATTTTAAGGAGTTTGCAAGATATGGACAGTTTTTCATTTTACTCTGGTTTCATTTTTATTGTCTGATGATATGAGGTTTCGATAATTAGAAATAAATATATATCAGTACTTCTCCAGACTTGGTCACCATGTCATTTTTGTGCAGTGTCACTGAGGGTCTTTAGTTAAGTTAAGGTTCAGATTATTAAGTTATTATTCAAAACCAACCTGAGCCACAAGTCTGTCTCCCACTTATAAAATCAGGACATGCTGCTCAGAGAGGTTAAAAGCTGCTAATATAAATGAAACATAAATATATAGCTTTCTTAAACTGATTATGTACTTCTTAATTTAAGGTAGCAACATCTTCAGGCAATGAAGGCATCATCTACCACATATCCTGGGCACCTAGTGATCTCAACTGCATTGCAGGCTGCACAGCAAAAAATGGCATTTTCATCTGGGATGTTAAAAAGAGCAAGGTTATTAAGAGAATACATGATGTAAGTGATTATGTAGAAGAGTAGGAAATAATAATTCTACATGCTACATGTGTCAAAATGTGTACAGTGCAAATTTGCTTCAGTAAATTGTTGATCACCTGTGTTCATACTTTGAAAGAAATGTAAAATTTGAACAGATGTAACAAAATGATAAAATAATGGCAACATTTAATAACAGAAAGTAGTGATTTAAAACTGTTAAAAATAAAATTTAATATTTAATTAATATTGATATATCAGAAATAGTACCCTCCACTGTAACATTGAATATTTAATTAATAAGCACATTGTCAGGATTTTAAGCCCTTCACTGCAACATTGAATATTTAATCAATAAGCAACAATCTGAATTTTAAACTCTCTACTCTAACATTAAATATTCACTTAATAAGCAACAATATCAGAATTTTAAATCCTCCACTGTAAGGTGGCATAACATCTAAGTAAACTGAAAAAATTTATAACTCTTCACTAACAGTATATTAAATTTTGAATTAAAAAGAACAAGGGCTTCTTAACTGATGTGAGAACTTTTAATGATTTGTGTATTTATAAATTAGTTATTTCATTTGTATTGTTTATATGTTAGCAGTGCTTTTTAGACACTTTTATAGAGATGGTTGTACCCTATACTGTTTTACAGAGATGATTATATAATAGATAGGCAGAGATGATACTATATACAGTTTTGAAGAGATAATTGATTGTACAATAGTTCTACAAAAATAATTATTCAGAATAACTTTGGGATCGGTTATACCCACCTTTTCTGTGACAATGGATTTGTGCTACATGAAGTTAACACATTCTCATGAAGAATGTCAGGGAGTGTGTGATCTTGGACAGTTTGAGAGTGACATAATTAAACAAAAGTATCATTTCGTTCTAATATTTGCATCACTTTTGTGTATCATTTATGGATTTTGTATTATTATATTATTCAATGGTTTTACTTCTCAAAAGCCTGTGAAAGACGCATTAATTGATATCATATCACACTTATCTGTGATCATAGATCGTCTAAGATCCCAAAGTGCCCTGTGTCAGTTAATAAGTCACAGAATAAGGCAGTTAAATATATTTTAATATATTTGGTGCACACACAGCTGTGAAATGTGTTTGGAAACTGTCCGAGGTCTGTATATTAAAGATGTGTTAATTCATGGATGCCATTCTGCATGAACTTTGTACAGCACTCTGATTTACTGTAGACCAGGGGTTGCCAACATGGTCTTGTGGTCTTTGCAGGCAACCATGGTGCCCGTGGACACCATGTTGGTGACCCCTGGTCTACAGTATATCAGAGTGCTGTACAAAGTTCTTGCAGAGAGCTGAAATGTCAGTGAGAGAGACAAATATCAAAGTGAGGAATTGAAATTTAAGTCAGAGGCAAACAGGAACATGGAAATTGAAGAGATTAATAATAATATAGGTTTTTTTTGTGTGCAAAAATTACCATTCTTTTTTTTTTTTTTTTTGTAGCATGGAAATGTGAGTGTCTTCTCACTTTCCTGGAATCAAAAAGATCCCAAACTGATTATGTCTTGTGGTGGAGATGGTTATTGGTGAGTAAATATATTCTTTATTTGTTTTATTAAATATCATTTTCTCATCTAGAGAAAATATATAATAATAATAAAACAGTCATATGTACCTTAAATAAGTCAATTTTTATAAGATACTGATGTGTACTTTATTAAGATTTGATGCATACCTTGAAAATTTTATGACTTTTTCATCCTGTATTTTACTACAGCAAACATTTATTTGTAAAAGGAACTCTTTCTTCCATAGGATATTTATCCCAAATAATTTTAACCCCTTAAAGAATCTTACCATGAAACTTAGTTTTCAAAGCACTCGCAGTTAGCTAAAATCTTTAATTCATTCTAAGGTTAGTCTGTATGCTGTAGTTAAATATTGCACCCCTATGTCTATAGATGGAGTATTTGAGATTTTTAAATTAAATTTGCATTGTTGTTATATTATTAACTAGATAAATACTTTTATTATTACTATTAGAATCAGATAAAAAAGGTAGAAGTTAAATCATGCTCCTCCTTAATTATAACAATGTGATTAGCATGGCCCAAACTGTGTGAAACTACAGCATGGCTTTATTTACAAGTATTTCCTCCAACAGGCATAAGATTGGGATAGTGATAATCAGATCTAATTCCAAACTTACTTTGAGAAATGACAGTCTCTTTAATATAAAGTCTTTGTTTCCAACATTATTATCTCCCATTGTACTCGTGATTACATGTGACTTACAGAAGCCCATCTTATCTAAAATGCAAATATTCTTCTTTGATATCTTGTTGGGTACACATCATATTCTCAGTGCCCCATTTTTGGAATGACTCAGAAAGGAAGAAAGATAACTCTGAAATCTCTCCAAGAATCTTACCACATAGGACAATATTCTTTTAGCTATCTTAAAAGAAACATCACATCTTTTTACACATCTTACACAACATCATTTTACACATCTTACAAAAACATCCTTTTACACATCTTACAAGCAACATGCTTTGTACAGATGTTACAAACTATAAGCCCCATGTGATAACAATACTTTCTTTTCCCATACACATCATACCAACTGTAAACAAAGTGTGTATCATATTTTTGCACATCTTACTCATCATAAAATCTGTAAATTGTTTGATATTTTAAAAGATAACAAAATCTGTAATTCAAGAATGTCCATTATACTGACTAAAAATCTTGCAGTAATAATCCTTTGGTTTTGACATATTCTTTACCTGCATAGAAAATAATTAATTTGAAGGGATTGTAACATTTATAACATTCCAGCAAAATGTGTGTGTGTGTGTGTGTGTGTGTGTGTGTGCATGTGTGCGTGCGTGCGTGCGCGTGCGCATGCCTGTGTGTGTGTGTGTGAAAATCGTTATACAGTTTGAATTTAGTAATTGAGTTTTAAAATACTATTTAAAATTCTTTTAAGTAAATGAGCTCTAAAAGCAGTTTATATAGATAAAATGTGTATTGTTTTAGCAATTTGCACATTTATTGGAATATTTTTAGCACAGTGCACATTTAAATTACAGTGTATACTTTTTCAGATTGACACATTTGGTGAGTAGTGTATATTTCTTAGCGATAACCAGCATACTTTTCAGCATGTTATAACCAGTATTTTTAATTAATTTAATTTAATTACTATTAATGATGTATGTACAGCATGATATAGCTGGCAATATACATCATGAAATCAATGGCTGCTGTGGTATAGTTTTCAAAATAAAATTCCAGGATAATGCTTGATAGTATTTTTTTTAGCATGAAAGTCTATATGAATGGCATATTTTCTAGCATGAAGCTTTAAATAGTTTAGCTTCAGCTTGAAGCTTCTTATAGCAGGCATTTAAAAAAATATGACAGTAATGATATTTTGAAGTATGCAAATCTAGATAACTGGATTTTACAGCATGACCTTCTAGGTAAATGGTATTTATCAGCATAAAATTCTAGATTGATGGTATTTT
Organism: Sinotaia quadrata; assembly: GCA_028829895.1. NCBI lineage: Eukaryota > Metazoa > Mollusca > Gastropoda > Architaenioglossa > Viviparidae > Sinotaia > Sinotaia quadrata. The sequence continues at coordinate 27,192,275 of CM054183.1, read as the reverse complement.
ACAGCATGAAATTCTAGGTTGACGGTATATTATAGCATGAAATTCTAGGTAAATGGTATTTTACAGCATAAAATATTATTTAAATGCCATTTTAGTGACAATATAAAATTGTAGATAAATGTATTTTGGTGACAGCATGAAACTCAGGTAAATGGTATTTTAGTGAAATTATGGAATTCTGGGTAAAAATGTTTTGCAGCATGACAATCCATATTAGGCTTAAAACATCAAATATAAGACTTTTTTCAGATTGTTATATTATTATACATTATATACATGATATATTTTGTAACATGAAACTGAATATTATAGTTATCAATTTGTAACATCGCTTAGCTGGTGTATATTTTTTCAGCTTGAAATAATTATTAGTTTTCAGCTTGAAACATCTGGTAGATGGTGTAAATTTTGCTGCCTGAAACTGAATATTATATTGTCATCTTAAAATTTTAGTTGGTGTATATTTTGTAAAGTGAAATTTAAAAATACACAGGTATCGGTTTGAAACATTAAGTATGTTTTCAGCATGATACACATGGTGGATGGAACACTTATGTACAAATACAAACACCCAGGAGCTGTGTATGGAGGAGACTGGAGTCCTTACAACAAGTGAGTTATATAAATAGTTGTGAATATTTTTTATAGGTTATTGATTGGTTTACCCATCTCTTCCCCCTCCATTTCACTTTTACCTCTGGTTTTGATTTCATTTTTATTGCACTATTAAACATTATTCTCTAAATCCATTTGAATAAATTTAAATAATTTCTATGCGTGCATGAGATGACCCATTTTTCTTTTTACTTAACTTCACTAAACATTCCTTTACTGCATGCTTTGTTTGATATTAGCATTGAAAATTTGTTTCTGTAATTAAGAATGATAATAATAAAACATTATTATTACTAATACTGATACTTCTGCTAACTACAACTGTTACTATATTATTATTATTATTATTCAGCCTCTTTCCAATACTTCTATTTTTGACTGTCGGTTGTGATCCAAGGTCTCAGAATCTTACCAAGATTCTGGGAGATCCAAGGTTTTACAGAGGATGTGGGCACTTCCAAGGAGCGCTGATTATTATTATTATTATTATTATTATTATTATTACTTCTTTTGGCTGTCAGTTGTGAAACAGTCTCAAAATTTTACCAAGATTCTGGGAGATCCTAAGTTTTACAGAGGATGTGATCACTTTCAAGGAGAGCTTCTTTTTAAAAGTGGGGCAAGTCCAGGTATTTCCAGGTATTTTACTCAGATAGTCTTCCAATTCAGATGTTATATTTCCTAAGGCTCCTATCATTAAAATATCACATCTAATCTGAGATTCTGGTATTTAAAATTTTTTTTTCTCTTTCTGCTTTTTATTGCTATCACTTGAAATGGCAACATTGATGATTGCTGCTGTTTGTTAGACTTATTGAGAACTATAAAATGTCTGGTCTTCACACAGGTAGTCTTGCTGAACAACTGCAAGATATACTAAACAAACCAGAAACATTGCCAGCCTGGATGGTAAGAGGAAAAACAAGCCTGATTATGAAAGATTCAGAGAAAGACACATCAAACAACTATTCATTCATATGCCTATTAACTCCCTGGAAGTTACTATCAGGAATTATATCTGATAAAATCATGTCTCACCTTGAAAGAGACTACTAACCAATGAACAAAGAGGTGCTAGACCAGGTAGTAGAGAACCTATGACCAATTGGCAATTGATAAGGCCGTAGTTATTAATAGCAAAAAATGAAGAACAAATCCTGTAATGCATGGATTGACTATCAAAAGGCCTCTGATTCAGTTCCACATTCAGGATACTTGAGACAAAATAAAAATAAATAAAATAAATAAATAAAAGTGTACAAGATAACACCATCAGTACAAAACCTAATCCAAGCATCTATAACACATGGAAACCCGCCTCACCATGTAGAAAACTACCCTCACAACAACGATATAGAAATTACAAAATCAGGATTAAGATACAAAATGAAATCATTACAGTTTGCCATTTACTGTATATATGAATGATCCAAAGCTGTACATTAAAAATAAACATGACAGTAATTCACCAATCAATAATGTCAAGATTAACATGATGTTCAGCCTTGAGACGTGGAAGAATTATCATCTAGAAAGGCAGGATCAAAACAATAGATGGCCCCACCCCATTTATATTGACTGACTATAATGACATCATATGGTAGACCAACTTACTTTAGTTAGATCAGTGGGATTACTGAAAAAAGAGAGCATAATTATACTGCTATAGATGTTGGTGATTTTCTTGAGTCTATCATATTAAATTGGTAATCCATTGAATCCATATGTACAAAAGTCAGTGTAATGTATACATGTTTCTATTGTGGGTCTATTTATGCTACCAAAATAACAGGTAATGCTCATTTAAGAAGGATACTTGTGTCACTCTGTCCCAACCTGGTCAGTTGGGTACATGTTCCTGTCATGTATGGACCACACCAGGGCATGTATTAATGACTTGAAATATTGTATTTTTAAAAGAAAGAAATACCATGCCAACACTAAGAATCAAACTAACATTAGATGTACTTTCATTCAGCTACAGCCACTCAGCTGTTCTCTCAGGTACATGGGTGTTCAAAGTAGAGTACCAACAGTAACCATAAGAACAAGATCTTCATAACACAACCATCTTCATAGCAGTGACAAAACCCATAGCAACATGGATGCCAAAATTTGAGGTTTGAAAGCTGTCATTGCAGTGTGTTGTTATGTTTGCAGAGATATGTTGGCAACCGGGTGTGAAGACAAACTTGTTCGTGTGTTTTACCTAGGAACAACCAGTTCTCAACCGATTAAAATTTTTTCAGGTGAGAAATAAACTCTCATGTATTTTTTTTTGTTTTGTTTCTCAAACTTATTTTTGATTGGATGATTGAATATTTCTAGTCCTTGGCATGCAATGTAAACACTGTTCATAAAATTTTGCTACAACAAGTAATGCATGCATTTTAATTCTCATTTTTGGGTTTACCAAGCCAAGGTGCTTCCTTCCTAGCTAAGTCTCTATTTTCATCCGTAAATGCTGTGATAAGTACACCTGAAAAATACTTGGGAATATTTTATTTTGTGCTTAATCATAGCTTGGTGTCAGTAATCCATTATATTCGTTTTGTCTATGGGGTCCTTATAGGTCATGTAGTCTCTCATTATTTCAGTGATTATTGGTAGATATCTTCCTTATTTTTGCCATCATGATTGCATGTGTGTGAGTGTGCACACATACAATTGCTTATGCTACATATATTTGGGTGCAGAAATACTTGAATATTTTCACTTGTCAGACTTAACATGTTTTGATATAGCAAATCCCCTGCAAAATTACATGATATGAAGCACATTTAAATGGTGATTGACATATGTAATTTTAGCAAATTATAAAACTTATTTTTAAAAACAAAACAAAGGTGTTCCTTCTTGGCTAGAAACTAAAAAAAATTAAGATCATACCCAGTTACTTAAACTTGTAATGTCAATTTAAATTGTTTTTTTTATTTTAATAGCATTTTGTAACATTGAGATGATTTCAGTCAGTTCAGCTCACTTTATCTTATCTATTTTTACGAAGATCTCAGCTCACAGTATCTTATCTATTTTTAGGAAGACCTCGGCTCACTTTATTTTATCTATTTTTAGGAAGATCTCAGCTCACTTTATCTTATCTATTCTTAGGCAGATCTCTGCTCACTTTATCTTTAATTTTTATTTTTCTCAAAATTGCATTGGTAACTATATGGCCACACATCAGTATTTATATTTATTATTTTATTTTTTAATACATATATTTTGTTAAGCATGGTACTAATTTAGTTAGAATATGTCCTACTTAAAATCTTTAACAAGCTATCATGTTTTTATTTTGACAGTTCAGTATTCTGCTACGGTAATTACGAAAATGGTAGATGTTTTTGTAGATTTTTGGAATTAATCACAAAGTATTTTTATGTTAATGGTAGAAATATATATATATATATATATATATATATATATATATATATATATATATAAACTTATTTCTAAATTATTGTTATTTATTTCAAATTTGGTATTTGCTATATATGATGGTGACCTTGTTGTTATTCTTTTTTTGTGTGTGTGGTGTGGTGGTAGTGCTTTTGGTGGAGATGCTGGTGTTTGATGATGACGAAGTTTTTTCATTGTTCTTCTTAGGTCACACTGCAAAAGTATTTCACATTCGCTGGTCTCCCTTGCGTGAAGGCATTTTATGCAGTGGCTCTGATGATAGGTGTGTGCCTTATTTCACATAAGTAAATTTTTAATTGGTGGAAAAACAACAAAGACATTTTTATTATATGAAAACTTTTTGTGTTTAATTTTTGTTCACAATTATTTAAATTATTATTTTTTAAAATATTTTTGATTACAGGATTTGAGAGGGTAATGAATCAGTTAGATATTTATTTGATTTAATTAATCCATTCCTACTCATGTATTAGATCTTTATGCTGTGACCTCATTGCAGAATTGCTTTCTGATTATTAGCATTCTTGTCACAATAGACTGTATCCATAAATAGCTACTATCAAGAAACGTGCTCCAAGTCATCATTGTCATCATCATCATCATCATTATTGTCACCACCAGCACTACCACCATCAGTGCCACCAACACCACTAACATCATCATCATCAATGCAAGTTTGCAGTTAGGTCTAATGTAACATAGAATTGGTCTTACTACCTCACCGACTAAAGTTCATTTATTGCTCGCTGTTGTCATAATGCTTGCAAGAAAACAGAGGCCATCAAATGGGGCAGAGAATTGAACTTACATCTCCAACTAAAGTTTATTTACAGCTCATATTGCTTTCAAGAAAACAGAGGCCATCAAATGTGGTAGAGAATTGAACTTACTACATCTGCAACTAAAGTTTGTGTACAGCTCAGTTATAATGGTCAAAATACTTGCAGAAAAACAGAAGCCATCAAATGTAGAGAATTGAACTTACAACATCTCCAACTAAGTTTTTCTTTTACAGAATGCTTGCAAGAAAATGGAAACCATCTAAAGTGATAAGGAATAAGGCATGCCATAACTACAATTTAGAAAAATTGGAGTCTGAATACATTTCTCTTGTTTTCAGACTGCATTAGTAGATGTTTCTCATTGTTCTTGGACCACATTGATGTATGCTTCTCTGGTTCTTGGACTGCATTGATGTATGCTTCTCTGGTTCTTGGACTGCATTGATGTATGCTTCTCTGGTTCTTGGACTGCATTGATGTATGCTTCTCTGGCTCTTGGACTGCATTGATGTATGCTTCTCTGGTTCTTGGACTGCATTGATGTATGCTTCTCTGGTTCTTGGACTGCATTGATGTATGCTTCTCTGGTTCTTGGACTGCATTGATGTATGCTTCTCTGGTTCTTGGACTGCATTGATGTATGCTTCTCTGGTTCTTGGACTGCATTGATGTATGCTTCTCTGGTTCTTGGACTGCATTGATGTATGCTTCTCTGGTTCTTGGACTGCATTGATGTATGCTTCTCTGGTTCTTGGACTGCATTGATGTATGCTTCTCTGGTTCTTGGACTGCATTGATGTATGCTTCTCTGGTTCTTGAACTGCATTGATGTATGCTTCTCTGGTTCTTGAACTGCATTGGTGTATGTTTCTTTAACAGTACAGTGCGAGTGTGGGAGTATTCTCAGGAGGAATGCATCTGCAGGCTTTCAGGCCACACTGCTGCTGTTCGTGGACTGACATGGAATTCAGAGATTCCATACCTCCTTGTCTCTGGTAGCTGGGACAGTTCCATTCGCATTTGGGACATCCGAGATGGGGCATGCATCTCTATTGTACTAGATCATGGGGCAGATGTATATGGTATGTTTATGATTTTATTTTTTAACTTAAACAGTAATTAAGGTGTGTATGGTATGTCCCTATTTTTGTAATACAGAATATAGACTACCATAGTGAAGTAATTGGAAAAAATTCTCCACATTTCATCTGCAGCATAGTGTAATAGTAACCTTTCAAAATGCATGCCATTGTTCTATATCTGTTGTCACAGCATCAACTTATCATTCCATAATACCTGCTCTTCATAATCTACTTTCCTTCCATTAACAAAACCATTGACAACGATCCATGAGTTAATTAGCTTCTAGTAATATTTAGCAGTCAGTCTATTGTGTTTTGCTGTTTTTGAACTTTTGAGGTAGTCTGTAATCACTTGGTGATCTTACAGTTTGTCTTTAGAGTACATTTCATACATTCCATGTAATATATGCTTTGTTCATTTGAATTAGGACTTGCATGTCATCCCAAACGACCATTTTTGATGGCATCTTCTTCAAGGGACTCTACAGTAAGGCTCTGGTTATTGACACCTTTGCTGACATCTGTGGAACTGAACATTTTGGCCCGCAAACCTTTGACAGAAATCTTTGGCACTCCAGGTGAGCGAAACAGATATTTTTCATTCTGCCTCTGTCTTACTGAACTCTTATATTATTGTACTTTTAATTTTTAGATTTTGTGCACTTCGTTTAAATGTGATCTTTTTCTTAGCATTAGATTAAAACCAGTATTCATCATCACTGTCATCACATATCTCATTTTTGTCAACATCATTATTACACCATCAGATCATTATCAGCAATCATCATTACACTATCTTATCATTTCCAGCATCATCACTGTCATTACATATCTCATTTTTGTCAACATCATTATTACACCATCAGATCATTGCCAGCATCATCATTGTCATTAACACCATTACACCATCATATCTTTGTCATCAACACCATTACACCATCTCATCATTGTTGATATCATCATCACACCATCTAATCATTGTCAACATCACATTATCTTTTTACTGTTAATGTTTTAAGGTCATCATTAAAAAAAAATAGTGTTTTATTGAAATGATTGAAAAAATAAAGTGAAATTTGCAAAGAATTTTAGAAAATAGAGGAAATTACATTAGGATATGATAATAATGTATAACTGATTGATAGGATATTATTTGTTTAAAGTAACAATTTTATTTTCATAAATGATTCCCAACAGTGATCTGGTTTGACATACTTTTGTATTGGTGTTAATATGACAAGCTTTAGTATTATTTGTGGAGTGATATAATGACTTAAATTGTTAACAGAGAAATCCATGTCTCTTGGGACCAGTGCCCTTCTGACTGGAAAGCAGTCCAAAGACTTAAAAGAAGAGCTGGAGAAAATGTCTGGATCCAACGTATTTGTTCACACACTAATTCTTTTTTCAAAATTTTTATCAGTAAGCATCTTATAAGATTGATTTGGATACTTTTTCTTCAGTGTGATTATAAAGATTGATTTACTTATATTCAGATATTATGTTTTTTTAATTTTTAATTTTTAATTTTTTTATATATTGTAATTTAGCAAAATATGCATATAAATTCTAATTGGTAAATCTTTTGAACAGTATGTTTACAAAATTGGAAAATCACTAGAGAATTTTCTGCATCATTTCTACTTTACAATGTAGAGCTTTTGCAGAAATTCCTTTCATAGATATTAACATGCTCAAAATCTCCTTTGGTTTCACAAATTAAGGAACTGGGAACATATTATCAGAACCACCAGAGGATTTTTGTCTTCATCATTTCTATTGCTACAATGTACAAGTTTTGCATAAATTCCTTGTATAGACATTAACTTATTCTGAGTTTCTAAAAAAAACAAACATTATTATATCCAAAGAGTTAATTGTATTCTGTCTTTTTATTCTGTCTTCCAGTTTTGAAGGGGGAAAAAAATAAAAATAAGATGGTCATTGTTTTAAAGTGTCCAGAAGTATAACAAGAAGCCAAAAAGATCAGGTTTTGCAGGCAAAATATTGTTTTAGAGATGCAATTTTTAAAATCCTTTTGACTGAATATTGTCCAGATTCAATGCATTAATAGCAGTGCCAAATAAGCAATTTAGAAAAATTGTTTGCATGCTTTTGACCTTGCAGATATGCTCAATCATGATTGACTAGACCCTATAGTCTTACAGTTCATTTTGGATCTGTAATAATGCCAGCCTTGAGTTGCATGTTACAGCTAGTTTCTGGTGAACACATGATCTGATGACTTTAAAAGTTCGATTCTTTAAACTGTCTGCTTAATCAGTAAATATATGGTGTTTGGAATAACCTAACATTATCAGCTTTGTTTTGTAAAACTGTTCACACAAAATATACTACATATAACTGTATTGGTATAAGATTTGGAACTCTTTAGTCTACAAAATTGTTTTCTCTTGACTCTGACAGCCACCCATGGGAACGGAAAATTTGTGGGACCTTGTTTCTCTTGCAAAAGGAGTTGATGTCATAATGCTGTCTCCAGGCTACAGAACTGGCATAGTGCATTCGACACACCTGACTAAATTTAAAGCGGTGAGATTTGTCTTGGAGGTGTAATTTTTGTACTTATATATATCAACACACCTATCTAAATTTAAGGTGGTGAGGTTCTTTTTTGTCTCATTTTATATCAGTACACATTTCCTTATTTTTCTCCTTTGTAGACAGAAATGTTCTAAATACCAAAATCAACAAGAATTTTTAGGACACTTTAAATATACACCACACACACACACACAAAATATCAGTGTTATATAGTATTAGCCTTCATCAGTATAATAACACTTACAATGAGTATGTACCATGTATAATAGTTGAAATGAAGACTATTTCAGAAACTGCTATTAGCAATTTTTTTTTTTTATTAGATAATTTCCTTGTTTTAAATATTGATAATATTGATGTGTGGAAGGCTAGCGAGTGCTGTGTACAGCATATATATATATAGATATAGATATATATGTTTCATATATATAGACCTGTCAGCAAATTAGGTCAGCGATTGCTCGCCATGTTTTAAATTGCATGGCACTTTATTGAGTAAACTTGTCAATGCTAATGTGTAGTTCTGAGTTAGAGTACATGCTTTTATTGTTGTACAATGTTTTAGGGAGTTATTAACTTAAGTTGACATTTATGTATTTAGATAGGAAATAGTTTGTAGTTTGTATTTAAGCATTCTTACATGCTAGTCTATATGATTTTCTTTGTTTATTTTAGGATTTATTCATGTGAGCTTGGTTTTTATATGGCACACGAATATAGTTATTTATTTTATTTTATAACTTATCTTGTAAATTTTACTTTAGGAAAGAGTGGTATTTAAAAGCATTTAATTTAGGTTTTGTAGATATTATAAGCATTATATAATATATATATTAGTCTGAAAGTAATTTGTATCTAAACCAAAGTAAGAAAACACAGAACACGGAAGTAAGGCTGGTTCTAGAGGATTGTAGCTTTAAAATTATATGGGCTTACTTAGATGGTCACCCTTTCAGGATATAACATTAGGAGTGTATGTGTGTGAGAGTACTTAGATGGTTGCCCATTCAGGATATAACATTAGGAGTGTATGTGTGTGAGAGTACTTAGATGGTCGCCCATTCACGATATAACATTAGGAGTGTATGTGTGTGAGAGTACTTAGATGCATACTGATGGAGAGAATGTAGTTTGGCAGGTTGATGCAGCTGTGTCTGTTGCCATTAATAAAGTCCTCATGTAAGCTGTAAGCACAGTTTGCATGTTGTCATCTCTTGCTGTGGCTGTTGTCAAGCATGTGATGTCCTCTCCATCATTATTGTTTTCATCTCGCATCCTGTGGTGACCCACTGCGCTACTACAACACTTACACCTGATACCCTATCACAGATATTTAAAATTTTTTTAATTTGTAGAATAAATTAAAAAATTTCTACTAATTATCACTAAATTATGTCAAAATTGAATGTTGATTTTAAAAACAATAAAATCAAAGTCATGTCATTATTGGTAACATTAAATAATGCTTATTATTTAAATAATAAATAATTAAATAATTGTAATAATATCAAAAGTGTTTCACTTATTACCTAAATCTGCTCAGTTCACACAGTTCTAAGTGTGACAGTACCAAGCTAGGAAGAATCTGAATATTTACATATATACTTTTGACTTGCATTTGAAGATATAGTAAATTTTAATTGCTGATTTTCCCATCAAATAATCTTTTAACAGTAAATGTCTTGTATTGTCCAGTCTGAGGCACAAGAGCTTGAGATGGTCAAGATGTCTAAATTTGGTGGAGGCATTGGATTACCCACCAGAGAAGATCGCTTGAGAGAAGCCGCTAAAATCCACATCCGACTTGGCAATTTGCAGCGATACTGTGAACTTATGGTAGAATTGGGTGAGGTTAGTTCTGTGGGCATTATTTTATCATTTCTTACATTGCTTTGGTTTTAGCTTAGAACTATAGGATTCAAGGATTGGAAGAGTTGAAAGATGTAATTAACATGATGATGATGGTGGTGCTGGTGCTGGTGCTGGTGGTATTAGGTGGTGACTATTTATGTAGACAATCTTCTAAGACTCACAGAAACTCCTGCACATTATTTCATCTTACTTGATGAGTTCCTGCAAGATCTAGGATTTCAAATAAGTCCAAAAATTCAGATACATTTCCATCGGTGACTTTCATTCTTGTGAGCATGTTTTGTGATCCTATGAACAATAGGGTCTCAAGATGCCTGTATTAAAATATACATTCAGAACATGACAGGCGCTAGCATGAGACCCAGTGAAGCATTTGATTTGTTGACTTTTAGGATCTTCTCAACTCTGCAGCAAACTTGACAGTCCTACAGCTTGGATGTCTAAACTGATTTTCTGATATCTCAGTGGGAGGAGAGATCTTTAGTATCTTCTTTCATCAGACATGCCCTCATAGTATGAGTAAAGAGAGAAGGCAAGAAGATGTACCTCCAGCCTGGTCATTAAGCACAGATAAAACTCTGATGTACCTCCAACCTGGTCATTAAGCACAGATAAAACTCTGATGTACCTCCAACCTGGTCATTAAGCACAGATAAAACTCTGATGTACCTCCTACCTGGTCATTAAGCACAGATAAAACTCTGATGTACCTCCTACCTGGTCATTAAGCACAGATAAAACTCTGATGGGGCGAGAGGAAAATAATGCTTCTCAACCTTATGTTCCCTCAGAGACTTAGTCCTAGTCCCAAAAATCTTTTACACATAAAATGCTGCAAGATGCTTGCAACCCCCCCGCCCCTGCATGCAAGAACAGACACTATCTGGAAAGTTGATTACGTTTCTCTTAGTTCCACAGCAGAGACTACTTTTCAGTCCATCTACCCATTGTGAGAAGTAATTGAGTCAAACATTGTCATCTTTGTTTAACAGAGAGATAACTGAGTCAAACATTGTCATCTTTGTTTAATATGTTCTCAAAATGCACTATGTTCTGGCCCACACTCTGTTAGAGCCATGAGATTAGAGTAATTCCATCCAGTTTGGCCTATCATATCAGACTATTAGAATCATGACTTCATTGAGTTGGTCCTTTATAGAAATGTAGCCCTTAACATATCATATCAGACTATTAGAGCCATGAGATTATAGTGACTCCATCCTATTTGGCCATTCTCTCTTCCTTATTTAGATTCTGACTTATGGTTTCTGACTCTTTAGTGGGTCCCTTGGCACTTTCTCAATTTGCCCATCCCCCTTGCATGACTAGGAGTCTCTATTTTTCTGCTTTCTTCACTTCTATAATGTTGCAGTTGCATTGAGAAGCTTCCATCTATTTATGATTTTCTTAAGGTAGGCACATCTTGTTGTATGATAGAAAAAGAATTTATGTGAAGTTTTTCTTGGTTACATATCAGATGTGAATATGCATAGGCCCTGCTGCCCACCAATCCTTCTATTTCTCCATCCATTCCTGCCCACCAATCCTTCTATTTCTCCATCCATTCCTCACTCTGGGTATTAAGGAGGATAATTCTAGTTTAGGGGCTTGCTGTACAGGGGTATCTCTTCTGAGAGCTTGTGTGGTCCTCTTTGGCCATTGGCTTGTTTGTTTGTTAAGTGTGGTGCTGCCCCTAAGGTGTACCTCATGTAAGTATCTATGAATAACTTCCTTTACTTAGAAAAAAAATTCCTTTTTGTGCAGTGGTTGAAAGCTCTAGCTGTGGCTCCAGGTGTCTCTGTTAAATACTGGAAATCACTGGCAGAAAGGTATAAATTTATTCACACTCATATTTGACTTTGAAAAAGAAAAGATAATAAAAGAATTGATTGTGTCATAATAATGATTGTTTTTCTGTCATGTAAGTCACAATAGTAAATTATTTCACTAATTAGTGTAATTATTAAACATTGCTGGTTTTAAAGTGGTGATTGCTTATTTATCCTTGCACTATCAAAAGTCAGTTGAATTTTTTCCCTTCATAATGAAATACACAGTTTAACATTTTCATCTTCATTTTATTTGAGATTAGTTGGTGTTATTGTGATGTTATGATAATATCAATGTGCAAAGTGGACATAAAAATTAAATTTTAGAAGATTTTCTTTCTTTGAATTAAAAACTTCTTAAAAGACAGCTGCAATAACAGACAGTTTGAAAATAGAGTTATACTTATCAGTCAACATAAGGTAAGTGTTGAGAACACAATTGTGTATAAAAACAAGGAATAAACTGAAATCTTTATCTCTATTAGGCCCAGTCTTTGAACAGTTAAACGTCATTCCACATGGGGTTTTGCTAATCTTTTCCAATAATTAATTCATTATATTTAAGTTCTCTAAATGTGTTGATGAATATGCATAATATAAAAAAGAAGAAAAAAGTATGGAATATATGAAAATGTCTTTACTGCATAATTAAATAAGAAAAGTGTATTAACTTTTCTGCCAGATGTCCCTGTCCTGCTTTCTTAATTTTGAATTTTCCAGTCTTTATCTGAAGGTATACTGAGTTCCTTCTGCAAAAAGGGAGTGAAGAAATGATTCCGTTCTGTGTTTCCACTGGAAACGCCCAACAGCTAGTCAGCTATTTCCATGACAATGGACAGCATCTTGATGCTTTGATAACATCACAGGCCTCTTGCGAGGATGCGTTTAACCACCCACACCTTGAGAAAAGGTCCAAATCGAACAGATTTATAGCATCTGAAGCAGGAGTCAAGGCAAACAGAAGGTATTAGTTTTATTCCGTATACCTGAAATAATTGTAAGAATATGACACAGATCTAATGAAGCAGGATCCAAGGTGAACATTCAGTAGTAGAGTATAGTCTATATGGTGGGTGGAAAATGAAAATAAATGCATTGCTAGGAATATAAATGAATTTTTTTAATTGGAAGGCTTGATTATAAGTCACATTGCAAGTGAAAATTCAAGCATCATTTAGCAAATGACCTTGACATCGTTTTATTATGAGTACTTTGATGTACACAAACCTACACATATGGTGGAGTTAGGTGATGAGGGCAATAGACCCTTCCCTGACAGTAAAACAAAACCCAATACATTCCTCTCTGGATAAGTAGGACACAGTGGATAATCTGAATGCAATGTCCTAATGCCAAACTGCTGAGTTGGAATGGATTTTTCCATTTTAGTCAGTCTGTTTACATATTGTTAAGATCAAAATACTGTTTACAATGGGGCTGTTAGTGCAAATATTTTTCTGCATGATGCAGCATGTTTCTTTTTTAATGTTTCCATAAAACTATTGTAGTAGGCTAAAAATTTATATAACAATTAATCTAGAATTAGGGATAGGCAACTTTACTCCATCAAACTATGTTTAAAAATTTGACCTCAAGATTAAAAAATAATTTGTTCTACTTGTTAAGAATAGTGTTGAAATTAGCAGTGTTGAACTTTTTTTTTTTAAATACAAACTTTATGAAGGATGTTGGAGGAGTCTGCCAGGCAGTTATCAGAATGGCATTTCAGCAATGGCTCACCTGTACTTGCTGCCTGTTGCCACCTTTCTGTTGATGATTTCAAGGTAACATATTTTCCTTACAGTTAATAGAACTTGCAGAGCAAATTTATTTGTAAAAAAAAATTTTTCTCTCTATAATAATTATACACTTTAAAAGCAGCATTTGTCAGTTATGCCTGTAAACATTATGAAACTCTTTATAGATTTTTCTTTTAAACTGTTTTCACTGGATCAATATTAAGTCATTAATAATTTAAGGAATTTTGTTGCCATGTATAATGCCTATAATAAGAATGATTACAATAAAATATAACAAAATATTGTATAACTTCACAGGGTGCAATGTCCAAGTTGATTCGTGGCAATGAGCTGGAACTGGCTGTGAGTGTTGGGACTGTGCTGGATAATGTTCCTGGCGAGCTTAAGATGGCTATTCACCTGCTTTCCCGTCGCTGTGAACACCTAGGCTACTGGTTAATATCTATCTTAAGTAAATAATAAAAAATTCAAAATATCAGATTATATTTGGCATAAAAAGTTTGCTACACATAAAAGATGATCAATTAATTTGTGCATGCTTGTCTGTGCCCATGATAGTTCTTTGATAAGCAGTAAAGATGGCTGCCATGTGTATATTTATAATGATTAATTCAACATGATGTCTTTGTCTTTGTGAATCTTTGAGTGTGCACATAATAATCACCGATTTTGTTTGCAGGGAGCTGGGTGTTGACTTACTAAAGACATTGCCTGATGTGAGTGATCTTTTAATTCACATCTGTGCACGCTGTGCTGCCAGCATGGATGAGATCAATGATCTTCATAAACGGGTAGCTGTACCTAGAACACTCATTTTATAGCACTTTCTATTTCTTTTTTTGAAAGAAATTGTCTCTTTTCATTATTCCTTCATACAACCAGGTGTCCACAAGTGATATGATAACACACATACAGATTTACTAATATCAGGGCTTCATACAAACCCTTTGAATAAAGTGATAGATCAAAACTTGCCCAGAGTTGTCTGCCACTTGTATGGAAATAAGCTCCCTTAGTCAGTTTGTCATCTTGCTCAGTACACTTATGGTTGCATTGTTTTTGATATGTCTAGTGTAGTTTTTGTAGAATTTCTGAAGGGCATCAACTTCTGTCTGCTTTTGTAGATTCTTTTGGTTTTTGTGCACTTGTTTTGCCTTTTCTTTAACTTGACTGACATACACCTGTTAGCATTTCTTTCTTGTACTTGTTAGTTTCATGATGACTCATAATGCTATTCCAGTGGATGCCATAAGGAATATTTTGACTCCCCTCCCCATATGTGTAGAGAGTTTTTGCTCAAAGAGTAAGAAAGTGTGGATATTTGGTGAGTGCTTCCAACTCAAACCTTGTAAAATTAGCATATATATATATATATCTATAGTACTCCTATCCAACATCAGAAATTAACCAGGTACCAAATGTAGTATTAGCCTATTTATATTTAGTTCTCTTTTATCCAACATCAGAAATTAATCTATCTATCTATCTATCTATATATATAAAACTTCCGGTCCATCCCCCTTGGATAAAATTGATATGAACAAGTGTGAAACAATTAGAAAAACTACTCGCCCAGTTGGAATTGGTTTGGATAGCATCAGCAATTTTCTAGCTTATTCTCAATTTGAGTTGTTTGCTCCAACTCTGACATTTACCAAAAATACTATCTCCTAATGTGCCCAAGGCCGGGTCACTTTGACAATTTAAAAATGTATATAAAAATTAAGTCTAGAAATAGGGATAGGCAAATTTACTCTGCCACACTGTGTTTGCAGGCACATTTATTTGCAGATTATACTCAAAGATCTTTATATTTTCTAGCCAGCATGGTCTGAGAGAGGTCCACAACTATTTCCTTCTTCTCAGTCTAGGACACTGGAATAGTTTTCGTCAGTTTATCTTCAAGTTGTTGTGAACCCCTAAATAATCTAGTAGAAGATATTAATTTTAAAACCTTTAAACTGAAAACTTTTCTTTTGGTGATTTGTCTTCAGATGAAGTTAACAAAATCCTTCATATTCCTTAATAATGCTGGAGACATAATATTCCTTAATAATAATAGTGAAAAATATATTCCTTAATTATGTATTAGTTAAGATGACACTTTGAAATACAGTAATTATCTCCCCTTTAATGGTATCTCATAAAGATAGTCATTCCAGCTTGTAAGATCCAGTTAAAGCCCTTAAAATATATTTGCTTAAATCTAGACTGAGTGGTTAAGATAAATTTAGATAAAATTGGCTTTGTTTGCCCATTTCATTTCAAGGGAAGATTACCGGTATATGCAGCCAAACCACATAACATGCTCACCATATTGAAAGCCATCTAGCATCTGGATTTGAATAGAGCAATAGAATTGCCATGTAAACAGGCTCAATGTATTCACAGACAACTACAATATCCTTGAATAGAGCAATAGAAATGCCTGAGTGCATTCACAGCCAAACTTACAGCATCCTGATTTGAAGGTGATCATTTGAAATTTTCTATAAACAAACTCAGTCTATCTGCACTACTTCTGTTAGAGGCCAGATTAAGGCCATTTGTTTGTTGAGCCCTGATGAGGTCTAGGAAACTTATAAACTCTAAGTCTAGTAGGAGCGGGTACACACACTTGTGTACCTGTCCTCTTGCATTGACATCTGATAAGAATTAATGAAACATTTTTAAAGTACCTTTTTTCTTCATGTTTTTTATTGTTAAGGTTCTTGAGCTGTTGTTTATAGAGTGTGGTCTTTGCTGATTGCAAAGGTGGTCAATGAGTTTTCAATTACACAAATTTTATAAAAGAATATCATGTAACAGACATTCTGATTGAGTCAAGAATGGGTTATTGGGGTTTGGGGTTTGTTCCACTTGGGGACATTAAAAAAATGTTGTGTCTGTTAAGTTAGTCAGAAAATCCAGTTAATTGACATATAAAAGATCAGTGTCATTATTACAAGCAGTTAATGTGTGACTGTTTGTGGTACCATAGTAACAGTTAATACTCATTTGAGAAGGAATTGCACATAACTTTCTCATTTAGGTACATCAGCACCAAGAGCAACACATTTCAAAACTTAAAACTTAACATTGAAATAAGTTTAATAACTGAAAAGATAATTAGCCAGTAATTATAATCAGAAAATAGGCTATCTACTCTTGTAACGTATTCATTTAATGGAGTCAGTGTCTGAGTAATGTGCTACTACTGTTGAGATTAGTATTAGTAATTTTGTTCGGCTATTTCTTGCAAAGATCAAATCAGAGCAATAACAAGGACGTTTTTGCAACACATGGAACCATTCTTTATTTTCTCTTTGAGAGTTTGATGTGTGTGATAATAATTTAGGTTACACACACCATGTAGAATTGTATCTTGAAAAGACAAAAAATAGATATTTGGAAAAAAATAAATATAAAAAGAAAACACTGGAAATAGGAGCATTTCTGTTGTTTATTATTTCTTTCAGCATAGTGAGCTTGTTAACATGTATTCACGCACATATTTTAAAAAAAATCTAATCTTCTGGTAATTGTTAACTGGTGCTCTCTTGCAGATTATTTAAGTGCAAGACTGCAGTGTCACTTACACAGGCTGCATTTTCCATGAGTTTGTGCCCCATCTTGCAGTTATTATGCAGTCATAAAACATAGATTCATACAGTAAGATTTTAATCTTGGAAGGCATTTATAGTAGTTGTGTTCAGTGAATAGTGATTGTCTGGGGGTGCCTGCAGATGGCATTTGCTCAAGAGAAAGTGCCTTAAAAGACATGGTTGCTTAGGACAAGTTTGACCTTTGACTGTCATATCATTTTTATTTTAGCTAAACCAGTCATTTCAGAGACATTTGTGGATTTTGTTTAGAATGATAAAGTGTATGTGCATTATAAAAGCATGTGTTTATTACTGAACTAATTAATACTGCAATTGATCTAATATCTCATAAAATAAGTGTTTACTTTAATATAAATCAGGCCGGTTTACCATCCATGGAGGAGTGTTTGTCAAAAGCCAAACACTTACAACAAAATTCTGGGTCTGTGAAGGAGTGTGTGGGGCTTTACCTGCTTTCTACAGAGCCAGAAGTTGGGCTGGAAATGGGGCTCAAATATGTCACAGGTGAGGTAACCTACTTTGAGGATGTCTTTTATGTAAATGTCTGTTCATTTTTCAAGATCTTGAGAAATAGGTTATTACAGCTGAGGTAT
Organism: Sinotaia quadrata; assembly: GCA_028829895.1. NCBI lineage: Eukaryota > Metazoa > Mollusca > Gastropoda > Architaenioglossa > Viviparidae > Sinotaia > Sinotaia quadrata. Next base: position 27,174,149 of record CM054183.1, on the reverse strand, counting down.
AACTGACTTCCATTGCTTCATGACCTCTTGACATAAATTGAGACATGACTACATCAGCATATCTTTATGTAAATATATGTTCATTTCCCCAGATTCTGAGCAGTAGACATTTCAGTCAAGACCATTCCCTCTCTCCTTTCATTTCTGACCTTTTTAGCAGACATCCAGGTAAATGCATTACATAAAAATTTACGTTTCCTGTAACTGTTAAAAGATGTGTTTTAGGAAATTGTCATCACTGTTTATTCTAGTTATTAATATTTCTCATTTTATGTGGGTTCTTTTATAAAAGTTCACTTGTTGCTTTTTCTTGTTTGATAAAAATAGTATATGTGGGATACTCTCTTTGCATCTTTGAGAAACGTTAATTTTGATAGTATACACAATTTTGATAGTCTAGTTAATTTTGATAGTCTATATTGTAGTCTACGTATTTTTGGTTATGTGTAAGATTTTGTTAGTGTGTTTGATTGTTGTGATCTCTCCAAGATTTGATAATTTGTCACACATATTTGAATACTGTCTTTAATGGCAACTTCATTGACCCCTAGCTATTTATTCAAAACAGATCAACTGTCTTTAATGGCATTTTCATTGATCCCTGGTTATTTATTCAAAATAGATCGACTGTCTTCGAGAAACTGGTCTTCAGATGATGTGTTTGAGATGCTTCAGTTGTTGGGATGCATTCGAACTGATAAACTGCAACAGCTTAAGAATGCTGCGTAAGGATTTAATAACTTATTTGTAGTGTTTACTCTGTGAAAGGTGATTTGTAGTGTACATTGTGTGAAATGTGATTTGCAGTTTAATTCTGGAAAGGTGATTTGCAGTGTTGTGTGAAAGGTATTTTGCTGTTTTTGTGTGAAAGATGATTTGCAGTGATTATTGTGTGAAAGTGATTTGTAGTTAGTTATTAATGTGAACAGAGATTTGCATTGTGTGAAAGATGATTTGTGGTTTTATGTGACAGATGATTTTCAATAAATTTCAGAGTTATGTATAAGCTGCTGGCACTAAGCGCCTACATTGGAGCTCTGGTGGCAATTCGTCGTGGATATGATAGCATTGTGTCAGCATTGTTTAAACATACAAGGTCAGTGTCATGCAAATAATGTCAACAATTAAAGGGTTATTTTGCATGTATTTAACTTTTTTCCTTCTCTATTTCACTTAAAATTAACATAAATTAACATAAATTAACTCAAATTAAACCATGCTTCTTTACTTTTATGAAAATTGAATATACTTCACAGACTGATATTTTTGTTTGTTCTTTTAATTCTTTGTTTTAAAGTATGTTTAATAACATAAGAACTCAGATCAGTTTTGTACAGATCATTCTGTAAATAAATCATATTAAGATTCATTATTTTGGTAATAAACTAATGAATGACACTTTTAATTATGTGACTGTCTAAACTCAATACACTCAGGAAATAAAGTTATGAATTATTATCATAAATCTTTTTTATTTATTGCATAGTTCTTTTGTATAAACACACAAAAATTACCATCCACACTCGAAAATAAATATTTTATTATTTGTGCATGTAAAACTTAAAAAAAAACAAACACAAAGTTCTTTTCATGTTTTAAAGAAATAAAAATACAGTCTTCTTCAAAACTTTAAAAATATTATTGCACATTTTAATATTTTTGCACTCTTTTAATATTTACCATTCACATTCAGAATTAAAAACAATGACCACAAAATTAAAGATGCTAGTCATATATCAAAACCCTGTTATAATTTACTTCACAGTAATTTAGTGAACACACAGAAACTTACCATTCATGCTTAAAAATGAAATAACAACACAAATTTACCCCTGTAAAGAAATAAAAATACAAGTCTCTTACTTAACCCCTGTATTATTTTTTAAATAGTAATGTACACATGTAAAAACACAAAATATTGCCATCTAGAGACCAAATGAAGAAGAGTCTAGCTAGGTCAACCATACATAAGAACTCTCTGTAAAATTTAGGTGTTTTGTTAATGTATATAAAATTTCAAGCATAGTCCCAATTGATATTCTGCGATATTTTTGATGTTCGGTGAACACAAACTAGCTTGATAGCAGCACAGAGGACCAAAAGCCGTTTTTTTATATTGAAGGTTTAAGTCTTGACAAAAGGAAACCAAGCTCTTCACGACTGTCTTGCACTATTTCAGACCTAAACTGCACGTGAAACAAAGCAACATTCTTGACCCAAATTTAGCCTAGAGCATTTCAGTTACTATGTGTCATGACATGGCAACCTCCTGCCTGATCAAGAGCTTTGGTTTTTATTCCACTTTTAATCTTAAAATATTAACATTTATAAAAATTGCAGCCTATTAAACTTTGCCAGGAATTTTAGAAATGTTGACATGAACTGAAATATCTGGGGTTTATAAATAAATATGTTTGAAGGGATTCCTGTTCACTTAGACTTTCAAAATTAAAAACAAAATATTCTAGGTTCTTGCATACTATGTAGCAGTTTAGTGCATGTTATTTACATATTTACAAACATATACAAACAAGTCTCTTGTTTGCATCTGACTGCATTGTTTTCATCATTAGTATAGTATTTACTTGTTGATTGTGCATTAAATGCTAACACTAGCCATGTTGATACTAATTATTTATTCATTATATGTATACACTGTCCACTTTGCTATAAAGTTTTTCATTTGCAGAAACAGTCTTTGTAATTTTATATGCTATGCTTCTTTTGAAATGTAAATGTCTCTTCTTTATTATGCGTTTGGGATGAGTAGAACGCCTTAGAATGGGTTATATTTTGATTCCTCGCATGAACTGTTGGCACATGCATAGGTGCTTTGAGCTAAGATTAGTGGCTGGAACTCCAAGGGTAAATGCTTTACATGCAGTTAACTATATTGCTTTGTGATGTGTCCGTTATGTTATTAAAATATTGTTTATTACTGAAATCAATTCTTGTGTCTATTGAACAGAGACATGATGACAAAAGATATTCTGAGTTTGCCATTCACTCTGCATGATGTGGAATGCAATTTGCAAGCATGGTTACAAAGAGGGTAAGAAATTTAATGTAGACAGAGAGTTGGATACTTGAAACATAATTACAAACAGGATAAGAAATTTATCGTAGACAGTACCTGTTGCGGTGCTAATACCCAGGTAGTAAAATTGTGAATGGGTACCTGTGATAACGTGGCTGATATGTCTATACACCAGCTATGGTACTGTGCAGCTGAGGACGAGGCCCAAAAATGGGTAATGCAAAAGGGTGCAAAGAAAACTGACAGAGGGCCAATCATGCTTTAGATGAGAGAACTGATACTGGTGGCTTGATACACTCCCCCTCCGGTCACACTAATTACGCACATAGATTTTGGCTGCTAAATCGTGCCGGTATTGGAGAATAATTCCTCCCCCAAACAGAGTCTCCCTACGGTGGATTCATTTTAAAATAAAATCTCTGAGAGGAGAAAATGGATTCTCTCAGATTAAAATAAGATCACCCATGGATGTAAATTAAATCCACCCCAAAATAAATTCACCTAGGGAGGAAAAAGATTCAGACTTTGATAATTTTAATCAATTAATTAATCAATTAAATTTACATTGTAGCTTCACTTTTATAGGCAAGCTATTCTGTAATTCTTTGTTCTAGGCTGCTTCCGTTGAGTTGTTTATAAAAAAATCTAACAGTTTGAAAATTGTTTTGAGTGCAGTTAAATTTGCATCTAAGCCTCGCCCCCATCAGCAACACTCGATAGTGGTTACGTCATCCGGTTTCACAACATTATACTGCAGAGCCCTGTTGCTGTATGCAGTGCATTGTTAATACAATCAAGGGTGGGTATATTTTAATAAAGAGCTTTTATTTTCAAAAAAATATCCATTGGAAAATTTGTTTTATAATAAAACCTCCCTTGGAGACTTCATTTTGTGGGAGACTTTATTTGATGACACCGGCCATGGATAGGCTCATACACTGAGCAGCCACTGTAACTAGATCTAATTATGGACGACATGGATCACCATAGCTCAGTGCCCTTCCTTTTGCTTGTATTAACACGTGCAGCATATTAATAAGACTTCAGTAAACAAACTTGTCAGTATTTTAATGTCAATAAATTAAATAATAACAATTGTAATATTTTTAATATGGGGAAGATATCATCTGGTGGAGTCACGCCAAGTGATTGGATAGTTGACGCAGCGAAATGCAATCTGTGCAATGAAATTCTGTTGGCGAAGTTTAGTTTATGTAATGATTGATCATATTAAAAATAAAGGTTTGTGTTGTACATATAAAGATCATAACTAAGTCACTAGATGCACACCATTGGCTACTGTGTGAAATAGAGCACATGCCTAATGGTTAAGTAGCTTTGTGTAGAGATCACAAGGTGTGATGGAGATTATACTATTTTTTGAACGGGTACCCATTCAAAATCTGGACAGGTACCCGGGCAGCTTTTTCAGAAAAATTTGACAGCCCTAGTAGACAGAAAGTTAGATACATAAAAGCATGAAATTTAATGTAGACCAAAAGTTAGATACATGAAAGCATGATTACACATTTCATTTAGACAGAAAGTTAGATGCATGAAAGATAATTAATTGACAGAAAGATACTCTTTGTCGAGTCTTCCTTAGAAATTAGATGACACAAACTACCCTTGGAGATATTAAATTTCAATGAAGGGTATGATTTGCTGTCTTTCAAGTACCCTGTTTTGCTGTGTTTATGTCACTCACAGCACAATTATTAAAGTTTAGCTTGTAGTACTGTTTAATCATTTTCATGGTAATCCTATTAATATATATGTGTGTGTGTGTGTAATTTCTACCTGATTATTTTGTAATATTTGATTGTTTTCACACTTAACACGTTTTCACTTCTCATTTCTAAATTAATTACATGCCTAGTGGAGAGTTTCAGAATTTTTATTCCATGCTTAAGGTGATAATGGATGAGAGAGAGAGAGTGGGAAGGTGACAGATATAGATAATACATAAACAGATATATAGATAGAATTTGACGAATAGACAAATAATACATGAACAGATATATAGACAATTTTTTAGACAAATGATACATAAACAGATATAGAGACAGAATTTTATGAACAGACAGATGATACATAAACAGATGTGTAGATAGAATTTTATGAGCAGACAGATGATACATAAACAGATATGTAGATAGAATTTGATGAACAAATAAATGATACACAAGCATATACATGTATGGATGGAATTTGATGAACAGACAGATGATACACAGACAGATATATAGAGACAGAATGTTATGAACAGACACAAACAGATATATAGACAGAATTTTATCAGCAGACAGATGATATATGTTACATGAGATGATGTAATAGATTGTCAGATAAATGAAACACTACAAATAAACTTTAAAAAAAATTCTTGTAAGACATTTATAATTACATTTCACTTTTCAAGCAGATCTACAACAGGAGCTGAAGGGGAGCCAAATTCCCTGAATTGGGCTCAGCTTCAGAAGCAACTGGGCCAAGAAACATGGCCAGTAGAACAAGGCCCAGACTGTGTGGCTAGCTCACACCTGCCATCTCACTCAGACGTTCACATGTCTGTGCTTACTGGCCAAAGAATACAGGTAAGAAGTGTGTGACTATCTCACTCAAATGTTCACATGTCTGTGTTCACTGGCTGGAGATTACAGGTAAGATGTCTCTGGCTATCTCACATCTGCCTGATAATTGAAAAATTTACATTTGAAAGATGAAGTGTGCATTTGATTGGAAACTGGGAGAATACCGAAGGCAGTCTGAATTTATTTTTGCCACTTGTGCAGCTTATTAATTAGGGTAGATCTGGTAGAGATAAAAACTTGGGTTGGTGGTTGGAAAAATGAAAATATATATATTTAATACATTAAATTTCCAACTGATTTATGGATTTAGAAAACAAATACAAATGACAGCATTTTGTTTACAGAGCCTTCATCAGTAATAATATTAATAATTGGACAATACAAATTAAAAATAATATATATGAATATAATTCTGAACTACATAGAGAGAATAATATCTATTTAGACAGATTATTAAAATAATCTGACACATACATTTTCATTGTTCTTCTGTAATTGTTATTGTCCTGGTGACACCTTGAAATAGCAACATACACATTTATTTCTGCATTGTTTTCAGGATGTATTTTCAAATTTTACCTTGCATCAAGTTCTTGCTTAGTGTCATAGACATATTATAATTTGTTTGTTTGTTTTGCAATATTGTTCATTTTATCATTTCTGCAGAATGCTCTCTTTATCTATAGACCCACCTGATAAAATCATTTAATTTGTAAACATCTCACATCCTATTGGATTGGTTAGTGCAAATCTACATTTTACTTGATAAGTTTGCAGAGTACATTTTATTTATTCCCTTTATACTTGAAAACTCTGTAAAACTGATTGCTACTTAAATGTTAATGTACTGACTTTTATTATACAGGGCTTGGCAGTATTTCTAGAGGATGGAAGATCTGCACTGTCCATAAATGAAGCTCTAATGTGGGCGAAAGTTAACCCCTTTTCTCCTCTTGGCTCAGGAATGAGAATCAACCCTTTTTGAAAAAAAGGCTAAATGTATATGTTTTAGTGAAAATAATCATTAAGAAAACTACTATTTGGACCAATAATCTGTCTTGCACTTTCTAGTAAAATATAATATGCATTCCTGGTTTGTTGAAAAAGAAAAAAAAAATGATGTGAATGTTGGACCATGCTTAAATTATACTTTAATAGTTTGTACAATAAGACGATAAAGTATTGTTTTTAAGAACAATAACTGCTCTTGAGTCTTAGCTGTAAGCACCAAGCCTGCTTTGTAGAATGTGCTTGGAAAGCAGATCCATTAAATGCATGAAGATGTAATCCTCAGCTGGCATTTTAAAGGTGAAATGATCATGATGAATTGTCACAGTTTACTACTTTTTGTTGTTCTTACTGATGGCATTCATTAATTGTAATTATTTCTTTTTTAATCACTGGCTTGCTATTACTTATGTTTTGTTGCTGTCGGTGCATGTTATACATGTGTCATGTATAGATAGTATATGCATGTTGTGCATGCTGTTGTCTGGCTATGATGATTTTGTTATTATCATTTGGTATCTGGTGCTGTTTTAGTTTCTCAGACTATAAATGTGATGAGTTTGAGTTAAGCCTCACAAGATGTGTGATCAGTTGAATAACCAACTAATAACAGTTTTCTTCATGATACTTAGTGTTCCATTTAAATTAATAATTACAAATGAATGAATATTACCTCGCATTGTACATTTTACATTCTTTTCATTAAAAAGATAAAAGTTCTGTAGCAGATTTTATCCTTAGAACTTCAAATGTTTTAATGATATAGTGACTTTTAAATGCACTTCACATGATTAAACGTGTTTCAGTATTCTCATGTAAAACTGTGTTTAATTCATTTACTTTATGAAAACTGTTATTGCTTAGTTTGTTTTCATATATCTATTTTTTGTCTTTTATTTATATTCATTAATATTTAATCTGTACATTTTATTTTGTGCTGTTTAAGTGTTTTTATGTTTGAAAAATATTAATTTTTTATTGTCAGATCACATTTTTATTTATTGATTCATCATTTTTCATTGTTTTTTTGCATTCTATTGAAATATTTATTTTCTGTTGATTTTTTAAAGTGATTATTTTTTTCTTGCAATATCTTTCATGGACCGACTGTATTTGATGGTATTTTCAAATTATAGTTCATGACCATAAAGTGTGCTGAGTACCTATAGATGAAGACTGATTTTCCCTTTTTTTGTTTCCTCTAGGTTGTTTTGCTTTGTCAGTGAAATTAGGTTTGCTACTGAGGATGAAATAAATGAACAAAAATATTATTTATTTACTGAACTTATTCAGTCTCGTAGATATAAGTCATTATAAATTATCTTTGATGAAATGATACAATTTATTTGACTTACAAAAGTGGAAGTAGAAATCTAAAATTTTAAAAGATTATGATGCCATAGTTTCTAAATTATTATTATAGATCAATCCTGCTGTGCATATAACTTTTTTCTTGTTTTTTTCTGGACACTTGTTACATAGAAGATACTAGTATAGTTACAAAATCTATCCAGACATGTATTACATAGAGAGTATTATAATATGCTGTCACTGACAAAATCTATTTGGACACTATATACAGTGTACTAGTACACTGACAAAATCTATCCAGACACATTTACCATATACAGTGTACCAGTACAAAATTTATTCAGACATTTATCATGTATAGTGTAGTCCTTAACCATCCTGTAAGTCTAGAGCTCAATCAGCTTAGAGTATATAAATCTAGTGCTTTTGAACCAACTTAAAGAGTATACAAATATGTGCTTCTTGAATCAACTTAGAATATGTAAATCAGTGTTTCTTCCAGCTAGGAGTATCCAGTCCAGTGCTTCTTTAATCTGTTTGCAGCAAAGTGAGTTCCTTGTTTTACACAGTATAAACATTTCTAAGCCCTTTCACATCAACAAAAATCACATAAATGGAACACGATTTTCCTATTATAATAAATGGGTATGTACATTGTGCTTGTACAATATCACAATGTTGAAATATGGGAACACTTAATTCGATGTCTATACAACACGAGTAAAACTAAGAGACTGAAAACATTGGAATTAACATCTTGCTGTCAGATTGACATCTCAGATTGCATAGCTTGATTTTTGTGTGCAAATAAAATGAAATGCCTAAATATTAGTTTGCCTAAATTTAAAATAACAAAACTTGCATAAACAGAGAACTCACTTTATGTAAGTCTACGAGGAGGAGTGATTAACCGACTCTGCTTAAAAGAGTGTTTCTTAAATTCATTGTGGAAAAGATCTTTAATTCTTTTTGTAGAAAAAGAAGGGCTTGTTTATCAATTCCATGTTATTTGTAAATGAAAAATAAAAGAGTACTTTTCTAATTTTCCTGGCAAACATGTAAGAGCTGGATTTGTAAGGTTGTAAGAGGGCAATGTCTTTACTGGGGAAATTTTGCTTGTTCATTTGTCTATGCAGGATGTCAAAATAAAAGTTGTTTCTTTAACTCTCTTGACAATGTGTAAGGGTTGGATTGCATTAATTCTGCTTGCTTCTTTAACTTTCTTGACAGTGTGTATGGTTGGATTGCTTTAATTCTGCTTGTAGGATGTAAGAGAACTGTTTCTTTATCAGAAGAAATACTTTGCAGTTTGTAATGTAATGCTTCTTTAGCAGGATAATTCTGCTTTACAGTAAGTAATATAATATTTCTTTAGCAGGATAATTCTGTTTTACAGTAAGTAATATAATACTTCTTTAGCAGGATAATTCTGTTTTTTAGTAGGAAAGTGCATATTATCTCTACTTGCAGGATGTAACAAGAATAATGCTGACTTTAACTCATTTTGCAGGAGTATTTCTTTAACTTATTTTTGCAGTAAGTAAAAGGAGTATTTCTTTAATTCATTTTACATTGTATAAAAGGTATACTTCTTTAAGCACTTTGTAATTAGAGTGCTTTTTTGCGTTTTAGTATTGAAAGATTGCCTTCTTAGCTCTTCTTTGCTGAGTGCATTCATTACCATCTTAGGTTTGTGAGTGTGTCTTTAATTCTGCTTGATTTGGAGTATGTGTGAATGCATCTTTAACACTGTTGAGGAGTGAGTGAATGAGTGCATCTTTAACACTGTTGAGGAGTGAGTGAATGAGTGCATCTTTAACACTGTTGAGGAGTGAATGAGTGCATCTTTAACACTGTTGAGGAGTGAGTGAATGAGTGCATCTTTAACACTGTTGAGGAGTGAATGAGTGCATCTTTAACACTGTTGAGGAGTGAATGAGTGCATCTTTAACTCTGTTTGGGAGTGTATGAGCACACGTTCAACCCATTTGAACTTTTGTGTGTGTGTGTGTGTGTGTGTGTGTGTTATTAACACTAGGAAGTAACATAATCCAAGGGTGCAGTTTACAAGGGTTGTTGCCTTGCAATAATTTTTGTTTTGAAAATTAGGGTTATAACTGTTACAACCTGTTATTTTTTTCTAACAGTTTTTAATAGCATTACAGATTTGTGTGGATTTGTGTGATATTTCACTTATATGGAGAGTGGTAATGTGCCAATTTTTGTTTTTTTACAAGAATCTCATAGGTGTATTGTAATAATTTATCATATAATTTTTCAAAATCTTTTTGCCAATAAAATAGCACTGTTATACTATTATGTCTTACAAATCACAAAATGCTGTTATCTTGTTTTGATTTCATTGACAGGATGTATATCTGCTCTCATGTTCCAATATAATATTAATTATATAATGTCCATGTGTGTTGTAATGTTTGTTGTGTGTACATATCCAGTTCTTCTTTTACCTTGTGATTCTAATTTTACACAAAGATGACCAGCCATTTCATCTTGTCCTACCAGAGAATGAGTTACAGTGCTCTTTATGATGGTGGAGAATGGAAGGTTATGCATGTTGCAAATGATTTGGCATGCAAGTTCAGTACCATTTTCTTACATTTATATCAGCATTTCTCAGTTAACCAGTGGATCTGTGTATTGTAAGCCAACATTGCCCTGTCAGTGATTAATTCCATGTCATATATGAGAAATCTTTTGGAGTATTAGAGTAACACTGCTAAAAGCATACTGTACTTTTTTTTAGGTCATTCATTATCTTTGTATCAGACAACATAGTGCTTCAGTGTTTCTAAGTGTGTGGCAGGAGACGTGTTGATATGGGCACTGTGAAACTGTTGCAAAAGCAAGTGAAGACTGTTGGAGCAACGCTTAATCCAGGTCATGTAAAAAGAAAGACTTTAAATTACCGACCTCTAATAACTCCATTTTTATTCTCTGCAGTTTGTATTGACTCTATTGTTGAATCATAATTATATTTATATATATATAAAACTATGTAAACCTTAATATTATCCGAACGTGAGTTTGTGGAATATTGATGTCAAGTAATCTGTTTCATTGTGATTATCATATGTATATTTATTGTTCATTTAATAAATTTATTGTTAAATTTATTGACCTTCTTATGCATGTTGATAATCTTATATTGGAGAAGAAAGTGGGTGGATGGGGGCTCACTAAATATAGATTAAAATCGGATTTGTCTTCTTTTTTAGTAAGAATGTTTCCACCTACAGAAAGATTATGTGACTGTAAATGTTGTTTATGTTGTGGAAGAGAGAAAACGTTTACAGTGCCCACATATCTGTTAAGTGAGAGAGACAAATGGTGTCTGTTGGAGGATCATTAATAAAATAAATTAAGATTCTCATCACTTGTAATTGGTTATGATAGATTAATTAATAATAATAATCATTTTCATTAAGTAGTGTGCCCGTCATACATTTAAAAAATTTTTTTTTACAGCATTTGGAATTAATGAATGAATCTGCATATATCTGTGCTATAATGTGATCTGACTTTATAGGGAGTTTTCATAAATACTCATTAGTCAATACATATAAATACATATAAAGTTTCATTATCACAAATTTTACCTTACTATTTTGTATTGTGATTTAAAATAATCTATATTTTCCATAACCATATACTTTACAAAGAAAATTAGCAATACCTGAAATGTTTTCAATACCTTTGCTTTAATAAAGATTCATTCAAAAGATGCCTTGTATATAAATATAAGAAATACAAATAGTGTACATAAATACAAAAAAATACATACACAGTATATAAATAAAGAAAATTCATATGATATACATAAAATATAGAAAGTATAAATAGTGTACATAAATACATGGAAAATGCATTATTTTGCAATATGTTAATAAACAAAACTGATGTGCACTAAAGTGATACACACAGTTTTGCATTATTTAACACAGTCAAGCAAAAATCACTCCAATAAGCAGGAAAGTTAAGTACAGTTTCAAAATGCTATAAAACCAATTAAAAATAATTCACGAGTGAAAAAATAATTTGCTTTCTTTTTCTTTTATTTATAGAAAATTTAAAAGTTCCTGTAACCCGAAGATCGTGTTTATTTTACCTTTCAAGAAGAAGATCCTGATTCAGTCATGATGGTATTTTACTAATGGGCTTACTCTCAAAAGTTTGTTCTACATCCATTCACCCTCATGCATGCAAACATAAACATGTTGAGAGCGTATTCTCAACAAAATATTCACATTTTAATTCCATCCATTCTCAAGCATGCAATTATAAACATCTTGATAACAGAGCTTTTAAAAGAAATATTCACACAAACATAAAAATGGTGATGACAGTTCTTAACAAAATACACAGATATCCAACTTCATGTGCACAAACAAAACGTGGGATGACAGTTCTTAACAAATTACGCAGATATCCAACTTCATGTACACAAATATAAACATGGTGATGATAGTTCTTAACAAAATACGCAGATATGCAAATTCAGGTACACAAACATAAACATGGTGTAACAGTTCTTAACAAAATACACAGATATCCAACATCATGCACAGAAGTATAAACTTTCTGATGAGAGTTTTTAGCAAAACAATCACTATCTAAGCTTAAAACCTCTTGCAGATTTCTGAAATAAAAATAAGACCAATAGAAATTTTAAACATTGGAAAGCAAATACATATATTTTGATTTAATTTATTTGTTTAAAAACACCAAAGTTTTAATAAAAAAAAAAGTATGTCAGTTGTCATTTATTATTTTTGGTCAGAGATGAAATTGCTATTCATTTTCTACAGTCAATAAAAGAAAGTCAATTTAACCTTGTAAAACATAAAATAAATGACTGATATAAAAATCTCAAGCATATTGTGCACTTTTTTCCATATGTTTATTTATCAAAGCCAAGATGTTATATATAAGAGTTAATTTTTTTCAGTTTTATTGCAGTTTGTGTTTTAAGGGGGCACCTGAAGACATTAGTCAGATTGAAATTGTCGCGTCACTAAGAATCAATAGTTTTACAGTGCCTTTAAATACAAATTATTGTGCTGAAAGCAAAAAATGGTGCATCAAAATACTTTGATTTTATATGGATAATGTAGACAAAGGCATAATTACTGCCCCTACGGTGCTTGAGGGCCTTTCAACAGAGGCCCAATATTTGTTTCTTCCAAAAAAAAAAAAGGAAAAGGGAAAGAAAAGTGTATTTGAAATTTGAAAAAATATACACATGCTTGAGTCAATTTTTCATAGGGAACACAGCAAGACTCAAAAGCTGGTCTATACAAGCTGATTCTCTGTGAAGACCACAGAGAGGGTGTGGATGTGTGCATGTGTGCAAATATGTGAGTGTAAAAGCTATTAAATACTAAGTTAGTACAACAAAAGAGAATTAGCTACTATTTGATCCTATTTTTCTGTCCAAAAATGCATCTATGTGAGTGTGTGAAGTTCTGGATGATTCTCTACAGCAGGGGTCACCAACACGGTGCCCGCGGGCACCAGGTCGCCCGCAAAGACTATGTGAGTCGCCCGCGGTGAGCGGGGAAAAAAGTCACAGGAAAAAAATCACAGAAAAAGTCACAGGAAATAAAGTCACATGAAAAAAGTCACGGAAGAAAAGTCACAGAAAGCGACGGCTCATTAGGATCGTGGTTAAATGTGTGTGTGTGTGTGTGTGTGTGTGTGTGTGTGATTTGTGTATCGTGTACATATCACAGAAAGCGACGGCTCATTAGGATCGTAGTTAAATGTGTGTGTGTGTGTGACTAGGAAAAAAAGTCACAAGAAGATAAATCACAAGAAAAATGTGTATGAATCTGATGTGTTATCACTAAACAAATACGCATTTACACATCTAAGCATGTATGAGTATCACATAAATAAATTAAATTTAAAAAATAATTTTGCGTTCTTTTCATATCACAAGAAAAATCACAAAATAAACTAAAATTAGTTTAAATGTTTACTATATGCAATAATTTTGGGACCTAAACATACATAAAATAAGGTGCCAATGCAATCATATGGTTAGAGCATTCAATGCAATATAAACATTTTCAGATACTTGTATGGTATGTGAGTTTTATTAATATTGCATGCCACCGTTCAAATTTATAGTTTATTAGAATTTACAGATATGCCGACCGTTTTGACCAATTAGTACCATATTTAAATGTTATAATCGACGACTAGTACAAGAACAATAGAACACTATTAATATTACAGTAATACAGTTCAAAGTTTTAATCTCGATCGGGAAATAATTTCCAGAAGTGAAAAGAAACTGACCTATTAATATAAAATGAAACTAAATAAAAAGACACCAATGAAATCATGTTTCGAGCAGTCACATCACACTAAAATGACTAAACATTTGTTGATAATGTATGTTAGGTGATTTTTAAGAACATTTTATTCTACAATTACCAATCGCAGGTAATAAACTTTAAAAATAAGTACTTTAAAAATAAGTAAAGCAAACACAACCGACAATGGTCGTCTTGTTTAAGATATAAAATAAAACAAAGAAAATAGTACAGTATTATCAAAAACACACAACTACATAAAACAAATACCAGGTTAATTTATGTAGTTTGTGTAAATGCGTATTTGTTTAGTGATAACACGTCAGATTCATACACATTTTTCTGTGATTTATCGTCTGTGACTTTTTCATGTGACTTTTTTTCCTAGCAAAACTTGTGACTTTTTTCCCGTGACTTTTTTTCCTGTGACTTTTTTTCCGCCAATCGTCGCACGCATGTCTTTTCTAAGTCTTCACGTTATTAATAATGTATAAAGGCAAAATAGAAGAGTGTATGAAACTGGTAGCCCTTCGTATGACTCAGTACCCATGAAGTAGCTCTCTGTATCAAAAAGGTTGGTGACCCCTGCTCTACAGTGTGCTTTGTGAGTGCACTGAAGATTCTGGAACAGTTGTGTGATGCGCCTAGAAGGGGTTCATTGGACTGTAATCTAATAAGAAAGGAAGTGACTTGTTGCAAACTATGTGATTGTGAACACCTGCTTGTGACAGCTGCCATCATTAAAAGGTTATGTACATTGACCATAATGTATCTCTCTAAAACTCCACTCTCATTTCTAAGCTGAATTATATCTATGAACTTGATTATAGATATGTTAACATGGCTGCTCATGTCTATGCTAGGATAAAGTGAATGTTGTGAAGTGATATAAATATCACTGCTCTTTTGATTATATTCATAATATTGTACAATATTTCTTTGTTGATTTAATAAATTTAAATAAATTTATTCTTGCACATATTTTAAAACTTTATGTTGGAGTAATAATGGATGGTTAGGGGCTCATTAAATATAAATAAAAGACAGATTTTTATTACTCCTTTAGTAAGAAGTTTCCACCTGCAGAAACATTATGCAACAGAAAACGTCTATCTTATTATTGTGTTAAGAGTTGAGTTTTACAACACCCTTATAAATAATCTGCCAAGTGAAGGACATATTAATCTTGTGGGAGAATTATTATTAACTACAGATTAAGATTCCTGATCACTTGTAATTAGTTATGTGTTGTTAATTAACGAGTGAAGGGTGCCCAGAGATGTGTCACAGACAGCAAGAACTGTCACTGTCCTAAACACATACCAAAGCATTTAAGTGACATTCACTGACAGACCTTTCAACGACATATGGGCATCAAGAACTATTTTTTATTCTTCCTTTTCTCTTCCTCCACCCCTCTGCCAAGGTCTGAAATACACAGAGCTGTCAGCTAAGATTTAAATTCTAGTGGCAGAATAATAATGATAAATTAATTTGGACTTCTTGTGGGCTAATTATGGTGTAGAGATATAAGCACAACCCAGTATGAGCCTTGTGCTTATACAAGTCTTTAATGGAAGAGAAAATCTGTTAAAATGTAAAAGAGTTGAAGTATAATAGTTTTTAATAACCTTTCCAATGAGAAGTTCAACTAGTGGTGCTTAAAAGAGGAAAAAGAAGAGAAGCAATTATAAAAACTTACCAATTTAAACATTTTTTTAAGAATAGTTCCGAAAGAAGCACCCATGATAGTCCAGGTACTGTTTCCCAAGATCATTTTAAAAGACAAGAAATTAATATCCCAACAACGAATGCTCTTATTCAAAAGGATAACTAAATGAAAGCATAGCAGGACCTATATTAAGCAATCATAGTGGAATTAATGATATCTGAGAGAACTAAATTCGCCCCTCAGCACCTAGTGACCTCTCAGTCTCAGAACCTGATGTTCCAGTGACCTTTGATAATAGCAACCCTCTACTAAATATGTTTTTGTGAGAAAAATATCCAACAGATGTTTTTTTTTCTGGCGATGTACTATCAATAACTTTAAAAGTTTTTTTTATTGAACATGGTTCATACAGGCCAGAAGAAAAACATCCATAAACAAAGATCTTTCTCTATCAGTTACCACACAATAATAAGCAAATCTGAAGATCAGGTGGACAGACAAACTAAAGAACACTGATTTGTGGCAGAGGACAAACCAAGATCCCATCAATCAGCAGATTGCCAGGCGTAAATGGCAATGGATAGGAAACACCCTGCAGAAATCCCCACAGGACATCACCTGGCAGGCTTTGCAGTGGAACCCCCAGGGAAAGAGACGGGTCGGTCGCACTAAGACCACCTGGAGATGATCCTGTGAAGAGGAAATGAAGAACTGCAAACTGTCATGGGGTGAACTGAAAAAGGCTGCCCAGAATCGAGTGCAGTGGAAAGCTGTTGTTGAGGCTCTTTGTTCCACAGGGAATCCAAGGAGATAAGTAAGTAAGTAAGTAATAAGCAAGTCAGGACTTATTTGTTTCTTGGATGTGCTATCCTGCAAAACTAGATTCTATGCACTGTGAACCATACGGGCTTTCCAGACCACAATAATTCAAAATACCACCTTAATGGTCTAATGGGATTGTGATCAGTGAGATCTAAGCAGAAAAATAAAAGATCACATAAAATCCATGTCCATAATGTCTCATGTATGACGTTTGAACAGAAAAGACATGGCACTTTGGAAGAAAGTGTTATTGAAAAAGGATGAACGTTTTTGGCATGAAGTATTAAGATGCTTGATAAAAGTAGTGCTGAATACTGCAATAAAATCTCACCCATTCAGAGGTCATAGAGAAGTGATAGGTTATGTGTGCAATGCAAACATTCTATCTCAGAATTGGTAGCTGAATTTGATCCTATAATGAGAAAACTTCTAGCAAAACCAGGAAAAATCCAAAATGTCTTATCCCATCCATTTCAGTATGAACTGATCTCAGTGCTAGTGGTGCATTTTGAATATAGTCTTCTTTAAGAAATCGTCTAATCTAATATATTTATGAGTAACAATGATTCACCTAAGAAAATAAAGGGAGATCAATTTTGGAGGTGCACATTATAAATATATGCTGCACAATATACTTGAGATTTTACAGATGCAATTTTAAATTTAATAATAATAATGTATAACAAAGAACATAATTTACATTTTTCAATGTTAACTTGATAAAAAATATTAGTAATCTAATGAACAGGCATAAAAATATACACATAAAAACTACCACCACATTAACAATATGGTAACTGTTTTCCACAATTATAATCTCGCTGCTAATACTGCAAATACTGGATATAATGCAGGTAATAATTAGCTACATCATCAAACAATCAGTGCCCAAACAATAGTGTCAGAAACTGAGTGAATCATTGTAGATTTATTACTGATACAATTTAGCCTCATACTGATAAATGTTTGACATAACCTCTAGTGATTAATGTTTGACATAACTTTCTACTGATTGATGTTTGACATAACTTTATATGATTAGAGTTTGACCTAACTTAATACTGATTAATGTTTGACATAGCTGTATACTGTTTAATACAACTTTAGTCAATCATTTTTTGCAACTTACAAAAACACCAGTTGGCTCATTATATTGTTTTCACTTTGATTAGTTTCATTTATGACAATGTTTTCACTAGATTTATGTAAACTGCTGGACATTATGTCCTCCGAATCCAGATATTTTTAGGTTTGTTGAATATATACAACATATAATGCAAACACACACACACACACACACACACATACACAAAATAATACAGTCTATACAGATTAGAACCTTTTTTTTAAATTTTTTTTTAAACAAAAGAAAATAAAAAAATGTATGGCTTTAGGAAAAAAAGGTTCTAGTTATCCTTGTTGCACTTATAAAAGTGTTTGACCACATTCTGAGGAAAAAAGTAAAATAACCACATGTGTGAGTATATTATTGTGACAACAGCATTATTTAAAAATAAATTTCACAAGATGTTGTCTAACAAAATTAGACCAACTCTGAGGTGAAACTTTGTAACTATTCACAGACAATTTTTAAATGGTGCTGTGATAGCAAAGAAAGAGCAATGACAGGCAAATTAGACAGACTGTGGTTTATTATAACTGTGCAATTGTGTTTGTAGATAACAGACACAGGAATCTTGTTATATTTCAGATGAAAGTTTGAAATACTCAGTCATTGTGGGCTCTGTAATATACTGAGTTTTTGTTCTCACAATTTTTTTAGTTTCATTTTGCAAGAAAATTATTATTTCACTTAACTTGATGTTGACTTTGTTAATGTATTACTTCCTTAGGTTGACAGTAATTTGCAAATTCAGTTAAGTACTACTAGGCTGCACTTATCATCAAAGAATACATGGTTAAAGGAAAACTGATTATGTGTTTAAATAATGCATTTGCAATAAATTAATTTTCAGCTGATCAGTCATGCATGGAACTGCTCTGGTTGTTAGCTGTCAAACATTGTTACTCTATGGACTCAACAAACAACATCAGAAATTACTTGCATTTTTGTATTTCAAACATTATAAATTTACAACAATATAATCAATTATTTTGTACTGCTTATCATGGAAAACACTACCGCCTTTCAACAAACCATACCCATGAGGTCAACATAGGACTGGCTATATTCTGTATGCCTCATCCAGTGAATAGTAGGAAAGAAAAGTTTCTATGTATTCTAGTTCCACTTTAAGTGGTCTGCCCTTTCTATCTCTGTAGTAAACTGTTTCTGACTAGAAAAAACATGTCTGCCCACTGAAGAAGGCAAGGTAGCCCTCGTACTGATTTGGAAAATAGTGACATATGTTTTAAAATTACTTAGCACAATCTAACTTACAACCTCACAATGTGTTAATCAAAAAGAACACAGAACTTGCCTTACAAAATCTTAATCATACCTGCAACCTTTTTGTGGCATTTTTTATTACAATGATGTAAAGTTCCCCCAACCTTATATCATTCATTTATACATTTTTGTTTTACAAAATCAACACAAAAATAGGTGGAAACACAATAGGTGTCATAGTGAATTATATATTATTGCAAAAAATAAAAGGTATAGCCCCAATAAAAGATTCAAAACTAATTTTAAGAAAATAAAAAATCAGTAAAATTAACATTGTTATAGTGATACTAATGATACAAGATGTATTAAAAATTAAATGAATTTTGATGAATTTCTTTGCCTTTATTTTTGAGTATGTTTTGAAACTTTCTTAGCAAGTGGCAAGTGGTAAATGTAGCTTTTTAAGCATAATTTTGTGGGATTTTGTTTTATCAAAGAAATGTATGTACAATGAACAGAATCAGAAACTAATGTTTTTGGTGAGTGATCAGTGATTGATAAGTTCAATGTTACTTTATTGTAATAAATTCTATATTTTGAATTTCTTTGGTTCATTAACTTTTAACTAAGTGTAAGGGGGAAGGGGGGGGGCCATCACTCATCCTGCTCGCAGTACCAAAAATGTAAATGGGAAGGGGGTGGTGGCTGGAATGTTGGTGGTGAACAGGAGTGCGATAGATGTTGGAGATTATGTGATGAATTAACACCACAATGAAGAAGATGCACCACAGACTCTTTTCATTAATGATCTTTTTTTTATATTATAAACACCCGCCTATGCACTGATGGGGAAAAAGCAGCAAGCGATAAACCAGGGGTCACCAACACGGTGCCCGCGGGCACCAAGTCGCCCACAAAGACTACATGAGTCGCCCGCAGGCCTTTTCTAAATCTTCACATTATTAATAATGTATAAAGGCAAACTAGAAGAGTGTATCAAACTGGTAGCCCTTCGTATGACTCAGTACCATGAAGTAGCTCTCAGTATCAAAAAGGTTGGTGACCCTGCGATAAACAGTGCTTAGCAGTGTTGATGGTCACATACAATTAAAGTTCTATAAACAAAAAGATACAGTCAATGACTATATAATGTACTGTAACCACATATAACTGAATAAACATTACACGCATTTGCTAAAAATGTAAACAAAATGTCAGGAAACTTCTAGAAATTATATTTATTAGTAAACAATATATATATTTCCAAGAAATTTAATAATTTTTAAAATTCTAATATTAATAATCAAAAAACTGATTTGAATAAAACATGAGTAAACATTAATATATATATAAAAAATATATTTCCAAGAAATTTAATAATTTTTAAAATTCTAATATTAATAATCAAAAAAAAAATGATTTGAATAAAAAGGAAAATAGAGTGTATTTTGACAAAATATAAAGAATGGATTCAGACAGTCAAAATGCATTCTTATCAAGTAATGGAGTATGTTTGCCAGTGAAAAGTGGCACTGCGGCTGCATGCATAAACGATAAAGAAAAATCTGTAAATTCTTTAAGTAACTGTATTCAACCTATGTTCTGACTACTACATATGTGAAACAGAATATATTTACAACAGTTTGGTTTTGTCAGACTGCAGATACAGTACTACCATATATATATATGTCACGAAAGGAGTTTTCATTTTGTTTGAACAATTTAAGTTGGAAGTAAACAATTAAATAAAGTATTCAGTGTGAAATTTAGTTGGAAGTGCAAATTTCCGGGAAGAGTAGAGATGGATAGGGGTTGTTTGGGCCTTTGCATGGGCTAATTTTAAGAAGATGCGCGTGTGTTTTGAGTGTATAAATACCTTTCTGTACCATTGACCATTACACATATGCCTACTAGACGAAGCTAGGAGATGGTAGTGTCTCCTATCATGGCTTGGGAGAAAGATGACCCTTTTTGAAGGTAAATAAATGACTGGTGAATGTGAGTAGATTTTTAAATTATAGATTTTATTTGTATTGATGTAATATTGAAATGATAGTCAGAGATCGGTATGTTTAAATAGGTTAAACATATCTAGTCTTGAAGAAAGGACTTAGGGCTGGTTAATTGTATAATTTCAGGGATTAGCGAGCGAGTACAACTTGGTGTGCAAGTACAAGTACAATTTCGTTTGAAGCTTGTGGCGGAGAGGACAATGATGCACACAATCTGGGCGTGGCCAAAGCTCCATCGAATGAATGCTAAGTTGAGTTTAAATGAGGAATTGTGAGCTTGTCTTCCAAAAGACTTCCTTGCTTTTCCTAGATCTTCCTAGATCAAAGAAACAATGATTTGAACAATTTACTGGAGATGATTTGGACAAATCCGATCAATGAAGAAAGACTGTAACTATCGTTAGGAAAAACACATGTTGATAATTTTATGCCTTATAATTATTTCTTTTCTTTAATTAAAGTTTTATTGTTAATTGTTTACACTTCTTACGTGTCTTTTGGACTTTTTAAGTGTGTTATCTCCCTGAAATAACTAAATGAACCTTATGAAATACTGCAAAAGCTAACTATTAAAAGATATTATCTTCCTGTAAATAACTAAATAAAACTTATGACATTCTGCAAGAGCTAACTATTAAAAGACTGACTTTTTAAATGTATTATCTCCCTGTAAATAACTAAATGAACCTTATGAAATACTGCAAAAGCTAACTAGTAAAAGATATTATCTTCCTGTAAATAACTAAATAAACCTTATGATAAAACTGCAAGAGCTAACTCTTTTTAAGTGTATTATCTTTCTGTAAATAACTAAATAAAAACAAGGTTTGGACAAATGTATTTTTTGACAATGTAAATTTGCCTTTTCCAACCAAAGTCAAAGTCTACAGCTCATTAAGCAATTTGATCATTTGCTGAAATGGAATGTCAATATCATATCCCAGTTTTACTAGTCATGCAAAAATATTTTTTTTATCTTGCTTTGGCTTTCCTAAATAATCAATTATCCCCTCTCTTTCACCCATCAATGATACTACAAGGGACTCTTTATATCAGGCATTTGCAACCTCTGGCCTGTAGGCTAGGTCTGACCCATCAAATGATTTCATCAGGCGTGCATAAGGTACTCAGAATGTAATAAAATCAAAACACTTTCTCACTACTGCAAAACACTTTATCACCACTTGTCAGATTCTAGTTTACTCTGTGTTTAAGAAAGAGTGGTACCCATAGTGATTTAATTGTTTTTGTCTTGCATATTAGGCCAGCATAGTGCCTGTTATGACTTTCATATATTTTGGATTCTCACGTTTCTCTTTACTTGATTCTGTCATAGGTAGTGTTGATAACATAATAAAATAAATTATCACTATTGAAAAGAACCTGTGCTTTTCATCTTGTGTTATTTATTTATCCATCATCACCTCCAATCATCCTTTACATTCCATTCTGACCTACTACAATGGCATCAAACAAAGAGAGGAAAGTTGACAGTGAGCATCATGTATTACAGGTCAGATCGATTAATGCCTATTTTTTTACTATCCACAAGGGAAAACCTATTTGTTTATGTTCTGAAACCATTTTGGTCATAAAAAAATAAAACTTAAAAAGTCATTATAAATCAAAACTTTCAAGCTACGAAAAAGTGAATGGTTAACTAAGAAACAAGAAAAATTTAAAAATTTGAAGAAAACAGAGTTCAGAACAAAGCTGACAACACTGTAAGGGCAAACTTTCTTGTAAGTAAAAATAAATTGCTAAACTAAACATTTAAAACCATATTTTGATGGTGAATCCATCAAAGAATGTCTCAGTGCAGCATGCAGCAGTGAATATATTGTGTCTGTAAAGAGAATGGAATGTGTATAAATATCTCTCACTGGACAGTGGCCAGCAGTTAATATATTGTGTCCGTAAAGAGAATGGAATGTGACTATAAATATCTCTCAGTGGCCAGAAGTGAATATATTATGCCTGTAAAGAGAATGGAATGTGACTATATAAATCTCTCACTGGACAGTGACCCACACATTGATGGTATGGCTGATGACATAACACTAGTACTGAAGAATCTATCATTTTATCAATTGCTCTTGATGACGACACAAACACGAATACTGCCCAACTAGTGATTTTCAGACAAGGAGCTGTTATAAATTTTAAATGCATTGAAGAAATGCTTTCACTTCAACCAACAAAAGACAACAAGAGGGGAAGGCATTTATCAAGAAGTAAACAATACTTTTGATATATTAGAACTCAAATGAGCAATATTGTGTGGAATAGCAGCTGATGGTGTGCCTGCAATGATTGGTTCACATATACGTGCACTGACAAAGAAAAAATTAGAGCTGAATAGGATGAACAAAAACACTGAGGACCTATACATTCTTCACTCTCTTATAATAAACAAAACCTGTATACTAAATCAATTAAATTCAGCAGGATGACAACCATAGTTTTCTGTATAAATTTTATTAAGGCAAGAGCTTTAAATCACCATGACAATTTAAAGAATTTCAAAGTGACTTGGTGGATGACCATCAAGACTTAACATTTTTTGTGACATAGTAGAGAAAAGATGTTGATGCACTTTTTTGACCTGAGAGAAGAAGTAGCTATTTATGTGGACCTGAAAGGAAAACCCATACCTGCTTTAAAAGACAAGTCATGGTTATGTGATCTTGCATTTTTGGTGGATACCATGATCCACTTGAATTAAGTGAATGCTAATTTACACACACATGGTCAGTTGGTTCATGACTGTATGGACATATAAAGTCATTTGAAAACAAGTTTCGCCTTTGGGAAAGTCAGCAGAAAACACATGTATCATTTTCTTACTTTAATCCGCAAGTCTTCTATGAGATGAAAGATTTGAGAAGCAAATTCAATGTGAGACTTCATGATTTTCTAACACAAGAGGTCAATTTAAAGATATTTTCATCTTCATTTGATGTTAATACAGAAACAGCCACATTATCATTGCAAATGGAACTTATCGATTTATTCAAATCTGAAAATGAAAGCCAAAGATATTTTTCAAATCAGAATTTTAGCAAAGATATTTTCCAGCTGAGTTTGGTGATTTGTCTCATAAAAGAATGGCACTTTTTGGAAGTACACATGTCCATGAACAACTTTTTCTAAGGATGAAGTTTTATTAAGTAAAAAGCACAAACATGAATAAAAGTCACTCATTTAGAGGACTCATTGAGACTAACAATATCTCACATACCTCCAAAATCAAACATCTTGTCGAGGAGACACAAACATAATCTTCTCAATGATAACAACTATACAGGTAAATATGCCTATTTAAAGTTCATTTTTAGTTGAAATACTGTCATAATTGTTTGAAATGATGTATCAATATATGTAATTAAGCTTTGACACTGGTATAAAATCCTAATATGGTATGTCAAAATGAGGAGATAATTTTTATATGAAATATTTTTAGTCTAGCCTGGACTGTGACCAATCTATTTAACTCAGCACTGGACCCTCAAACTGAAAATGGTTGCATATGCCTTCTGTATATGTTATTATCTGTTTTATGTATAGTGATATACAGTATTGTGCCTGGTCCACAGAGGGCAGCTTTTCTAATGAAGTATTTTGGTGCAGAATTAGTCTGCAATCTAGTAGCATTTGATTAATGCATGATCTGGCACTATTTGATGCATTCTGATGCAGAATTACTGCAGGCTGGCAACATTTTATCAATGCACATTCTAGCATTATACAATGTAATCTGGTATAGAACAGTGTTGCGTCATATGTATCAATCACATTTTTGAGTCCAAAATATGTAAAAGGCAGAGGCATTTAATGTTAGACTGGCCATGGACCATTTTTCCTAGTGAAATGCCAATAAAATTTGGCATTTATATGTGAAATTTGCATTCATTATAATTTGCAAGTTTCAAATGTATGCTTTTTCTTTATATGTGTATTGAATGTTTATTTTTAGTTAATCAATATTTGTAAATGCATATATTAATATTTACTTTAATATAGTTCCATTAATATAATAATAAATTATTTTCATGTATCTGTCAAAGGAACTGACTTACAATGCCATCTGACTTATAACAGGGCAGAGCTCCAAAAACTAGGTCTTAGGAACATGGCATAGTCACTTGCATTCTCGTACATTTATTTAGTGTTCAATCTGGTATCATTACTGACCCCTTTTGGATGTCAAATGTTCATAATTAGCATTCAATATGGCATCATTACTGAATGACCCTTGATGTAAAGGGTGCATAATTTCTGTTCATTCTGGTATCATAATTGAACTCATTTGCATGAATTGGGTATTCTAGTGCATAATTAGTGTACAAACTGGCATTGTTATTTGACTATATACAATGTACAAGCATCATAGTACAGACTCAGCATAACAATCTGACATTATTTAATTCCATGGAACTGCAAAAATAATGCTGGTGCAGAATTAGAGCACAGACTCATATCATTGTCCTTCTCCATAGAATGAAATAGGTAAGTGGACTTGTAACAAAATACTTCTGAAAGATAGCTAAATCCAAAGAAAGGCTGTTCATAATCACAGCAGGCAGGTAATTAAATCCTAAGAACAGTTGTTCATAAATTACATCAGGTTGTGGAGAAAAAGTCAATGCAAATAGTTATGATTTGTTACAGTTGAGGGAGAGTCCATACATGCATGAAATATGAAACAGTCAAAACAGGACGTATATTTTTTTAAAAGAATCGTTAATTTCTTTATTAGAACTGGATATCTTTAACAACAAATCGCTAACATTTAAAGTGACAATAATGAAATGATAACTCTAACGCACACCACTGTCCCACATTTGCACATAGCATCACCTTCCTAACAAAAGAGTTAGGGATCAGATCTGCTGGAACATCTGTTGCAGACTTCCTGGATCTTCTATGTTGCAAACTTTGCAATAAAATTAAAGTTGCTGACTTCTTTACACACTTTCAATGATTTGATTTTTAAGAAAGAAATCTAGCCCACATAAAGAAATACCAAAGAAGACAAGGCCATTTGTTTCAGTTGACTATCAAATTAATCCACACCTTTGATAAATAAACAAAGAAAAAAGAACTTAACACCCTTCCTCCAAAACTATTCTTTACTTTTATAATAATTTCTCTTCCTTTAGTAATATTTACTTGTATGCTATCCAATTTTTTAAAAAGAACAAAATTCAGATTTTAAATTAAGAATATTTATATATGAACATCTAATAATCCTTTTAAGTGCATTTTTACTGGTGAACATATTTTTTAAAATTCAAATTAAAACAATTTAAGGAAGAGTTATATTTTGTAAGATAATTTTTAAGAAGGAACTGGAGATTTCATTTGAGTTGTTATAGAGTTAGGGCAGTATAGTTTCAGTAAACTCAAGAATCATCACACTACAACATTCAATGTGTAAAATGAAAAAAAGGGAAAAGTGACCTACTTTTGTCCTTTGTGCTTGGAGAGACCTTTCGACTCATAACATATTCACCAGATTCCATTTGTATTTCATCTGAATGAATTTCTATATTTTCTTCTACAGGAGCAGGTTTACGAATGCACTGCTCACCCAGTGTAGGTTTCATGCCAAATCTCTTTGGATTTTCTTCTCGTTCCATTCGACGATGTTCTAAATGATCATTGATGATTTTTACACACTGAAAATAAAGAATTTTTAATAAAAGTTGAAAAGTTCACTTTCCAGTCTAATTTTATATTTTGTACTTTACTATTTTAAAAAAATAAATTTATTAATTCTCAGCATCAAGTGAAATTATACACTAGTTTTACTATTTATAGACAGACCATTCATGTATTTAGTAGGGAGATGAAAATACTGAAATCAGAGAGTACAAAAATATCTACAAACTTTTATTAATATTTGAATTCATTTAACATTTCATTTCTTTGTAAAAAAAAAATCACAAAATATATGCATTTTATAAAATAATAATAATAAAATGTTGTTAAAAATCAAGTAATGATTAATTAAAACTTTCTAATTACGTAATGGTAGAAGCCTGCACTTAAATCTTTACTCCATAGTGAGTAGTGTTTCTGTTCATATTATCTACCTTTTCCATGATCTATCACCATACCATCTGAGGGAAAACAAGTATGAATGTCTGACTGTCCAAAACTGGTAATATAAGTGCAGCAATGTTAAAATTTGTGATTAACCTATGCAGCGAGGAAAGTAAAAATACCTGACTGACATCATGGTAGTAAACGATAATGATGACTGGTTGAAGAAATGACACTTCCTTATGACTGAACAGCAATAGAACTACTAAAATAATGATACTTCTTGATGATTTTCAGCAGTAAGTTTAATACACTGACATGTAATTATATTTGTGTGCAAACAAACCTTCGGAACAATGTTAGGGTCAGCAATTTCTTCTGTAACTCGAATATTATTCTTGACAGCTTTTGTTGCAGTTGACCGAGCATACATTGGCATCTTGCTTTGATATGGAAAATCTGAAAAGTCTGCTGGAATATTTGCTGGAACCTTTTTCACTCTGTCAATAAAATCAAAATTGGGCATATAAGTCTCTGAAATGGAATCTGCTGAGAAAAGAATCTGTAAAAATCTACTACCTATCATATATGATCAAGATGTACTAGCTGTTCTTGAGAAAATAAGTCAGTTATGTTTGTACAATTCTTTCTACTTTTAAATGCCACTAAAACAATAAAATCTGTCTTCAGTATTTATATATCCTAATAACCTAGGTAATTTTGTTTAGTTTCCACAATCACTGTGCATAGTTCTCTTCCTCTCTTCACCTTTCTGTGATATATCCATCCACCTTATCTTCATTTTATTAAACTAATTATTTACTATTTGAATCTTCACCTTAATAATTCCTAAAGAATAAAAATAATTATTTCAAAGCATAAGAAGAATATTTAATTTCTGTCCCTTTGGATAGGTCTATGGTAGTATCAGTAATGCTCTATCATTTTATTGTATGGAGAGTTGATAAAGTTATGAAGACTGATCTGACCAAGAGTCTAGGTATCTATTTCTCTAGGGTTATGTTATTTAAGACATCAAATATTTAATATGACTACTTTATCATGGTGAGCATTATTACAAGATATCCCTTTTGGAATCACTATATAAACAAAATTACTAGAATAAGAATTTTATGCCTTTTAGATTTATTTTGGAAAGCCATGTGTGAATTTTAGAAAATTCAAGGGCATGATCAGCTCTTCTCATTTGTTCTTCAGTTATTCCTCATCTAATGTTGGGTGTAGTGTTGTAGTAGTGCAGTGGATCACTATAGGATGTGAGATGAAAACAAGGGTGATACGTCAAATGCTTGATGAGAGCCACAGCCAGAGATGGCAAAATGCAACATAGTGTTTACAGTTTTCATGAGGCTTTATTCATGATGACAGACACAGCCAGAGATGGCAACATGCAACACAGTGTTAACAGTTTTCATGAGGCTTTATTCTCGATGACAGACACAGCCAGAGATGGCAACATGCAACACAGTGTTTACAGTTTTCATGAGGCTTTATTCTCGATGACAGACACAGCCAGAGATGGCAACATGCAACACAGTGTTTACAGTTTTCATGAGGCTTTATTCATGACGACAGACACAGCCAGAGATGGCAACATGCAACACAGTGTTTACAATTTTCATGAGGCTTTATTCTCTACGACAGACATAGACACATTGACCCACCACTCATTCTATCCTTGGTGGCTACATTTTTCTCTGTACCTCTGTATGCATTTGATACACATGGAAAAGACTCACACACTCTCTACTCTGCATATATCCTTGAATGTGTGGCCATCCAAGTACCCACACACACACACTGGCAAATTTTCTATACACAAGAGGAATGATCTAATGGTCTGTTTTGTGCTTTCATACCTTGGTTTAGATATGAATTACTTCTAAACTACTTAGAGTTATGTTATGATTTTGCTATCTATAAAATCTACATTAAATATTCTTTAAATACAACTCTTTTCTAACATAATTTAAAAGATAAAGTAAGAAAAAAAATAACTATATTGGTGTGATATGTAAATACCATTCTCACATGAGAAAATCCTAAAATAAACAAAGAAAATAATATAAACTAGCACACAAAAATACAAACTATTTCCTATCTTAATATATAAACATCAACTTCAGTTAATAAATAATTATATCTGCAGCTATAGGAATGTATACAATCACAAAATAACACGAGTGGTCACTCACTAAACAGATTGACAGACAAGTATAGGCTCACCCAATCACACTCAGTCACATCTAAATAGATTTAGACCACTGATAAAAGAAAAGAAAATGAACTATTGACATTTTATATGTAATAAAAGGGTAACTGAAGCCACAGGCTGCTTAAAGATATAAAATAAGCAATTTCACATTGACACGACACATACAAAGTCTAGGTAAATAGCATCATAACTACTGAATTAAATGAACACAAGTTAAATAAGTGTCAATAAGTTTACACTCTCCAAATGTAACTTGAAATTTTATCTCCATTGGGGAAGATAACTCTAAACCCACTGTAGTCAGACACATCTGCTAACTGTGGATGACTGATAGCTAGGTTTGGGATGAGGTATACTGGTAGCCTAAATAACAGCACAGTTTGGAATATAGCAGGTAGCCTTCACAAGAAATGAGCCAAACAGGAGCTGAACTCTGTATACACTTATGTAATAAGTACAGTAGAATATTCTCCAGCTCAAGAATCACTGTAAAAAAATGTATAGTCTCAATTTAAGTGATATGCATTCATTGTTCAATCAACAGACCACTTTAATAGCATCACTTGATTAGTAGGCTTGTGCACTGTCAGGACACATTGACTGATGTAATAAAATCAAGCTACAAGTAATGTCTCGGAGTAAATAACTCAGGATTTACAAATTAGTAAAGCAACCAGCTAATTTAGTAGATACACTGCACACAAAGATAATAACAGAATGTGTTTGCTAGAAGACTAGACATATTTGTACACAGTAAATGATAGAAGTCATCTCCATTAATGTCTAACAAGAAATAGCAGCTCCGGATACAATGAAACAATTACCAGGATATACTGCGACCAGAAATGTATAGTAAAAGGCCATGACTTCTGGATATCCCTATAGCTTACATTAAGTACAATAAGGTAATGCCTGATGCTGTGGCCTCACATTCCTATGTGTTGACTGCATGATTGAGGAAGGTGGAAAAGGGGAATGAAATTTCTTGACACTGCTAGTACTAAATCTTGCTTGGAATCAGAATCACAATCAGGCTAGAGAAGAAAGGAAAAGACATAAATCTCGAGACTGGGGTCAGAGCAGAGAGAAAATTGTTCCTTCAACATGACAACTCCAAGCCCCACACCAACATTCTGACATTTGGAAGATCATTGTGAAATTCAGATGGATTATTCTGCCACATCAATCACATATTTCCATTGTTGCACCATCAGATATTCATCTTCCTTGCCCAATGAAAACTGGTCTTCAAGGGGAAACACTTCACTGATGATAATGCTTTCATAAGGACACAACAAGAAGTGTTTGTCAGAGGTTGACAATGACTTTTACCAGAATGGAAAGTGGACTAAATGTATGCAAAGTTGTGGTGAATATGCTAAGACTCCAAGAGTAAGAAATAAATCTAAGTGTTTCAAGAATTGAAGTATCGTTTATTTTCCATAAATGCATTGATAGCCCCCAACCCCCTTCAAAACATTTGGAGACATTAGTATTGGAACAGCCCTTAAGCTCATCTATTTATACCTTTATATGAGGGGAAAAAAAACATTTTCAAAATTTTCTATTGAACCACTTCTCTACTGGGAATTGACATTGAATGAAATAACCCAGTGTTTAGTAATGAGTATCCCAGAAAAACTGCTTTGAATAAAAATAAAACAAAGTATGTTGTGTGCCAGTGTCAACATTTTTCTTTGCCATGGATTGAAATAACAAAACACAACAACAAATCTTAATCCAACCTCTCTTTCTTTTCCTTGGAGTTCATCATTCATTTTTGGCAACGTGTTTCAGACAGACGGGAATCACTCTCATCACTTTATATGTTATAAATCACAACCTCACACAGCAGTTGCTCAATACTGATCAGCCTCAAAATTTTGCATTTCAAATTATTTTTTAACTCATTTTCTATTTGTGAGAATTTATTATTATCTGTGTCAACTCACTTTCTGTTTGTGTGAGAACTTATATTATCATTATCTATGTCAACTCATTTTCTGCTTGTGAGAACTTATCATTTTCTGTACCAACTCATTTTCTGTTTATCAGAATTTATCATTATCTGTGTCAACTCACTTTCTGTTTGTCAGAATTTCAAACATACGTTCTAAGAGAAGAATTGCTGCTCCATTCTTGCAATGGATTGTTCCCTCAATAAGGTCATTTGGAATGTCAAGGTTCTTGGAATTAATAAACTGCAAATAGTCAAACATTTTCATTACTAGATATCAATCTTTCTCAATGATTTTCAAGTAAGATTAACTGAAATACTGCCTTTCTCAATGACTTATTAATAGATTACCAATTTTTCTCAATGATTTGCAAGCAAGGTTAACTGAAATGCTCCCTCTCAAAATTACTTATTACTAGATTACCAATCTTTCTCAATGATCTGCAAGCAAGATTACATGAAATGCTGTCTTTCTCAATGATTTGCAAGCTAGATTACATGAAATGCTGTCTTTCTCAATGATCTGCAAGCTAGATTACATGAAATGCTATCTATCTCTATGACTAGATCTTCAATCATTTGCATAGATTTACAACACACAAGATTAAATATTCATGAGCTAAAGGACAATTTCTTTAATCAATGCAATCCTATCCGATCCTTACCATTACATAGCTAAAAAAAATTCCTTGCTA
The DNA here is from genome assembly GCA_028829895.1 of Sinotaia quadrata. Taxonomy (NCBI): domain Eukaryota; kingdom Metazoa; phylum Mollusca; class Gastropoda; order Architaenioglossa; family Viviparidae; genus Sinotaia; species Sinotaia quadrata. The sequence continues at coordinate 27,142,069 of CM054183.1, read as the reverse complement.
TAAGACTGTGTTGGATAATCTGTGCCAAACGCTGACTGGACATTTTACAAATATTGCAAGTGGAGCCTTTCTTCCATTATTTTATTTATTACTTTTTACTGAATGCTGAGGCACACCATAAATTCTTTATTCACTGCTATTTTGTTTTTCTCTTCAATTCCTTTACATTTTAAGTGCATTTTAATAATCAGTTAGCAGCCAAAACACTTTCTTTCAAGATGGCGGATTTCTATGTTTTCTTATGTCATTTTACCCTGATGAAGGTAAAATGATATTATGATGTTCTTAAGCAACCATAAAAAAATAATTGCATTTTAATGGTTAAATTCAAATATTTATTTGAAAGGCATATGGATTTTTCATTCTTTATTTTAAAAAAAATAGCTGTCATTAATATTTAAAAATAATAATTAGATTTGTGAAAATTAAGGTTTTGAAGCACTGATGATATCAACTGCAGTTAGATGCAAATGTTTTTTTGCTTAATACTATAATAGAAGGGTGAGTAAAATAAAATCACACACACACACACACACACACACACACACACACACACACACACACACACACAATATATATAATTATATTACACAAAAAAATGGTTAAACAAAATTTTTTAAATATTCACTAAAGAAACAAAACCAAAATCTCACCAACTGCTCCCCCCCCTCCCCATGCACACACAAACACCAAGCAACAAAGCAGAAATAAAACCTCACCAACTGCCCACTCCCACCCCGTTCTTTGCACACCAAAAAACCAAGCAACAAAACAGAAATAAAACCTCAAAACTGATCAACTCCCTTCCCATTCAAAAAAAACAACCATGCAACAAAACAGAAATAAAACCTCAAAACTGATCAACTCCCTTCCCATTCAAAAAAAACAACCATGCAACAAAACAGAAATAAAACCTCAAAACTGATCAACTCCCCTCCCATACAAAAAAAAAAAACCAAGCAACAAAACAGAAATAAAACATCAACAACTACTCAACCACCCCCACCCCCCTCATACACACAAAAACCAAGCAACAAAGCAGAAATAAAACTTCAACAATTGTCCTATACAACAACACACAAAAAATCCAAGCAACAAAGCAGAAATAAAACCTCAACAACTACCTTATACACCAAAACACACAAAAAATCAAGCAACAAAACAGAAATAAAACCTCAACAACTGCCATAAACATCAATACACACACACACACACACACACACACAAATCAAACAACAAAACAGAAATAAAACCTAAACAACTGCCACAAACGCCAATACACACACACACACACACACACACACACACACACACACACACACAAATCAAACAACAAAACAAAATAAAACCTCAACAACTGCCATAAACACCAATACACACATACACAAATCAAACAACAAAACAAAATAAAACCTCAACAACTGAAACAAAAAAACAAACAAGCAAAACAGAAATAAAACCTCAACAACTGTCCTGTACACCAATAGAGAAATAAAACTTTGATAACTGTCCTATACACCAAAACAAAACAAAAAAAAAACAAGCAAAAGAGAAATAAAACCTCAACAACTGTCCTGTACACCAAAAGAGAAATAAAACCTCCCCACTGCCCTATACACCAAAACAAAACAACAAAAAAAAAAAACCAAGCAAAACCTCAACAACAGTGTATGATAAATATTTATTGTCATCTGTAAGTATTAACTCATTATCTAATCTCATTACACTGATTGTGTGCAAGATCAAGCAATCTCCCATTCTTGTCAAAAAGGCAAATCTTTGATAAACTGAAGGAGGGGAAGGGTTCCTATGACAAACTAATAGACTGTGCAGTAACACTTTTCTACTTGAAAAATGGATTCTAATTTATATGTATTGTTAGTCCATCTTATTCAGTTAGTCTACATGAGAATATACATGAAAGAATTAGTAACCTTTTTCATCATCTAAAAGGAAATTGCTCATGAAAACCACATGCAGTTTCTTGGGGGATAATCTTGTGAGATAAGGACATGATTAAAAATTTGCTTTGTTGAGAAACATCTGTCTGATCTAATAACAATTATTGAATTAAATATGAAACATACAATTTTAAACTCTATACAAAAACATTACGTTATGAGTGTAATGTCACCGAGACAACTTGAATTAACAATATAATAAATGTAAAAACATTGAAAAGTTTTTGAAAAATATATGCATACATATTTAAGAAAATACCAGTTAAGCTGTTTCAATTCCAATGAGTCCCGATTGTAAAATGAGTGCATTTGGACTTCTTTGGGGAAATACCATGAAAAGATTTCTGCCACAATATAACCATTTGTAATGTTCCTGTAAGCATGATCAATGATTAAACATAACATTTGCATTTTTTCAAAATGAACAATTCAAACTTCTTATCAGTAAATTTATATAAAAAATATAATTCCAGATCACAACAGCACACATAAAACAGATATTATGTTCAAGACATCACCTCCCACCAGCAATAGATCTCACCAGTGGTGCAACTACTGCCCCCTCAGCTCCTATAGTGCTTGGGGGCCTTTCAAAAAAGCCCAATATTTGTTATTTTCACAAGAAAAAAATTGTACTTGAAATTCGAAAAAAATATGCATATAATTAAGATTTCACAGGATGTACAGCAAGCTGATTCTCTTTAGAGCAGAAAGAGAGAGAGAGAGTGTGTGTGTGTGCATGCGCACATGTGTAGAAAATGGAAGTGGGTCATTTTAAATATTTTTGCAGAGGAGGGAGGGGCCTACATTCAAAGTTAAACAAATGGATTTTACACAATCCTATTCACAGTTCAGCTATATTCCCTACTGCAATTCTAAACACACACACACACACACCCCCACATGCATGCATATACACAGGTTTCTTCTTGACTGCTGCTGACATATGACACTCATTACCACTGTTGTTATTTAGTAGTTCCCTGAGAGTCAAACCAGTCTGGTGTTAGTATAATTTATATACATGTAATTTAAATGGAAAGATTAACTGGCCGATTGCTTGGACCTGTTACAGACACGCTGTTGAATGTATTTTCATTGGCACTAAAAAAAATAAAAATGTTGTCTTAATCAAACCTATTTAAAAAGAAATTAATTACATCTCAATGAGTAATTTTCTATAAGGTAATAAACTAGAGTAAAAAGTTCTTTGACTATATCAGCAAGATTAAACTAAATCATTAGGTGAAATGTGACAAGCACTTATTGAGAGATATGTATTTGTGAAATTCCTTATTCCCAAGGAGGCAAAAATTGTTATCTATTGAAACTTTTAAATAAAATAAATAGAAATATTTATTTTGAAAAGCATTTTAATTTCTATAAATTTAACATAAACGGATATTTATGTAACCATGTAAAATAAAAACAGCACTAAAGTCTAATGCTAACAATTATACCTTCTTAATTTTAACTAAAAATAAGATTTATTCATATTGAGTCTAGTAGCAGCACTTCTTTTGGGGTTAAGTATATACTGACGTCAAAATGATCAATGCCTGAATAACATGAGAACGCATCCGTTTACACCCATCCACGCACGCACACACGTTTGATTCTTAGCGTTCCTTATCCGTATCTCTGCTTCTTATATCATGCATTGGCAAGAATAAGAAGTTAAAATCTCACTCGAATCAAAAGAGGAAGAAAACAAGCATGTATCACGCTTTCAATCTACAGGTAGGAAGACATTAGGTGGAGGCTGTCCGCACTCCATTCTTTACTAATACTATGTTAGAAAACGCATAGATTTTTACGCATGCGTGATAACATCTTTATTTTACCGCCGGCAGTTTTTACAGATTTGCCAAAGTTCTAATTTCTGCGATGAAAGATGAATAATAATTAACATAGCAGAACTGATTTAAAACAGTGAACTGCTTTTCTTAATCCAATGCTACTTAGTAAAGCGAATATATCGAACGTACGATATGCCTAACGTCGAAAACCAACATGATGTGGTTTTATATTAAAATTATTATGGACATGGTGGTCAAGGCAGCGTTATCATATTAAGCTACCTAACTATATAGATAAACAGCATACCACTTTGGTGATTTCATGTGTATTGTTAAATCCATGCTCTGGAGCCATTTAACTAACTCTCGTGATAATCCACTCATGGTTCTTGACGGATTTATAGTGATTTGTGCTTTCTGACTGAAATCAGGCTTCTGATGCTAGGAATTTATGTATAGTGTTTCTAGGCAACACTACAAGACCGCATACAAATAGGAAGTACCAAAATATAATAATAATTAATAATAATATAATAATGTTTGAGACACACACAAGCAAAAAAGAAACAAAAACTGTCATTAGCCTATAAATATTTTTTTTAAAATACACTTTCTGTATTAAAAAAAAATCTCATAGATGAATGAATGAATGTGGGGGACGCTTCCGGCTTCCGCCGCTTTCGCGTTTGGAGAGGGGGGGAGAGGGAGGGGGGTGCCTTTCTGCTGCTGCGTGTGCCCGTTGAGAAAACATGTCTGGCCGGCAAAGGCGGACTCCGAACCCGGTGATCCGTGGGTTGAAGTCGATGTTGTTGTTGTTCCTGGTGGTGGCGTTGATGTTGTTGTCGTTTCTGGTGTTATGGCGAGGGGGGGTGTCTTACAGAGCCCAGGCTAGTAACACACCAGATCTATACCCAGTGTGTACCTGTGCCCGGGTTGTTCGACATCCCGACCTCCTCACTGTTGGCGTCGTTGTTGTTGTTGTGGATGTCCCCGGTGTCCGTTGGGATGCCTGAAGGTGGGCGCTGGTGGCGTCGTTGTTGTTGTTGTCGTGGCTGTCCCCGGTGTCCGCTGGGATGCCTGAAGAATCTCATAGAAGATGTTTTAAAAACTTTTATATATCCATGATCTCTGGCTGTGACGTCAGAGCCAATTGGGTACCTGGGAAATTCTAATAATAAACTGACATAGAATACCAATGATCAAGCACTGTAAATTGAAGAATTACAATGTACGATAAATTATGTGTTTGGTACTTTTAGTTTGCAAAGATTTGGTAAAAATGGTAAAATCATTGGGCACAATTATGGCGGCTTCCTTCAAGTTAGAAAAAGTTAGATTAAATTGTTGGATCACTCATTAGAAATCCCATTGAAGCTGTTAAGTCAGAATTGACTAGAATTAATTTAAAAAAAATAAAAGTAGTACTCTCTAGTTTTTCATCTAGTCACAGATCTGTTTTGGCTTCAAACATGAAATTTGTTCAGTTGTCAATCTGTCTCTTGGAAATTGTTTAGCAATCCAGTGTGCATTGCAGTTGATAACAAGTACAGAGCTTTGGAGGTGTATGATGATAAGAGGTACATGTACTTTATCTGGTTTTATCCTGAGGAACCAATCTATTTGGTACATCTATCAACAAGAGATGAAGAACATGAAACTGGAATAAAGAGTTGGAGTTTAGAGGACTGAGGTCTGAAGTCTTTAGGATAAAAAATTCATGCCAGTATACTGGCAAAGAACCTGAAACCCCCAAACCCAAACTAATGATGAGACAAGCTTTACCAGAGCAGAGCTAGTTGTCATTCTTGGAACTGTATAAAGCATGCTATATTGTGACTTATCTTACCTCCAGGAGCTGATGTTGTCATGAATGTACTTTGTGTTTCTTAAAAATGTCCCTGTTTACCAAGGACATACATTTCTGTAAAATTTACACATTTTTCAATGGTTATAGGCATTGTCTCAAAGAAGTGAACTGTTCTTGGAATCCTGTAATTAACATTTAATCAGGAGACTAAATCCAAGTATTCTAAGAATGGTTGAATGTATTTACATTATTTTTAATTCATTTTATCCCGTAAGTTAATTTGTGAAAATCTTGCAAGCAAGACTGATTTTTATTTTGAGGTGTGAGTGTTGAGTGATTAGAACATTTGTTCATTTTTTTCCCCTTGCTCTTATTATATTTTGTTTTACTTTTATTCATATTCTGATACACATGTTTATATTTTATTTGTTTTTGATACATATTTTTTGTACAAGTTCATTAAATATTTATGTCTTCTTCTTTCGTTGTGTGTTAGGACAGGAATTGTGCAGGAAGTTAAATGTCAAGAGATAGTGCACAGAAGTAGAAATATAAGTTTCTGATTGATTCCTAGTCTGGTGACAGTTTTGAGTTTAACAATGCTATTGATAAGTGATATAAAACTTTCATAGATCCCATTAATAGTTTGTGCAGTTGGATTTTGTGTACACTTATTTAATGACACACAATATGTTCCACAGAGGATAGATAGTTCATAAAGTTCATTACATCACTCTTGAACACACTTTATTTTTTTAAATATAAGACAATCAGAGTTAAGTAAAATAAATAATTTATAAATGATATTTGTTAAAGTGTGTATTTTATTAGTTTGAAATAGTAAAATATACACATATGCTGTATCTCTAATTGTATATAAACACAACACACTCACTAAGTGTGTGTGTGTGCATGCGCGTGCACACATGGTTTCACATTTACATTGTGATCTGATATACAGATTTGCATGATATATATATAATTTACAAAATACCTTAGTACATATCATGTTGTACACAAATTTTACCATATGTATTTATTGACTTTAACTGACTTTGTAATAATAAAAATAATAGCAATAATTATGATAATGACGGGTGGTGATTCATTATTTATTTATAGCATCTTATTTTTAAAGTTCAAACTGCTCTACATTAACAAAGAAATGTGCAGTATGTGACACAGTACACAATGATAAACATCAGAGAACACACTGTAAACTAGTTTTAAAAAGAGAGAGAGAATAGATACTTTCAACCGTATAATTCTAAGATCTTTTCTCTTTATAATAACTGTCTTCTCTAAGTCTGACTGTGTTGAGTTTAAAAGACATGTGACAGGGCCCAGCTTTGAGAAGAATTTTTAGCCATAGATCTTGATTTTATTGCTAGATAAAGTCTTGTCTAAAGAATAAAGCACTTAACCTTTTGTTCTTTTTAAAAAGAATGATGGAGTATATCAATGTTTCCATGACACAGGATAAAATCAGCCTGAAATTATTCATTATTAATAAATTCATCCATAAATAATTAACACAGCTTCATTCTTCAAACTGTCTGAGTTAATATGTTTTGATAATGTTCAAGTACATTATCAAAATGCATGTCCTCAAGAATACAGACAGAATATGAATGAAACATGCTTGTTGCATGATCAGGAAAATATCTGGCTGTAAATTAGGTTCAGAATCCATGGATTGGCATATTGTATAGAGGCGATTTATCCATCTGCTGGACATTAATTTCTTTGAAATGCACGCTGGGCTCTCTGGTCATGGGAATACTTGTTATGTCACCTGAACACACAAATCAATATGCATTATCATGCAGAATATCAGCAAAATGGAAAACAATTTACTTTGCAAAAACATTTTTTTTTAAAAAATACAAACAACAAAAAAATACCACCACAACAATAAAACTGCAAGAAACTCATTTACTAATATTTTTACCATGTTCATACAATGTAGTTTAATTTCTTTCAGTTAGTTTTTACTATTTTTCATAAAAATCCATAAAAAGTCTTAATAGTGTCTGCATTACATGACTAGATCACTTCTGCTTCCTATGTCTACAGGAGTAAATTTGCTTATCCCTATTTCAAAACTTAATTGTTATATAAATTGTTTAATGTCAAAGTGACCTGACCCCAGATACTGCTTATGATGATATTTTTAAGTGCCAAAAGTTGGAGTAAACTACTCAGGTGGAGAATGTGCTAGAAAATTGCTGATGCAATCCAAACCAGTTCCAACTGGATGAGTAGTTTTTTTGACTAATAGTCTCACACTTATTCATAACAATTTCATCCAAGGGGATGGACCAAAAGTTACTTTGTTGAAGAAGTACTCTATTCTAATCACTTTGAATTTGACAAAACTGAAGTCCAGTTATAAAGGTGATTGTTAGCTTATGGTAAGTTAACTGATTGAAAGAAAAGAAAAAGGTTAACTAAAGAAAGAATGGACTTAGAAATATTTCATATGTTTGCTATTGATCTATGATTTGAACTGGAGAATGCTTTATGTAATTGAATCATTATTTCTATGTTCAATAATTTAATTACATTGTACATTATACTTGTGAATTTTGTTAGCGCTGCCTTAATTTGACTTTTGCAGAGAGAAGCGCACCTTTTTAGTTTGGTGCTTTGATCCACTTCAAATTGTAGTGACTACTGTACCGGATCACATTGGTATGTGTATCTGTTATCATCATACTTATCAGTAAACGTTATGCTGTAAACTGATTCCTGTAAATTCTGTTTGTGATCCAATACAGCAAAAATGGTGGCTTGAGAATTCATGAAGATTCTGCATGGTGTGCTGAGTAGCATACATGAAAATTCGGGAACATTCCTCCTGATGTGCTTGATAGCACAAAGGAAATTTGGGACAATTCTCCACTGTGTGCTTTGTGAGAGCATCTAATATTGTGAAACATTTGTATAAAGAATCTAGAAGGGGTATGTGGAACTGTCGTCTAAATAAGAAAGACACTGACTTATTATAAATCGCGTGATTGTAAACAGGTGCTATTGACAGTGGCCATCATTGAAAAGGTTATGTACATTGACCTTAATTATTTTTCTAAAACCCCACTCTCATGTCTATGATAAATTATGCCTATGAATTTGATTACATGTATATAAATATGTTCATTTGACTGCTGATGTTTATACTAGGATTAATGATTGTCTAGCATTAATCAAACATTGTTGTGAAGTGATGTAAATGTCAATGCTCTTTTGATTGTATTCATATGTATATATTTTTGTTGATTTAATCAATTTACTGACCTTACACAAACTAATAATCATATATTGGAGAGATAATGGGTGGATGGGGGCTCACTAAATATAGATTAAAGGCAATTTTATCTTCTCCTTTGGTAAGAAGTTTTGCATCAATGGAAATGTGTAATGGTAAATGTTTTTGTCTTTAATGTTGTGGAAGAGAGAAAATGTTCATAGCACGCGCATAATGTGCCAAGTGAGAGAGACGAGTGATCTTCTGGAGAATTATTAATACATAAATTAAGATTATCATCACTTGTAATTAGTTATGGATGATTAATTAATAATAATAATCATAACCAATAACTAGGGTGGCATTGAGAACTGCAAATCAAATAAAGGCAAATTTCAAACAAATATTAACTTCAATGGATGTATAGGCATGTACTTTTGAACAAATTCACAAAAAGCAGAAATTTTAAAATCTGGTGTAGCTATATATATATATAGTTCACCGGTAACCACATTCTCTTTGAACTGAAAATCTTTTACGGATGCTTTTCGATAAACACTTTATGAATATGGACTTGTGTTTTGTGTCTGTACATTATGAAAAACATTTATTTAATCAATAAGTGAAATGCAAATGTTTATCCTGCAGATGAAAGACAAAATAATGTAAGAAAATGTCTAACAGCTTCCATACTCATTTAGATTCCAAACACAACTGTGATAAAGGTATATATTGGATGACTAATTTTCTAGGTACAGTGAATTCCCTATTGACATTTTTGTTATGTAAATTTGTAACTTATGTGAATTAGTATTTAGGTGTTTACATTTTATTTGCGCGCCAAGTAAAAAGTTAACGTGATCTGAGATGTTGATCTGAGAAAGATAATACATCATCCAAGTGATGCTGATTCCGGCATTTTAGTGTCTCTTATTTACTGTTCTATTTCAACATTAAGAAGTTTACATGATTTGCATATGTATTTCAATAGGAAAATCCTATTCCATTTATGCAATTTCTGCTTATGCAAGGGTGTCAGGAATGCACAGATCATGTAATAAAGAAAACTCACTGTATATATAACAAAAATGTATACTTCATACTTCATCATTTTCAAGAAATATAAGAAATTATGGCAAGGCAGGGATGTTTAAACACAGAGAAGTACAAGATTCACAAGGGGCATATAACACTTATTTTCACTCAACAAAAATTGCAAGTTGGATGGTAATTAAACCAAAAAAAATCAGAATGGAAAATGTGTGGGTCACACAGTAAATGCAAGCAGATGAAAAAATGGATATTAATCATTTCTGTTCAAAACAATATTGGTAACATTTTAGAAAAATCTGAATGAATATAATGATGACTAATAAGGGTGAAAATATGGATTTACTACTAGTTCTATGTCTATGTTGTGCAATAAAATATAAAAAATAAATCAATGTCTATAAGTGAATCAGCATAAATGAGGAGTTTATTGTACTTTGTTCTAATTAATAATATTTCTTATGTTCAGTCATAAATTGGCCAAATATGTTTTGACTTACTTTGGTCTCTTATTAATTCATCCATTGATTCTGACGACATACTGGCTTCCGTTGTTCCATCTTTGTTGGTTAGGCTAAGTTCAGTCTGCTCTCGCTTAGCAGGGGTAGGTTTACGGATGCACCTCTCACCAAGCGTGGGTTTTATATCAAATCTCTTTGGATTTGTTTGCCGCTCCAATCGCCGGTGGTCAATATGGCTGCTGATAATTTTTTGACACTGCAACAGAAATTTAATCACAAATATCTTAAAGATTGAGATCTAGCCAACTTGTAAATGTTTTACATATGTATTTGAGTACTTTAGGTTTGGTCTGTTGTTGAAGTAACTTTTTTTAAAAATTAAAAAACAAATTAAAATTGTTAAATATGTGCCTGATAATAAGATCTGCCTATGTACATTAGAGTGTATATACTAGCCTGATAATAAGATCTGCCTATGTACATTAGAGTGTATATACTTGTAATAAATTTTATCAATAAAAAAACCCAAAAGTTTTACATTGAAACATCATTTAAATGTAGCATGACAAATATGTACAAACAAACCTTTTGAGATGTTAGAATTACATTACGATCAGCCATTTCTTCTGTGATACGAAGATTATTTTTTATGGCTTTCGCTGCAGTTGATCGTGCATGCATTGGTAATTTGCTCTGGTATGCATAATCTGTAAAGTCAACTGGCATCTCTGGTTGCACTTTTTTCACTCTGGCAAAGAACAACAAACAAGGTGTCTGATTTTAAAACTGAGCTACATTTTGAAAAGTAATGATATTAAATATATTTGTAGGATTATTCTGAAGACTGAAATGAATACATTTTTAGGAAAGTTTTACAGGTCATTATTGTTTTCTTTAATCAAAAATGTTGAAACAAGCTGCAATCATTGCAAAATTCTGTTTAATATTTAATAGTTGGTATTTCATTTTGTGATTTTCATGAGAAAATGTCAGTAGAATATATCCATTAACCATTCTGGATTGCTGGACAGTAACTTATTAAGTTTTGTGGTTGTAACTTGTATATGATTGTAGTAGCTTGTATTGCCTGTAGTAGCTTGTATGACTATAATAACTAGTACATTACTTTCTATGGCCATAGTAGCTATAGTAGCTTTTCTATGGCTGTATATGCTTTTCCATAGATGCAGTAGCTTGTATATGGCTGTAGTAGTTTGTCAATGGTGAAAAAGCTTTTTTATAACAGTAGTAGCTTGTATATGTCTAGTAGCTATTTTATGGCCATAGTAGCTTTTCTATAATTGTAGTAACTTGTATATGACTAGTAGCTTTTTTATGGCCATAGTAGCTTTTCTATAACTGTAGCAGTTTGTATGTGACTAACAGCATTTTTATGGCCTTAGTAGCTTTTCTATAACCACAGTAGCTTGTATATAACTAGTAGCTTTTTTAATGGCCATAATAGCTTTTTTAAAGCCAATAGCTTGAGTAGATTTTCTATAGCTGTAATAGCCTTTCTATGGCTACAAATGTAGAAGTTTGTATATGACTTTTGCAGCTTTCATATAGATGTAGCAGCTTTTCTATTGCTGCAGTAATGTGTCTATGGCTGGAGTAGCTTTTATGTGGATGCAGTAATTTCTATCATATTTTGTATAATTTTTAAAAGTATACTTGTATGGTATTTATATATACTTATTTCTATTAGCAATTTTTTTTACAACATAAAGTGTTTTCATATGCTATATGAATTTCAGAGATAAATTAATAACCATATGCCCTTTACATGAGCCTAGTTAAGCCAGCTAAGAATGATCACATTCAATAACATCAAATTATTTCTATAGTAAAGAATGTTCCAACAATGTACCTCTCATATAAACTTTTAATTTTTTTAAAAGATACTTATATTTTTCCTAGTAAAACTTTTAAAAAATGGATGGAAAATGTGATTTAGGTGCAAAAATATCACTTAAAAATTATTCACATATACCATTGTACATTGAATAAAAGTTATCCCTTTAGTGAAAGAGATATAAAAACTGATGTGTACAAAATGGCCAGCATATAAAAGTATTTTGCAAGACACACTAAATTACATGTAGCTTAAATTCACAGTATAGTATAAAATTATTTGTTGATTATTACAAAAGAAGTAGCATATATTTGTGAATGACACCTCAGATTTTTCCATATAAAGAATGGGTCAAGGATATGTTTGCTGTACAACCACAAATATTGAAAGATAATGCTTCAATAAGGACTGTGTCTATACAACCTCAGACTTAGATAATGCTATCATTCTACATCAAGTAGAACAGAATCCAGGATGCTTTTTGTTTTAAAAGTAATTTTTAAACATGAAAATGGGTTGCAACACTGGCCTCCCCCTCCCCTGTCCCCCGCTAATAAAAGACAATATATTCACTAGTGGCTAAGTGTTCATTTTCTTCTTTCTATTGCATAATTTGCTCATATATAGAATACTGTATGTGTTCTCCATCCATCCCTTTTGAGAATATTTGTATTATAGTGTATAATTTTTGAAATTAATAATAATTTTATGGGCAAAAGATGTTCAATTATCAAGTTTTAGTAAACTGTTTTCATCACCAAAATACCAACTGAATCCATATTATACATTTATAGAGTAATGTAAACAAATGGGAAAGCCATGGTATCTTTTTTATTTTGCAGTACATGTATTTTGTGTTTTATTACAAATTGTCATTTATTGTTTATCTGTTGTCAGAATTGGGATTGTGGTGGGGAGGGATGTGTGTTGGAAGTCACATTACCAGCCAACTATTAATTCTTACATGCTGAAGATCACCTGGTAACAAACTGAATGTGGTAATATGTGTGTCAGAAGTCAAATTACCAGCCAACTATTAATTCTTACATGCTGTAGATCACCTGGCAACAAACTGAATGTGATGTGCCATATTAGGATAGTTAATTTAATAATTTTGTTTAATCAACAGCAACATCTATCTTCTCTCACTAAAATACTGATTATTCTTTTATTTATTTTTATGTTATTCTCTTGCAGACCTTCACAGGGTTACCATTACACTGCCATCTTACTATAAATCTAAGCTGTCATTAGACATTAGTGATGTCAAAGTATAAACACCTGTGATCTAAGTACATAGAATCTCATGGAAATTTATTTGGAACAAAAATTCTGTTTTGTGATGACTGCTTTAAGAAAAGCACCAGCCTAGCTCTATTTGTATCACATAAAATGGTTCATGTTTTTGAAGCTTATAAAGTATGTCTATTTTATTTAGGAACATGAAAAGTATCTTGTGTATCACGTGTATAACTTAATGACAACTTACTTCCTGTTTGTGAGGATTTCATACATATGCTCTAAAAGAAGTGCTGCAGCTCCCTCCTTGCAGTGGATTGTTCCATCAATATATTCTTCTGGTATGTCAAGGTGCTTAGATTTAATAAACTGCAGATTGAAGATTTAAAAAAAAATTAGTATGAATTTTAGAAACATGCACATAATATTACTAGTACTAATACAAGAAGTTCTACTCATTATTATTATTACCTGATAAAATGCTTAGTCATATATTTATTTAAGCACTTTACAATTACATGTATTACATTTACAGTACACTAGATAGTCTTTATATAATTTCTTAAACATAAGAAAAGTAAAGCTAATAACACAAAAACATGAAAAAACCCTGTGTAAAATGACAATCTATAATAATAAAAGTATTTACAATAAAGAAAACATAAAATGGATTTTGAAATACAGTTTTAATAAACAATGACACAAAAGAGAAAGTGCTATTCTTGCTGATGAAAAAGATTAGTCATGAAAGCCCTCTTGAAAATGACTGCGTTCTCTGTGTCTCAGTTCAAAAAAGCAACATATTTCAAGTTGATTCTGATAAGCAAATAAATGATGACAAAGCAGTTTATACATGTACTTTTTGAATATAGAAAATGTATCTCAGTGAAGATGAGTGCAAGCTTCTAGCAGTAGTACATACATGTGAATCAGACAGTATTTAGGATTGGAATCCTTTAGTGAAGTGTAACAAAGAGAAGAGATCTTTGGAGAGAGCTGTGAAGGAATCACAGGCATGATTGGGTTTTGATGCTTCAGTGTTATGAAACATTTAAATATTTTTCAGAAGACACATTAGTAGACCAGAGAAAAGTTAGTTATAACAATTAAACTGAGAGAGTATCATGTGAACACACAAAGGTTTTTGTAGCACAGATTGTGAGTAAATTGTAAAAAGTGTAGATTCATCCAAGAAGCTGCTCTACAAAAAATTTTCTTCCTTGTCTCTCTCTCTCTCTCTCTCTCTCTCTCTCTCTCTCTCTCTCTCTCTCTCTCTCTCTCTCTCTCTCACATACACAATAACTGCATTAATCAACATCATATTTATATACAAACATACTCAAAACACACATTAATCAACTGCACAGATCTGCTAATTTATTTACAGCTTTTCTTTCTGTCTGTCTATTCAATAATTTCAGCCAATGCTATTACATTATTTATGGAACAACACATATTCATTTGTGAAAGTTCTTTCAATCTTAAAAAAATTGTGAAAAAATCTTATACATACATTTTTTAAAAGGTACCAGTTTAGTTGCTTTAGGTCCAGAGAATTTCGATTGTAAAAGGAATGCAAGTGGATCTCCTGTGGGAAATACCAGGATAAAATTTCTGCCACAAGATATCCGTTTGATATGTCCCTGTAAAGACCCATTAACCATAAATATACATTTTTACTATTGATGAAAGTTTGTGTCCATACCCATATTTGTGGTGATTAAGATGAAAATTACATAGTGAAATACTGCTGTTGATCAAGCAATGAGAAAAAGGAGTCAACGTATCCATCTGACTGTACACTTGCACGGGCTTCATCAGACACATTAGTAAAGTGTTATCGTTAACCAGAAAAAAATCAAGACTCTGAAAAGAAGTGTATTAGAAATTATGCGCAGAGTGTATGTGCATAACTTCTTATATGCAGACACAAAAGACGTGGAAATACATAATTAGGTCAAAGATAATTAGGGTCAAAGACAAAAACTCATCGCCGAGACAATTCTGGCATTACAAGAAAATAAAACACTGAAATAAATTTTAAGAAAAGGAATAAATTTAACAGTCGTTATCACGCTAATTTAAAATAAACACATTAGTAAAATATAAATAGGGTAAAATCTATCAACTTTTAACTATTTAATGTATTTGATTCACTCGTATGAATTAATCGAACAAGTTACAGGTGCGCTTTAAAGATTAAAACCACGCGCTATCAATCCTACCATTTTGGAGTTTTGACTTTCCAGGTTAAATCCAAACTTTGGACCCATTTAAGTACTTCTCGTGGTAGACCTGACATGGTGAGTTCTTTGAGTCGTTCTCCTAATCACCAGTGATCAACAGCTCTGATTATTGATACACCGGAAGTATTTAGAGTGTCCCATAGCAACGTTAAAGGTGCGCATCATTGTATTACCCATAAAACAAAATAAAAATCTAATATTTCTTAACAGACATAATGTATAATATATTTATTAAAATATCATTTTATTTATAAATATTGACATATAAATTTTGTTTCTAGCTTCCGGATTTAATTTCGAAAGTCAGAGTTCTCTCCTATGGTTAAGGTGGAACATACAAAATGAAAATTATTTTTTAATATTTGAAGATTGAATAAGAACTTTACATTTTCTTGACCATATAAGTTTATATTGTGATATTTGGGATGTGTTTTGAAAGTCTAACATTCTAGATTGTATATATTTGTGATGTGCTGCAATTATACATGTAATACATCGAAGTGTGCATTTGTTTACATTAAAAGCCCCACCAGAAGTAAGTTTAATAGACGTAATTGAGTTTATGCTCTAATTTTACATAAATAATGCTCTGCTACCATAAATAAATATACAATATTTTGTTCACATGACTGTTTTAAAGAAAACATAATTTCCTCATCATCAGCATTCCACAACACCAGTTAAGTAACAGTAGGCTATCTCTCTGGCCTCTCTCTTCATACACACAAACACACACACAGACACACATATAAAACCTCATATTTCTACAAAATACATTTTGACAAGTACCAAAGGTTTGTTTATTTTGAATTTCACGCCTCCTTCCAATTTTTGCTGATTTAGCAGACGGGCAGAAGCACGAAGGGAGAGATGTGCATGGCAAGAATGAAGGCTAGATATAGTGTCATGGTTATGGTAACTCATAGTTGTTTGCTATGAGTATGAATTATTTCATCTTTCATACACTTTTACTTAATTGATTTTAAAGATGGATGGAGTGGAAGTGTCTGCAGTGGCTCTTTTGAAGAGAGCAGTGGAGCTGGACACAAGTAATCAGCGACTTGATGAGGCAGCCACATGCTATCAGGAAGGGGTCAGCCTTCTGCTTTCTGTCATGAAAGGTAAAATTTAACAAAACGCTAAGTATTAAAAATCCATGTGTGTTTTGACTTTGAGCAACATATTCTGGATGTAAATGATACAAAAATGAGCCACCAGTTATATGCTCTTCTCATATGTCTCATGCTTCTTGTTGGTACTAATGGTAGACAGTGCAGAAAAAAAGAGTAAAAATTCATTATCTGAATATCACTACCAAGTAAAATAACTTTTCTTAGTTCAAATGCTAGACAAGTCTATTTTGGTATAGTCTTGTTTTTAATTGCTTGATTATTATTCATATTATAAATTTATATATATAATTTTTAATTACTTTAGCCTATATTACCTTTTATATTTCTCTATGCATATTTGCATGTTTGTTCATGAATGTCTGTGTAAATGTTGTGTGTTTATGTTGTTTGTGTGTACTGTTTTATTTTATTGAGTATTGTAAATCAAAAGTTTTAAATTTAACGATTAATGGCCAATGTTATATTAATTTAATAGTTGGTTAGTCTTATAAAGCTTAAATATATGCATTTCTTCTTATTAATATTACAGTCATTAGCATATTGTGTATAAATCGAGTACAGGTACAAAGAAAAAAGGCTAGAATTTTGGTGAAAAAATCCCAATTTTTGCCACTTTACTAGTGGTGGTATAATTAGTGCAACAGAATTCTATAACTTTGCTCAGTATTATGAAACCATAAAGTGTAAAGGAAAATATTTAATCATGATTAAGTTACTTCATCAATTCATTTGTACACAAGTAGTTCAGGCAGATGCATAATAATAATAATAATAATGATCAAATTCTAATGGATTTACCAACTAAAGTTAACAGCAGAAAATAAAGACTTCAGGTTTTGTCCTGATAGTGGCTAGAGTAAATAGGTTATCTATTCAAGAAAATTTGTCATATACATTTATTATTTTATATTATGAATATTGTTAATGTTATACTTACAGTATAGAAAGTAAAATATTATGATACAATTAACATACAAGCAACCACTGATGTAATAATATACATTCATACAAAATCAGATTAAAAAGATGATAATAGGGGTTTGATGAATATATATTGAATGTATTCTTATTCAGTAGTTTTAAAAAAAAATTAAATCAGATATTGCAAAATTATTTAACAACAATTGATTAATTGATAGTTAATTAATCAAACTAATAATCCTGTTAACAACACATATCAAGTTGAAACTACAAGAAGTATCTACTTTAATATATAATAATAATTCAATTAAAAATACAACTGTTTTTAGGCACTTACCAACTAATATTTATTATTAATTTACCAAGAGTGTTTTTAATTATTGCATAAACACTGGTTTCTGTTTTATTGTTTATGTGCAAACGTGGAATGTGAATTTAAATTAATTTTAGTAGGTGTACATAAATACAAATTTATGTACCAAATTTAATTATATGTCTGCAATTAAGAATAAATAAAACCCATCAGAAATCATAGTAAAATTTTCAATAAATTTTCTGTGATTACTTATAAACTTCTCAGTTACAAGATTTACTGAATAAATGGATTTAAAACTTATTCCAATTAACATCACACACTGCATATTTATGACAGCTGTCACTTTAATGAACTGATTGTATGAAAATTAAAAATCCATGTCAATGATCATATGATAGAAATAGAAACTGTATAAATGTAAGACTGATTTTAAAACTAACTTTTGGCACATGAACACCTGTCCCGAAAAGACTGCTTTGCATTTCCCAGTCTTCTTCTTTGAAGTGCATGCTATACACTACCATCTGTGCTGCCAATGAAAGTTTTCTCTTTTCAGCTTTGTAATCCATATTTTTTCATAATTTGTAATCTTTGGGAAATGTAAAAAATTAATATTTTGGGTTTGTCCACTGTTGTCCAGCCATGTGCACTGCAATATTTAAACATGTTTATTTTTCAAACCGCACTTTTAATGCAAGACAATATGTCAGTTAGCATATGCAGATTGTTGTTTCCACTCGAGATATCACATTTTTTGTTGCTATGGTGAGAATTCAGTCTCACAAATGAATGAGAGTTCTGATTTTTTTCAGAAATATTGATTTTCAGTACCAAAATAAATGCATTTATACAAATCTCTGAAAGATTAAATTTTGCAGTCTTGATTCTTAGAATGGGAATTACTCATTTCATATGGATTTATTCTTATCTCTGGCTGACCTAGATTCCTTTTCACTTGGTCTTTAAATTTAGGTCATGGTCACATTGAAGTAAAAAAATTTAATCTTAGAATTTGTGCCATCTTTATTTTATCCTTTTGGTATAATGATAAGACATTCATCTATTGCTTGGTTTCAGGGTTATGCAATCATCAGTAGGTCTTTTATCAAAGTATAATATAAGTTCAAACAGTGACATCACAGCCCTACTAAAATATTTGGTTGTTTAAGCAAAAAAATCCTGAAGAATATTTTACTAAACCATGCATGCATAATATGCAAATATATGTTTCAATATATGTTTTGGGCTTCTACAGCTACCACTGATGCCACAAAAAAGACACGGTACCGTGAAAAGATTGAGGAATATCTGAAGCGAGCTGAAGAATTAAAGAAACATGTCCAACAGGAGAAAGAAGGTTTGTCAGTTTCTTGAAGGATCAAGTTTTGATGCACCCTTCAGATTCTTTACTCTCTTGCTCCACTCAGGAAGCATTTTAGCATTGCGACTCTCTAACAATATTAAATGCAAGCAAATGCACTATGTAAAGAATCCATCTACCTACAATTTTAACCAGGAGTCATGTGTAGTGTTAGTTTTGAACAGGAGCGATAAATATGCATTCCCTTAGCTTCCTGATTACAGAATCTCAGCTGCTTTTCCCTCACAGCAGTGTTACATTATGCACAGAACTTTTGCAAGCAGCATTGTTTGAGACAGTTTCTGATATTGATAGTCTATGGCACCACAGTGTGCAATACAGTTTAGTGCAGTGTTCACGGTGATTTCCATTTTTCCGCTGAATTAATTTTTCAGATAAAAGAATTTTTTTTTCAAAATGCCACTACATCTGGTATAGCATTTACAAATTGATAAAGTTAACATATCAAAACTGTGTTCATTTTTCTTTTTAACATTTTCATTCTTATTGTGTAGCTGCTAGTATTCACAGATTCATTTTAATAATTAACTTTTTTTTTTTTTTTTTTGTTGGCAAAATTATGTTTTATTTTTGTACACTTTTGTTTGTGTTGGCAAAATTCTCTTGTATATTTGTACACTTTTATTTGGTTTAGCAAAATTCTATTGTTTTATTTTTGTATGCATCTGTTCATGTTGGCAAAATTATTTTGGTTTACTTTTGTATTCTTCAGTTTGTGTTTTGCAAAATTCTACTGTTTTATTTTTGAACACTTGTGTTGGTGAAATTTTGTTGTCTTATTTTTGTACACTTTGTTTGTGTTGGCATAACTCTATTTGTGTAGTTCTGTTTGTTTTGGCAACATTTTACTTTTCATACATATACTTATAAACTGTTCATTTTATAAATTTAATTTTGATTATAGTAATAGATTATTGATTTTGTATATGTATTATTCATACCGTTAATTTTTTTTTTAAAGAATAATAGATTAAGAAGTTTTTGCACTTTTTTATTTGTACTTTTTATTTTAATGAGAATAATAGATTATGAGGTTTTTATATGTATTATTTGCACTTTTTATTTTAATTTTGATATTGAATAATAGATATTGAAGTTTTGTATCTATTAGTTGCATTTTATTTTATAAGAATAATAGAATATTATTGCTGTGTATGTATTATTCATATTTTTATTTAAATAGATTATTAACTTTGTGTATGTATTAATCATTACTTTTATTTTTATGAGAATAATAGATTATTAGTGAAGTTTAAAATCTTTGAAGCAACTATTCAATCTAAATTTAGATAGTATTAAAGATTCTGAAACAGAAGTAACTTTATACCAAGTTAGAATATTACATTAGAAAAATATATATCATTTTTTTAGTTTTACTCTGAAGTAAATATGTTAAGTGAAAACTATTTTGTCGATGTTTGTTATTTGAAGTTCAAAATATTTTTATTTTCAACATTAAGAGGATTTGATTTTGAATTTTGCAGTTATATGCATCTTTGTGAAGTTGTGTAATACAGATTTTAGGACTATTTATTATTATTATGTCATTATTTTGTGTTGCTCTTTAGCTGGAAAGTACCACGAACAGATTCATATTGCTGCAGACTCAGTGGGTTATAGCTACAATAAACTGTTTGGGAGATTTATTGATGAAAACCTCACTGCTGTTGAGGTGGAGGATCCTTACATCCGTTCTATTCATCAGGTACAATATGTTTTTCTTTACCTTTGTAACAATAACTAATTCATATATTTGTACTGTCATTATGGAATATTAATTTATTAGTGATTGCAACTAATTTTTTTTCATTTCACCCAGTACAAATTGTCAGTTTCAGACATCTGGACGAATCATTTTTTCCTGTATATTTATTTCCTTATATGTTATTTTTACAGATATACAATTTCCTGCGTTTCTGTGAATTGATGGTGAAGAAAAAGACGTCATTGAAGACAATAACTTTAATCACGGGCCAGGATGCAGTAAGTAATATATTATGAGTAATGCACAAGGCTTGGCTTGCACTTAAGGATTGTGGGTATTTGTATGGATTGTTAGTTAAAGACTTGTCATAAAAATAATCCAACCAGAACTTGTAGTCTCATATGATCTCAATATTAGTTGTACTGACTTAATACAATTACCGATCACAATTAAATAAAGCAATAATAACAATTAAAATATTAACAGATTAAAAATCTGTAAGTTAAAAAAAATATATAGAGTGAAAAAATTAAACTTTTCAGTACACGTTAGGTTTAAATTAATTTTTATCAACATTTATTAGTTCTTGAAGATCATTCCACATGTGAATTTTTTCTCTAATCATTTCATAGAATTGCAGTAAATCTTTTGTGTTCCAGTTTTAGTGAATGCATGTGACTATGTGAAGAACTGTAGCACTTGTGTTCATTTGTGTGGCTGTGGTGAAAAATATAACAATTCATTTGTGTGACAAAGAACTGTAGTACTTCTAGTCTGTAGTATGACTTTGTGAAGAACTATAGCAATTGTATTTTGTGTGACATTGTTAAAATGAACCTCAGCATTTGTATTCTGTTGTGTAACAGTATAAAAAAAACTTTAGCACTTGTATTCCATTTTGACTGAAAAACTGAAACACTTGTTTTCAGTTATGTGACTGACTGTATGGAGAACTGTAGCATTGATATTGTTTCCTTTATAAATTACTGACAGGATCATGGTGCACAAAGCCAACAGCTGCAGAAACTGAATGAAATTGCAGAGTCTTTACAACAACATGGCATCAAGCTAATTATTGACTTCTCTTCAACTCTTCATGACAGGGAAATCAGGTTCGCTCTTTGTAAGACATTTTGTTCTGAAGTGAAAAAATCAGTCTGATTTCATAAAAGGTGACTGAAGTAAAAGTTCTGTTTTATATGATGAGTTGTCAGTGGAAATTTTCAAATTCTATTTTTTAACCTATTGACATGGCATCTGTCTAAAATAATATATAAAAATATAAATGTAGAATCTAATTTCTTCTTGGGTTCCGTCCCATTGTTTGAAAAACACAGAAGAAAAACAAGGATTGCAGATTCACTGTGGAATGGAAGGAAAGGGAATAATTTTATACTAGGCTTTTTTATTTAAAACTTATTATTTTGCTTTTTAGTTTCTGTTTGATTTATTTTTTTGTTAACTATCACAATATTTTTAAAATGTTGCACTTGAATTGTGAACAATTTTCAGAAAACTATATGCTGTAATTATTTTAGCTACACAGATAATTGGCTCCATATAATCCGATTGTAAATACTTTCTGCTGTGGTATGTTTTTCTATTTGCAAATTTTGTATCTTAAAGCTACAAGTTTTCTTTGTACTTAAAAATAAAATTTTATATTTTTATTTTGCAGTGTTTAAATTGGCTGCCTATTACATTAAAATGTTGTCTTGTGCAATAATTTTTTTTATGTTGGTTTAGATTTGATAATGGATGGGTGATTAAAATTGGAAGAGGTCTTGACATTTACCAGGCAGCTGACGGCAAATTTTCAATAGGATATTGTGATTTTGATCTACGTCGATGTCATGAAACAACAGTTGACATTTTTCACAAAAAATCAGTTAAGGCTAATGCAGCAATGTGAACATGGTATGGTGATTTATGTTCAAGACATTCCATTATGGTTGTCCGCCGAATGACAGTGCAATCAATGATTGTGTGTGCTTTCAAATCAAGCATGCGGAGTATAGTTAGTGTAACTTGAATAAGAACAAAAATTAAATGTATGGATGATGGTATTTTAGTATTAACAAAGTATCAAGAGTCTACGGTTAATATTGTTTTGTACTCTTTAATTTAGGACTGTTGAAAAATTTAGTTTTTGACTTTAAGATGTTATTTTATATTTTAAAAAAATTAAAAAAGAGCATTTCTAAATGATGACTGACATTCAGGTATTATTTTTTGTACACTGAATTTAAAGTATTTAAAGAAATTGTAATTACTGGAATCGATCTATAATATTATTTCGTGTGATTTTATTATTAATTATCCATCAAAAGTTGCTAATATGGCTGGTTATACTTTCTTTAATTTTTGTTTTAGTTTATTTTTTACAAAACCATAACAAATAATATTTTTAAGTAATGAAAATATTAACAATGTGTTTTTATTTATTTTTAATAGGTAAAATTAGACTGAATCTATATTCAAAAGAAATTTTATTATATTCTTTGTTTTTCTAGGGATTTTAATGTGATATTTACCAAAAAATGAGATTTACAAGCTGAATTCAGTAAAGTAAATAATTATTCTAAAGTATATTTTAAAAAAAAATCTTTATATACTCTGTACTTGCCAGCTTCATGATTTGCAATCTTCCTCTATGTGGCTATTGTGCACAAGATAACTTTAATAAAATAACTTGCAGATAGTAAAATAAGTGCGAATACTTTAAGATCATAACCATTAGTAAAAATAAATCAATTTATTAGGTATTTTTTAAAGAAAATAATAAATAGATAATCTTTGGAATTTCTAACTATTGAATAGAGCATTTCGCAGATTAAGTTGCTTTATGTCCCAAATCCAATGGGAGGGAGAGAATATTTAAGGTAAATATGTAAGATAATTTAATATATCCCAATATTAACAATAGTATGTAACTATTATGTAAGCTAAAGGCTTAGTTAGATGACCTTAACAGTCTCTACAGATTAATATTGAGTTTTACTGCAAAAAGATCAAGATATTGAAAGATGTTCTTCATCCTTATAAATTTGTAATTAATAAAAAAGTGCCCTAGTTTAAAGCAAGTCATCTTTAAGCCTTTAGCAGTTACTGTAATATATCTGATATCTAATTAGCTAGATTAACTGCCTTCAACCTAGCCTCTGTTTATATGTAATTACTGTAGACAGGTATTTTGAGATGATTTTATGGTAGTAAATTTGTTTAAAAATGACCCTATTTGTAGTGCAAGAAAATTATAATTCTGACATCAGATTACAAAATTTGCATGGAATTGGGGAAAAGTGCTTCTAAAGCATAGTTAATATTTTAATAATAAAAATATTTTATAAAATGAGCATGTCGGTCAGTAGCTAGCATTACTCTTCCCCAATATTTATTTGGCATGAAAAAACCCTGTTACTGGAAAACTGGCTGCCATATCTGTACAAAATATTTGGACTTTATTAGCTTTGTGCTCATGGACCATGATGATATTGTACTGTATATTTGACCTTTTATACAGATATATTTGTTGGTGCTAATATGTGTATTTATATTTTACATTGTTGAGTATTGTTATATTTTTTAAGCTTAGTGGTTCTCATTTTCTTTACCCACCCTCTTAAATATATATATAATATATACATTTCTCAATTTTTACAATAATTATTTATAAGCTTTCAGACAAATATCACATATACACCTTTTGAATCAAATGCATTGAAAGATTATTGAAGTAGTGGGAAATCAAAATGCTGGAACAGTTGAGATGTACAGTGTAGAAATTAAAAAATTATATAAAACTTTTATTTCCATTGCCGCACATATAGAACATTTATATGAAACAACAAACATTTTTACTTTAAAATTGCAAACAAGTATAAGCATTCATAGGCACAAAAATATATAAACATTAAAGTGTAATTATTTGCAAACAAACGTCAACAGTCACACCTGTGAGCAAATGTAAGCACTGATACACATCTCAAGGCCAGTACAAACATTCATTGACAAATGTAATTCATACAATGTTTGGAAAAAATACAAACTTTCACACATAACACTAACAGTAAACCAATGGAATATATGTTATTAGATAAATGTAAAGATTTGCTCCAAGCCAAAAAACTATAAATGTTACCTGAAAAAAATGCAAATAAATTAATATTCATGTAAACATCCAAAGTGCACATAAATGAAAACACTCCCACTAAACTGCACAAAACTAAAATATAAACAGTTATTCACAAGATTGCATATAAATGAAAATGATGACACAAAACAAATATAAACAAACCTTCACACATAAAACAGCAAATAAATCATTAAATGTAAGCATTCAAATCAACATTCATATGAATCTGCATGAAGTTCAAAGCTAATCACTGTAAGGCATCAACATTTCTGTTTTATTGCTTCTTATTATCTTAAAATAAAGATAAATACTGACTTAGATCTATGATTATATGTTTTTATAAATTAATGTAATATTTGTTATGTTTGTTATAGAAAGCTAAAAAGTTTAAATCAATGATTTAGATACATTTCTTGCTAAATGTCGTGATAAAAGCATAATCTAAAAAATGCCATTAAAAAAAAAAATGTATAGGGAAACATTTGAATTTTTAAAAAAATTATACAGTGAAAATAGCGAGTGAATCAAAATATGCAATGAAGGGATACATTATATTGAAGATATTTTATTTCTATTACATTCAAGGCACATTTTAATCCCCCCTCCTTCTCCCCCCCCTCCACAAATAAGTGCAGAGTAAAGAAAGAATTATGATTATTGATTTTTATTGACAGTGTTTAATTATACATGTATAAAACTGCTTATATTATGATCTATATTTACACAATTATAAAGAGGTATGCAATCCAAATATAATAATTTGCTGTTCATAAACAACATTTTATTATTTTATACATCTTGGAAATTCATTTGTAATATTTAATTAATATCTTAAAGATGTTGTTTCTTTCATTTTAAATTAAAAAATATACACGTTGCAACCTGTACTGTTGTAATGCTACTTCATTAATTCCTATCAACTTAAACATCAGAGGTATGAAATTTTAACAGGTTTAATCTGATTGCTGCTAAGCAGATACAGTAACTGTACTTAATACATTCAAATATCTTTATATCCTATCACCTCCCTCCCAACTCGACCCATCAAAAATTAAAATAAAATGTTAATAGTCTTTGTTGTAATTAAGAAAAACATACATCATTTTCAATAAACCAATTAGTGTAAACAGATATAATAGCAATAAAAATAAATCACACAAAATGATGACTGAGATCAATTTTATGTGAATCATCTATGAAAAGGCATTTCAGTAAAAAATCTATGGTAAATATAAACAAGTTATCACAGAAAATTACATGTGCTCTGATTACGCTATCACATTTGATTAATAAATGTAAATTATTTATTTCTAAAATGTGGTGCTTTGATCATTGTGTTTTAATTACAACCAATTTATTCCTGAACAAAGCTTTAAACTTTCTGGGGAACAAACAACAAGAACAAACACATAATTTATTTTGAGTTTTTCCCATGAAAAGAATGCTTGGAAATAGTAATTATATAATTGCATGTTTAAATTTGAAGGCTAGTTCATGTAAGTTCAAGGAATTGAATTATTACATTTCTTCAGTACTTGTTCATAATTTTTAGTTTTTTTGAGTAAATTTTGTTCAGTTCATGAATATATATTGTTGATAAAAAGTTAACTTAAATTTACAGCTCATTTTCTGAGGACATAACCTTTCATGAACTTAAATTTACAGACTCATTTTCTGAGGACATAACCTTTCATGATTACCTTATTAAATATGGATGTTCAGCTGTTAACAATTAAAAATCTTTTCAAACTTAAATGCTAAGATCTCCCAAACATGAACATTTTACTCATTATTTTTCAGGAATTACATATGGGTGGCTAACAAGTTTAGGTTAATAAAACAACAAATTCGTTTCTTTCTGTTGTTAACATTTCTAAAAATAACAATCTAATCAATGTGTTAGGAAAGACTTGGGTTTGATATTATGCAAATAACCTCTAATATAAAAAATTTAAAACTGTAGAAATATGGAATGGTGTAGAGAATAGAGAGGAAGAATGAAGCAAATTTATACCCAATCATGTTGTTTCAGTCATGTCCCTTGTACTGTATATATCAATTATCATTTTCATCTTAGCAATAGCAGGTGTACACAAAATCTGAAAGAATACAATTCTTACACAACCCGGTTATAGTATGAAAAAGACTTGTACATTGTATTTTATACAGGAACATAGCAATAAAATAAATAAACATGTACAATTAAAAACATGATAGTAAAATATTAATAAAATTAATTAAATATTTTTTTTAAGTATTGTTTTATAAAATAAATATGTATTTTATTTATTATTATCGAAGCAGTAATAAATAATTATTAATTTTATGCCTCTCATGCTGAATGTAAATGAATCACTGTTGTGTTAAATACACAGACTTCACTTTGTAAATTAATGCATATATATTTATAGCCTACCCATACTAGGAGGTCAAAAACTCAAAGATAATGGACATAACATGGCACTGTACAAGGGTTTAGATATGGCTGTTAAAATATATTCTGCATTATTCTGAAGGATATATTTAAGAGCTAAACGTGCAGCCCTTACTTATGGGCACACAATAGCAATCAATAGATTTGATTGATTACTGGATGGGACGTTTCCAGATTACTCTGATTTTGTTTCAATCAATAGAAAAATCTTTATAGTATATCCCAGGTTAATATATAATCATATGCTTATTACATGTAATTAATATTATAATAATGATAATGTATACATTTTGGTATTCGTCCAATGTTGCCAATTGTGTATCCTATTCCTCTCCAAATGTAAAACAGTCTCATTACTTGACAATGGTTTCCAGATTTTTAACTTCAAATCCTACACTATTGGTTCCAAAACTTTCTCAGTTTATGGCATCCTTAGTATATTAGTATTTTTTCAACGTCAGAAAACACCAACCAATTACATTTATTTTTGGGTAAGGTAAAAATAATCCCAAGGTGCTCCTATGAATTAGGTGCAGCATACACTTTGGGAAACTACACTAAATGCACATTATTTCTAATTTCTAATGTGCATTTTTCAATGTATATTTTACATCACACTTTAGTCAAATGCTGCAAAAGTTTTATTAACATAATTACCACATGATCTCCACAAAGACTGCCAATTCTCCAGCAAGATCTCCAGTGATAGGTGATTATATTTTACTTTTGGAACGTTTAATAAATTCCCATTACTGGCACCTCACAATTAGTTGTCAATAATGGTCTACTGACTTTGGATCTGAATTTGCAGCATAAAGTTACATAGATTTCCTTGACTGGCACCTCACAAAGGTTGCCATATGTGGCCCACGGTTCTTGAAATCTGACTGCCCAGCTAAAAGTTACATACATTTCTATTGCTTGCACTTCAAAATTATTATTACAATCTAGACTAGAAAGAGAATTACATAAATTTCCATCATTTGCATCTCATAATGGCTGCAACTTGTAGCCTAAACTCTAGGACTTTACTCCACACCCACAAATTAAATACACTCACAGTACCTGCACATCACAATGGATATCAGTTATAACTTATAAGACAGATATTTGACTGCACATGCAAAGCACATAAATTCCAATTGCTAGCATCTCACACAGGTTGCCAATTATAGTTTAGCTTCTTGGAAACCTGAGTGCACATTTCATGAAGCGCTTGTTCACGCTCGCCCTCAGATTCCATTCCATGAAAACGAATCATTTCTACTTGAACCAAGCCACCAGTGGCACTATGCCCAATCACAATATCATCATCAAAATAATCATCAGCCATAGCTTCTGTTATGATGCATTTTTTCACAAACTCAAACTGCTGCCAGTTCTTGTGTGTGTTTGCAAGTTTAATGACTGTTGGACTATGAATCTGTCCATGGAAAATAAGAGTGTCCAAATTCGAGCATTCTATTACCATCTGCAAAAGTGAAGATTCACAATCGGTCGGGTCATGGTAGCAAATGAAGGAGTGAAGAGACGAATGAAATTTATCTTTTAGAGATCTTAACAACTGTGGAGAACATTTGGAAAATTTGAGAATGTTGACAGCAACCAATGGGATTTCTGGTTTTAAAATGGAAGCCAGTTCTACGTCAGGTACTCGTGACATGATGGTACACTCAACTTTAAGTTGTGGACTGGTGGTTTTAAGAGCCACCCATAATGATGACGACAGCTCTGGGATGGCATAGTCTGAATTGTGTGCTGAATACATTATTAAAATCTGAAGAAACTGCAGTTTTGTTCGCGATTCAGAGGCAAGGCCTGTGAGTAACTTTTCACTCAACATAGGTGACCGTAAGGCCAAGTGTTGAAGGTGTTTGTAATGCAAAACAAGAGATGCTGTATAATTTGGAGATGGGAGTATGGGTGCAAGCTCTGACCACTGCTTGTCCCGCATCCAGAACAAGCTAAGCGACTCCATCATTTCAAGTTTAGTATTTTTGCGCATCACTTCAAACACATTAACCTCTTTATCCTCCAGTAAGTCAGGATACATTGGCCATGAAACTATTTCTAACCTTTTCAGGCGGAAAGCACTCTGCACTAGTTGAACAATTTCTATGAGATCTTCTCGAAATGGTTTTATACCTTGGCGGTGAAAGTCTGAAGTCATTATGCCAACCTCCAACACCAAATGTTCAAGACGACAGACCTTTGCCAAGTCTGATAAAATCTCTCTTGTATCTGGTTCAATTTTCACAAGATGGCCGGTTAGACAAATAGTGAGCCTTTGGAATAAATCTCCAAACTTTTCAACTATTTTTTTAAACTGTACAGGCATGAAGGTCTGAGATGCTCTATAATTGTGCTGTCCTCCATAGAGAAAGAGTCGTGCAGATTTCCACAAAGAGGGATGACTGAAGAGAGCATAGAGGGTAGTACAAGTTACTGAGACATGATATTTGTCTACAAGAGGGAGATAGTCCAGTACTTTTACCCAAACTGTTTCTGGCAGGAAGCTAAAATCTGTGTCAACATCTGTTGCATTTTTGTCTTGTGAATTATCTTGCAGGGGTCTCAGTCTGGTTTCACCAGTGTTATCTGGATTTGTGGTACAATCTGGAATTCCTTCCATACCTTGTTGTAATGGTGCCCCGTCTGATGATTATATATTAATATTATAATATATATACAGATTAATATTTCAGCTGAAGCTTTGCTCACTAATGTTAGAGATATTTCTCTTAGTCTGGACTTAATTTCTTCCTTCACAAGGACAAATAAAAAAGGCACAACTTGTAAGTTGAAGAGGTAAAGCTTAGACAACATAAAACTAAAAGTAATAAAAAGAAAATTCCTGATCAAATGTTCATTCTGCAAAAGAAAAAAAACCCACATTATTGTACTTAATTTATAATACATAAAACCAATAAATTGGTAATTGTGTGTCTAATTTCTTCTAGAGCACAATTACTTAAATTTAATAAGGTGAGTGAAATAACAAATAAAATTATAAATTTACAAAAGACTAATGAATGAATTCTGTTATTTGTTGTTAATTTGCAAAATATGCTGTGAGAAACACTTCAGAATACTGATAAAGCATTTAAATATGGAACACAAATTTAAATACATTAGTGATTGCAAACAATAACTGAATAAGCATTCAATAAGTGGTGAATCTTTATTTCTTATTAACTAACATTGGTGTCAATAGATTGACAATGCCAAAGATTTCAATTTCAACATGCTTTTCCCAAGTGTAGAACCTAATATCAACAACAAAGTGGAGATATTCATATCATAGATGGGTGTCAACTAGTATATCTAAACTTACAAAATAATATTAATATATAGAGATGTCTGTACACTGGAGTCAAATATTGCATTACAAATAATTTGAAAGTCTCACAGTTATATTAAACTATTTAAAGTATCTATCTATACATTGACATTTGAACTATGGATCTATAATGTATTGTAAACGCATTAAGCTAAACACTGCATTACAAAATAATTTAAAACAAAACTTACACGACACAAAACTAAGCTAAACCTAAATGTTATCTTGTGAGTTTGTTGCAGTCAGTACTTAAACCCTACCCCCACCCCAACGTGAGTCAATGGTTTACACTAAAAGTAAAAAATGTGCAATATACAAAACTAAGTAATAATTTACTTCATGTAGAAGTTTTATCAAGTATTCCAAAATTTTATAAATAATGCTGATAAAAATGATATTGATACAGAAACTTCAGTCTTACTTCTTTAGTCTTAGTTAAAAATGATGCGTGTCAATTATAATATACGTATATTTCATGAACTAGGTTATATTAGCAGAGGCATAATGACTAGTGAAAATGAAGGTATATTCTGAAAATAGAATAACATACTAAAATTTGCTTAGCAAGGGTGTGGTTCCCAGAAAGTGGTCTGCACAGGTTCGAACAATGTGCAAATTTATAAATACATTCCTTGAGGAGTGTCACAATCCTGACGCCATCTCGGCGGCAAGCAATATCCGCTTTCCTAGTTTTTTTTTTCCCGCGTAATGTCTTTTACCAAGTCTAGAATGGTGAGATAATTCTCTGTGCCAAAGATAAATATGGTATTGTTTTGACATATGTCACTGAAATAATTTAACTGAAGACTTATTTTTAATATATTTACAAGTCGCTTAATCCGGCGGCAACACTGAGCTCTATATATGGATACAACACAAGTGCAAATTCGCTGACGCCCAAAGTCAGCCATATTGAATAGACCGAAGCAATGTAGCGTCTATTGTAACTGCGCGCTTATCATCGACCATTTTCGATATATTTATACCCAATTTTATGAATCTATAATTCAATAAATAGAATGAAATTTACAACACAAAACAAACAAACAAGAAGGGAAAAGATCCTCGGGTCTATCACTTCAGATAATAATTAATTATCAATGAAATGTAAACGTGTAAAGCGTCAGCCTTTGGTTGTAAAACGTTTTACTCGGTCTGCTTAAGAAATTTATATTTATGAAAGATGTGGAAAAAATGTTTAAATTATATGTAAATTGTAATTATATATAACCCAGTAGGCGTCAACCTTTATCCATTAGATCTTGTAACACTTACATCTGTGCTGCTGTCCTTGTTTGGTTGATTGCATCAGAAGTTGGATATCATTTCGAGATTTTCTTCTTTAATTACTCAGCACAATCACGTTATTGTTTTCTTAAAAATGTCTTTCTTTTTTTTACACAAACAATATTTTATGTTTGATTTTATTTCATTTTTTATGCGTTGTATATATTCGCTAAAATGCCGGTATTCTTTTTTCTTTTCTTTCCTTTTTTGGGACAAATTGCTGACGGGTCTCCTAAGAAATCTAACCATAACCATAAACTAGCAAAATATCAGTTTATAGACACTACAACAGGAGGAAATACTGGTGTAAATGAAACTGCTTTATTCTAAACAGGGATGAATTTTGGTAACACTAATATAGAATTAGCTCTCACATGAAAAACGATCGTTTCCTAAATAATACGAATTAAAACTTCTTCGGTAGAGCTAAACTCTATAGCTTTCAATGCACAGTTTAACAATAACTACGATGTAAAGAAATGGGCTCGATCGATTCGGTTTTTGAAATTCAGACAAGTATTGCTATTAATATGTACATATAATTTAAACATTTTTTCATAAATATAGAATTCTTAAGTAGACCGAGTAAAATTTTCTAAAACATAAGGCCATCGCTTACACGATTACATTTCATTGATAATTATTATCTGAAGTGATAGGCCTGAAGTTATTTCCCTTCTTGTTTGTTTGTATTGTGTTGTTAATTTAATTATATTTATTGAATTATTATCTGAAGTGATAGGCCAGAGGTTATTTCCCTTCTTGTTTGTTTGTATTGTGTTATAAATTTAATTATATTTATTGAATTATTAATTATCTGAAGTGATATGCCTGAGGATCTTTTCCCCTTCTTCTTTGTTTGTATAGTGTTGTTAATTTAATTCTATTTATTGAATTATAGATTAATAAAAGTGGGTATAAATATATTGAAAACGTCGATGTCAAACGCGCAGTTATCATAGACGAATGCTTCGATCTTTTCAATAAGGCAGACGTTTGGCGACAGCGAATTTGCCCTCGTGTCCTCTCCATATATAGAGCTCAGTGCGACAGGGTCTGGGTGTTACCAGCCAGGTTTGGACACTGTCACCATTTCCAAATGACACACAAGATGGTCGTCTAAGAACTTGCCGTAGACACTTTCCTCCGCCCCTGCCCGGAGTTGTCTGTTAATTTGAAATATGAAGAGTTGCAGACATTACATACTGACTGGATGATGTAAAAATAATTCCGACTTACTACAGACACTTCCGCTAGAAGTTCTGCTACCGCATATAGAAATTACTAGAGCGCCATTTGTGCTTGTCAGTGATTGGATGGTTAGTAAATAAATGTAGGCAAATATAAATAGGTGATCAATATTTCTCCTCGCAAACAAGGGTTGATTTTTATTTAGTGTCTTACATCTCACTTCAGAGCGTGGATACATGTATTGGCCTACATCTTCTGTGAAATCGATTTTGAGAAGCAAGACTGTTATTTTAGAAATTGTAATTTAATTTATCTTGTCACCCTCCTCGATACTCAATTCAAACTTGTGCTTTTGTGTTTATTTTATCACTTTCTTTCTTTCTTTCTTTCTTCTTTCTTTCTTTCTTTCTTTCTTTCTTTCTTTCTTTCTTTCTTTCTTTCTTTCTTAGCAACTGTATCACCATTCAGGAAACGGTGACAACAAATGACAAATTTGCGAGTCTGTGGTACGTGTCTTTCTCAGTTTAAAAAAACCCAAAAACTGTTACTAGCCGTTATATTGTAGTTGGCAACAAGTTCAATTCCATTCGATATTGTGCTTGACACGAGTCTCCCGGAACAAGCGGTAGCGCGTTTGCTAACTGACCGAAATTAGATCCTCGTCCCGCTCTAAAGTGAACAAAAACAAACTCCAGGTAATTGTTAGGCCGCTCCCTGGCTCAAGGTCAGGTGGTTTGAAAGTTCAGTAACCAGTCCATCGGAGGGGACGATAAATTGGACCTCGTGTGACAGTAGTCTATACGTGCTCAAGAACCCTTGGTATTTTAAACTTTACAAAGATTAGAATTTTGACCACTATCCTGGCATAGCTGCCTCAAAGAAAATCTTCCAAACACCTCAAATCTTCCAAATGGCTCAAAACTTAATTCTCCTGACTTGTGGCGCGGGTTGCATCCCCCACCCACTCCCCTCTTCCTAGTCACTGTAAATCTCCTTTTTGGTGCTTGCAAACAGCGGAAGTAACCCCAACCACATAGAACGTTAAAATGAAAGTCGCTCACGCTGTGGATACATACCCATCAATAAAATGCACACATAAATAATGTTGGAAAAAGCCCCAGGGTGAAGATAACTCAATGGATAGAATGAAATCAAAGAGAGCGATTTTATAATAAGAGCAGTTATGTTATATTTCAATATTACCTCTTAAGTCAAATCGGTATGATTATATTTTCGTCCATTGCAGAGCAGATAACAGGCTTCAGTGGAGGCGAATGTCACTATAAATGCCAAGCAATATTCTTGCAGTAAGTAGGAATAGCAGAGTAGTAGGCCTAGTAATAGCAGTTTTCAAAAGTTATAATTATTATTACACAGTTCTTCCAAGAGAATATCATAAAATAACAAGCTTTAAAAATCGCCCTTTAAGTAGATCTGATATACATCAAAATAATTTAATAAATCATTCTTGCAGTGAATATGTATATTTATGAAATGGCTTTTTTGAGAGATCTATTCCTATCTATCCAATTTGCTGTCAGTGTTTTGAAAATAACTTCCTGTCGTGTCAACGAACAGTGACGGCTTCAGAAGAAACACTGAAATGTGTTTCTGTGCGAATATACAGACATCCGAAATGGCCGAACAAATTCCACTCCGGGCGTCGATACTGAACGTCTTGCTAGTTTACAAACGTAAACAAGCGTTTATAAATGTGCCCTTGAAGCCACTAATTGATTAATTAACTTTTGCAGCCACTAATTGATTAATTAACTTTTGTAGCCACTAATTGATTAATTAACTCTTGCAGCCACTAATTGATTAGTTAGCTCTTGCTGCCACTAAATGATTAATTAACCCTTGCGGGCCACTAATTGATTAATTGACTCTTAAGTCTATGTGCCGAAAGAAAGCACTCTTTAAAATAACGATTCTTTTGGCAGACAAGTTGCAGCATAGTCACTTGTAAGTGCACTTGTAGTTTTCATCGTCACAAACAATTATCACAGTAGTATATAGTTGTTACAAGTCACTATAGCTGTGGAATATACTCATTACTAATATATGTCTTGTATAATTATAAATCTAATTAAATGAAGCCGACAATGTGTCTCTATCTCCATATATCCTTACGACAGCAGGGGAAGAACTATGAAGTTGATATTTTTCACGGAGGCGAGGTTTACAACCCCCCACCCCCACCCCCTCACTCCCGGGTCAAACATATGAGGTCAGGATCCGTTTCCAACCCTAGGGATGACCCTTCCACCCACATGAAGACCAGAAGACCTCTATAAAAAGTGGAATTCCGCCTCTCCAAGTTAGGAT
The DNA here is from genome assembly GCA_028829895.1 of Sinotaia quadrata. Taxonomy (NCBI): domain Eukaryota; kingdom Metazoa; phylum Mollusca; class Gastropoda; order Architaenioglossa; family Viviparidae; genus Sinotaia; species Sinotaia quadrata. Next base: position 27,106,233 of record CM054183.1, on the reverse strand, counting down.
TTTCTGTTACAATCTTATGAAATGGTTCCTTGAATAGAATGAGATTTCCATTTTCTGTTATAATGCAATGTATTTGCAGTTTGTAATCGTCATTATTGCAGTATAAGAGTTAGTGTTGTGAGCGTGATTGTAATTGTTATTGTTGCTGCTACTGGTGTGTGTGTGTGTGTGTGTGTGTGTGTGTGTGTGTGTGTGTGTGTGTTGTGTGCGTGCGTGCGTGAGTGCGTGCGTGTATATATATATATGGGCACACGCTCATGCTTCTCTCTCTCTCTATATATAGGCCTATATATTGTGTGTGTGAACTCTTGCATGCTACGGATCTTCAGTACACTGTATTCTACTAATCTATTTTTAACTTCACATTTCTGCAGAAAGTCATTCGTTTTGATTGGAGTTCAATGTCAATAAGAAAAATGCTGCCATTGTATAGTCGAGATATATCCGTTGGACCGAGTTATATTCTCTTGACTCGAGTTCAATGTCAATAAGAAAAATGCTGCCATTGTATAGTCGAGATATATTCTCTTGACTCGAGTTTAATGTCAAAAAGAAAAATAGTTGCTATTGTATAGTCGAGATATATCCGTTGACAGAATGGCGATGAAAATCACGGTAAGGCATGCACTATCGCTAAGCCTATTCCCATGAGCTAGAAATGACCTGAGTCACTGAGCCATCAACCTTAGTTTTCAGCTTGAGGTGCGCTTGGACTTAATGACTAGTACTGAGTTACCTCTTCACTTCCATTGCACTAATCGCCTACTTGTCTTTTAGAAAACAAAAAATACTGGGAAGGGGTTGGAAATTCATTGAGCACTATAAAATGCAAAAGTCTGATTTAAAAATAATGTCTCCTACTGTATACCGGGTTAAATAATTGAGAAAATTCTCACAACGAAAACTTGTCAACCGGATTTCGGGTGGTGGTGCATTGTTAAGAGTTGAGTTATTTCCCCTGGGATGTCAATAGCTTTTGGATAAACTGTGTGCACGAGAGTCTTGCAATTGGCAGCGGCCTGCTGCTGCCTCTCGGTCAATTAAATGAAAACAAATTCTCTCCCTTGAGACTATGTAGATAAATACAAGCACTGTACTTTAAACAGTAAAGTACATTTGTGGTGCTGGCAGAGGTTTTATCGCGTCCCCCATTGTGGCAGCGAGTCAGTGCAGAGTCAAACCCCCCGGAAAGTTTGATGCTTGTTTACGTCATGATCCATTTCTCGGATATTTCATCTACGTCACCGAGTCACTGCAGCTTGTCATAAGCGTCCCTTAGTGTTACATAGGTAGTGCATTCACGGACTAGTTTCACTCAGTGTTATGCATGTAGTGTACTCACTTCTTCCTCTAGTATAAGCAGTGCACTCATTTCCCTCAGTGTTTGATTCCAGCCAGTTGATGAATTTTCCAATATTTTCATCAATTACTTTGAAACCTAAACGCGAATAGACTAACTGTAGCAAATATTTTTTTCCTGTAACGATGGAGGGATCAGTAGGCGGGGAAGTGGTTTCGATGATGGACCGTTGTTCGTTCAATAGTTATCTATTGCTGATTTAGGGGAATGCTAAGAAACGCCATTTTATTTTGAAAACAATTTTATTCCAATTGTGTTTATCTTAGAATTAAAAAAAAAAATCCGACTTCGTTTTTGACCGTCGACGAACGGCTAGCTTGAATTTCTGCAAAACATACTCCGGGTGGCATAAATAAACTAGCTTCAAGAACTTATAACTAACAAGTGCCCAGCATTTCATCTGAACAGAACTTTGAGTCTTTGTTCATTTCATTTTTTTGGTGCGGACAACTCAGAAATAGAGTTCAGAATTTACTTTTGACATCGATGCTTTCTGCATAGCGCGATTAAAACTAGTCCTTTTCACTACACCAAAGACTAGTTCCCAACGTATCCTCCAAACTGGGATTTGGGGATTGTATCGTTTTTTGTTTTTAAATTAAAACAAAATTATTATATGGACAGTAATTCCTTTCCCATAGAATTATGCGATGACGTCGAATATGTTTCTAATTAAGCTACGATTACGTCATCACAAATATTTCCTTATTGTAATTACGTCATCACAAATATTTCCAGCCGCCCTGTGATTATGTGGGAACATGACAATTTTAATTCCTATGATTAGATGTTCGCCCATATCATTTTGGAAATGGAAACTTGTGTGTACACATGCTATTTTAAATTGTTGGTTTTAGACACTGGCTCGTATACATTAACATTAGAATCACACGGGCACATAACATTAAAAAAAAATTCTTGGGATTAGATACTGAGGTCTGTTTTTTGTTTTACTGGAATTATGCCCGTCAAGACGATTAAAAAAAAAAGATTTTGTTTAGCTACAGGATGTGAATCATTGAAATTAAGTTGCATTTATTTCGTTCATATTTAAATTGTCTAAATAAATTGTAATTAAAGCTTCATAAATTGTAAATATAACTCTTTAGCACGCTTTAGTATTGGATTCCATAAATTTTCAAAAGAATCACTGGCATTGCGCTCAAAAATGTGTACACAGCTTCACGATGGGGAAAAAAAATTAACCCCTTTTATTTTGAATGTGATCGGGCTAATAATTTATCTTTATTCTACTTTACTTCGCTTAGAAACAGTTAACCTTATCTACATGTACTGGTGCGTGATCTCGAAATTTAATGACTGTAGGGGTCCAAGAGGGCTTCCGGTCAGCTAAAATAAAGTCTATCAGAAAAAAATTGTCTGGATAGCTCCAGTAGAAGACTGGTAACAATGTAAATTCGGGTCTACAAGACTAGCCAGCGATGAACTCCGTCTGGCAGATGCAAGCTAAATATAGCATAGCTAATTGGTACTTGCATGGCTTCGATCAGTTAGACAGACAAGGAATTTACAATTCTGTACGTGGCACCTTCATGGAACTGCAACACCACACGGTGTCAGTTCTTTGTTTTCTTAGTTTATGCTACAAGATTTCTAGTCCCAGGTGGAAGGCTTAGTTGTCATCCGTTGGATGGGACGATAAATCGCATCTCGTGTGCTACAGGCCGCACGTCTTCTAAATCCTTTAGCACTTTAAAAAAAAAATAGGACTCGGTTGGCATTACAAAGTTTTATAGTAAAGTTCTGAGTCTTTCATTAAAAAATGGACAAATTTTACAACATAATTTTATGTTTTTCAAAGAAATTAAAGTTTTACAGCATTAGGGTTATGAAAACGTTTTATACCATAGTTTCATGACTTTTATCGATTAGTAAACAAATCACATACAAAATCCGTTTTGCAGATTAGTTCTGTGTTTTACACAGGATGGAAAAGGTTTTACAGCATAGTTCTCAGTCTTTATAATAATAAAAAGTGTTACAGCTTATTTCTTTGTTTTTATAGAAAACAAAAATGTTAAAGCTAAATTATGTCACTACAGAAAACCAAAAAGAAATTAGAAATTATTTTTTCCTTTATAGTAAACTAATTGTTTTTATAGCTTATGTCAATCTTTTAGACAACATAAAACTTTATAGCTTAGTTTCATGTCTGTCATAAAGAAGATAAAGTTTTGCAGTACAGTTCTGTCTTTCATAGATACATTTATTTAAAAAAATTATTGATGAATTTTACATCTCACACGAAGCAAAAAGTCTCGAATGTACGCTTGGTCATAGTTTCAAGAGAGGGTGTGTGCCGGATGTAGAATAGATTACCCGATCTGCAGCTGTTACAGACATCCACTCGCACGTGCGTTCCAGTGAGAGTGAATTCTCAGATAACAAAACATTTCTGAAAATCACCAAAGTCTACAGAATCATTTATCAAGGCGACCTTTGCCCTGGTTTGCGGCTGGCTCAATCCTCAAGGTCTTCTGACTAAGATGGAGTCATAATTCTTTTCTGCCCGCACTGGTTCCCCAAACTGCATGAGTATTTTCTGAATCGCTTACATTAAATTAGAATGTTATCCGGCTTCTGTACTTTTGAAAATGTGTTAAAAATTATACTGAGCGAGCAATGTTAAGATAATGTGCTGGTAAAGATGAAAGCGATGTATTGTTTGATACATGTTATGACGGCCGCTTGAAATTAACTGAATGTACGACTGTGGAGCATGCTGACATGGAAATAAATAAATAAACTACAAGGAAATAGTTTAAATACTAAAATAACACCTCACACACACACACACACACACACACACACACACACACACACACACACACACACACACACACACACATATATAAAGAAAAGATAGTTTTAATGTTGTCATTAATGGCAGTTGGATAAAATAGCATCATAGCATGCACAATTTGGACTGAGGCGATGTAGGAAAAATAACGTACAGCTTTTCTTGATCTAACTTCCGTTCTTGTCACTGTTTCGGACATTCTAAGAACAGTTTAACACTTTCGGTGCTTGTAACGTTGGGACGACCGGCTAGATCCAGTTACAGTAGAGCACATTCACGTTTTTAGAACAGTGAAGCTGGCGCCAACAATTTCCAAAACTTATTTTGTAATAGACGTGAAGTAATATACATAGCATCATAACATATGAATCTATAACAGTAATGAGATCATTTTAACGTATTTGGTTTTCAATAAATTATTAGACAATTGTTACTGTGTTAATGTGTTCTTTGTTAAAATCTACCTGAAAGATAAATTAAGTAGTTTTCATATAATAAATGATCTTTTAAATGTATAATATTATTGAAGTAGTGATCGAAATGTATTTAATTACTCTAACAAAATTATCAGTTACGATTAATTAAAAATATTCTTAATTTTTTACTTGTATCTGGAATTTTTAAAGTATAACATAGATAACAAGTTACGGTTAACTATAAATACTTTTATTTTGTGTGTACCTGGAATTTTTGAAGCAAACATACAATTTTTAAAAAGAGTTAAACACAAGATGTATTTAAAAGGAGGACGGTGGAGGGTGTGCGCCATATCAGTGCTACCTGATCTGCCCATTTCCTCCCGCCCTCCCAAATGTAGGGTAGTGGTCACACTGGGGCACTCCACATCAGAGAACGTCTGATGACGAAATGATTAACACAAGCTCCAGTGTTGGTGTAAAACTGCTATCGTAACACAACACACACACACACACACACACACACACACACACACACACACACACACACACACACACACACACACACACACACACACACACACACACACACACACACACACACACACACACACCAACCCCACGTAGCTTTCAGCAAATAAATGAATAATGTAAAAGAACAGAATAACGTAAGTAGCGTGAAATTTAAGATGCCATTTCGAATATTAAGTTTAAGTTTGTTTTCTCTAAAACAAAATTTGCATGTTATTGCAATGTGAACAGAGAAACTACAGACATGGGGGAAATTAATACAAATTCAGACACTAGTGTAACAATTACATTTACTCCCGCCTTACCTTAATATCCCAATACGCCATATAGACAATCTATCCAATGAAGCATTATATATTGCAAAGTAATTTGAAAATAAAAACAACCCCCAAAAATCCAATTGTGCAAAGTGCGAAAATATGTTCCCATCTTTACTCCCCACCGCTTGCTTCCGGGAACTTTAAGCACGTGTTATATCATCCTGTCAACCTGTTGGGGGGGGGGGTAAATAGCATATCATCTCTTTTCTGGCGATACAAACACATCCGGCACAAAAAATTATAAATATAAGCAAATATAAATATAGATAACAACACATTTCCTGGTGCCAGGAGTTTGGCATCACTACAGCACCATTCTGCCGCTCCTACGTATGTGTGGTGCACGCCAGTCAGTTGTCGTTCTTGGAAGTGAAGCAAGAAGCTGCTCAATCGATAACCGGCATTGCAGTCAGTTCTAGTTCTCATCCCCGAACGCAGGGACGCGCTGATGTTTGTGTCAGTAGCCGAAAGTTCCACCTCCACCACTACCACCACCACAATCCCAACAAAAATTTCCTCCGCACTGCTTTCATCAGCGCCGCAACCGTCGCCTGAACTGTGTACTGCAACTAAGGAGCAATTTGTAATCGATATACCGGTCACATGGAGGTAAAAATACTCGTTTTTTAGTGTCACGGAACTGACGAATAGTTGAGTGTAACTTTGGAGTAATTTGTAATCAATGTATCTGTCAAACGGAAGTAAAAATATACTAATTTTTAGTGACAATGAATACACTTTAGTTCGAGAGTTTTCTTGGGAATATTTTAAAACACGTATCTGTGTTCTAGAAATAGAGTAATTTTAAAATTATAAAAAATATATAGGATAATCTTTAGTCTTCCAAAAAGTTTCCGGTTTTTTAGGAGAACAAAGGAATTCGTGCCTAAAGAAAGGTTCTATTATGGATTACGCGCTTTGAGAACGGACTACAAGAATCCAAACAAACATGTCCGAGTATATGCTGAGAAACACTGTTCTGTCATTGTGAAAGTTTAAAAGAGAAAAAAAAAACAAACAGAGCAAATCCTGATGACAACAGAAAGACTCCAAAGGGACGTAAATCAGCGTGTGGGAGAGTGGCCTTACCTGTGAGTGCTGGACGTAAGTATCTTAAGCACACTTCATTGGCAAAACATATTCTATGCTATTTGTTTGGTAAATCTGATAGGGTCTGTTGCCTGTGTCTCTTTAGGAAGTGCACAATTCTGTTAATATTTTTTTTAATTTAAATTTTGTTGTTGTTGATGATAAACGTTGTAAGAGATTGAAGCTGTATTTATATTTTACTTTTTAAAATTTTATTAATCTATTCATTGAACTCTTCCTGTTGTTGATGTTGTTTTTGATGATGATGATGATAATGATGACGATGGTAATGTGTGGAGAGTGGTGCAAGTTCGAATCAAAGGTCATTAAGGTTTTGTATTTTCTGTACATATACTAATTTGTCCGGCACTCGCAGATATAATAATATCTTATGAAAAAAATAACACATTTTGCATAGGATTATCCTCCCTTTTCCGCGACAACAACTTATTTTACAATTCAGTAGAAATGACTGCTGCTAAACACGACGTGACACAGTACAACAACCCACCCTTCACCCCCATCCCACTACCTGCGACACACATCAGCCCCACCACAAAACACTATTATGTAACACCTAAATATAACACATCACTACACATCATATCGCAGTACAACACACCCCAACGATGTCCAACACCACATCGGGAGTACATTACACCACACCAGAAAATACAGAGAACAACAAAATACACCACACTATTACTACTCTACACCTCACAAACTATAGCAACATAAAACTGCACACTAAGACACTCAACACTAATCACTGAGACTCACAACGCTACACACTCCAGTAACTGTAACATACTTGTGAATTACTGAAAACACTGCTGTAATTGCGTAGGAAGAAGTAAGCCTAGGATTGCGTTATCTCGATAGGTTATGGTAGTAGTGAATATTGCATAATCATTGTACCTGCGCATTTCCCCAGTGTTCTTGTTTATTTTTTTATTCTATACAATACAACCGCCTTTACCCCCCCCCCATCTTTCTATCTGTGCATATTTTAAAATATTAAGCGCAAATTACATCTCCACTATTACCGACTGATGAATAATTAAACTGTCATTTTCAACGTATTCCTGCTCAATGCTGCTGTTTGAGACCTGTCACATCAATCACTGAGCAAACACACGCACACACTGACACAGCACACACACACGCGTGCGCTCTCATACACAGACATATGCATGCACAATCAATTTAAATAAATCTAAATTAATCAGTGATCTAAATTAAGTAACAGCAAAGCAAACAACGAAAGAAAAGGTGAGCAACTGATGCAATTTTTTGTAAACCCCCTCCCCTCAGCCTGCGACTCTTGAGAGTAGACATTAAGCAGACCCTGAGCGACCAGTCAATCAAAATAAATGAAAGACCATTCCTGGCTATTCTTGGATGTTCAAAATACACCATTCTAAGAGATATGCTGGAAATAAATTTATGTCTGTGAAGGAGGGTAGAACTGCTCGAAAGCAGACAACTCTGATAGACAACCTAATAAAGCAAATTGCTAGGGGGGCGCAAAGGAAACGTCTCTCTACCCCCCCCCCCAACACACATACTCCAATACACACGCATATCGTCACCTACAAACATCTACATATTCGTACAGAACTATAAATTCATAAAATACACAGATGTGCTTAACTAGTAATTCTGAAACAAGCTTCAACTTCATTTGACAGAATTCAGTTCCGAACAACAAACACGAAACAAGTATCATCTTCAGCTGCACTTATTTAGTGATACACAATGTACATTAAAGGGAGAAAACAAATGAAACCAGGGAAGCCTAAAAACCACTGACTCATTCCTGCAATATCAGAGAGAGAGAGAGAGAGAGAGAGATTACCAGCTGAAATAAAGAGTGAATAAATGACAACAGACCTAATTATTCAGCCCATTATATCTTAGGTGCAGTCTTTCTTACATTCAAGTGTCAACTTACAGTTTCCTGCGACAGTATTCATTAGCCCGACACACACACACACAGCATAATAAATACAGCATAACAGTATATGAACGTGTTCACTAGAAACAATATGAAGTGCTTAGCATGCTACATGCACGCATCATAATTCACAATTTGTAGAAATAATAGTCTACTCACATAAGTACAACTCTACGTAAAACACAAGAATAATATATCAATACCAAAAATAACAGTCTACTCACATAATACAACTCTACGTAAAACACAAGAATAATATATCAATAACAAAAATGCATGAACTTTTCCTGCCCATTCTCTCTGTCAGTTTACTCACCATTAGGCTAACGTCCACCGTTTGTAACCGGACTTTTGCCACACCAAATTCAAAGTGATTAGAAAATACAATTCCTTTCAACAGGTAAACTTTGGCTAATCTCGTTCTTTGTAAAGCTTAACCATTGGATAATAACAAAAACCGGTTTAGATTACATCATCATGCTCTAGCATATTCTTTACCTGAGTTGTTTACTCCAAATTACAAAAAATACTATCATAAGCATTGCCCAAGTTCGGGTCACATTGAAATTTAAGAATTCGTATAACAATTAAGTTTTGAAATAGGGATAAGCAAATTCACTCTGCTATATATATCGTAACTACCATTTTATTAAAATCCTGAATCATATCATAACTACTATTCCAGTTAAAGCCCTGAATTACGTCATAACTACCATTCCAGTTAAAGCCCTGAATCACATGTGCTCTACGTACTCAATGATAAACCAAAAAGAAAAGGGAAATAAAGAAACCCACTCCACCATTAATGAATATTTTTAAACAATGGAGTTGAGAGCACTGCGCCTTATTTTCAATGGGTAAAAGAAACACATGTACCTGACATTCCAAGTTAAATATTATAAACAACTTTATCATTTTATTTTTATTTAGTTTTAAAAGACTTCTGGCTAGTTTGTTGTAGTCTCTCTGTGACGAAACTTTCAACAGCAAACCTGATCCGAAGTTTGTTTTCATTTGAACATCAGCAAACCTGATCCGAAGTTTGTTTTCATTTGAACATCAGCGAACAGATGCAGAAAAGTCGTTTTTTTTTTTCTTTTTTCTTTTCTTGTGTTGTCGGCTCCTCGTCGATACGCAGATACTGATAGTCACACGTCTGCATCGCAGCACAGCACAGCGCAAATCTACAGCGGAGCATCACTTTGCACAACTACATAAGTCGGCCATCTTGACCTGCTGTCTGCATAGCCTCGTTTCTAACTTTTCCGTTAATTGCGTTAGCGTGTGGTGCCGCGTTATGAAGCATACCATTCCCATTGAATGCTATTTTGTGATTATACATTACACATGTTTGCGTTATTAAAGAATACAAGCATATGCTTTGATTTTGCAGAGAAAGAGAGACAGACAGATAGACAGAAAATGTTGAGAGAGCGAGAGAGAGAGAGAGAGAGAGAGAGAGAGAGAGCAAGGCAGAGAGAGGAAATGTTTAATGAGAGAGAAAGATGGAGACGGAGAAGAGAAAGAAAGTGGCAGAGAAAGATAATAAATAAGTAACACACAGAAAAGGATTGCAAAACCCAAACACTACCAGCACAATTGATGGAACTTATAGCTGGGCTGTTTGGTCATCAATGATTGTACTGACGATGCAGTTTTATGTTGATTGATTGCGATCCTCTGATTGAATATTTTATTATCCGTGTCTACTATTGATATATAGACTATCACGATAACAAAAAAATAAAATAAAGTACATTTGCCAATAACTGCTGTAGATATGTGTTACCTAATAATTATTACCTTCTTTTGCGCGATTTTCCATTGGATGTTTATAATCATTACGTCATCTTTGCCGTACCCATTCTTCTTCTCTCAGATGTTATAGATAAAATGGCAAGACCATGCTGAATAGCCAATCGCGTGTGGTCCTGTTAGACCACAGTTTACAGTCACTTTGTTACCGGATGACTCTACTATTTGTACTATTTACGTATTTAACCCTCCCCCCCATACACACACACCTCCATTAAAAAGTAGTTTATTGGTTGATGATTAAGTGCCGTTTCAAAATAAATCAACTTCATGAATCATCCTTAAAATCAAGATTCGCGATTTTCAACCTCAAAGATCGTATTTCTCGCGCCTTTTTTTCTTCCACTGGAAAGTGATAATAACTGATTTACTTTTGGCTTTTCGTTTCCTATCTCACTATTACGTCGTTTGCACCAACTTTACAATACTTTCACCCGCAGCTATTGTGAAAAGAGAGACATTGCATGTTCACCTTTTTTATTTCCGCCAGGGGCTGCTCATGTGTATCGTTTTAGGAATTCTCCTTAAGAATGCGTAATTGTCAGTTTCTACGTCATTTATTTAGCTCAGTGAACACACTCTAGTTGTTTTATGATTAACACTACTACTTTATTTATTACTGCACTATTTTCCACCCCATTTCATGATGAACTCTGCTGCCTTATTCTTTTGAAAAATATTTGCCTACTACATTCTCGTCGCAAACTCTTCGATTCGCTCCATTCTTTGTCGATCTCGTCCACCCCACTCCATGATAATATTTGCCCAGGTCCTTCTTCGTTGTAAATTCGTTACACCATTCCTTTCTATACTATCCCATTCTGTGGCACATTCTGTGGCATGGACACTTTACCTCATTCTGTGGTGTATCTCTTTTCCCATTCTGTGGCAGGGACACTTTACCTCATTCTGTGGTGAATCTCTTTCCCCATTCTGTGGCATGGACACTTTACCTCATTCTGTGGTGAATCTCTTTCCCCATTCTGTGGCATGGACACTTTACCTCATTCTGTGGTGAATCTCTTTCCCCATTCTGTGGCATGGACCCTTTACCAGTTTACCTCATTCCATAATAAACTCTTACTATCCCATTTCACCTAAAAGGAAATAAAGACAAAATACCAGAGTTGTTTTGTTTATGCTTCGGGGAAAGTCTTTGAGGCTCGTCACTAACGTTCCATTTCTGTCTACCAAACATCACCACTGTTGTACAACTTTATTCAGCCCTTTGGTGTTTTGTCAACTCTATGTACGGATCTGTTGGTTGTTGGTCACAGCGTTCAAGAAACATTCACCACAGATGATTTTTTTCTGGCCCTTTTTTATTAATGCATGCAGGATTATGCTTGCTAATGTACCTGTATGCGAGACTGCAAGAGGAATGAATAATTCAAACAATACACGAAAGCATAACGTAAATATCACAACTACCTTTGTATCTGTATGCTCTTTTTTAATAATGCATGCAAAAGATTATGCTTGCTAATGTACCTGTATGCGAGACTGTAAGAGGAATGAATAATTCAAAGCATAACGTAAATATCACAACTACCTTTTCAAAACAACAGTAGGCAATTACGTTTTCGATGATTATGATTTATATTTATTATCTTACAGATGCTCTCCCTTACAACAACAACAATTTCATCACTCAGTCAAAAAAATGCTCTTTGGGTGAAAAGGACAACAATTTCTAAATCAATGGTTGGTAAAAAAAAAGAACAATTTAACAAATTATAATAATTTACACAGTTATAGTAATTACCTCTATGAAGAAATAAAAGGAATTTATATTCAGAATTTAAAATGAATAGTAAATTATTTTAGTTACTTACTCAGTGTCTATAAATTCACAAAGTCATTTAAGTCAGACAATAATAAGGTTTCAGAGCTGTTTGGCTCTGCCATTAATTTAAATATAAATACATAACCAAAAGTTTTAACGTTTAAGCTCGAACACTATCTAACATAATTATATCCACCCTTATTTTAAATATTTCATATGTGCTGATTACTTAACCTCAATATTTCCACAAAACTACGTTTGCATAATTCCTATGTTTCACACTCTTATACTAAAATACAATTCAATAATATAAGACTATCATGTGATTTGTATTATTAGAGAACAGAAATGGAGTTATTAGGGAAAAGCGATACTAGTTTTACATAACCTTGTTTGACTTCTGTCTTTTGCAACAAAGACACAAGTTAATGTCAGCAGTTATTACGTCAGCTCCGTGTGCCCACTACTTAGAGATAACTTGGGCGATTCTCTTCACCATGTTAACTCCTTCAAACAGAACAATAAATGTAGCAATGTCCAACAACTTCTCTACACAAGAAATTCTTTAAGTAGTCAGGTAGTCATCATATCTTGCTGCCACACACCAATAGAATGTAATGTGTTCTTGTACTTATACGCCATTCCCACTTTTACCCCATTCGGTCATAGCGGTTTACAAACAGTAAATCTGGAGATTGTAGCGGTTTACAAACAGTAAACCAAGAGTCAAATCAAATGTGGAAATGAAAATAGAAAAGGCCACCTATCCGCAAAATATAAGCAGAGAACAAAAACTAACTAAGCTTCCAGTTTAGTGCTTCATTACTCTATTCTATTTTTCATTCCGGCCTCAACTTACAGTTTCATGTAATGGCATTTATTAGCCCGATACACGCACATAACATAATAAATAGAGCATACCAAAACAATGGCGAGTGTTAGCATACCACACTCGAGCATGTTAGTTCAAACATTTGTAGGAATAATAGTCTACTCACATAATACATCTTATTAAAATACAAGTATAACATATTAATACCAAAAGTGCATGAAATATTTCTAAGTATATTCTCTCTCAACCAATCAGTTTAACTCACCACCAAGCTAACGGCACCCTTTCAAAACCAGACTTCTTTGCCACTTCAAATTCAAAGTGATTTAGATAGTAGATTTCTCTACAGCAAGTAAACTTTTTAATCTCAGCCCATTGGCTGGTCTCGTTCTTGTAAATCATAACAATTGGGTAATAAAAACTATTCGCACAGTTTTGCATTACATCAGCAATTTTAGAATATTCTTGACTTGAGCGTTTACTCCAAATCAGACTCTTTCAAAAATACCATCATAAGGAGTGCCAAAGGTTGGGTTACTCTGACATAACATGTTATATAATGATTTAATTTTAAAATAGGGAGAGGCGAATTTATTCACCACAACATTTTATGTAAATATTTCAATCCTTTTTGACGTAATTTGTGATTGGATTGCTGGTATTACTGACCTAATTTCAGACTGTCTATACGTCACCATCAAATATTTTCATTTGTTTGATGTTTATGCTAAAAGGAACTCACTCAAAAAACAAAAGATTAACAATGTAAAATACAGAAAATAGTTATCTTTATTCGATGTTGTTAAACAAACGTTTGAAGTGCAGAGATTTATTAACAAATAAGCAAATATTAAAATAAAGTTTGAAATATTCTTTAGCAATATTACAATCTGAAGAAAATATCAGCTCTCTGGTAAATAATTAGAGAGTGAGACACACACACACACACACACACACACACACACACACACACACACACACACACAACACACACACACACATTGTACAATTGTCTATTGTTTAATTTTAATTTAATTTTAATTTTGGTTTACTACAGAAAAATGCTTTGTATACGATTAATGATAATTAATTATACGATATAGCCTACGATTAAGGCTTGATGATTCTAAGTGGAGTCATTCGGTCCACTCACATTTGTTAACCACTTAATTCGACAAAATCTGACCTTTCTCTGAATGATTACGTCATAGTACCGTGTACAGAAGACTGAATTCCTATCTATTCCCTCATTTTTAGCATTTCACTTGGTTTGCAACAGAAATTAAACTGTTGTGTGTGTGTGTGTGTGAGTGTATAGAAAGTTATTGATTTGAAATTTGTGGGAAGTTAATGGGTTGGCTTGCTGGTCATTGGCATACGTTTTGTTTTAATATTTTTGTTACAAATATTCCGCTGTAATTTACGATGAAGTTTTATATTAATTGCTTAGTTAATTATATAATCATCGAATTCACTTTATTCCTCCTCCAATGAATCTATCAACCATCATCAATCAACCATCATCAATCAATCATCATCAATCAATCATCATCAATCAACCATCATCAATCAACCATCATCAATCAACCATCATCAATCAATCATCATCTATCAACCATCATCAATCAATCATCATCTATCAACCATCATCAATCAATCATCATCTATCAACCATCATCAATCAACCATCATCTATCAACCATCATCAATCAATCATCATCTATCAACCATCATCAATCAATCATCATCTATCAACCATCATCAATCAACCATCATCAATCAACCATCATCAATCAACCATCATCAATCAACCATCATCAATCAATCATCATCTATCAACCATCATCAATCAACCATCATCAATCAATCATCATCCAATCAGCATATTTACTCCTTATTAATTATAAATAGCAATAATCGGCACCAGCACTAATAATAATAATAACTACAAGAAATACTATTCTATCACTATTAGATTGGGTGAAAAAAAACCTATATTGATGTTTTCTAGAACGCATTCTGTCTAAAAAATAGTTTTGCATAGTATTGTTCAATAAGTCTACAGTGAGATAGGGAGTTGAGGATTTTTGTACAGTATTACTGAAAACATTTGCCTGCTCATGACTATTTTTCGCTCTTCAGCATGACATAGTGAGTGAAAAGCTAACCAATTTCCACTTTTCAGCATGACATAGTGAGTGAAAAGCTAACCAATTTCCACTTTTCAGCATGACATAGTGAGTGAAAAGCTAACCAATTTCCACTTTTCAGCATGACATAGTGAGTGAAAAGCTAACCAATTTCCACTTTTCAGCATGACATAGTGAGTGAAAAGCTAACCAATTTCCACTTTTCAGCATGACATAGTGAGTGAAAAGCTATCCAATCTCCACTTTTCAGCATGACATACGCTGTCACGTTAATTATACCGGCGCTTGCATTTTTGACCTCAGCTTGAGATGTGGCGTACAAAGATGGCTTCCCACGAAGTGGCACCGCGAGATGTAGGCGAGGAACCCTAAAATTGCAACCACCTCTAGTAGCCCATCTTTCTCGTATGATTGCAAACGTTCAACTCAGTTTCGCTTCAAAGCCCACCGGACGGTTTGGATTTACTATGGAAATTTAAAAGAACAATGAACAGACCGTGTGTGTGTGTGTGTGTGTGTGTGTGTGTGTGTGTGTGTGTGTGTGTGTGTGTGTGTGTGTGTGTGTGTGTGTGTGTGTGTGTGTGTGTGTGTGTGTGCGTGTGTGTGTGTGTGCGTGTGTGTGTGTGTGTGTGGCGGGGGGGGGGGGATCCTGAGAAAATTAATAAACATAGGAGCTCATCATCCGTGACACAAGTTTAGACTGACGCGTCACTGCTGGCTGCGTTGGGATGAAATATTCAGACAAACCTTACGGATGGCAGATTAAAAGAAAAAAAAGAAGAGAGATGCTCTTTCTGGCGTTGAACTCTTACACTTAGTCGATCATGGTGAACTGAAAGACCTGCACTAACGTACATCGAATCTGACAGTGGTGTAGTATTTATCTACATACAAACACTATTATGTTTGTGACGTATACTTTTCCAGGATTCTCGAGTGTTAGAGCAGCAAATCAATAGAAAGTAACTCGTGTTGAGTGTAAAGAAATTTCTTATGTCCATGCATCTATTTAATTAGTTTAATTAGACGCGCTTTGCATAATTCGGGGAATATTCGTGTAAAATCTCTTGGAGTCTGTCTGCCTTTCGATGACGACATATTTTGAATATCAAATATTATTTGATGTCATCTCATGGATAGTGTTTTCATCCATGTAAGATTAAAAATCTCATTTATGTGACGTGGTGTGTGGGTCGTTTGCATAAGTCTGTTTACATATAGTTAGGAGCGCCCAAACTATTCCGCAACGTACAGTCTCACTCACACTTGAAGTACAATCAATCGTCAGAGTTACTGAACAAAATAGAAATAAAAAAGAACGGCCTTGAATGGCTAATTAACCACCTCCAGAGTTGCGTCCCCCTGACTGATGTTCATACAATACAACATAAATTAACTATGACAGACAAGTAAGTTTAAGATATAAATTTAATGTATAGTATTAGGTAATAATTGGGGAAAAATAACTGTCCGAATGATATTACTTAATCATGAGGGTAAAAGCCATCTATCTGCTGTGTGACAATCTTTGGCAGTTGGTTGAAGCCATCTTGTCTGAAAGTAGGAGACTATGGCGTGTCTCTTGTCGAGTGATGGCACTACAATTGCCCCAACATGTCTGCCTGTCTCTCGATTGGCCCGTCGTATTGACTTGTGATAATTGATGGCTGTCAGCTCGCCAAAATTTTAGTTTCTTGGTCATCCTGTTGTGCCCCTTGTCAGCATTGCAGTCAGTCACAGAGGTACGGAATTACAGGATGCTGATCTGCAAGAGTCAGTCACCTCTTGTTCAATACAAAGCCTGAACATCTCCACACAGAGAATTTAACTGGCTTACCTTCAGATATGATAGTGCTAATTGAGATGCTAATTTAACAAGTGTACATATAAGTTTCTGTCCACAATATTTGTGTTATAATAAGAGTGGGTTAAAGATAATTAATCCTAATTAACTAATATTAGTAATAGATTAGATACTTTCCAAACATCACGGTTTTAAAGTGATATACTCTGATCATTTATACACATATGCATCCTTAAACAACCACTGCTTACTATAATAACAAAGAAATATAATAACAAGCAAATTTTAACATATGTAATTAGACCCATTCATACTCACCTCAAATGGCAAGGCTATGTGCTATAAATACATTTAAGATGACCAGTTTGGCTAATTATTGGCCCTTTCTTTGCCCGGGAGAACAGTATGGCTTTTTGCCCAAGTTTCTGGTACATTTAGTGCCAAATTGTGAGTTATACATGTATACTTTTCCGGGTCAGTCTAGAAATTTAACTTAATTTAAATTAACTTTGTTTCACCCAACAGTGCCACAGCCGAACTGACGCATTTCATTACTGCACGCTAGCTGGCGGTTATTAGTGTGGTGTGGTGCTGGGGTGTATGGGAGATGGGGGCATTTGGGTTGGGAGGAACATAAATAAATCTTTGTTTCCGAGAAAATTTCGCAGGGCTTATCTCACCTCGTGACAATTTATGACATCACCACTTGCATTTAGTTACATAAGATCACAGAAGACAACATCTTTAAATCATGAGGGCCGTCATTAAAGTGACGTTTGGTTGCAAAAATAGTTCCACTTACTGTACGCTGTTATGGGTTAACTTTAAAAAGAATGTTTATTGTCTGTATTGTGTATTCGTTAATTCCACTTGTATTGTGAATTCATTATGTCGATGTGAATTCATTATGTCGATGTAAATTCATTATGTCGATGTGAATTCATTATGTCGATGTAAATTCATTATGTCGATGTGAATTCATTATGTCGATGTAAATTCATTATGTCCAAATTGTACTGTCTAATCAATGTCTCCAAATTGTATTAAAATGTGAATTCATTATGTTCAAATTGTACTATCAGTGATACCTGTATTAATTATCTCCCCTTAGTATTCATTAAGTCCATCCTTTGTTCCTTGTGTATATGCTGATTATAATTATCGGTGCTTCCATTAACTTTTATAATTCATTAATTCCATCTGTTTTTTCTTCTGTATATGCTGATTATTATCAGTGCTTCCATTAACTTTTATAATTCATTAACTCCATCTTGATTGTTTCCCTTTCTTAATATGTTGTTTATGCATTCATCTAGTAGGCGTTTGTTGCTAATGAATCTCATTTACAGGGTACAGGGTAAGATTGTTCCAAGTTTATGGAAACATTCTGTATGCTTTTGCTCGTCAAAGCTATCTACCAAAGTCACTCCCCTATCAATGAATTCGAGCCAAGAATCTGCTTTAAGCGGTTTGTTTTATTTTTTAAAAATGGTATATGGAATTCGGTTTCTTGTATCAGCCATTTGCAACCTCCTGGAAGCCACCTTGCTCTCACGCAATAAACCAGAAATTTTGTTGTTGTTGGTTGGTTGACATATTTAATGTGCTATTTATTTGTATGAATGTCAACAAACAAATAAATAGCACATTAAATATGTCAACCAACCAACAACAACAAAAAATTCAGCGTGACAAATCAAGCTCCGTATATATCACCAAACAAATTCAGCTGACATATATATATATCAGCAATATAATTCCGCGTGACATATCAAGCGCCGTATATAACAGCAATCAAATTTAGCGTGACATATCAAGCTCAGTATATATCAGCAAACAAATTAAGATTGACATATCAAGTTCCGTACTACATATCAGCAAGATAAAAAAAAGCAAAAGCGCAACAGACGGTTTCGTCTGAATATAACCTTCATCGAGACAGTAAGAGTAACTTTCGCACACATACACACACACACACACATACACCCACGCACATACACATATTCTCTTGAACACACACATATTCATATACACCCATGCACTCACATACACACATGTGGATACATGCCTACATACACACATGTACACACATACATACACCCATGCACATACACTTATACACATGTACACACCCATGCACACACATGTTCACACCCGTGCACACACATACAACTATGCGCACTTACACCCATGCACATACACACACACACACACACACACACACACACACACACACACACACACACACACACACACACACACACACACACGTACACGAGCGCGAGAAGAGAGGTCACACATAACACATAACAGCAGTGTGCATCAAATACAGCATTAATCCATTAAATGGCCTTCTGCTTACAATCATTTTCATCTATGCTTTTATTCACGTCTCTGCTAGTGCTTTGGACAATTGCATCCCAGTTGGCTGTACATAATGCCTACCTATATACAAACCCGTCCGTTGGAGACAGGGTTTGTTGGTGGTTAGTTGGTGTGGTACTAATATCATTGGTGTGGTGACGGTGGTTGATGTAGATGATTTTATGACCTCACTGAAACCTAGACTTTTATTGTAGCTAATAAGGTTGGCAGTACGTGAAGGTCTGGTGACCTTCGTTGTCAAAGAAAGCTTGTGGAAGCAAAGAACTGTATAGGATTGCACTAAAATGTCTCATGTTCTTCACTTACAGACTCTTAATACACCGTGGCCACGAATCGATCGTACAAATGTTGTTATGAAAAGGGTATATGTGTATACATTTACGATAATTATCGCGAACTTATTTTATTTGTTTTTTATGATCATTACACTAAAATATCGCTGATATACCAAGTGAACAGTTCTGAGACAAAGCAACACATATGTTCTCAATGACAATATGTGTAACCATGGAGTTTAGGGTGTGTAATTCTCGATCATGTTATATTTGTAAGGATTTAATTATCGAGGTTTAATATTCAGTCGCTCAAGTCAGTGACCTATATTTGTGGTCACTGCATCATTAATCAAAGAGATATGTTTGTGTATGTGTATAATAAAAAGAAAAATTAAACATATGTTTAAAAGTTACTATGACGCAGCATAACTTCATTGCTCTCCCTCTCGAAAGACTCGAAATTTGCTTGACACTGTCTGCCTAGTCACGTACAGCACGGTTTTTTTCTCCACGTTCTGAGGATAGCGATTTTGGCAGCAGGGAGGCTGCAAGGGATCATGGGATTGATTGATGCTCAAATAGTTGAAGTTACTAGAAGCGGGCGAACTGTGCCGCCCATTACTCGGTCTAATCAAAGACCATTCTTTGAGCGAATCCCACGGTATCGATAAAATTAAAATGGCTTTAGGACTTCATGTCTTTATCTGAGCCGCCTAGCAGCCATCATGAATATTTATTTATATTTGTGTGAGTCGTGTTAAATAATTAAAAAGAAAACAGAGCGCAAGAAGCGATTAGGTGGGCTTTTGTGTGTGTGAGTGTGTGTGTGTGTGTGTGTGTGTGTGTGTGTGTGTGTGTGTGTGTGTGATTGCTTGAGTCTGTGTATGAGGTTGTACGTTTGTGTGTGATTGTATGATTGTGTTTATGAGTGTTGTTTTCCTTGTATGTAAGTGCATGAATATGTGTACAAGTGTATTTGTGTGTGTGATTGCTTGAGTATGTGTATGAATGTGTTTTGTGTGTAATTGCATGATTATAAGTGCGAGTGTGTTTGTTAATGTGATTGCATGATTTTGTGTATGTTGTTTTTCTTGTGTGTGATTGTATAAGTATATGTACGAGTGTATTTATATGTGTGTGATTGCATGATTATTTGTATGATTGTGTTTGTGTATGTGATTACATGGTTTGTGTGTGTGTGTGTGTGTGTCTGAAGACTGATTTTGAAAGCGTTTGAGAGTATGTGAGTGAGAGTTTGTGCGCGTGTTGTATGTAAATGAGTTTAATGAAACATAATATCTTCCCAGTTTATGGGAAAAGTTTTATATGTAGCAATACAAAAAGAAACAAACAAGCAAATGCACAATCTTTGTGTAAAAGACTTTCGATTTAAATATTATACTCCGTCTAGATCACGTGAGTTAAACAAAAGTGATAATACTCCATGTATACCACGTGATTTAATTTCTCCAACTTCAGGCATACACACACGTCTTTGTTTATGCATCCCATTTTTAGCTAAAGACACACATACACGTCATCCCGGCTAGCTAACGACACACATACAAGACATCTCAATTAGCTAACGACACACATACAAGATATCCCGGCTAGCTAACGACACACATACAAGACATCCCGGCTAGCTAACGACACACATACAAGACATCCCGGCTAGCTAACGACACACATACAAGACATCTCAATTAGCTAACGACACACATACAAGACACTCAGATTAACAAAAGACACACGCATCACACACAAGTACAAGACATGCATACAGACATCCCGGTTGGTAAAATCCGCACATTTACTGACTGCATAAAGATGGTCGCTTAAAATAATAAGAGGAAGCTATAAGAAAAGGTAATGTAATTAAGATAATACGAAAAATGGTAATTGGAGAAAAGTAGTACAAGAAAAAATTAAATTGAGAAGGGGAATTCCAAGGCACTACAAGAAAATGAATACGAGACGAGATAAGACGAGTGTCATGAAACGAGCTTTCATTTTGTTTGAACAATTTTAAATTGAAGTAAAATAATTAAATAAGGTATTCAGTGTGAACGTGTCGTTAGTCGGAAGTGCGAACTTCCGGGAAGAGAGGGATGGGGGTTGTTGAGCATTTGCGTGGGCGTAAAACAAAACATTTGGGTACCGGGCGGAAAAACAAAGCAGCGTAGCAGTGTCACGTTATTTAATTTTAGAAAGATGCGTGGGTGTTGGGATGGCATATATACCTTTCTGTGCCATTGACCGTTACACATGTGCCTACTAGAGGAAGCTAGGAGATTGGCCTTTGTCCCCTAATAGCTTGGGAGAAAGCTGGAAAGAAAACCCTTGTTGAAGGTAAATGAATGACTGATGAATGAGAGGAGATTTTAATTATAGATATTTTTGTATTGATTGAATAGATAGTCAGAGATCGATATGTTTAATTAGGATAAACGTATCTAGTCTCGAGGAAAAGACTTAGGGCCTCTTAATTATGAATTTCAGGGACTCAGTGAAAGAAAGGAGACTTGGTGTACAACAAAGTATTTTCGTTAAAACTTGTGGCGAGAGCATCGACGCGAGCGATCTGGGCGTGGCCAGAGCTTCACGAACGCTACAGTTAAGTTAAACGAAAGAGGAATTGTGGCCCTTGTCTTCCTTGGTGGTTCCGAGATTAAGAAACATGAACAGTTTACTCGAGATACTGTAGACAATCGATCTATGAAGAGACTTGAGAAAACACTTTGATAAATCTTAGACCTAATTATTCTTTTTCTTTAATTAAAGTTTTATTGTTAATTGTTCATACGTCTTACACGTCTTATTTAATGTTAAATGTAACTGTTGATGTACTGTAAATTCGCGTCACCATTGTAGTGTAGTGCCTTGTAAGTTAGCGTCATTGTTATATATTGTTATTAAATATAAAAATCTGCAGTTATTCTGCTGGGGGCTGACGAGTCAAGTAAATAGTCAGATCGTCGCCCCATAAGAAGTCTTGTTGTTTGTATCGGCATTCGTAGATGGATTAGTGCGCCAGCTGAAATAGATCTGAGCTAATCAGCATTATTACGAATCACCCCAAGCACCTTACGACAACGAGAATGGTAATACGTGAAACAAGTACTACGAGAAAGGCAGTAATGTGAGAAACATTGTAATAAGTAGTGTGAGAAAGTAACGCGAGATGAGATATTACGAGAAATTATATTGTAAAAGTCAAATGGGATTGCACCTTGACACCAACCGTTGCACAAATTGTGAAGTTTCCACACTTGGTTGCTATTTTTTTTAAAATCTGACACAGCTATATAAGCAAAATAAACGAAATGATTTATTTTTCCCTCCCTTTTTTATTTGTTTACAAACACAGTTGCGGGCCTTGTCATAGATAGGGTTGATCACGTACAAGCACTCAATAATTATAACACGCGCGTCAGCACCCTTCATGGAACACCTGCTACTGAACATTGCAAGACAAACGAAGGAAAAAAACTCTCATACCCCACTACCCCAAAAAACAGTCATCACAAAATGTACCGGTTCGCTGGATTTTTTTTGTGTGCAAAGATAATTTTGGCTTTTGTACTTTTTTCTCACATTGGCTTAATGCCAATGATTCAGCTGAACATAATACATTTATATTTTTATTTAAATAATTTCAACTAAAAGAAGTATGCACATATATGCATTTGGGGGGGGGGAATATAAAAAAAAATTCATCACAACAGATTAATACAAATATGCTTTTATTGTGCGGACAAGTTTTAAAGATGTAGTCTCTAAACAATATCAAATGATTTTGTAAATGTATTCTCGTGACAACAATGATGCATTCTCCAGATAGAATAGTATCAAATGACTAAGTTAGCGTCATTCTGTTTTACCACATGCACGAACTTGATAAAAGAACACTAGCTAACCAGCCAACATACCAATCGATCAACAAAACAATAACATTTCAAAATCAATGATGTACTCTTGTTGTATTACAAAAGGGACTTCTTTTGACCGTCTAGCATTTGTAGAAAGTGTCGGCTCCGAAGCTATTGATCTATGCATAATGTGAGAAGGGTTCAAATGCTTCCGAGTCTTTCGCTCTGACCTGTCGTTTGTTGGTGTCTTGCTCAAAAGTGAAGGAAAAATCTTGAATCAAGTTGTAATTGTAATTTGTAGTAAATGGTAAAGTCGTAACAGTGGCGCTTTATACGTAATAATCTGTCTGCATTTGGAAACCTTCAACAAGGAAGACCATCTCTCTTGTTTTAAGCAGCGAGCAGATCGACCTGTACTTAGTACGAGAGTAGGTAAGTTGGGTACCCGTAATTAATAATAAGTACTTAGTGTGAGAGTTGGTAAGTTGGGTACCCGTAATTAATAATAAGT
Source organism: Sinotaia quadrata (assembly GCA_028829895.1). Taxonomy (NCBI): domain Eukaryota; kingdom Metazoa; phylum Mollusca; class Gastropoda; order Architaenioglossa; family Viviparidae; genus Sinotaia; species Sinotaia quadrata. Next base: position 27,082,309 of record CM054183.1, on the reverse strand, counting down.
ACTTAGTCTGAGAGTAGGTAAGTTGGGTACCCGTAATTAATAATAAGTACTTAGTGTGAGAGTTGGTAAGTTAGTTAGGTACCCTTAATTAATAATAAGTAAGTGTGAGAGTTGGTAAGTTAGACGCCCGTAATTAATAAGTACTTAGTGTGAGAGTTGGTAAGTTAGTTAGGTACCCTTAATTAATAATAAGTATTAGTGTGAGAGTTGGTAAGTTAGACGCCCGTAATTAATAAGTACTTAGTGTGAGAGTTGGTAAGTTAGTAAGGTACCCGTATTTAATAATAAGTACTTAGTCTGAGAGTAGGTAAGTTAGTAAGGTACCCGTAATTAATAATAAGTACCTAGTCTGAGAGTAGGTAAGTTAGTAAGGTACCCTTAATTAATAATAAGTTCTTAAGTGGTAGCTGGCACTGTTGCACAATGATATGTTTGTAGCACGATGTACTTACGATTACGTTTTGTGACGTACGGATGGGTGAATGCGATTATAGATGTTGGTATCGAGTGCTTCACTAACTCCACTCATACCCTGCAGCTGAAGTACGGGTATCGTATTGTTTTCCGTAAAAGTTCGATGTTATATATGTGTACAATTATCTGTTTGTAGAAGTATTTGTGTGGCAATTGGGGAGATGCGCACAGAATTTAACTCATTTTTGCTCCGAAGCACATAACACTCTCTCTCTCTCTCTCACACACACACACGCATTTCCTTGTTCTCACTTTAATACTTTCCTCTCTCTCTCTCTCTCTCTCTCTCTCTCTCTCTCTCTCTCTCTCTCTCTCTCTCTCTCTCTCTCCCCCCTACAAAACCATTGCATATTTGCCTGCAATTATTGTTATACCGCGTTTGTGATGGATATTTTCAATATAATTACAAGCAAACGTTTCTGAGTATTTGCTTTGTGAAATGTCGAAAACATTGTCGAAAAATGTCTATCGTGCTTGCTAATAATAAAAAAAAATTGTCAACTGTACAAGTTAATGAAGTAAAACGTATTCGTTTGCATTTTCTCAATGCTGCAACAGAAAATCTCTGAAAGTAAATATTGTCATACGCTCTAACAACGACGTTGTCTACAGTGTGTGTGTGTGTGTGTGTGTGTGTGTGTGTGTGCATATATGTGTGTGTGTGTGTGTGTGTGTGTGTGGGCGCGCGCGCGTGTGGGAGGTTCGATTCTATCTTGCTACCAAGTGCCAAGCAAATGTGATCTAATTTCACTGATGAGCGACTAGGCAGGCTAAATTTTATTAAAATATTTACCGCTTTTGTAGAGAAAATAAATCACTTTTAATTCATGTTTTTGATTATTGGGAAATGGTAAAGTTTTGATCACACACCCGGTTCTTGTTTGACTCTGAAAAATCATCTTATTGTCTATTGTATTACTGTTTGGCGAAATGTTACACGTAAGTGATGCCTTGAAATGTTACACGTAAGTGATGCCTTGAAATGTTACACGTAAGTGATGCCTTGAAATATTATACGTAAGTGATGCCTTAAAATGTTACACGTAAGTGATGCCTTGAAATGTTACACGTAAGTGATGCCTTGAAATGTTATACGTAAGTGATGCCTTGAAATGTTATACGTAAGTGATGCCTTGAAATGTTACACGTAAGTGATGCCTTGAAATGTTTTTCTCCAAAAACTGACCGAAAGTGAATGTACAAGTAATAGTACAGTTGTAAAAGTTTATGAAAACGCGCATTTCATCATGGCTATTTTAAAAAACCTCTTTTGTATGATGAAGTACGTATTTACTTGCAGAGTTAATTTTTCCATTCTAGAACAGTTTTGCATGTATTAATTATTTAATGAATATCTTATTTTGTTTTCCCTAGCCTTTCCTCTATTCCACGAACACCGACACACTCACACGCACGCGCATACATGTACAGTCACACAAACACAGTCCAGCGCGATTATAATTATAATATATCTTACTTTAATAGAAGCGCAGGAATATATAAATAAAACTTCATTCCAATAAAACATTTAAAAAATACCCTGTTAAAACAAAACGAACTAAACAAGTATGCAAAAATGCAAACAAAAGGAATAAAGAAGATACAAGCCTTGGAGCTTTAAAAAAAACGTATCTTGGCGAAATCATTTATCTTTAATGGAACTCAGTGTTGTAATCACTTTATATTATTTTTCTAAACTTCATTTTTAACTACTGCCTGAAAAACCCTGGAAATAGGAAAAATAACGATACATCTCGCAGAATGTTTTCAGATTAAAAAAATAACCAACTCTTCACGACATAACAATTATTATTATTTTACGAATACATTATAACAAAATAAAATGATGAATTAAGTGATAATTTGTCAAGCTGTCCATTCCTGCCTAAAATAAACATTCACTTATAAACCAAATCTTTATTTGAAGGTGTGGGGACTGCAGTTTTTTTTGCCACGTCATCTGAGTTATGGTCACATTCTATAGCGTATTGCTATATTGTCATATTTTAAATTGTCATTGACTAAAGTGGCATTGTTATATCGTCATGAGTCATTAATGTCATAGACTAAAGTGCATTGTTATATCGTCATGAGTCATAGACTAAAGTACATTGTTATATCGTCATGAGTCATTAATGTCATAGACTAAAGTGCATTGTTATATCGTCATGAGTCATTAATATCGTCATGAGTCATAGACTAAAGTACATTGTTATATCGTCATGAGTCATTAATGTCATAAACTAAAGTACATTGTTATATCGTCATGAGTCATTAATGTCATAGACTAAAGTACATTGTTATATCGTCATGAGTCATTAATGTCATTGACTAAAGTGCATTGTTATATCGTCATGAGTCATTAATGTCATAGACTAAAATACATTGTTATACAGTCATAGTCTTTATAGACACGGACTATAGTACATTGTTATACATTCATAGTCTGTAGGGTCACAGACCACAGACATTGCAATAATAAATCGTTTTTGTCTATGTTACAACGTATAGAGCATTGCTACATCAAATAATCTCCATGGTCATAGTCTATAGCGAATTATTATGCCGTCATCATTTGTATAGTCACAACTTAGAGTACATTGCTCTATGGTCGTAGTCTCTGTGATCATAGACTATATTTGCATTGTAAGAGAGTAATCTTCTTTATAGTAATAAACTATATTAGTTTTATTAAGTAGTTATAGTCTTTATATTCATAGACAATATGATGTAGCAGTCTCGGTTCTCGCGGCTAAAAATCACACATTTTGCAGACCCATTTGATCATTCTATTTCCGCCACACAGGGCTGAGGATGGCGCATGACATTTCCAACTTAGCTCTGAAACGACTAGCTCTCCAGGACTAGCTGCCAACTGGATTACTTGCTGCATCATCTGCCAGATGTGTCTTCAGATCTTCTCGTTGGCAGGCAGCATCTCGTAGAGAATTTGGAGCTTTTTATTGCTGTCATGACTTTCTTGGCGATCAATATCTTCTCCAATATTGCGTTGTTATTGTTGTTGCTTTTATTCAAGACATGTTACAACCCTGCGGAGTTTCACCACCCTCTTGACACCGTTGACAAATTTACGAACGATCCATTATTTTTGTTTGTTTGTTTGTTTGTTTGTTTTTGTATACGATGTCATGCTGTATTCCTTTCTCTGGAGCTTGCGCGAAAAGTTCTGAGAAGAAATTAAAGCTGACAGAAGAGAATACGGTTGGGAGAGGTTCTCACTAAGTTGCACTACTTTAGAATAGTGTTGCTGTCTATCATTTGAACTCTGTCTCATTTACTTCTTTAATGCATTCAATATCTGCCTGCAAACCGAAATACGCCATTGATCGAATTAAATCTGTATTTATTTTCTTTTCTCTTCGAACATCGTGCGCGTCGTCTGGAAGTTGCATTAAGTCTTCTGGAAAGTGTTCCTGTGGATACTAGCTCTTCCAGCTGCTTTAACCGAACAGACCCTTGGGATTAGGCACCAAGAGACCAAATCAACGTTCTTTACATTTCTGGAGCTTTTTGCCAATACGGTTATCTCTAAGTTTCTCACTGACATTTGCACTAAGTTTTTGTTTAAAAACAAACAAAACTTGTTTTCATCCGATTGCTTCATGTTCTTCTTCATCATTAGCATCTTTATAATCATCATCTGCAGCAAAAACGACACCGTTACCGACATTTCACCCTCCTCTTTATCCTTTTGTTATTTTCTTACAGAGAGCACTTCCGGCCGGAGCAGATTTCACACTCTTCCTTTCCTCAGTGCTGCTATTTATATTTATTATTATCATCATTATTACCATAACCATCACCATCCTAATTAGTATTACTGTTTTAAATAATTATTTTTTATTATCATCAACGTGTTCATCAAAATCACAATACCATGTATTTGATAACAGAGCTTGAGATATGACACAGTCTTGTTTTCATGCCAGAGCTAGATTGACAAGACACACACTAACTTCCGCAAACTCGCCGTGAGCATAATGCGAAGACGTGGGAATCACGTGAGCATTTTGCGAGGCTAGCATCCTCATATGAAGGCAACAAGTTCCCAAAGGTCTCGTCAGGGTATACAATGGAAGGTGCCCGGATAACAAAATCACCCCAAACCTGTATTCACTCCTCCCACGTGTAAGAATTAAGGGCAGACAATTGAATTTGCAAAGTGCATAAATTCAGACGAATGCATATAGATCCAAACCTCATTACCTCCCATGAGTTGTAGGATTATTGTAATTTTTCTTAGAAACTGTTCTTTTTGGGGGAGGGTGTGGAAATACAATTTCGTGAAGTTTACACCAGGGACATAAGCTTCAGTGAACATAAAAGTGAAACTTTTGTTGCATTTCTATTGGTTTAGGAACTGCACGCGATAACAGATAATTTTATGTCTGATACTGATTTATTTTAAATGTATGCCCCGAGTTTAATATTGTATTGAAAACCAATCGGCACTAGCCAAAGACTTGTTAGCTTTTCACTTGTCTCTGGGAATATCAGTCTAAACCTTCTGACATAAATGTTCAGGTGATGTAAACAGAAAAATGGAATGAGTCAAATACACAATAAACAGCATTCACAATATTGATAACTCTCCAGCCAGAAAGCAGTGCTTCGAAAAGAGACAGATGTTACAAAAAGTCTGTAAACTACAAGTTGATTAAAATGACTCTCTTCTCTCTCTAAATATAATATATAAATCGGCATTATGCCTACATGTTTTTATTGATGTTAGTTATATGAAAAGTTTTAAAATTATATCTAGGCTTTTACGTATATTTAAAAAAGTAGTGGGGTTTTCGTCAAATCTAATGTCCTTTTGAGGTGGAGATAACCCATTCGTTAATTCCCAAGTCAATGAAGAATTAAGGCCCCTAAGTCCCTTGCATTTCCTAAGGCCAAATCGCAACAAATGAATAACACAAACAGTTTTCATGATATGCTTAATATTATCAATAGTCATAAATACGTCAAAAAGCAGTAATTCAAGAAGTGCAAGTTATCGCTTCCATACCACTGAACTAAATTTAAATGTGCTCTTACTGACACATTTCACTTACATACCATTGAACTAAATTTAAATGTTCTCTTACTGATACATTTGACTTCCATACCACTGAACTAAATTTAAATGTGCTCTTACTGATACATTTGACTTCCATACCACTGAACTAAATTTAAATGTGCTCTTACTGATACATTTGTGCAGAAACAGTTACAAGGTATAGTAATATTAATAATAAATTAATGTGGTAGATATTTTGTATAAGTATATTGCAGAATTATTAGTTCAGTTATTAAAGGTCATGTTCCTTATAGAAAATTGTGGTTCATGTGAATTGAATTAGACTTAATAAAATGTTTATAAGTTTGGTACGATGAGATTATAATGTCTGTTGGTACTATGGGAATGTAAGGTATGTTTGGTACTTTGGGAATGTAAGGTATGTTTGGTACTATGGGAATGTAACGTATGTTTGGTACTTTGGGAATGTAAGGTATGTTTGGTACTATTGGAATAAAGTGTATGTTTGGTACTATGGTAACGTATGTTTGGTACTATGGAAATGTAAGGTATGTTTGGTACTATGGGAATAAAGTGTATGTTTGGTACTATGGGAATGTAATATATGTTTGGTATGACAGAATTATTAAGTCAGTTTGGTACTATGGGAAAGTAACGTATATTTGGTACGGTGAAATTATAATGTCTATTTGTAACCCTGACATTTACTGAAGAAATATGTGACTAACATCATAAACGAATCTAGGGCAATCTAAATTAAAATGTAGTGTGTTACACAATTCTGTCACGCTGAACATACAAAGTCAGATGACTTATGACTTATGATTTACTCTCAACAGTATAGACCAGTCTTTACAAAGTCTTAGAGCAATGACATGATTTTCTGTCAACAAGTTTGATAGTCCTTGCAAAGTCTTCGAATTATGATGTATGATCTGTTATCAGCAATAGAGATAGTCCTTGCAAAGTTTGATTGCAATGACATGACTTTCTACTACTACTAATATTTATTGATTATGAAATTAAAATATTTTAGCAAATGTTTTCAAAGTATCCATACCTGATACAACAGTTGATTGAATTTATTTTCTCTGAACAATGTGAAAAACGGCAAATTCATCAACCGCTACCCATGCACTTGTGACTCCACTACGGTTGATACCCTCGGCAACCCTTAAGCCTAACACTACCCCACCCAAACAAATAACCCCAAACAAAAATGCATAGCGAAATAACAGCAACAGTAACAAAAGTTCTTTAAAAAAAATATGGAAAACTAATTATCAGAGATAATTATTTTTCTATGCTATATTTTATCGACGTGATCATGTTCTTTTCTGCATGCATTTTGACTGGTTATATATTACAGTTGGTAATATTATCAAGTAAAAATGATTTTGTTTTCCCTCCTGAAGATTACATCGCCCTTCAAAATACTGATGGCTGCAATAAGTGAGAACTTGCTCGTGTATTTTTAATGATTGATTAATCGACTTTTGTGGTTAGCATCACGCTAACGCACCCACACATACTTAGGCGCGCGCGCACACAGAATTACACATACACGCACACACCGCAAGGAGAAAAAACGGTACAAAAAGGAGGAGCAATAAAACCGATATGGATTATGGCCCTTTGCATGCATGAACGCACCACGATATAAGCATTGTTTGGCATCGAATTTGGTATGTTCAGCTGGCGTGAACATTAAGGAGTCATTTGATTCCTTTTTCGCGGCGAAAGTGGACATAGGACAAAGAATTGTGGGTAAGTTGTAATTTCATACTTGTACAGCAGTTAGCAGTGTGGAAAGCAAAAAAAAAAAAAAAGAAAAAATAAGGTAATTGAAAGGCAGTGAGAGCTTGCAGCAGATTTTCATTTTCATAATGCGTGAAGTGTTGATAATGGGTTTGGTACTGAAGTCATGGAGACAGACGGAAACAACAGTAAAGGGGAGATAATAATAGAGGGTTGTAATTGTTTTCCCACTTTCGCAATGATATCAGCCACAAAAGATTAATTTCGTAAAACATTTTCATAAATAATTTATTTATCTGAAGATGGGTTTTGTGTGTCCGTGCTTGTGTGTGAGAGCGAGCAGAAATTATACTATGGGACCTATAAGTAAATTATAGTGATTTACATATAAAAAAGTTATTGCACCAACAATATTTCTGATTTTAAAAAAAAGTAAATATTATAAGGAGCATATCAACAGCGGTCTATTCTATTTTTAAAAGGGCAAAACATGCACATTATTTAATTTTTTAAAAAAAACTCAAAGTTAGAAGAAAACAGATATTAATTTACAAAATAGGAAGATAGGGGTTTGAAGGATTTGAGTCGACAATCTAGAACCTTTATAACAGCCGAAATCGCCATGCACGCATTTGTTTAAGTAAACTTTTTTCAGTGTCCCAGATTCGTCAAATACCCGAGAGCACAAACAAGGTTGTCTAAAATGTGCATATACCACACACACACACACACACACACACACACACACACACACACACACACACACACACACACATATATCGTATTCATTGGAAAAAAATATATCAACGTCCATTAAACTTCGAAATTAGATGAATGGTGTAATTACTGATCAGTGATTGTCGTGTTCGCATGAAAATTATTATTTTGAGACGAAATTTGTTTTGGTATTCTTTTTTTCGTGTTCAAATTCAGGTGTAGGTATTGTTCATTATGTTTCGTGTTCGGTTAAAAGGTAAAAGATAGGGCTCTGTATCTACGTTACGGCGTGAGATGAGTGAATGGTAATTATAAGTCCTGGTGAAATGAATGATGTATACAGGGTAACTATGCATCTTTGTCGAAAGAATTATGTATGTAGGGGTGATTATGTATCATGGTCATTAAAATGAGGTAGATAACTTAATTATGTATCCATGTCAGAAGAATGCGGTACGTAACGTAATTATGTATCCATGTCAGAAGAATGCGGTACGTAACGTAATTATGTATCTATGTCAGAAGAATGCGGTACGTAACGTAATTATGTATCCATGTCAGAAGAATGCGGTACGTAACGTAATTATGTATCCATGTCAGAAGAATGAGGTACGTAATGTATGTGTAATCGTCAGAAGAATGAAGTACGTAACGTAATTATGTATCCATGTCAGCAGAATGATATATGCAGGGTAACTATGTGCCTAATCAAATGGACGATGCAGGACCATTAAACGCTGAACATACAAAATCAGAATGCTAGTATTCGGTATGATCTGGTCAGTTTTCGTGTTCACTTCATTATAATAAAAAGTGTTTATTAGTTTTAATTGCGCGTGCGTATAGTAGCGTCATAGCAAAGACTCGCACTGAGGTGAACCTAGTGTGGTTTCTTATGGGGATTAAAATAGTAACGCATATAATTGCGTGCAAGGAACGGACGATAATTGGGAACACTTTGGAGAGCCATATTGCAGATCTATGGCCAGGACCGAGATACGTTTCAGACAAAAAGATTTGTGACAGAGATTCCTTTTTCCTACTGCGGGTCGGCAGAGTGTAATTATCCTTGGTGTCTGGTTCGTGGCGGCTCATGGCGTTATCGAGGAAAATGTACATTTTCTTAAAAAAAAAAAAAAAAAAAGGCCTATCCATTCAAGAGATATGTTTCGAACTCACGGGCCAAACTGAGTTCCCGAAGTCTTCATTTAAAAAATAATCAGGTAATCGTCACCGACATTTTAAAATTAAATATAATCAGTTAATCATTGCTGACATTTTAAAAATTAAATTAAATCAGTTAATCATTACCGACATTTTAAAAATTAGATATAGTCAGTTAATAATTATTGACATTTTAAAAATTAGATATAGTCAGTTAATAATTATTGACATTTTAAAAATGAGATATAGTCAGTTAATCATTACTGACATTTTAAAAATTAGATATAGTCAGTTAATCATTATTGACATTTTAAAAATTAAATATAGTCAGTTAATCATCAGTGACATTTTACAAATTAAATAAATTCACTTAATCATCAGTGACATTTAAAAAAAAAAATTAAATTAAATCAGTTAATCATTACTGACATTTTAAAAATTAGATGTAGTCAGTTAATCATTATTGACATTTTAAAAATTAGATATAGTCAGTTAATTATTATTGACATTTTAAAAATTAAGAAAAGTAAGTATTCGTTAATGAGTCATTTTCCCAAAAATCTAATATAGTCAGGAAATCATCATAATGAGTTTTAAATCTAAATACAATAACGAAATTGTCACAGACATTATTAAATTTAAATAATTTTAGGCAATCGTTATTGAATTATTTCTCAAAAGCTAAATAGATTTCAGGTAATAACCATTATGAGTTTTAAAATCTTAATATAGTTAGTCAAAGGTCACTTTACTTTTAAAATCTTAATATAGTTAGTCAAAGGTCACTTTACTTTTAGAATCTTAATATAGTTAGGCAATGGTCACTTTACTTTTAAAATCTAAACTGAGTCACGTTCGTTCTTGAAATTAAACAAACAAACAAACCATCATTTTATCGCTGTCTGTAAAACTTTTAATATATTACAGACGTCATACAAGAGTTAATGGTTCAGTGATTATGTACACAAGTGTACGGATGTTATCTAAGTAAATCATTACTACACTGGTTTAATCTGCTATATTGCATTGACGTTACTTAGATTGTTGAAATTACTGCAACAGCACTAGAATAGTATCCATGACAGCACACTACCACTATCTGACTGTTTACGCGAGTGTTTTACTCACCTAACTCAAGGGGGTGAAGAGACGGAACAGTCTTGGTTTCCCAGTAACAAAACCACCCACAATAAAAAGAAATACGGACTTGTGCAAATGAAAGACCATAATATTTCGATGACATATAATAACTCTGTGGTTTATTATTTGCGGAGAAATTTAATTCTATTAGTAGAGGTGAGCCTACTGTTATAAATATAAAGTTCCAAAATTAATACAGCCACTTTTATAAAGTTCCCAAATTAATACATACACTGACAAATATCTGAGTTATCCGAAGCCCAGAACATAAAATAGATGGCTAGTGGCTGAATGAAGCACCTCACCACAGTCCAAGGCTTTTGCCAAAGTCTAAAGACTAGCTTTCTAATATAATTATTGGGAGGACCTGCTAAATATCTAAACATTAACCAATTAAAATTAAATGGCAGAGACAAATTTTTAACAAAAATCACCTATCCAACAGATATATTAACTTCACCAAAATCCAACAGCTAAAAGCAGCAAGTACATAAAATAAGAGAAACAAAAAAAATAACACTATACACTGTACATGCGACAGAACAAACATTACAGAGTAGACATAGTCCCCCCCCCCTTCCAAAACACCCCTCATATCCCACCCCTACTCCCATTCCCCAGCGAGGACCGGCCTAGTCCAGAAGCGTTTCCCGTAAATAAAGTTATTCTCTGCTGTTCCGGCCAAGGCACACATCAGCGATAATTTAATGTAATTCATATGCCAATTCTTTGTTGTCTATAAAAAGTATGTTTGTACAAGAATTAACTTTTTGGGGGGCGGTTAAAAAGTCGTAGGAACAGACTGAATTCCGGTTATCGCTTATTGTCATTTTTCCCATGAAGTCACAGTCGACTATCGAAATAGTTTTAAAGTGATTCACTTTGACGATTGCGGGGAAAGGCTATTTTTTACACGACACAAACAATGCAAAAGACGTCACCAAGACTCAATGACACCATGTGACTCTTTGCTAACTCCTAAGTGATGCTAAAGATGTGAAAGTCCACTCTTTGCTAACTCCTAAGTGATGCTAAAGATGTGAAAGTCCACTCTTTGCTAACTCCTAAGTGATGCTAAAGATGTGAAAGTCCCCTCTTTGCTAACTCCTAAGTGATGCTAAAGATTTACCCGTAACAGGAGGAGAGCGAGGTTCATTGCCTGCAAGCGTCTTCTAGGAAAAACAACACTAGAACTTGAATGTGTTCGAGACCCCCTCGTGAGTAAGATCAAATTTATCAGGTTCTCATTTGCCGTCTCAGTGACAGACAGTCGATTTACGCTTCTGGCTTATGTCTACTTCGCTTCAGAGTAGGACGGGGTCGAGTAAGGTGGTGGGAGGGGTAGAGGGGGGATTGGTGGCTAGCGGCGAGTTATACCGGGTATTGGGTTTACTGAATATTTTGTTTATGGATTTATTTATTTTAATTTAAGATGGGACGTGATGGTTTCATTGTGTTCTTTTACCTGATCTTATTTATTGTAATTTATCATCATCGTCGTCGTCAAAACGTCGTCATCATCATCATCATCATCACCATAGTGACATAACTCTAACTACCAGTAGTACTGTGAGAGCTTGCCTTGTGTTTTTCCCCTTCACTATTTTTACTCGTTTAGTTCAACTGTCTATTGCTTTTATTTCATAAGAATAATACATTAATTAATTAAAATTGTATTAAGTGGAATCAATAAAACTTTCTCTTGTTTTTCATAGTAGAATGACAATTCATGCACTTGTCAGGTATTTTTATTTGAATTGGGTTCTCTTGTTTTTGTCTCGGGATAATTTATTATTATAGTCTTTTTTGTCTAAAGATAATTTATTATTATAGTCTTTTTTGTCTAAAGATAAATTATTACTATAGTCATTTTTAATTTATTATTATAGTATTTTTTGTCTAGAGTATTAGAGTATTATTATTAGAGTAATTTTTATCTAGGAATAATTTATTGTTATAGTCTTTTTTTTGTCTAGGAGTAATTTATTATAATAGTCTTTTTTAAATCTAGGAATAATTTATTTTTGTAGTCTTTTTCGTATCATATAATCTTTTTGGTCCACAAATAATTTAGTATTTTTTGGTCTAGGGGCATTTTATTATTATAGTTTTTTTTGTCGCGGGATAATGTATTATTATAGTTTTTTTTGTAAAACAGAGTGAGACGTAAACAGAAATAGGCAGACAGAAAGGAAATCAAAGAGTGAGAGCGAGAAAACAGAAAAAAAAGAGAGAGGCTGTACATGTGAGTGAGTGAGGGAGGGCGAGTGACAGATAGAAATAGTAAGAAAGGAAAACAACACGAGAGAAAAAGAAACTGAAAAGAGAGAACACAAACATCACACAACTTCAAAACAAAAGCTATAGCCTGATCATGTGGTAAAAAGCCATAGCCTTATCATGTGGTAAAAAGCCATAGCCTGATCATGTGGAAAAAACCATAGCCTGATCATGTGGTAAGAAGCCATAGCCTGATCATGTGGTAAGAAGCTATTCATACTGAACTGTCTCTTGGCAATGACTTTAATTTTCCAGGACACACTTAACAAACATAAAAACAAATGTAAGTTAAAAACAGTTAATCCATTCACAACCGTAATACAACTTCCCAGCATGCCCTAGTTCAGGCGATGTGAGTAGGCCTGGGACAGTAAGGAACAGCTTCTGTCATGCATGTGCTAGTTCTTGGTTTGCTTGTTTTTTTTGTCATGGGACCTCAGTCCCCTCCTTTCATATATCACTCCACCCCTTCCCACTTCCCACTCTGTTTATAGTTTCCAATTATTCTGTACAAATATTTTATAGTTTCCAATTATTATGTACAAATATTTTATAGTTTCCAATTATTACGTACAAATATTTGATAGTTTCCAATTATTATGTACAAATATTTTAATCAAAGACACTAGTGAAAATGGGGCCATCTTGCCTTCACGAGTTCTATGTGTATATAGTGGAATTAGCCGAAACAGCATTCAATGGACATTGACGTTTCCCTTTACTTTCTTCGCCCCCCTCCCCCGTTTACGAATGCAACGAAATGCCGCAGACCTCCCAATGGACGCTTTGCGGGAGTAGAATACGTAATTAGGTCACGATTTAAAATGAATGAGATGTTTTCGGGCATTTCAGATTTGTACTGACTGGCGACATTTTAAGGGTATTAGAATGCAGAATTATTTGGTACTATTATTGGCAAGCACTTCGACGTCTTGAATTAATGTGATCTACACGCACGCACGCACGCACACACACAAACTCTTATATATATATATATATTATACAGATATCGTCTGCCCAGCCATTTCCTGATTGGAAAGAGAACCACTCAGTTTGCAAAAAAGAAAAAAATATATGAACAAATTAGTAAAAGTATTTGTTACCGTATGGTATTAAAAATGTAATGCCTGTGGCATTTCATTGTGTGACTGCTGGAGGAGGGAAAGATGAGAAAAAATACAGTGTTGGTAAGTTACTCTCTTGCCTACTTACTGAGAACTTAACCCAATTTCTCAGTGACACACACAATTGAAAACTTAACCCAATTTCTCAGTGACACATACAATCAGTAAACAAATACAAGGATGCACAATGGGTATGATGCGTCACGAACTATCTAGTATATTCTCAACTCGTATGTTTACTAGAAATTCTGAAACAAAAATACCATCATAAGGAGTGCCCAAGGTCAGGTCACTTTGACAATTTAACAATTTATATAACAATTAAGTTTAGAAATAGGATAAGCAAATTTACTTCACGGGAGAATTCAATATTGTTTATAAGAATTATTTTTGCCATTGCGCCAGAGTTACCAACGAGAAAGAACAAGATAATTCAGAAACAAAATAATGAGACGTGTGCATAAATGATTTAACAGTTTGACTGGTGAATATATAAGACTCAAAGACCGTGAGATTTACTGTATGCCTGTTTTCCTATTGTCTGCTAAAATTTCGGCCTTTTCCCCCTTCATTGTTAAATGGTCGGCCATGCTTCCCTTTGTTGTTAAAATATCGACCTGACTTCCTTTTGTTGTTTAAAGGTCGGTCTTACTTCCCTTTGCTGTTAAAAGATCGGCCTTAATTCCCTTGGGTTTCCCTTTCTTGTTAAAAGGTTGGCCTTTCTTCCCTTTGATTCCCCTTTGTTGTTGAAAGGTCGGCCTTACTTCCTTTTGATTTTTCTTTGTAGTTAAAAGATCGGCCTTACTTCCCTTTAATTTCCTCTTGTTAAAAGGTTAGCCTTTATTACCTTCTCGTAACAGAACAAATGAAATTGCTAGTTAATTATGCAACTTCAGTAAAAATCTGAGCATGTGTATAAAAAGGGAGAATTTTGTCAGCGCTCGAACACAAAAACAACAACTACCCCAATCACTACCATATATATATATATATACGGATGGGTCCAAAAGCCAAACAGGAGCTGTAGCAAACAGCACCCAACACCCACTAGCTCCCCCACATACAAATTGAACCAAAGCGCTCAATTCTAACAGCAGAATTAAGTTTAAAAAAGCACTTACATAACAATCAACACCATACCCGTACAAACACAAATACTAACAGACTAACTAACATCGCTACAAAACTTAGCGAACTCTTTCCAATCAGCAAGAACCCAAATCACAAACCAAATATCTAAACACAGCTACACTGAGAAAAAGGCACAAAACCAACACTATTATGGATCCCCAGCCACACCAACATTATAGGGAATGAAACAGCAGACAAAGAGAAAAGTACGGTAGCAAACAAAGGAAAGCCACTAAACACGTCGACACACACAGCAGAAATTCATGCACACATCAAAAGTATACACAAAAACGACCCCTAGTCCTCGTCATCTCCAGCTGTCCAACATAACCTACAACAGAGCAATCTATAGACTAAGATACAACTCCATAAGATTCACACACAACAGAGCAATCTATAGACTAAGATACAACTCCATAAGATTCACACACAACAGAGGAATCTATAGACTAAGATACAACTCCATAAGATTCACACACAACAGAGCAATCTATAGACTAAGATACAACTCCATAAGATTCATACACAAACCAAACCATGAACCAAAATCATGCACAGGGCAGACAACACAATAGAAAGCTTTCTGCTACAAAATAATCAATACACAGAGGAAAGGAAATTCACCAGAGAAATAAAAAATCTACTACAATACCATTCACCACTCAAACACTACTTTACCCTAAAGAACACAACCAAAACCACTTACACCAAGCAATCATCACACATCTCATACAAACAAACACACTCCACCCCTATATTACCCCACACTCATCCACAACAAACGAATTCACAAATATATACTACAACACAACCAATACAAAGACGAAAGAAAAATAACGAAGATACAACATACACTACTTCAGCTACAGTCCACCAAACAAATACTACTACACCAAAAAAGACATAATCAAAAGCTCATACTTCCACTACCCAGCACATTTACCCCATCTCCTCTAGAAACCCAGCAGAAACTCAAAGACAAAGGCAAAAAGCTACAAATTAATGTAATTAAAAAATAAATAAAATAAAAAAGAGGACTTACAAGATGCAAACACGCAGAACAAAAACAGCCAAAAAAACAGCAGCTCACCCCTCTAACTTCCCTCCCTGAATGCTAGAGAAAGGGAAGAAGGCTCCACAGGAATCAAACAAAAATCGATAAAATCTAAAGAAGATGAAAGTTTTTTTCACGCAATTCCTGTGGAGTAGAAGTTAACGGAACTAAGTTTATTTTCCCCTGTGAGTAAATACAGATGAAAATTTACATCGGGCGTGTAGACTCGAATGGAAAATAACAAGCTCTGACTCTTTGCTGATTCATCAAAGCGGTGTTGGACAGCTATCTCGCA
This sequence comes from Sinotaia quadrata, assembly GCA_028829895.1. NCBI lineage: Eukaryota > Metazoa > Mollusca > Gastropoda > Architaenioglossa > Viviparidae > Sinotaia > Sinotaia quadrata. The sequence continues at coordinate 27,066,128 of CM054183.1, read as the reverse complement.
TTTCTAACGAGACTGACTTTTCCAAGAAATGGCAAAAGGGCGCTTTCCTCCCCCCTCACCATATGTTCATGGACTTGGATCGTACTTTTTTTCTTAGCAGAAAATCAATATTTTTGTTTGTATCGAGGCTTCACTCTAGGGTTAAGAAGTTACATTTGTTTAAAAAATACAAGTGTTCTAAATACTACAGCTGCTGCTACTAAGACTACTGCTACTAATCTAACATGATTTTCACTTCCTCCTATTATTACTACTACTACTAACGTTTTGCCTTTTTACTGCATTTGTTACTCATGTTGCTACTACCAACATTACCATCACCCGTTTTATTCCATCGCCAGTATTGTCACATCCGTTACTAGTAATACCATCTCCGTATTACTATCAATATTACTCTTATTACATTCACTACAACCGCCATTATTGCGTCCCCTATACCACTACCAACGCCACTATAGCGTCATCTTTTCTATTACTACCGTCACTATGGTGTCCTTAGTACTACTTACCACCGCGACAATTACCTCCGTCTTTACCACTTCCACTATCCTTATTAATACCAGCGAGTTTACCTTAATGGTACAGCCACGAACATCGCTGCTAGCACGGTTATTACTATTATATTTTCTCACTACTACCACAAGCATTACTATTCTAACCATTAATGCCGTTGATTCTTTGATCCCGAATGCAATTTGATACCACCACTTTCAGTGCCAAGCCACTATCATCATTATTACTAGCATCATTTGTATCATAGTAGGTATTGTCATCAACATCCTCGATCCTACTACTAACTCTTAATTACTACTACCACTTCAACATTGCTAAACAATTATTAACTACCGCCAACACCACTAACACTATTAACACCTCTGTCACTATTCACCACAATCCTTTTCACCATCACAATCACTACTTTCACCACAATCCTTCTTACCATCACTATCACTAATTTCACCACAATCCTCTACCACCAGTATCACCACTATCAATACTTCAACTGCTACCACTACTACACCACTATCCGCACTATCACAAATTTAAATTCTTGAAATGATTACTGTTCTGTTTTATAATTGATTTAAAATGATAGACATTTTTTAGAATTATAAGTTAGCATGTTCAGATGAAGTGGTAAAGACTTTGAGAGATGTTTCCGCTAGCTAGTGCCAGGTTACCTAATATTTAGCACAGTTGCTATGACAACTACAAAGGAAAATGCTGTCTTTGCAGCTAGGGCTTTTTGTTTCATCCTTTACTCCTTTTATGGATTTGATCTGAAGCTCAACTGGATACAGAAGTCTCGCCTGTGACGTCAGTCTGTGACGAAGCGAAGGAGCTTTGTCGTCGACAGATCGTGTGAACACGGATTCCAAAAGCATAAGTTGAACTTTGCACCATCATTGAGGAAGAAGTTAAGCACACTTGACCTTGAAACCATTAACATTGATAATCTGTTGCCTATGAACATTTTGAATTAATTGGACAGTGTGAATGCGCTCATTGGCATTTATCATATCTCGAAATCATTTATCTTATTTTATTATTTTCATTATTAAAATTTTGTTATCTTATCCCATTTCTTATTTAATTCTTTGGAACGACCATTAATGGTGATCGGCAGGAGGACAAGCCATATGTGAATGAATGATTGTTAATTAAGGGAGAAACAACATTGCTGATCCCAGAAGGCAACGTCAACTGATTTGCTTATCACTATAGTGTATGATTACTTGTCCCATGAAGTAAATGGTCAGATTCAATATGGTGGTTGAAAGAGTAAATTAGGCCATAGGACTGTTTTCAGCATTAAAACCAAATTCTTAATTCATTTAATTAATGCTGACACAGGATCGTTAAAATAACCCCACGTGTCAGGGAGTGTGACATAAATTGTCAAATGTGATGGGGTAGAGGGCAGGGGGAGGATGGGTCATGTCCATCTAGAATTGTCTGCAATTATGCTAATGTTTTTGTTTAAAAACCCAGAGAATAAATAATTAATTATATGTATTATTTCAATGCATACATTTCATTACCTGAATGAATACTGTACAAAAGATTCTGATTGCTCTGATAGAAAATTTATTGAATCAATACATTTTTTTGTCTCAATTTTCAACCTCTCACATTTTCGGGCATGCTGACATAAATGTGTTCTATTGCCAGCCGAAGACAAATTGGTAATCCAATTACCTCCCATAGTAAAGTAGGTCCTAATACAACATGCTCCCCACGCCCTTATCAAGGAAATTAAGTGTGTATGTGTGTGTGTGTGTGTGTGTGTGTGTGTTTGTGTGTATGTGTGTGTATGTTTGTCTATATGTTTGTGTGTATATGCTTGTATGCATTTGTGTGTGTGTGTGTGTGTGTGTGTGTGTGTGTGTGTGTGTGTGTGTGTGTGTGTGTGAACATGTAAAATGAGAAATGGTTGGAATGATACATGGATGAATGAATGAGTGAATGGATGGATGTATGGGTGGATGAATGAAGGGAGAAAATTTGGAGAGATTAAAACATACATTTAGATAGATAAACAAACATACAAACTAAGAGAAAGACTCTCATAAATAAGGAATTTATCTATTAATTAATTACAAAGAATGATAAAAATTGCAGTTTACTAGTAAATTACAAAAATTGTTGAATATTTTAGCCATCATTGCGCGTAGACCTGTTCAATGAAGCATGTTATCCAAACACATTTTTCAACGTTTCATTTGATATTTCAACACCATTAATAATAATAATTATTATTATAATTTCAATAAAATGTGCATACATTATATATGGGTTTGAGTTTCCTTTGAACATTATGAAATATTTAATAAATATAATTATGTTTTATAACCAAAATTGGAATGACATATTATTATTATTAATAATTAATTAATTAATAATTACAGCTTAATTTATATTGCGTGCACGCGACCAGCTAACTAAAGGTCTAGGAACATTACTCATTAGACAGTATGATAGACACACAAGAATGTAGACTATCCCTAGTCAATATCAGTCATGCCTAGTCAAATGTAAACAGTTGATAGAATGAACAATCTATTAACTATAGAGAGGATTGCCACTGCTGGCTGTTGTATAAATCTTGAAATAAATGGCAAAGCAATGTCCACAGTTGATACAACAAACACACGTTCTAGGTAACTAGTACTATGACAAAATTTTACAGTTTGAGTTCATGCTACAGGCTGGCGGTAGTCAATATATTAAAATCTGTATCCCGAGGCCCCTCTCCCTGTGTTAATATCATGAACTTGAGTGAGCACAGGCCAGTGAGTCGGTCTACTAAAACGTCTATACTCTCCTCAAGTGTTAAAATCCTTGACGTGAGTGAGCACAGGCTAGCGAATTGGTCTATAAAACGTCTATACTCTCCTCAAGTGTTAAAATAATTGACTTGCAATTTTCTCTGTCAAGGTGGATGCTGGAGCAACTTAGTCATGTATACGTCTTCCCAGGCAGGGTTGCTGATGGAGGTTGGGAAATTGATAGCTAGAATGAGTAGAATGATACAAGTACAACAACATAGCTCTGGAATAGAAATAGCGTGTGGCCCTGAATTTTAACTGGGTTAGACAGGAGTCTACACTTATGTCTACATTTATGTATGAAGTGTTCCAGCATACGACACTCCAAGATAAGAACCACTGTAAAAGATGTACTGCCCCAGTTCATGATGCATGTTTCCTTTTCCTTTTAGCATTTGATAATAAATTCTAGACTTCTGGAGCATTATAATGACTTTAAAAAATAGTACGCTTACATAGTGTCATAGTCTTACAGAACACAATGACTGACATTGAAATCACTCAGCTCAAAAGTAACATATGCATGTTGGCTAAAACGGAAGTACACAGAATTTGTATGTAGAAGGACTGAGTAAATGACTTTGTTTGACTGCCAGTAAAAGAGTTGAATACATACACTTTTACAAAACGTTTCACGATCATATAATTGTACGGTTACTGAGTTACACTGATGATAAAAGAATTTGCTATTTGTAGGTAAATTAATATTTTTTAAAAGTCTTAGTATATTCATAAAATATTATTATTTAAACACAAATCAGCAAATATTCCTTAAAATAATAACATGATAAACATATCTTTTAATAGGAAACTTTCGTTTTAAAAAAGTGTTTAAAAGAAGAAGAAAAGGTATTCGAAATAATTTACAAAAATTAAGTAAACAAAAGAAATGTTCTCTTGTATCTTAGAAAAGAATTTAGCTGAACATTTAGAAACATTAAAAAAATAAATAGGAAATAATCTGAACACAAACCATTGATTATATTTACTTTCATTTTATATATGCGGTCAAAATAACTTAACACCATGGATTAGTTCTTGGATACCTATATCTTCAGTACTAGTTAAAGGGGCAGTAACTTAGGCAGTGGCTTTTATGATGAAATTATAAAATTACTTGAAAAATCTGAGGAGCCCTAGTGCCAAACATGTCATCGTAGGGGCGATTGGTAGTGGTGTTTGGGCACTTTGGAGTTTAGCCAGAGCAAGGGGGAAAAACTAACACGTCTGGGCTAGACTCCAAAGACAAGATGTTCGTCCCGGATTCTGCAGTATTGATGGGTTACTGACATTGCACGTTTGTACTGTAGAGAGGGGTCAAAGGTGTGGTGTTACACGAAGCATCTTCTGGTCTGTCTCATTTTAAAAACATTTTCTCTCATCACCTCCCCCCATCACCATAGTGTTGCCTGCTGATATATCACACACCTCTATTTATGTTTTCGGTTTACCTCTCTAGTTCAACATTATCTTCCTCTATCAGCATTTCACTACTTCATCTATTTGGCATTTACTTTGCTCATAATCTGTCTGTCACTCTCTTTACTCTTATATGAAAAATTTTGCTTATTCTTCTATTAATTTTATATTTACATCATAATTATTTGCGCTTGACTGCTCTGGTTGTGTTAAATGTTGCGTAAAATTATAACAGCATTAAAAGAATTCGATTAGACGATATTTTATCTTTTTATTTGCCTCTGACAACTCCAACTGGGGTGGGGGGAGGAGTGGGTCATATCTGTTCATATTTCCCATAACATACCGACAGCGTGGTTAAGCAATATTAAATGCAACTAAATGTAAGTATTCTTCTATTTACATTTCATACATACAGCTGGATGCCAGTTTTGCTCACATATACGTGAGACAATACTAACTAGATGGTAATTGTGCTCAAATGTGCTTGAGGCAATACCACCAGGATGCTAATTGTGCTCACACAAACATGGGACAATACCAGCCAGAAGATAATTGTGCTCACACAAACATGGGACAATACCAGCCAGAAGATAATTGTGCTCACATAAACATGGGACAATACCAGCCAGAAGATAATTGTGCGCACACAAACATGGGACAATACCAGCCAGAAGATAATTGTGCTCACATAAACATGGGGCAATACCAGCTAGAAGTCAAATAAGTTTAAACATACAATATACGACTCCAGTTATGAGGTTGAGTGTGTCCTCCTATTTACATTAGTCACTTTCAGTTAATGTCCAGTTTGCTCAAATAGACGTTAGACCAATACAATAAGATGTCAAGTTTGCTCAAACCGAGATTATACATTCGACAATTCCAGCAAGACGTAAAATCTTCCCCGTATAAAATAAATACACGCACAACGCACAAGCGCTCTCAAGAACGCACACACACAGACACACACACACACATATTATATATACCACACACACACACACACACACACATAAAACAATTAAAAATTAAAAAGCAACCATGTAAATTGCTTTATTTAATTCCGACATCTAGCTCTATGTGGTGGAGTAAATTTGCATGTTCCTATTTTAACATTTAATTGTTATATAATTGTTAAATTGTCAGAGTTACCCGACCATGGCGGTATTTTTGAAGGTCAGAGTTGAAGTAAACGAGTCGAGAATATGCTAGAAATTGCTGATGTAATGCAAAGCTTCTCAAGTGAGTAAGTAGTTATTATCCAATGGTTATGATTTATGAGAACGAGACCAGCCAATGGACTGAGATCTAAATGTTTACCTGCTGTAGAGATGTCTGTTGTCTGATCACATGAATTTCATGTGGCAAAGAAGTCTGGTGTTGAATGGCGTCCTTTAGTTTGATGGTAAACCAGTCTTTTCTATGTTCTACTTTCTGTATATGATTGGAACCTCCTACTGTACTGATTGTAAACTGTTATGACTGACTGTGAGAGAGATGGGAGCAGCGCGTAAGTGTAAAAGATACACTACATATCGTTGATGTATGGTGGCAATGTATGCTGACCACATCGAGTAATTCTAGTGCAAGGAAGTTACTAGAATTTCTGTTTTGTTATTCTGCTTGAGAGAGCTAGTACGGTGGGAGAAAACTTTGAGACTAGCAGAACATCCGTGTTTTCAACGTGTGCAAAGAGAGACACGTGGAGTTGTGACATTGTTGCAAATGCAGGCTATTGAGACAGCGCTTAATTCAGGTTATGTTAAAACTATTAATGCTTATGTCTAATAACTCCATTTCTGTTCTCTGATAAGAACTAACCTGTGATTTGTATTGACACTAAATTGTTGAGTTGTATTTTAGGCATAAGACTGTGAATTATAGAAATTATTTGAATGTGGCTTTGTGAAAATATCAATGTCAAGTAATCTTTTCCATTGTATTTGTTACATGTATATTTGATTGTTGATTTAATAATTTATTGACCTTCTTAAACATACTGATAACCTTATGTTGGAGAAGAGAGTGGGTGGATGGAGCTTGCTAAATTTATATTAGACGGATTTGCCTTCCTCTTTAGTAAGAAGTTTTTCACTTGTGGAATATTGTGTGACAGTAAATGTTTATCTTATTTAATGTTGTGGAAGAGAAAACCATTTACAGTGCCCATATATCCGCCAAGTGAGAGAGAGAGAGAGAGTGGTGTCTAATGGAGGATCATTAATAAATTAAGATTCTCATCACTTGTAATTAGTTTTGAATGATTAATTAATTAATAATAACCACAACCATTAACTAAGTGCATCAGTGTCACACTCTGTAATACGGATTTTCAGTCTAGCTAGTATGAACTTAAGGCGTCAGGTTTTTAAGCATACGCATGTCTTTTGGTGAGTTATCGTGCAATAGCAAGTTACCATGGTATCAGTGACAACGAATTTCTAGGTAGAATAGAAGCAACTTAGGGATGGTAGTCTGGTGGGAAAGTGTGCGGGATGGGGGCTAGGGGACCTGTCTTGGAGCTGCGTTTGCATAGCTTGGTGGCTTTAGAGTAGGGGCGGATGGAGATATTATGGAGCTAAAGACTCCCCATATCCAAGCCACTACACCCGCTCCCCCATTGGCGATTGCCCTTGCTCTGCCCTGTTTAGGTTGTTCGTTGAAAAAAATCAATCCCCACTCGCTTTCATTAATTTAAGACTGTCCGTACAATACGCCCTCTGTTAGAAGACTTGCCTTTTGTCCCTTCTCCCACCCCAAATGTACAGAAGCATCATTAGTCACTAGTCTAGTTTTGAACCCTGTACAGAAGCATAATTAGTCACTAGTCTAGTTTTGAACCCTGTACAGAAGCCTCATTAGTCACTAGTCTAGTTTTGAACCCTGTACAGAAGCCTCATTAGTCACTAGTCTAGTTTTGAACCCTTTACAGAAGCATCATTAGTCATTGGTCTAGTTTTGAACCCTTTACAGAAGCCTCATTAGTCATTAGTCTTATTTTGAACCTTGTAAAGAAGCATCATTAGTCACTAGTCTAGTTTTGAACCCTAACAGAAATATGTTAAATGTTGAAGACCCACGCACCCGACTTCATCGCTAAAGACCACCAGCGCAAATGCACATACACAAATAAACACACTTGATTACACACACACACACACACACACACACACACACACACACACACACACACACTCATGCTTACACTTAAAATGTACCAGTAATTGAAAATAAGATAATGCAAGTTAAAATTGCTCTCTGCGTTTGGATAAAATGAGCATAATATAAGTGTATACTACAAATGCACAGGCAATGCATGGAGTGGCTGAAGCTTGCTTATGTAATTAAAGGATAATTTAATACCGGTATTAAGGGAAAATAGTGTTATTTGCAACTTCATTGACAGTACACGCTATTTATGGATTATAACTAAAGACGAAAACTGTTACCCGTTGAGCGTCTTTGGTTCTAGAAACCAGCTTTCACCTTCATTATTTTCAAAAACAAGCTGTCTTTGTTTTTGGCTTTGTAAAAGAGCCACCATTGTTTCTGGCTCTATAAGCCAGCTGTCCACGTTTTCGATTTGTAAAATAGCTACCACAGTCAAACAGAAATCGTGGAAAAAGGCTAATACAGACCTCGTTAACCCGGGCGCCGCTGCAAACTCAAGGGGCGGGGCGGGATATACTTATCCGTACTAACATAGGCACTCGGGTAAGTGTATTCTGACTTTGGGCACCATGGGTAAGTGTATTCTGACTTTGGGCGCCATGGGTAAGTGTATTCTGTGGGCGCCATGGGTAAGTGTATTCTGACTTTGGGCGCCATGGGTAAGTGTATTCTGACTTTGGGCGCCATGGGTATGTGTATTCTGACTTTGGGCGCCATCGGTAAATGTATTCTGACTTTGGGCGCCATGGGTATGTGTATTCTGACTTTGGATGCCATAGGTAGGTGTATTGTGACTGTGGGCGCCATGGGTAGGTGTATTCTGACTGTGGGCGCCATGGGTAGGTGTATTCTGACTGTGGGCGCCATGGGTAGGTGTATTCTGACTGTGGGCGCCATGGGTAGGTGTATTCTGACTTTGGACGCCATGGTAAAAAATCCTGATATACTAAGTGTGCCACGTACCGAGAAAGTTTGGGAACCACTGTATTAGGAGACAGACAGATTCTATTACACGTAACACTTCTCTTTTCATTTGTTCTTCGTTTCTGACGAAGGAAAAAATGTTAATTTATATATTTAATTTTTATTCTGTCAGAAAACTCAGAAAAGGAGGCAACAGACGAGTCAAACTGACTCCAACTTCCTTCCAAAAGGATTATGGAGCACCGGGTGTTATCTTCTCTTGGACAGATCATTGTGTGGCTGCTTTTAATGGATTATATTTCTTCGCAGTGCCAGCCGACAGAGGGGAATAACGTGACAAGGTGATTAACTCCTCTCTAGAGTTGTTTCTTCATGAATGCATGTAAAAAGGATATTTGTAAATTGGGAATTCATATTCTTTCTTCCCGCCCTACTTTTTCCTCTTTGTGTGTTTGTGTGATTTTGTGGGCTTTCATGCGTGCGTGTGTATATTTTGTTTAGTTATGAGTGTACTTAGAACAATAGAAATTCATGCAAAAATTTCAAAGTTTGTAGATTAAACTTGACATCTAAGCTTATATAGCAATTATACCTATAGTTTATTTTAGTTATATCATAACATGAGCAGACAACTTCACCATCCACAACTAATAATTGTCAGGTGTGGAAATTGAATTGGATGGATGTACATATTACAGTATTCAAATATATTTACAGTCAGCTACCCTAAATAAAAATCTACATTGTATAAAATAAACCTACCCAATATGAAAAACTACTCAATATGAAAATCTACCGTGTATGAAATGCTATCTTGTATGAAAAACTAATGAATATGAAAATTACCTGTATGAAAGTCTTTCAGTGTGCAAGAATTGAAACGAAAATGTTTATAACTAGTCCTCATGTATTAATATCAATATGATTTTCTTTAATTTGAAAAAAGGAAGAAGGCATTATTATGCAATGTACTTTTTAAAAGTCATTTAAAAATATTTATGCAGTGTGTATTTGATGTGACAGTCGGAGTGTGATATTTATGACTTCGTCATGAGTAAACACTCACTCACTCACTTGCTCAGTAAAGAGGTACAGTCGTTATAGTCATACATTTGAATATCAATAGTAATTAATATAAGTCATTTTACATGGGACAATTTCACAATTTAAAATATTATAGATAAAAATATGTTATTTAAAATTAAAACCTTTTGGAAATATTCCGAGGCAAACTATTGTTTCTAAAGCCAAATCTCCTGTACTTAACTGCTGTTTCTAAAGCCACACCCACGGTATTAAACTGCTGTTTCTAAAGCCACATCCAAATAATTACTGTTTCTAAAGCCACACCCACGGTATTAAACTGCTGTTTCTAAAGCCACATCCAAATAATTACTGTTTCTAAAGCCACAAACAGGGTTTTTAAAGCCACGTCCACCGTACTTAACTGCCGCTTCTATAGTCACATCCACAGGTCTTAAATGCTGTTTCGAAAGTCACATCCACAGTATTTAACTGCACACTGACTCAGCTATTTCACCAAGAAATAAATGTATGCGCCACACACTTCTAGAGTGTATAGAAGTTCAGCTGCAGAATAAATTCAGTTTGTTTTAAATATTAATATTTCTGAAAGAGTGATTGAATTATAAATAACGACTTTAACTGTCACGTGTACGTTTGGGACATAGGGCGTAGAGTTTACCATATGACACAAGCTCTTATCTTTCCCTACCTCAGTTTACTAACTATAGAGATTAGAGTGTTCCATGTCAAATCAGCTCTGTATCTTTCCCTACCTCAGTTTACTAACTATAGAGATTAGAGTGTTCCATGTAAAATCAGCTCTGTATCTTTCCCTACCTCAGTTTACTAACTATAGAGATTAGAGTGTTCCATGTAAAATCAGCTCTGTATCTTTCCCTATCTCAGTTTACTAACTATAGATATTAGAATATTCCATGTAAAATCAGCTCTATATCTTTCTTCCTCGCTTCAGTTGACTGACTCTATACGGCATAGAGCTTACTATGACAATTTCAGATTTGATATCCATGGTTTAAAATGTGGAAAGATAATTAATCTATTTAATTAATTGAAATTAATTTCAGTTCACATGGTAATAAACATTCTATCAAAATTCATGCATACATGTGGTGACTCGTATTTAATAACTATTCAAACGCATCAATAAAGATTTATTTTCAGTCACAACTGCAACCTACCTCTACACATACCAAACTAATACTGTATGCAAATTTGAAAATTTTTCTTGAATATAATAATAATAATAATAATAATAATTGTTGCTGATGATAATGTAGCATTCCATTTGACAAGCAGTTCTTGGCTGTCAATACTGGATCTGAGTAATGTCTATAATAATAGTTTTCATTGCTGTTTGTTGGTGCTTAATGTTTCTCTCTTTGACCCTTGTTCTTTCAGCAGATCATTAAAGCCAGAGCCAGATTACTTGATTTTATGAATATGACTTGTGGCATTAAAGATAAAATCATCAGCAGGTCATTGCAAAGCAAAAAGAGTGTACGATTTAAGATCAGACATAGGTCAACAAATGGTTCAAATATCTCATTCAGACTATTTTTCATTAAATATTCATTTTTAAAGCTGTGAATGAAGCTTTGAAATTTGCGAATCACTTGAAGAGTATGATTTAGAAGCCCTGACTGTTTTCTAATCAATAATATATGTCAATAGTTACTGAGAAGTCAATATTATATTTACCACTCTCGGTATTGTGCAAAGTCTTCTCTGTCACGCGCAAGTTCTGACCTTTCTGCAATGGTGGGTGCAGTGCATAAAGTTTTGCGTGATTCGGCGATGTAAATATGTAGTGACTCTGGGTCAAATTGCATCATAGCTGGAATGCAAGTAACAACAAATGGACGTATCTCATCCTATTAACTTCACCCACTCTCATTAGTACCTTCCTCCCCCTCATGTCTTTACTCCTATGCGTGGTCAATGTACTTGACCTAATTCCTCTACTTAACCCCAGTTTTACACAATTTCCTCTCTTGACCGATTTAGGGAAAAAGAAGATGAAATACTCTTGGCACTAGCAGAGATGCGTTGTTCCAAACTAACATGACCTTTTACAGATCAATACTTTAATCTGTTCAACATGAGCATTTATTTTGTACAATAGTCTTCTTATAAGTGGATGCAGGTTATTGACATGGGTTGGAGATGGTGAGTTGTTTTTTTTTCCTTTTTGCTTCGGACAACTAATTTCTTAACTCCAATATGCAGTGGCTTTCAATATAAGAAATCATTTAATGCTTGTTTAAGTCGAAACTTGAAGTTTCGATTTCGCTTAGCTGACATAATTTCCGTTAGACTTAGTTGGATTTTCATTTGATTTCCGATGACCAGTAACACAACCATTAAAGTTAGTTTTATTTAGTCTGGTTTTCGTTTGGTTTCAGATGACCAGTATCACAACTATTAAGGTTAGTTTTATATAATCTGGTTTTCATTTGATTTCAGATGACCAGTATCACAACCATTAAGGTTACCTGGTAGTTTTATTTAGTCTGGTTTTCATTTTACTCAGGTCTGAAATTGAACAGCCAGCACTGTGCAGATTTTTGTCAATCTTGAATTGAAATTCCCTGCAGTGTAAATTCTATAACATGACTGATCTGTTTATAGGGCTTTAAAATAATCTATAAATAAATAATGTTTTCTTGTCTGTTCTTAGTTTGTTTGAAACTTTAGCCATCCTTGAATGACTGACCAGTCGCAGAATTGCATCATGCCCATCACTGAAATTATTTCCGAAACTCGACTTAAGGCAGGATGCCTTTGAACAACATATTTTCCCCATTCACTTTACGAAAGCGACACTCGATTTATGAGAAAGCAGCTCAATCACATCATGTGTGCATGACCGTGAAAGAGAACAATGGCTCACGTTCTAGTTTGTAATCATTAGGGTTAATGAGACACAATAATGCATTATTACTGATGATGTTCTAGTTTATAATCATTACGGTTATTGAGACACAATAATGCATTATTACTGATGATGTTCTAGTTTATAATCATTAGGGTTACTGAGACACAATAATGCATTATTACTGATGATGTTCTAGTTTATAATCATTAGGGTTAATGAGACACAATAATGCATTATTACTGATGATGTTCCATGTATTAGTAGATATAAGGTTAAAGAGACAAATGATGACAAGATCAATTGCCGCATGTTTTTATTTTAACTTTTTCCTTGTTGGATTTCATTCATTCACATTCATATTAGATTTCTCAAGTTCTTACCTACAAAATATTTCTTTAATGAATGTTAAATCATTAAAATTTACCAGTTTTCCCTGTTCAGATCTGTCAATAATTTTAATTTATTGACCTTTAATGGATTGTGCACAAAACATATTCAGAAACGTCATGAGGTAATGGGTACAGTCGCTTGAACAATGATGTATTCAGAGTGTTGCCCCTTGAGTCGCAATTAGGAATGGGGTAAACTTTGTTATAAAAATAAATTACTAAGTCATTTCTAAGAAAGCGACTTTTGAATCCTAAACCTCTACTGCTGGATCATCCCCATGTTCCTAAAACGCATTACTGTATCATTTTTTTTCAGCGATATACGTAAGGAAAGAATTGTGATATTAAAATAAAATTTAAATACATATATATTTCCTTAATTATTTCTTTTGCGCTGATCAAATGTTATTCTGTGTAATTTCATAAATATATTCATCTCTCTTTTTCTCTTTTTATAGATTGCATATTTTTAAACCGCTGTGCTCCGATTATATCATCAGTTTTATGAAAATAAAGTTCAGAAATAGATTTTATAACGGAGTTGGAGTGGGGGAATGGAGAGTGGGAGAGCAACGAAACAGCAATTACAGAACGGACGTAATTAACACTTAACATAGAGGAAAGGAAAATTTTGGTAACTCTACAAAACAAAAAAAAAAAGCAAAAAACTCTACAAAACAAAGCACAATTTGGTAACTCTACAAAACAAAAAAAGCAAAAAAAACTACAAAACAAAACACAATTTGGTAACTCTACAAAACAAAACACAATTTGGTAACTCTACAAAACAAAAAAAAAATTGGTAACTACAAAAAATTAAAAACAAATTAAGCGTTTGTCTCTGGAATCCAAAATCTGAAAACGAAAGTGAATGCTGTCACCAAAAGCATACTTCATACTCCATAATGCAGACAAAAAAGATGTGTCAAAAGGGACTGCTGTCATTGGCTAAAAATATTTTACTTTCACAAGAAGTTTCGCTACCTTTAACGGGACATTATTATAATTATAATTGTCACTATATCAAAGCTGTCTGTCTCACTTTCAAAATAAGGAATTTCCTTCACCCCAATCTATAATTCCACTTCCGACCTCTGCCTTTTGTAGTAACTCTACCAGAGATTCGTTAGAGCAAAAGAACGAGCTTTCAGCCGAGAGCTATGTATTCTCGCTCTGAAGAGATGAAAAAAAATGTCTGTCACATTCGCATTGGAATTTTAAGATATGCTTTTTCTCATCATGCAAAAATACCCAGCGCTCATTTTTCTCAAATATTAAAATATTACACACACACACACACACACACACACACACACACACACACACACACACACACACACACACACACACACACACACACACCCCTCCAGCAATATATTTTTCTATTCATTAATTCTTTCTTAATTTCTTTCTTTCTTTCTTTCTTTCTTTCTTTCTTTCTTTCTTTCTTTCTTTCTTTCTTTCTTTCTTTCTTTCTTTCTTTCAAAATTCTATTCCTTTATTAGTTCTTCCTTTTTCTACCACTCTCTTTTGTTTAATGAAGCTAAAACGTGTTTCGATTAGAACATTTCTTTTCATCTCTCAAAAACTGTTATATCACGTAAAAGAATGGACAGAACGGACAAACATGTATGTGCCCTGATGGTGAACCCTTACCTGCAAGCCAAAATGTGTGTGTGGGAATCTTGTGTGTATAAGAAAAACTCGAAAACTAGGAGAGCAAACATTTCATGCCGAACATTTTCTGGCAGCTTACGTGATGTGGTTTTCTATTGGGAAGAAGCGATAAAATAGCAAACAAGTCGACACGAATTTCGCCCAAAGGGTAACCTTACTGTTTATTCATTGCCTCATGTCTGGCCGGTCAATAAAGAAATAAAAATAATAAAAGATCTATACCTCTACTGCATTCTTTATTATAGAAGGGTGTATCATAGTACTTGAAAGCGATTTTGCACGCAACTGGAACGAGGGGCTGTTGAGGGTGGGTGAGAAGTGGGACTCTATGCTGGTGAACTTTGGCTCTCCGTCTTTGTCATGTCTCTGGTTGATGTACTATGTCCATTTCTTTTTTTCATTTTCAGTTTCAGTGTGATGTTCTCTGCAGCCTGGCTCAGTCAGATTACTTTTTCCTTGTTGATGCTTTGCTGGTTTGTGCGTTTGCTATATTTTTTTCCTTCCTTGGCTGTATTGGGTTTTATGTTTTTTTTCTCTGTCTGGACTTCAACCTCTGTTGTTGTTCATGTTGGCTGTCTGTGAGAAAGGCACTTTACTCACTTTCTCCGTAGTTTGTGCTGACTTCACTTTTATTGTCGTTGGGATTTTCTAAAGAATATTCGTATTCGGTTTTCTTTCTGATGTTTCTTTTGTTGCCAGTACTTCTTAAAGGAACTCGGTTAGATACTGGATAGTGGTGTCCTGCTGTATAATTGTCTCCCCTTGTCATATTAAATTTAATATGTAGTTAAGGGTGGTGTTGATTTCACCATTGTTGGTATTTAACCCAATGGTTAAGAGTTTTGCTGACGAGTAAGTTAGTCTTTGCCTGGTATGAAATTACTCTTCCAGCGGTTGGTCATATCGGACTCAACACTATATAAATCTCAGCGTGCGTTTCGGGTTCGAAATTCTGGGTCTGACGTGACTTGGTGTTCACGAACTGAACGTTTATTTTCAGCTAGCCCTAAAAAATGGCCGAGGTGTTTTGTGTGCATTTGCACGTGTTTTCCTCTCCTCTGCCACTCTCTTGATCTGGTTCGTGCTGTTTTTTGTCCGAGAACGATGGTACCAGAACGTCTTTCAAGGTCAAATGTCGCAAGCGGAGTCCCATCTGGCTTGAAAGTGATTTTACGCACGACTCTTAAATTTGCACACGACACTTGCGTCGTCGTTTTACTGGTCAACACAGAATCAAAATTATCGTGGTGAATTATATGGCTCAGCATTTTAAGCAACAAACAAACTTACAAAAAAAAAAAAATAAAAAAGGGAGAAAGACAAATAAAGAAAAGAACTAACAAGCAAAAAACTTCCACACCACTGATTTTATTCCATTCTTAGTAAACTAGATTATGCATCGATTACCTACTAACTAAAGATCGAATATGTAGCCTAAGAAGAAAATAAGTAGGAAGAACATGAACTGTGGTTGATTACAATAAGTATGCTACAAATACAGGCTAACGACAGAGATAGTGGTTGAAAGGAATTTAATTTTCTCACTCTTAACGAGACTGAGAACACGAACGCTTTAGAATTGTTCGTCTATGTCAGGTAAATGTTTGAGACAGTTAGTCTAATGAAATTAACACTTCGGAAGTCCTTGTGTGATTGAAATAATTAGCATTTTCACACAGTCACTTCGAGGTTCTAAGAAATAAAGACAACTGTAATCATCAGAAATGCAGAATAGTAGAGAGTTAGGAAATAAAGGAGAAGAAAATGACGCATGAGATGACAGAACAGATTGGATGACGTAATTGCTACAGGTTGAAATGGCGTCAGATGTTCGACAAAGTTAAATATTCACATATAACACAAAGTGAAGAAAATTAAACTGGCACAGCATATGCTACTCTCTTGCACTGGAATAAAGCTCATGGGTAGAACACTAGACGGAAATTCACAGTTATAACACTGAACTCTTATTTGGTTGGTGATATAAAATTCTAGGAAAAAATAAACCAAACACACAGTTGGGCGAGCTTGGTAATAACTGAATTTATACTGAAAGGCGAGTGTTAGGTTCTCTTTCTTTCATTTATTTTTAAATTAAAGCAGAATTTGTAAGAAGCAGTTGAGAGAAATTAGTAATGGCTTATGACATCTTGCACGAGTTACCTTTCCACAGATGGCATGCACATTAGACTGCCTATCTGAACGCTTCTCTTACGTCACTGTTACTGGTGTAGGTTTCACTTTTTTTTTTTTTTTTTAGACGTGTGCAACAAAAAGAAGCCTGGTAGACTGTGCCGACATTTTAGCGGAAAACTTGCATACCTTTTGGCAATATGTGCAGACACCTCGTTAGACAACGAATATGCAAGAGAATGGTGTGTGTGGTGGTGGTGAGGGGGGAACGGTGAGAAATGCGACAACAACAACAACAAAAAAATACGAATGACTGAACCATATAACATGTATCATGGAGTTAGTTCACATTTCTAGGTTAAAGTCACAGAAAATGAAATTTCGGGGCATTACTGGTTACTTTCTGTTACTGGAAGAATATTACAAACAAGCTTAAGAGATGTAAAACTGTTCCCTTAGTTCTATGAGTCCATCTCTCTCTCTACCTGTGTGTTTGTTAATGTATTTGCCTGTGTTAATTTATCTGCCGGTGTCTGTCAGTCTGTTTCTATCAGTCTATCTTCTGTGTATGCATGTTAGTCAATCTCTTAGTCAGTCTATTAGGCTATCTTTTTGTCACTTTATCTATATGTCTATCTCTTCGTGAATGTCTATCTCTCAGTCGGTCCTACTATTTATGTCTGTCAGATAACGTGTTTATCTGTCTTTTAGTCTCTCAGTTTGCTTGGTTTTCTATCGATCTATCTATCTATCTATCTATCTATCTATCTATCTATCTATCTATCTATCTATCTATCTATCTATCTATCTATCTATCTATCTATCTATCTATCTATCTATCTATCTATCTATCTATCTATCTATCTATCTACCTACCTACCTACCTACCTGTCTTTCTGTCTTTCTGTCTGTCTGTCTGTCTATCTATCTATCTATCTATCTATCTATCTATCTATCTATCTATCTACCTATCTATCTATCTATCTATCTATCTATCCATGAATTATATTAAATTATTTACCTAATTAATGTATGAAAGTGCATGCGTGATATATATATAGTTCTCTTAGCGCAATGATGCGTCAAATTGGCCAGTGGGTCACTAGTGCGTGACCATAGGCCTGCACGCGAATGAGAACGACAGTTTGCAGTTAATAGGGGTGGGGAGGATGAATGAGCAGCGCAACAGCAGCCACAGATATTTAGCGGATGCTGGTCACGGGGAATGGCATGAACGATAACTACCGACATCCAGATTTCCTTCCGGCTGAGGACAAATTGGACATCTCCTATAAGAGACTGAAGGAAGTATGAGGAGGAAACATGGAGCGAAATCGGCCCATGCCGGAAGCGCCCCCTATAAGCTGTGACAGGTGGAAACGACCACTACTGACGTTAGCCTAATTCAAGCAGTTAGCTCTGAGTTAGTCATGTGACCAGAATGATGACATAGGCGGTTAGAGCAAGGGTAGGAACTGGGATAACTTTGCGACGATGAGAGAACTAGCGTAAAATCGATCAGAACGAAACAGTCCTGTGTCATAGTCAGACTGAGTATAGTATTGCAAGTATGTGTCACGTCAGACTGAATATATTATTGTCAAATGTGTCAAAGTCAGAGCAAGTATAGTATTGTATGCGTCATAGTCAGACCAAGTATAGTAATATAAATATGTGTCATACAGACCAGTTATAGTATTATGAGTATGTCATAGTCAGACCAAGTATAGTATTATGAGTATATCATAGTCAGACCATGTATAGTATTGTGGATATGTCATAGTTAGACCAAGTATAATATTGTGAATATGTGTCATATCAGGCCAAGTATAGTATTGTATGTCATAGTCATACCAAGCTTAGTATTATATTTGTCAAATTCAGACTAAGTATAGTATTGTGAGTGGTATCAGTCGCAAAGATTGTAAAAGGCTCAGAGTTAAATATAATATCAGTTAGAATGAGAGGAGTGTTATATTTTATCAAAGTTAAGTAATGTACTGAATTAACTGTATGTTGTACTGTTCAACTAAAGTGCACACTATATCACCTCATGTGTATGACGATTCGTACTGCATAAAAAGACAGGAGAACGAACTATAGAACAATGGAGGCCTTAAAGAGTATAAGTAATTTTCGCTATAAGTTTGCTATAAAGTTTTTAAAATGTTTATTTCGAAAGTTTAGGCATAATTAAAGTGTGATATAATGAATAATGGAGATGATCAGCAATATTTTGGCAAGTCCAACTTTCTGCACGTAGTCTGCAACAGTCATATCATACCACAGCAATAACAGGCATATCACAGCAATAACAGGCATACCACAGCAATAACAGGCATATCACAGCAATTACAGTCTTAGTTTATATGCTGGAGGTCAGCATCAGAAGTCAGAGCCTGGCTGGAAATGTAACTGATTGTCAAGGTCAATATAAAGCATAAGTGCAAAGAGGTCTTTTAAAAGGGTAAATAACTCTTTTGGAAATCCATGCTTATTAATATTTAAGCACTAATTTATGCACCCAAAACACTCAGTCAAGCACAGCTCTACTGACCGGATATTAATACACTTAGCTCCCTCCACCTAATACCGTCCCCTGGAAATTACAATTGAAAATCGGAAAGAGCAGGCACTTGAACTCTGCCCCGGCACAATTGCACGAGCGAACGAGAACAAAACTATCAACAAATGTCCACTGCAACTTTTAGTTTCCCTATCTTTGGTGCCTTCTCTTTCGCTTCCAAAGCAAAATCCATGATGTGGCACCACAGCTCTTTCGCGAAATCAGCGTAACATTGGAAACGTACGTGAAACTCCAAATCAAAGAAAACAAAGCTTTAGATTATTGGAAGTCTGGCCCTGGTTACTTAACTGTCCAACGGAACCTCAAATTCCTGCGCTATAAATAACCCAACAACTTTGTGCAGCCTTATTAGAAAACCTCAAACACCATTCTACAATAAAGGCCCGCAATTTGCACAATTTCAAAAACATTTTGGTTTCCCTTTTAAAATAAAAAATACAAACCTTGAAACACACTGAGCTTTTAGAACATTTTCGCTGCAGCCATAACCGTTAGAGTAATTGCTGATGAAGTCTCAATGCACAACATCGATCTCAGCCATTAAAACTTTGATGGCGAGTACAAGGTGAAAGAAAGGCCTTTCAAGCTGTCTCATGAGTACTGTCCGAACACGATCATTCGTTTTTATGACTTGAGCTGAAAACACTTTGGGGGGGAGGGTGACCTTTCCCTCCACCCATCAACAACTACTCCACCTACCCACCTTCCGAGCATTCATACAATCACTTCAGTGACTGTCTTGGTTAACGTGCTAGTGCCTCGATCAAAGCAGACGACTGGGTGCGTTTAATTCTTTAACTGCTTGTGTTCTAACAATCAAATCAGATATCTCGTTGTTATACGCGCGCTGATGTCTGCGAAGTCAACCATTTCCTCACAGCTTTCAGTTGCTATAGATACCACGATATAGGCGGCACGCATCACTCAAGGTCTTGTGGAGTGCTACTGTCTTAAAAAGATATTCTGCCAAACGGTGCTTTGAAATCGTGTCCTGTTGAGCGCTTGTATGGTGCCAAATCTTAGTCTACCTCTTGGGGGAGGGGGCGGGCATATTGGTTAAATATTTGTCCGCCTATATGAATCAATTCTGGTAAATCTTGCTCTACTGTTAGGGAAAGTTTTGATGTAAATATTTGAACAATTCAAAGTAAACACTGGTCTGCCGTTTGGAATATGGTGTAAATTGGGGTATGATTACACTCTATGGGAGCATTTAGGAATCGTGGTTAGTATTTTAGGGAACCTGCTGCCAGTATATAGTAAATATTGGTCTGGCTTTTGAGAATATTTGAAAAATCGGTGAATCCTTAAGGATCCTGTGAGTATAAATATTGGATAGTATACATATAGTTTGCAGTAGATATTGGATAGTATATATATATATATATATATATATATATATATATATATATATATATATGTACATATAGACAGTTTGTAGTAGATATTGGATAGTGTATATATATATGTACATATAGACCAGTTTGTAGTAGATATTGGATAGTATTTGGACCCGTTTGTACTAAATCTTGGACCAGTATATAGTAAATATTGGTTAATATATATATATATATGGACCAGTTTGTTGTACATATTGGTTAATATATATATATATGGAACAGTTTGTAGTAGATATTGTGTTGTCTGATTGAAATAGTCTGAAAATCAAGATTAGCTGTATAAAGAGCATGTTGATGTAAATGCCAATCTGTCTTTACAGACAGATTTATAATAAATATTATTCTGCCTTTATGGACCAATTTATAATAAATATTATCCATCCTTTATGGACAAATTTATAATAAATACTATCCTTCCATTATGGACCATTTTATAATAAATATTATTCTCCAGTGTATACAAAATATTGGTCTGACTTTCATAAGCATTTTGAAAATCATGATTATCTTGTTAAGGAATATGCTATAAATGTTGGAATTTTTATTAAATATCACTCTGCCTTTAGGAAGTATTTTAGTAAAATATCTATTTTTTGGTGGAACAGGCCAGTGCCGATATTGATCTACTTTGGGGAACGTTTGGAAATAAATCTTGCTGTCTGTAGAGAGCAGTTTGATGCAAATCTTCATCTTGTTTTTAGGGAATAGTTTTGAGTACATATTGTGTCACATGCCCGATTATATTTAATGACCCTGTCGCAGTAACTGACAACAGCCAGGCGGCCTGATCTTTCCGTCAATCTCTATGCCAGACAATTCTATGGAACCTTTATCCATCTAACATAGTAACAGACAAATGAGCTGACATGCCTTGAGTTGGCAAACGTTATCTTTTCCCTTGATTAATTATGACTTACAAACTTACAAACTCACATATCTCTCGCTCGGAACCCCAGCCAACTCTTTTCAGTCACACTAACAAATTAACCAAAATGTGGGTTTAAGATAACAAAAACAAAAAAGGTTTAATTTAATAATAATAAAAAGAGAAGAATAGAATTCAATTTCTGAAAACGTAGGTCACCGAGACCGTCTATATACTGTCCCACCTTAATGTTAAATTAATGGTAATTGTTCATCTGGTCTATTATGGATTTGGTGGGGGTAGATCACTTCACCTTGTCATTGAGGATGAGCTTGTCATGAAACAAGAAAAATACGACTCCATTTTCTGGTGGTATACAGAGTCCAAACAGTGATGTACCTAGTCCAAACAGTGACAGATAGATAGATACAGACAGACAGACAGACAGACAGACAGACAGACAGACAGACAGACAGACAGACAGACAGACAGACAGACAGACAGACAGACAGACAGACAGACAGACAGACAGACAGATGGATAGATAGATAGACAGACAGAAAGACAGACAGATAGATATAGACAGACAGACAGATAGATAGACAGATAGATAGATAGATGGATGGATAGATAGATAGACGGATAGATGGATGGATGGATGGATGGATGGATGGATGGATGGATGGACGGATAGATAGATAGATAGATATTTGAGAGAGGACTATGTTGGATGGGAGGGGGGTTGGCAAGGAGAGAATGGAAGCCAGAAGGGAAGTGATGAAGAAATTTCACGAACAAAGGAAACATCTTTGTGTAGGTTTCAGACTAATGCAATGTGACGTGCAGTCTGTGACAGAAAAGGTTTGATGAATTATAATTTCCTTCGAGGAGACAATAACATGATTAGCAAGCTGAATTTGCCAGGAAAAAGGCGGTTACCGATCGCAGACTATATACTGTCTCGAAGAACCGAACATTCTGCTTCCGGGGAAATATCATTTATTCAATCTGGAGCTTATTATTGTGTTATATTTCGGACTTAATTTGTTTCCACAAATGATGGTAATGTTCAGAGCTATGCTATAACGCAGTGTTTGTGGCTATACCAAAAGAAACACAATTAATATAAATACGCCAAATGAACACAGTATCAGTCCATGTTTGTTTTTGAACTCACTATTTGATAATGGCCATTCGATGAAAGTAAATATCAGTCTACATTGGTGTTTCATGCTACTGCATAAATGACCAGAATCACACATACACACGCACACCATATATACACACACACATACGTGCATGCACAAACGCACACACATACGAACATATTCGAGTCTCGACCGTGTTTCGGTCTTCAGTATTAATATTGTAAAGTGTCCTAGGTCCATCATTGCTTGCACTTGGTCCGTCATTGTTTACACTAGGTACGTCACTATTTGGACTAGGTAAATCACTGTTTGGAATAAATACTTTGGACTAGATACATCAGTCTGGACTAGGTACATCACTGTTTGGACTCGGTGTTTCTCTGTTTGGGCTAAGTACGTCACTGTTTGGACTAGATACATCACTGTTTAGACTCGGTGTTTCTCTGTTTGGGCTAAGTACGTCACTGTTTGGACTAGGTACATCACTGTTTGGACTAATTACATCATTGTTTGGACTAGGTACATCACTGCTTGCACTAGGTAACTCACTGTTTGAACTATGCAAGTCACTGTTTGGACAAGGTAAATCACTGTTTTGAGTATGTATGTCAGTATTTGGACTATATATGTCACTGTTTGGACTGTTTGCACTAGGTATGTCACAGTTTGGATTATGTAAATAAGTTGAAATAGGTACATCGCTGTTTGGACTAGGTATGTCACTGTTTGGACTAGGTACATCGCTATTTGGACAAGGAAGGTCACTGTTTGAGCAAGGTACGTCACTGTTTTGACTAAATACATCACTGTTTGGAACAGTGCATCGCTATACAATGAGCTGCCACACCTATATGCTAAAAACATTCCCTATAACAGTCTAATTTGTTTTCTAATATTTAAATACTTAATTGAAATTCAAATTTAGCATTTTAGCTAGTGTAGTACAAATATTTTATAGAAATTTAGTAAATATTTTAGTAAACATTTAGTTTGAATGGGAAAAACAGAACAATAAAAAAGACAAAATATACATGGTGTTAAGAAAATTAGCAATCTAAGCATGCAAATAATTGCCTATAAAATATTATCCCCCCTCATTAGCCCACCCATCCCTCCCCCACTCCACCCCTATCCTTGCGACACTTTTGGGGGTGTGAAGGTAGTCGACGGACATTCTCTTCAGTGCAAAATGACATTTCTTCTTCTTCTTTCTGCAACCCGATTAATATTAGTCTCACAAAGGCTCCCCTTCTAAGGACTGACTTTTATATCACACCGACCTAAATTTTTAAGGGACCCTTATCTCGTGCAACAGAGCTGAGGGTAATGGTGGCGGAATATGATCTCTAAATGCAGGTCATTGAAGACAGTCACAGAAGAGGTTAAGGTGCTTCGTTTGCTGTGTTTGATTCAGCTCAGGGTAACATGTGCATGCTTTCTTTATGCCGAGTTGTGAAGTAAACAGAAGATGTTAAGATGCTATGTTGGCTGTGTTTGATTCAGCTCAGGGTAAAATGTGCATGCTTTCTTTATGCCGAGTTGTGAAGTAAACAGAAGATGTTAAGGTGCTATGTTGGCTGTGTTTGATTCAGCTCAGTGTAAAATGTGCATGCTTTCTTTATGCCGAGTTGTGAAGTAAACAGTCTGAAAGGCCGATGAATCTGTTGCATTTTGTAATTCCGCAAGACGTTGGGAAGGAGTGAGGTTGGGAGGGTGATTATCTTAATATCCCATGGACGTTTGCGCGAGACATTCTAAACCTGCACGGCATCTATTTTTTAAAAAATTAACTGCTAGATTGCGAGTAGCGAATTTGCTCTTTGTATGTGTATGTATGAATTGGTTGTTTTGGAAGATGGTTAGATGCCATTACATATACCCAAATAAACTTACTATTGTAAGTAGGTTCTATATGTAACTGAAAAACATGTTATGCACAGCTAATAAGAAAAGAAATTTTATCTCTGTGATTTTTTGCAGGCGAGAGTTGTTAAACTGCATGCTGAATAATACTTTATATGATGCAAGAGTGCCGCCAGATTACGAAAAGAGTAAGTACGCCATTTTGTTTACGTCATTTAGTGTACGTCATTGTTAATAGGACAATCATGCAAGGTACTGTGCAAGTTGGGCGAAGGAGAGGAAGAGGGAGGAAAAGATGGGAGGTTAACATCTCAGAGTGGACAGGACACTGAGCAATACGGTAAGATTAGCAGAGAACAGAATGGAATGGAGGAAGCTGGTTGTCAGTGGTGCCCCAACGGTCGACAAGACTAAGGGATAGATAGATAGATTGTTTCTTATACTACCTATCTATCTATCTATCTATCTATCTATCTATCTATCTGTCCGTCCGTCCGTCCGTCCGTCCGTCCGTCTGTTTGTCTATCTATCTATCTATCTATCTATCTATCTATCTATCTATCTATCTATCTATCTATCTATCTATCTATCTATCTATCTATCTATCTATCTATCTATCTATGAATATAATGTATACATAGGTAAACGATATAATCAATTAAAATCCTTACCAGAGCTAAAATAATGTCCATAAGGGAGACACTAGCAGTAAAAACCTCATAAATTTACATCAATATTGCAAGAACACCGAAACTAATAAATAAGTTATAATGCCTGTCAACATATTCCTGCAGGCCTAACTGGGTATACGTTTAGCAATATCTTTCTTTATTTTCATCAGTTTCGTAAAAGTTTGTATATTTGAATTGAAATATTTGAAAATGTTTTATATTTCGTTTCATATTTTTGAAGAATGTCATCTGAAAAAAAGAGATGCTTTAAGAAAAGAAAGGAAAGGAAACAAAATGAAAGTATAAGACCCCCCTCTTACCAAACTTCCACAATCCAAGTAATTTGATGTGCAGTGTAACACTCCCACTATTTTTTTGTTGAACAACAACCTTCGATGACTTATTTACCGTCTGCCACCAACGTGACTGTGTCGAACGACAGCCGTTAATTATGGACTTATTACTTCTCCTAAGACAGTAATTGGTTATATGTACTTATTAAACACCGCGAGACAGTAATTGGCTATATGTACTTATTAAACGTGAGACCCACTTCTCCTAAGACAGTAATTGGCTATATGTACTTATTAAACGTGAGACCCACTTCTCCTAAGACAGTAATTGGTTATATGTACTTATTAAACACCGCGAGACAGTAATTGGCTATATGCACTTATTAAACGCGAGACCCACTTCTCCTAAGACAGTAATTGGCTATATGTACTTATTAAACGTGAGACCCACTTCTCCTAAGACAGTAATTGGCTATATGTACTTATTAAACGTGAGACCCACTTCTCCTAAGACAGTAATTGGCTATATGTACTTATTAAACGTGAGACCCACTTCTCCTAAGACAGTAATTGGCTACGTAACGAGCTAGGGCTTAGACTAGAGAGTGAAACAAACAAGAAGTGCCTTTGTGTTAGGGTATGCATTGTATTAAATACAGGTTTACACTCATGTCCTATTCAAAGGAGTTAAGCACCTATCAGTGCTATCTAGGAAGATCTAGAATATTGAAAGATAGACACAAATTGCCAAAGCAACAAGTCTTCCCCGCTCTCTCTCTCTTTTGCTTACTTACGGGAAGCGCTTATGGTCTAGGCTGATTTCACATTTGTTTCTCTCCTTTATTCTCTCTCTCTCTCTCTCTCTCTCTCTCTCTCTCTCTCCTCTACCTCTTAAACGATCACCTAACAGTGTTAAAAGTCCTAGATGTCTCTTTTCTCTGGCGGTCTCTCAGCATGTAATGCTTACGTCATCAACAGTTTTATGCAGGGTGTAAAAGTAGGATGTTGGACATGCAGCATAATCTTGCCATTCACACACAATTGTTGCTTAATACTTCTCTTCTCCTGTGCCTTTTATCATGATTTCACAGCTCAGTAATGGATCACCAGCATGACGTTACGTACACGTTAAGGGCATGACAAGACATGGTGGAGGATCGAGGATGAAAAGCGTTCTATGTACGTTAAACGGATTGAGTTCTCTCTACGCACTAACAACTTATCTTTTCCTTGTCTTCTCGGCCAACACTCAAAATTATATTGAGTTCTATCTACGCACTAACAACTTATCTTTTCCTTGTCTTCTCGGCCAACACTCAAAATTCGATTTTCTCTCTACGCACTAACAACTTGCCTATTCCTTGTATTCTCGGCCAACACTCAAAATTATATTGAGTTCTCTCTACGCACTGATAGCTTACCTTTTCCTTGTCTTCTCGGCCAACACTCGAAATTCGATTGAGTTCTCTCTACGCACTAACAGCTTGCCTATTTCTTATCTTCTCGAAATTCGATTGCGTCACACCTCGGCAAAGATGCTCGTACTTACACTGTATTTCAGAATGCATTATACAGCAGCTGGTTAATGACTAACAATTTGTCAAAACTGATCATATTTCGGAAAACACCCGTAAATCATATAGTGTCAGTCACGACTTAAAGGCAACTTGCAAGTATACTGTTTTTCAGAGGACGTTGTGTGGTTCACACTGACAAACATTGTTTCAAGCTAGTCATGAGTATAGTATATTTTGCATTCATTGTGTGCTACATGATGATGATGAATGCCTTAAAAGGATGATAATGAAATAATTTCCCTCAAATAAAAATAATAAATAAATAAAACTAACACAGAGCAGTATATTCGAAACATTTTAAATTGACCTGAAGACAGAACACCAAAAAATGCAACATTTTAGCCATTGACGTGAAGATTGTTAACACCAAATTGCAACATTGCAACTATTCACGTGAAGCCTATTAACACCAACATGCAACATTGCAACCATTCACGTGAAGCCTATTAACACCAACATGCAACATTGTACATCAGTTGAGGATGACATGATATATCGAGTTACTTGATGGGCGATAACTCGCTATAGAGAGATTAGCAAGGAGAAAATTTCGCGTTTACGATTGTCTTTAGCTGAAGAGCTTACAACTCCAGTGAAAAATTGTTTTCTGGAGCTTCATCCAATCAAATGTAAGCAAATCTTTGAAACATGGAACACTATCATCTGGTCAGAAAACAAAGGGAGGACATTATAAAGGGACTTTTAAGCCCACCCTCTAAATACTGTTATTTATTTTAATGTAAACTTTGTTACTATGAGTTTAATGTGTTGTTTGCTTGTGCCCATACCTGGCTGTGGGTAGTGTTCTTTAGCACGTATAGCCTGCATGTATGAGTGAAGCGACTAAAAATAGGGCCCGTTGATACATCCGGGTCACTTCCCTTGCTTTCGTTTCTGATACGGTAGCATTGCATTTCTGATTAGCTGGAGTACAGTTTGTGTTCCGGTACATACATTATTCCTTATATATATTTTCAATAAAATTGTTATTTGCATTAGAAGTCTACATTTTTATGACGGAAATAATTCATATTTTTAATTGATATATTTTATTATGATGACTTATGCTACTGTATTTGTGTATTTTATCATTTATGTGTGTGAGAATGCTTTTGCTATAGCCTGCCAACACATATTTTATTTTATTTTAGATTTAATCCTTTAAATAATATCTTAGTAACGAGTTGTCTTCTAAAGGAACATCACGATAGCGTGATTGTGTATTTGATTGATTATACAACTCTTAGGCGTTTGGCTTTAATTGATATTTGAAAGTAAGTAACGAAACACAGAAACTATTTTTAGCTGTCTTTTTCATCCAGATCGGTCTTCCTGCCATCAGGAGCGTACGTTGATGGCCGCACTTTCAAAATATAATGGGCATGACTGGTGTGTGTGTGTGTGTGTGTGTGTGTGTGTGTGTGTGTGTGTGTGTATGTGTGTGCGTGCGCGTGTGTCTGTGCGTGTGTGTGTGTGCGTGTGTGTGTGTGTGTGTGTGTGTGGTTTGTCTGTGTCTGTTCGGGCTGTGTCATGTCTGTGTATGCATGAACCGTCTTCTGAGATGCCTGCATCAGCCCTGCCATGTATGGTGTCTACATGAGCTGAAATAATGGCAATATAGAAACAACCAAGCTTATCACCATCTCTGTTGCTGTGGTTGTCGTTCATCATTATTGTTTGTCATCATTGTCCATCTTATGATCCAACTCACCACTCCTGTACCATCACACTAAGAATGAATATTATTAAGTCTGTTTGTTTGCTTTTAAGATCTTAATTAATGTTTAAAAATAAATTATTTTAGTACCAGGATTTTGTGATAGTGAAAACAAAACACATTCTTGAAAAGAACTTGATTGAGAAATCAACACATCAATAATTATATAATCAATTGAAGAATTTAGGAAAGATTATTTCATAAAAGAACCAAGACAACTCTCAAACATGCTCTTGCTTTTAAAGCTGTTTAAACATTAACAAATATTTTCATAAAATAAACATATACAACATAATTCTATACAGAATAATAAAATAATCTATGGCATGATTATATTATTTCTAAGAATTTTTATTTTCAGATGTACCAACAAATGTCTCTGTCAAAATTCACCTGCTGAGTTTCGATTCCGTGAGAGAAACACAAATGGTAAGTTGAGCTTGACAAGAATGGCACCACTCACTCTTCTTGGCAAGGGTCTTACATATCTTGTAAATCTGACTTAAGAGGACTGATATATTGCCTATCCCACTCCACGGATTGTTCTGGCATTGTTTCAGGGCTCAATACTCGTCATTGAACGTCTCAGATAAGGTCTCGATTAAACTGCCGATCTGCCAGTTAAATACACATGGGCTAAGAAATCATCCTCATGTGTTCTCTGACAGAACACTCTTACTTACATGGTTATTAAACATTTTAACATCCTAAGTAAAATATAACAATAAAAATATAGTTATGGTTAAGAGATAAACATGAATATAATATTAGGCAAGCAAAACTACACACCATTGGCAAGAATATATATACACAGATGACGGTTTCCTGCTGTTTTGTTAATCGGTATTAAAGGTTAGTAATATGATTCTAATTTATTAAGGTCGAGAGCCAAAATACTTGTTTCCTCACAGTCAGCTGCATTTGACTGGCAATTTACAGGTGAGTATCTAGTACATTCGTTCCCGTGGCTGAGATGCACTTTGATTGGTTAGTTTAGAGTGAGAGTACATTCAGGTATGTTTCCAATCTGGGGATGAGGGCCAGGCTTTTGTAGAAGGTAGTTATAAGTGTAGTCTATTTTTAGAGGAGGGGTGGGGGTGGGCCACATAAGCAATTATGTGACATGATGTTCAGGATTATTCTGTTGGAATGTAAAGTATATTGCTGATCATGTCCAGGATTATTCTGTCGAAATATTTCTGACGCAAGAATGGAATGACGAACGACTCCAGTTCTCTAACGCCACCGACTCCAAGTGGTTGGAAGTGGACAGCAAGATGATGCCTTCCGTTTGGGTACCGGACATCTACTTCCGGAACGAAAAAGAGGCTTCCTTTCACGAGATTACGGTGCCCAATAAGTACATGCACCTGTACCCCGAGGGTCGAGTTGTTTACAGCATGAGGTAAGTATATTTATAAACAAATTTTGTGCACAAGATCTACTTTCACTGAGAATAAATGGTAGTTGTGGATGACAAATTAAGTGTATGTGTGTGTGTGTGTGTGTATGCATGCGTGCAAATTCATTTACGTCTGTATGTTTATAAGTGTGTGTAAATATGGATGTGCATGCATTTTGTGTATGCATTCAAGTGTTTGTTTGCATGTTTTCATGTGTGCATATGAGCGTGTTTGTGTGTGCGCGCACGCGTGTATGTGCAGTAATGTTTCAGCATGTCATTACAGAAGAAGAAAGAAATATAATAATAAATCAGTTTGAAAAAGTCTTATAATGACATGCATGACGGCTTGATTCCAAGAATCGGAACGCATGCGCACTAACATGTGAATTGTATTTTTTGGAAAAATGGAACATTGTTAAACCAGGAATGAGTAACGAAATTATCTTTCAATTCTCTTAAATTAGCAGCAGATGGAAACAGACCTCTGCTGAAGTGGCTAGGGGTATGTTTTTGCACTCAAACTATGAAACTGACCTTGACTGGAATGGCTAGAGGTCATATTTTCTATTCAAAATATGAAACAGACCTTGACTGAAGTAGCTTGACGTATATTTGCACTCATACTATGAAAGTGACCTTGAATGGCTAGAGGTATATTTTGTATTCAATCTATGAAACTTACCTTGATTGAAGTAGATAGAGATATATATTTTGCACTCAAACTATGAAACTGACCTTGAGAGGCTAGAGGTGTGTTGCTTGATGTTGCTCTGTAAGTATATTACTTGTTGATCCTAAAATATTATTGCATGTTGGCCCTAAGAATATATTATTTCTTTATCCTGAGAATATATCACTTATTGATCCTAATTATATTTTTCTTGCTGATCCTAATTATATTTTACCTGGTGATCCTAATTATATTTACCTGGTGATCCTAATTATATTTTACCTGGTGATCCTAATTATATTTTTTTACCTGGTGATCCTAATTATATTTTACCTGGTGATTCTTGCTTCACTGTGTGCAGACTGTCGCTGACACTGCACTGTCGCATGAACCTGGCCAAGTACCCCTTGGATTCGCAAAAGTGTCCTATGAGGCTGCAAAGTTGTGAGTAGTTTGGTTTATTTTAATGCAAAGTTGTGCGTAGTTTGGTTTATTTTAATGCAAAGTTGCGAGCAGTTTGGTTTATTTTAATACAAAGTTGTGAGTAGTTTGGTTTATTTTAATGAAAAATTATGAGTGGTTTATTTTAATGCAGAGTTGTGAGTGGTTTGGTTTATTTTAATGCAGAGTTGTGAGTGGTTTGGTTTATTTTAATGCAGAGTTGTGAGTGGTTTGGTTTATTTTAATGCAGAGTTGTGAGTAGTTTGGTTTATTTTAATGCAAAGTTGTGAGTAATTTGGTTTATTTTAATACAAAGTTGTGAGTGATTTGGTTTATCTTAATGCAAAGTTGTGAGTAATTTGGTTTATTTTAATGCAAAGTTGTGAGCAGTTTGGTTTATTTTAATACAAAGTTGTGAGTAATTTGGTTTATTTTAATGCAAAGTTGTGAGTGGTTTGGTTTATCTTACTGCACAGACTGATTCGATTTTATATATAGGCTATACGACCTTTTATTATACATTTAACAACAAAATCAAACAAAAAAGAAAAAAAGAAAATAAAAGAAAAACTAAACAAATAAACAAAAGTTAAAATAAAGTCGCATTAGAGAAAGGTTAGTATCGTAAATTATTGTAATTTCTTGAAATAATATGAATTGTTTTTAGATACATTAGCGGCAAGTAGAAACTCGTAGTGTCCAATCTGACCTGTTTTACTCAACTGCCACCTTCCAAGGTCTGACAATTATATAGGTCTTCAGAATTAAAGATTAAAAATATATATACACACACACAGAGGCGCTTCTTAATGTGTTGTTGTTCTTTTCCCGTCAGCCCATTTTGAAATCCAATGGCGTTTTTCAAGCTTTTTTTTTAGTTCTATGAAGAGAAGACATGGGTTCCTGTAAATGTCTGATGTTAGATATCGACCAGCCTGCAATAATGTCTTTGTTAATAAAATGCAAAACCATGCTCTTCTTTATTACCCCTCTCCAGCCCCGCCTTTTACTCTCTCTTGTGGTGTTCGCTGATAGGGATTGAAAAGGAGCATAGGGTGCCGTAGTGTTGAACAGTAATTTCCGTTCTAAACTAAAGACATACTCCTTGAATAAAACGTTTTTATTTAAAGTGTTTAGAAGAAGAAGATTAAAAAAGAATGTGACCGAAACGTCTGCATGAGAGTTTTCCGTCAGTATGTAGAATATATGTATTATAAATGTATGTATGCATGTGTATATATATATGTGTGTGTAAATATGTATGTATGTGTGTGTATGTATGTATGCATTCATACATGAATGTATGTATGCATGTATGTATGTGCATGTGATGCACTATGTGTATATGTATGTATGTGTGTATGTATTTACATAAAATCATTGGTTTTAATATTGAAAAAATCTGAACACTGAAACAATCTACCAGTTTATGGACTTGGCCTACTTTGAATTTACAGCGCAGTTTGCTATTATTCATTGATTAGTTTAACGAAGAATAAGATCCAAAACAAGTAAATATTGATAATACGGTTTTATAAGCTCTTTATTAAAAAATACTTATCATGCAACAAAATAAAATTACAAAATCAGTTAATGTGTTCTGATTACTATAATTCTTCATTATTGAAAATATTATTGAGCGCTATATTTCGTAAGGTACATCAGCCTTATTATTAAAATGTCTAGTCTTCATTATTGAGCGCAAGATTTCGTAACGTACATCAGCCTTATTATTAAAATGTCTAGTTTTCATTATTGAGCGCTATATTTCGTAACGTACATCAGCCGTGTTATCAAAATGTCTAGTCGGTGTGGATTAATATTTTGTAATGCTTCAACACAAGACAAACTTCTTCGTGTGAGCTTACATGTATAAGTGTCTATCAGGTTGATCAATACGTAGTTTATCTGATGTAAGTTAATGCATTGTGATGTTTCTAGTGCCCAATTAATATATCTACAGCTCGTGCATGAATTAAACAAGTCGTGGTGTCTACCCGATCAAAATTCATTAACGTTTAATCTTTTAATATTTTTTATTCATAGAAATGAAACAAGCAACAAACATCCAAACAATGCATGCATGTTTATGAAATACACTCTTTTTTGTTTTTAAACGCAATACAAGCATTAACTTTTTTGACGGGGTGTGTGGGGTGGGTACATCTTTTGTACTAACATTACACAGACACTAGAACTCTTATGACAGAAATAGCTTCATATCATTGCGAGGGGAAATAACTCTAAATCCATAATCGTTTTATGCCACCCAGACACGTATACAACGGAAAACGTGATGTTTTTCTGGGACAAGTTACGGCCCATCAAGTTTGACAATGAGATGAACTGGCAGATGGAGCTACCTCAATTCACCATCGTCGGTAACATGACCAGCGGCTGCAGTATTAATAGTACCGATTCCTCAGAACGTAAGTAGGCCAGCACGGTCTGTGTAGCTGTCCATTGCATACTGGTAACGTTACTCGCACATCACTTAATGAAGATTCACTTTCTTAGTACTGAAGTAAAGCACTGTATCTTATGAGCTACGCTCTCGTATCAGTGAAAACACTATATCTACATTGTCGTAACAGAGTAAACATAATATCGAGTACTTTACAGTAAGTGACAACGATATATATCTAGTAAGCTACATTGGCTTAAACTCAGCGAAAACGCTGTTTATCAAGTATGTTACACTGTCAACGATATATTTCTTGTAAGCTATATTGGCGTAAACTCAGAGAAAATGCTATTTATCAAATACTTTACACTAACTGACAACGATATATATCTTGTAAGCTATATTGGCGTAAACACAGTGAAAACGCTATTTATCAAGTACGTTGCAGCAAGTGACAATGATATATATCTTGTAAGCTATATTGTTGCAACTTTAGTGAAAACATTCATTAGGCCACGAATCTTGTACTCTACATTTTCGTAACACTTAATTGAAGCACTAGTTCTTCCTAGATACATTATCGTTAACATTTAGTGGAAACACTAGTTCTTGCACTCTACATTATCGTTAACACTTAGTGGAAACACTAGTTCTTGCACTCTACATTATAATTAACACTCAGTGGAAACACTAGTTCTTGCACTCTACATTATAATTAACACTCAGTGGAAACACTAGTTCTTGCACTCTACATTATAATTAACACTCATTGGAAACAACCACTCTTGCAAGCTACATTTTCTTAATTAGTGAAAACATTGTCTTGCACTGCACTCTGTAAACCGTCTAACTGTTTGACAAAGTGCATAAGTGAAACAGTGATAATATTACATCCCTCAAGCAATATAACGCTAACACTCATTGGTACATACAAATTATTTTCATTGATAATTATAATAAACAAACTAATATATCTAACATAGTCAACACGGATAGAAACAATATATAACGCAAACTGTATGCAGACAACCATTATATCGCAGACTACTTTCAGATTTCGGCAATTGATACATCTCACTAACAACACTCAAAGATAACACAGTTTCTCACAAGCTACACTTCAGCAATACTAAGTTAACAGCACACTTCGCTAGTCATTGATAACACCGGTTCTCACAAGTAACGCCTAGTGATGATACTATCTCACAACACGTAAGCAACATTATGGATAGTAATAAATGAAAACTCATTGATAATACTGTAGCAACACCCATTGATCATACACTGTCTACCGAACCACCTTGAAGTAACACTCACTGTTAGGACTATATTTAACACGCTTCACTTCAGTAAAACACAATTGTAACACTGTATATATCGTAATCTGTACTTAGATAACGCTGATCTTAGGTAAAATACATTGTATAGCTCGTAAACTGTACTTAGATAACGCTGTACTTAGGTAAAATACATTGTATAGCTCGTAAACTGTACTTAGATAACGCTGTACTTAGGTAAAACATAATTGTAACACTGTATAGCTCGTAAACTGTACTTAGATAACGCTGTACTTAGGTAAAACATAATTGTAACACTGTATAGCTCGTAAACGTAGACAACGTTGAATATAACAGTTACGCGATGTACGTATCAATACCAAGCAACTACTAAATATAGAACACAATACGACATCGCAACATGGTGTACAACGACGTCGAACTGCGTGCGAGTAACCGCTGTGTATTGTTTCCTTGTATCCGACAGCGACCTTTGCATGTATCATTGCCTACTTCATACTGCAGAGGGACATCCGGTATTTCATCATCCAGGTATATGTACCCAGCATCCTCATTGTCATTCTATCCTGGGTATCCTTCTGGCTGGATCTTGAGGCGGTACCAGCTCGGGTTTCACTAGGGGTGCTGACTGCTCTAACCCTTAACACTCACGGCTCCACAGTGCACGCCAATTTACCCAAGGTCAGTTTGGTTTTTTTCCATTATGTCAGCGTTTAAGGATATTTTGTGCGTGTATGTGCGCATGTGGTGGGTTGTGTATCATTTTGTGCTGTGTGTATGTACGCGCATACGCAACACTCTGGGTATCGACCACTGTAACCTTGACACAAGTCTTTAGCGGGGCTAGTATGTAAGGCAACAAACAAGTTCTTCTTTAAGCTATATATACAGGTAATTATTTGTATGTTTGTATGAATCTGATGTTGGAATTATGAATCATGCCAATTTTCTTAAGTTTTGCTATACATATTGTGTGCGTGTGTGTGCTTGTGCGAGTGCTGTGTGCGTGTGGAGAGAGGGAGAGAACATATATAAGAGAGAGTATCTTCATTCTCCTCATTCAGAATTGGTCCTGAAAATTTATTCAAGATCTGTTGGACGTATGGTGTGTGCGTGTGAATGTGTTTGTGAGTGAGTGTGTGTGTGTGTGTGTGTGTGTGTGTGTGCGCGCGCGCACGTGCGTGTCTGTTCATTCTGGAATATCAGTTTCATTGTATACAAATATATTTCTTTGGGGAAGAATTCCGACTCGCTTACACTTCTCTGAATGTAGAGAATGTAGAAATTGGCGACCCAGATGCTATTGGAGTTTTTCATTATCTTACGACAGGTGTCGTACATCAAAGCAATCGACGTTTGGGTCGTGACGAGTCTCATCTTCGTGTTCGCGGCTTTGCTGGAGTTTGCCTACGTCAATGTCCTGGCCAGGCGAGCAAGTAAAGTTGTGGGAATGGCCCAGGTTAGCTGTTGATTTAATTTTCTTAAATTGAAAGATTTAGATCATCACCAGCTAAGTCAAAGTAACCTGACTACCATACAACTAGTTAACTAATCTATGTGCTTAGTATGTAACTACCTGCTAACTTTGTAGCTATTTGTTATACTATAAATAATATAACTATGTTATTTAACTCACCAAAGAACTTTAAAACTAATTTACTAAGTACATACCATACTATTTATACCTAATTAATTAAAGTAATAAATTAAGACTATAATACTAAATTATGTAAGTAACTTGCTGTGTAGCTAATGGCTGTATAACTCAATTAATATGAAATAACATATTATTAGGGGCAGGGGGCAGATGTTCACATTTGCCTGGGATATAGATGACCCCGCCCTCTACAAGTCCCCTGCTGCCTTGCAGGTTAGGTTTTGGATAACCAAAGGCTAGGGTGCTGAAATAGTACATGATTGGGCGTATGAACTTCCTCACTGAGGTCACCTCCCAGGGCGGAGGAGTCTCAAGAAGGACTCAACGGCCATGTGTCTAGGACCAAGGCGAGCCACTAGTAATGTGAAGTTTCGGCTGTGGCCAGCAGCCTGGAAAGGGATGGGCTCTGCCAGGTTCATTTGCCCACGACACACCACATGAAAATGATTACCTCAAACCATACTGGATCGGTCTTCGCCCGGAACAAGGACCACGCCTTCTGTCTTGCACCAGGGCAGAGGTGTTAAGTGTGCTACTGGTGCACCATCATCATCAAAACTCCGTGCCAGAAACATCAGCATTGGTACGTGGAACATCAGAACTTTAAGAAAGGTAGAGGAACTGACACATGAAATGAACAGACACCATTGGACCATCCTGGGACTGTGCGAAGTACGATGGAAGAACTTTGGGGAAATATAAACACAGGACGGTCATAAACTATACTACTCTGGCAGAGATGATAAATATGAACATGTTGTCGGATTTCTTGTCCACAAAGACATCGAAAACATTGTCATGAATTGTCGGCAAGTTTTCAGCAGGCACATCACCATACGCTTGAGGTCAACCCCATTCAATATCACCATTGTGCAAGCTTACACTCCAACTACAGACCATGATGATGATGAAGAAATAGAGGACTTCTACGACCAACTACAAGAAGTCCTGGACGATCACAAAGAAAGACATTCTTGTGGTGCAAGCGGTCTGGAATGCTAAAATAGGAGAGGATGCACTTGAGAACTGGAAAGGCACATGTGGACGCTACTGAAATACAGAGACAAACGACAGAGGCTTGAGGCTCCTGGAATTTGCCAGCTTTAATGATCTGAAAGTGATGAACATGTTTGGTCCAAACAAAGCATCAAGAAGATGGACGTGGCATAGCCCGAATGGAGAAGACCATAACCAGATTGATTATATCATGGTAAAGAGGCATTTCCATACCAGTGTAAACATTGCCAAGACAAGAAGCTTCCCAGGAGCAGACATTGGAAGTGACCATGACTTAGTGATGATGACCCTCCGATTACATCTAAAGAAAGTCAACAAGCAGGGCCCCACAAGAATCAAGTTCAAACTTGACAAGCTAAAAGACCCAGAGGTATCGGACTGAAGCTGAGCAATACGGTAAGATTATCAGAGAACAGAATGGAATGGAGGAAGTTGGTTGTCAGGTCATCGGTGATGCTCCAACGGTCGACAAGACAAGGGGATAGAAAGATAGATAGATAGATGGATAGATAGATAGAACATATTATGTAATTACAGTACTAGATGCAATGTAATGGCTTGTTTTATAACAAATGTTCTATGTAACTTACTAATTTACTTTTGTAAATAACATCAGTAAATAATTAATTATTCTTGAATTGAGCATCAGACTCTCACATTTTCTGATTATCTTACTACATTAGTACATAATTAATTATTGTAGAACTGAGTATTAGAGTTTAAGTAAATTGAATTATAAACTAACTTATTCACCAGTCAACTTAATATCGTATGGTAGGAGCAGATGTAGTCTATAGACGCCATACTGCGTGACGTGGGATATAACCTATGGTTGGCATAAAGTACACTTAGGCAAAGTTGGACACGTACAGTTGGACAGTGTAATAAGTATAAAATATTAGACACAATTATAATATATTCATCCCAACCCTAGTACTTTTAAGAAAATACTTTAGTTAAGCTCGAACTTAATATAGAGGAATTCTTAAACTCAATTAGAACTTAACTTAAAGGAACTTCAGGTAAGCCATCATCTTTCAGTGATGATCCTTATTAAACAACCACTGACAAAGAAAATGTCAGTAGAAGACAGAAAGTGAGATTTGTTTAGGAAAACGTTTATAAAATAAAAGACTGAATTTTGCCTTGTTCAGGTGAGCAGCGCTCCAGATGGTGTTCAAAAGGTAAACATTTTCCAGAAAATATTATGTGTACATTTCTCAGCAATAGACTATGGTGTTTATAGAGCTCTCAGACAGTTTAAGCGTATGCAGCACGTATCTAATTTTCTCGTGGAATTGACCTTTTTAATGGACACTATCTCTTGTTTGTGTAGCTTTTCGTTAGTACAGCAAATGTTTGTAGAGCTTTCAATTGGGCAGTTCTTAGGTTTGTACAGCTTTATAATATAGTCAGAATCAATATATATGTTTTGGTAAAACTTTATTTTATGGACAGTAAGTATCATGGTGTGCTGGTAATGCTTTATTTTATGCAAAGTGAGTATGAATATGTGTTGGTACAACTTTATTTTATATAGAGTGTCATGATGTGTTAGTAAAGCTTTATTTTATGGGTAGTATCATTGTTGTTGGTAAAGCTTTAATGTGTGGACATTAAGTATCAGGATGTATTGGTAAAGCTTTATTTTGTGGGCAGCATCATTGTTGTTGGTAAAGCTTTAATGTGTGGACATTAAGTATCAGGATGTATTGGTTAAGCTTTATTTTATGGGCAGTATGTGTTGGTAAAGCTTTATTTTATGGGCAGTATAATTATGTGTTGATAAAGCATTATTTTATAGGCAGTATGTGTTAATAAAGCTTTATTTTATGGGCAGTATCATTGTTGGTGATAAAGCTTTATTTGTATGGACATTAAGTACCAGGATTTGAGGATAAAGCTTTATTTCATGGGCTGTATCATTGTTGTTGGTAAAGCTTTATTGTATAGATATTACATATCAGGATGTGTTGGTAAAGCTTTATTTTATGGGCAGTATCATTATGTCTGATAACGCTTTATTTTGTGGGCAATATCATTGTTGTTGGTAAAGCTTTATTGTATAGACATTAAGTATCAGGATGTGGTGGTAAAGCTGTATTTTATGAGCAGTATCATTATGTGTTGATAACGATTTATTGTATAGATATTACATATCAGGATTGTTGGTAAAGTTTCATTGTATGGACATTAATTATCAGTATGTTTTGATAAAGCTTTATTATATAAAATTAACTATCAGGATGTGTTTGTAAAGCTTTATTTTATGGAAAGTATCATCATGTGCTGATAAAGCTTTATTTTATAGGTAGTATCATTATGTTTAGATATAGTTTTATTGCAGGCTTCCCCATTAAGAACTCCTTGTTTATTGCAGGCTTCACCATTAAGAACTCCTTGTTTATTGCAGGCTGCACCATTAAGTACTTTGTTTTTTGCAGGCTGCACCATTAAGTACTTTGTTTTTTGCAGGCTGCACCATTAAGTACTTTGTTTTTTGCAGGCTGCACCATTAAGTACTTTGTTTATTGCAGACTGCACCATTAAGTACTTTGTTTATTGCAGGCTGCACCATTAAGTACTTTGTTTATTGCAGGCTGCACCATTAAGTACTTTGTTTATTGCAGGCTGCATTATTTCGCTCTCAAAGGCTTGCTTACGTCATTAAAAGTCAAGAGTGCAAATGTACAAAAGCATATGTAGAGTTAATACTCTACATTGTGGATAGAAACTAGAACCATAATTTACTTATTTAATTGTTCGACCATTGCTATACCCCTAGCGACAACCAGTGCGGCTTTTTGCATACGTTTGAATTTTGCTTATGTGGTTTTGTGTGTGTGTGTGTGTGTGTGTGTGTGTGTGTGTGTGTGTGTGTGTGTGTGTGTGTGTGTGTGTGTGTGTGTGTGTGTGTGTGTGAGTGCGTGAGAGCATTCTTACATGCATGTGTATTTCTTGCTTATATTCTGCAGATGAACGGGGACAGGTTCCCCCTTGGATTCAAAAAGTCCAACTACAAGATCCTGGCGAGGCAAGTCGACAAGATATCTAGAGTGGTCTTCCCTCTCTCCTTTGTCACTTTTAACATCGTTTACTGGATCGTCTACATCTACATCGACATGTAAGTCCTTCAGGCTGCCACTGTCACGTTGTAGCTGTCCTTGTTCCTGGGAGATACGTGTGTGACATTCGTGTGTAGTGTGCGCACGTGTCCGACACGAACATAACCAAAATACCGGGCTTCAGTGTGCATTGACATATTGGGCTTCAGTGGACATTGACATACAGTGATTCATTGGACATTGACATACCGAGCTTCAGTGTACATTGATATACTGGGTTTCATTGGACATTGACATACCGAGCTTCAGTGTACATTGACATACTGGGTTTCATTGGAAATTGACATACCGGACTTCAGTGTATATTGACATACCGGACTTCAGTGTATATTGACATACAGAGCTTCATTGGACAATGACACAGTGCTTCAGTGGACACTGAAATACCGGGCTTCATTGGACATTGGAACAGATTTGAAGTGAGAAAAACACAGGGCAGTGTAAAACTTTAAAAACCTATTTTCTAGAAACAAGTCACACACTACATTTGTTCAGAGAGAAAGCTCATCTGCAGCAGGAGTTCCATGCATTATTTAATTTTGACCAACATATTCTGACTCTTGGAAGAAGTCACGGGTCGTAATAAATTACGTTTCCATTGCCACGTCTTCTCTATCTGACTATTTCCCTCGGGTTTCCTTGAATTGCGAGAGATGTGACATCAGTAAGTTAGGAAAAGTCACATTACAATTTGTGCACACACAGATTTATTTGTTTTCTTTTTGGAGCTAATGACGTCAGCTGGTCTGGGTGTTCTGATTTTAAAGAAGTGATTGACGAACTATTCCGATGCTTACCGATTCTAAGCATCCGACATGACTGATACATATAGATAGTTTTGGGATTTGTTGTTTTTTTCAGACTTCCAGAGAAGTTTATAATTTTACGATATTCATGAACGACATCTGGAATAGATCATTATGTAGCGCAGTTAGCGAATAAAACGGCACTCATAGATGCATTTGTAAGTAGCTGCCGCTGTAAAACGGCACTGAAATTATTTGCTTCGGTCAAAAAGAAGTGTTGGCTTTCCAAATGATGACGTACACTTGCACTAGAACGCTTACTTTGTTGGAACGCTTGCTAGATGTACAATATTGCACATTAGATCTGAATAATATGGAAAATTTGCGAGGACGACATTTTAAAATGTTATTGTTTCCACCGAGATCACGAAGACAAATAATCACTGGTACTTATCTGTGGTAGGCCTTGTATAGTTACCATTGTTGAAGATTTCCTATCTGCGGATTGCCATTTCGCTGTCAGACGACATTTACCTATTTACCCCATCCTCAACCCCTCTACACTTTTCTCCTTTGGATAGCTCACAGGTCTCAAGAAAGAGGTGCCCGTGTGTCTGGAAGTTCGAGTCACCCCCATAGATCACTGCCTTAATTGTGTTTGCACCGCGTTACTGCTTTTGTCACCAAGTGGATTTTGCTTTCTCTCCACGAATAGCTGATTGATGACGTCAGTTTTCGAGTGGCGTGAGCTATTAAAGAAAGTCACATGATGTCAATATATGCGCCATTGTTCGAATGACGTCGAGAGTTTTTTTTTAGCTCGGAAAACATAGAGGAGTACAAAATCGATGTTTTGGAAATGCGAGGTTACGTTAGGGAATAAATAAATACAACAATTATGTTTGAATTTGTTACCGGAAGAAAACTGATACTGCAGTTTGATAGCTGAATACAGTTGGGTCATTATTGAAATGTATAGTCATTTATATTTATTATCTTCGTTATCATAAGCAGACAACTTACAAAGTTTTATCTCTACTATATAAATCTTTTTTTTTAAAAGTAATTTTATTCTTGAAAAAATAAATGAAATGTAAATAATCTATAAATTGATGAATAACTATTTAAACCGCTCGCTTTACCACTTTACAGATGTACATATTTATTTCAACAGTGACGTGTTTGTGTACGGGGAGTGACGTCATGTTTTTACAGAATTTAATATTCATTTATGCAGCCGCTGTTCGCTTTCAAAAATTCACCACTTTATGGAGATTGCAAATTAATATTCCCTTTAATGAAATGACAATTTTAAAAATGTATGTTTTCAAAAGATAAAAAAGAATACTAGAGTGTTGTAGGTCTTCGCAAAGAGATATGTTAAAATACTTTATGTGTTGCACCTTGGAATATTGCATTCTTCAAACCCTCTTCTTTTAACCCTTTATGTCTGTGTTACAGTATGTCAATTTTCCTAAAACCGCCAAGAACAAGAAACCTCTGTGACTTTTATTTTTATTCTGAGTTTGTTTGCAATAATGTATGTTATGTCCAGCACTGACTATATTTTCGGCACAAGTGTTGGGTGGGAAAATGCATATAATTTCACATAGACTGGTTCTTAGCAATGTCCGTTGAAACACTTATTAACTTCACATTCTTCTGCGTAGTCTCACTTCGGCCGTCACTCAATACAGGTTTCTTCACAAAAGTGGCATGTGTACATACCCGTTTCGGTCGACATCTTCATACGTGCCCTGCTAAGAAATTTCACAGAGGAGATTCACTTGCACTGTTTAAGGTCACCGCTCTCATAGATAGCTGTCACAGAGGAGATTCACTTGCATTGTTTAAGGTCACCGCTCTCATAGATAGCTGTCACAGAGGAGATTCACTTTGCATTGTTTAAGGTCACCGCTCTCATAGATAGCTGTCACAGAAGAGATTCACTTTGCATGGTTTAAGGTCACCGCTCTCATAGATAGCTGTCAAAATAAGCAAACCTGCACGTTCTCAGTTCGGTCGTCACTCATGCAAATTCTCTTTTAAAGATCTTGCATAGAATATCTATTTGCACGTCACACTTTGGTCGACACTAATGCTATCTTTTTACAGATCCTATACACAAAACGTACATGTTATTACTTTGGTCGACACTAATGCTATCTTTTTACAGATCTACACAAAACGTACATGTTATTACTTTGGTCGACACTAATGCTATCTTTTTACAGATCTACACAAAACGTACATGTTATTACTTTGGTCGACACTAATGCTATCTTTTTACAGATCTACACAAAACGTACATGTTATTACTTTGGTCGACACTAATGCTATCTTTTTACAGATCCTATACACAAAACGTACATGTTATTACTTTGGTCGACACTAATGCTGTCTTTTTACAGATCCTATACACAAAACTTACATGTTATTACTTTGGTCGACACTAATGCTATCTCTTTACAGATCCTATACACAAAACGTACACGTTACTTTGGTCGACACTATTACTATCTTTTTACAGATCCTATAGATAAGACATACATGTTATTACTTTTGTTGACACTATTATTAACTTTCTGCAGATTCTATAGACAAGATTCACTTACACGTTCACACGGGAGGTCACCTTCAGAAATGACTTGTGAGTTGTGACGTGCACAAATGAAATGTACCTGCACTTCCGCAGTG
The DNA here is from genome assembly GCA_028829895.1 of Sinotaia quadrata. Classification (NCBI taxonomy): domain Eukaryota; kingdom Metazoa; phylum Mollusca; class Gastropoda; order Architaenioglossa; family Viviparidae; genus Sinotaia; species Sinotaia quadrata. The sequence goes on along the minus strand of CM054183.1, from coordinate 27,021,580 downwards.
CAATTTCTTGTGACATATATACTCCAATTTCTTGAAGACATACACACTCCAATTTCTTGAAGACATACACAGTCCAATTTCTTGAAGACATACACACTCCAATATTTCTCGAAGACATACACACTCCAATTTCTTGAAGATATACACACTCCAATTTCTTGAAGACATACACATTATAATTTCAGTCGTTTCTATCATCTCATTTGGGTCACCTTATCACCGATTTAAAACAAGAAGAAAAGGGAAAAGAATTTCTTACTAATTTTATGTCACCACGAAAATTTCCGACCCAGTTTACACTAATTTTTCACTTATATATGTACATGCGTACTCTCAAAAAATCTTAGTTATAATCAAATACTTTTATTAATGTTCTTCAGTGGCTTTGTTTATAAACATATTAATCTTGCACCCACTTGTGAGAAGACCTTTAGACTGAATACATTTCTGCATGTGTGACATTGTTGAACTTTCAATCATTTCATTTGCATTATTTAAAAATAGGAATGTGAAAATTTATAGATTGGAAATAAATACGGTTTAAAGTGAAATGCTTGAATGCATTTCACATCAAATAACCTACCCCCTCTTACCCATCATCTCTGTCTGTCTGTATGTTAACTTATACCAGTTTGTACGTGACCAGTAGCGTAACTTCAAAAGCTGCCCTCCCCCTCCTTTGTAAAAAAAAAAATTAAATGAAACCCCCCATTTCACACACACACACACACACACACACACACACACACACACACACATTCACTCACTCACTCACTCACACACACACACACACACACACACACACACACACACACACACACACACACACATATTTTCCCTCTGCTCCACAGAGAATGAGATTGCCGTGCGCCCTCCGAAAACTTAATCATAGATATATTTTTCAAAGTACAGTTTTTCTTTATTTTGAGGAGCATATATGAGGCCTCATCTATGGAAAGGTCCCCAAACACTTCGGGGCTGTAGTGGCAGTAGTTACGTCATCTACAGTGACTCATTTTAATTACTCCCAGTTTAAAAAAAAAGGACTCCTTTGAAATAACTTTAATAATCATCAAAGCCGCCCTTGATAATCTGTCAGACCCTCGTCATTACATCTTTGTTTTCGCCAATTTGTTTCTTCCTGAGAAGTCAATGATATTATATCGACTATTTCTCGCTACAACTAGTCTCTATGAGACCTGTCATAAATGTCATTTGCAAGTTTTAAAAAAAAAAAAACAATAACAAGTCTTTAAAAGCTATGTTCATCACAGTTGGATAAAATAAATTATTGCCTACATTGGTATTTGGACGACGCTAGTTGAATCGTTGAACCAAGAGCGACATCAAAGGTCAACAATCTCCCCACCCTCCACCCTCACAAAAGCACACACCAACAAGATTCGGTCGAACCCTTGAGGGTAATTGAAAGGGCGGTAATGCAGGCTTTCTTTCTTTTGAAATTGACCTTGTATGGCACAGAGTTACGTCTCGGCGATAGAAGACATGACCCGGCTTAGAAGTTCGTCTGCACAATTAACAGAACTTTGTCTGGAAATAAAATCTGAAATCAGTAAAAAAAAAAAAAAAATAAAAAAAACCCCACAAAAAACAACCCCTATAAATAAATGGGCACATAAATAAACAACAACAGCAAGACTTGCTCTTGCATACTGCTAAACTATTTGATACGGAGACCCAATGTGTTACACTTGTTTTAGTAGGCCGAATGACGGAGACCCAATGTGTTACACTTGTTTTAGTAGACCGAATGACGGAGACCCAATGTGTTACACTTGTTTTAGTAGGCCGAATGACGGAGACCCAATGTGTTACACTTGTTTTAGGTAGGCCGAATGACGGAGACCCAATGCGTTACACTTGTTTTAGTAGGCCGAATGACGAAGAAAACGCCGGTTGATAGACAATAAAGTTGATTATACTTTATTTGATATAAAACTTCCAACTTATGGAACATAAAACGCCTCTGTGGAATGAGGTGTAATCACATTTATTAATGTCGTCCCATGTCCGAAAATTGTTGACATTATCAACAGTTAGGTGTCTTCATATATTTATATATGAGTACACGTTCATGAATTTGACGGTAAAAATATTTACACGTGAAGTTACAGTCTTCTATATCTCAGGCAAACTCTCGCACACAAAAACACACACGCAAGATAACATCTGAAAGTGCAACTCCAGGGTAGAAACACTAGGGTCAAAGTATAATGTCGAACTTTGACTTTACTAATGAACTGGCTTTGCTCAGTCAACAATATACAAACAATAATATAAAATCGGGTCTTTTCCTTCGCAGTATCTGCTATCCCATGTTAAATCTTTGCAATACTTTAGCATATCATTTGAAGACAAGTTCTTGTTGGTATATGTTGCATTTTGATGTATCTAATAGAGTTTTTGTTTTCTCTCATGAACTTTGACACCCATGCACGGTTCTGGAACATTTCTTTTCATGACTTCCGGTCTACAATCAAGCTATTTTTCTTTAAAGTTACTTTTTGGTCTCTTCTATGTTATAATTAGATGGGCGCTCTCAGTGCCCAAAGTTTGTCCCAACCAATACACATTTTCCTACCATTCTCCTCCGTTGTGCTGGTAATTCTGTTTGTGGTAACAAATTTCATGAATAGAGACGAGTCAGGTTTTATAGAGCGCTCGATCTTGTTAAAAATAACTTTCAAATGCCTCGAATGCCAATGATTCCATGTTTCCGGAGCGCGACACTGTTCATTTTTAAATTATTTGTTGTTTTGGAGATCTCTGTGCAATAATGGTTAAGAAAAGTCACAAGTTTATTTACTTATATGGATTCCACAATGAAATTTATAGCTGAACTTGTGCTTAAGGTTCTAAAACTAAATAAAGTTATGAAAAACAGCTACAAGTATAATATGATCTTATTATAACTGACAAACAAACCCCCAATATAACTTGACGGCTGAATAAATCTTAAATACCTCTTATAACAAAATTGAATTTTGGCAGTGTTCTGCGTCCATACTGAAATAAATAAGCGACAATCTAGCGGGTATATAAATCTCAAAACAAGTAGTAAACTTGAAAAGAAAACCCGTACAGACAATTACTCTAGCGAGGCAGCTCAGTCGTACAGTAAACTGCCTAAATTGTACAGACTAGGCAACAGTTGTGTACCCGGTGTCCGCCATTTTAATTTCTCTATTAGGGAGATTATCCACGTGCTTTCCTCATTTGTTCAGATTATGTCCCTGTATTATTCATTATGGATTACTGTTTGGCCTATGTATATGTAGGTATTTGCTGTCCTGGTGACATTTATCTGGATACCTGTTTTAGACTTATATAACAAGAAATGTTTTTGTTCATAATTGTTTGTTTGTTTGAAATTACTACTAATTCTACATGTTATACATTCTGTTATGTTTTCTTTCTGTAGTGCAGAAATAAGTCATACAATTGATGTTTATGCAATTTATTATACAATTTCACTGAATAGTAATTAAAACAAAATATCCACTAAAAAAATTATGTTTGTGTTGAATTGTTTTATAGTTAGCTAAATTTGGGTTTATAATTTTATATTAAATGCATTTGTTATTTAAATTTCACGTAAATGTTACGCATCACATTGACTGGTAAATAGTGCAATAAACCCCTTGTCTATATCTTACAATGACTGGCAAGTAGTGCAATAAACCTTTGTCTATATCTTACAATGACTGGCAAGTAGTGCAATAAACCCCTTGTCTACATCTTACAATGACTGGCAAGCAGTGCAATAAACTTTTGTCTATATCTTACAATGGCTGGCAAGTAGTGCAATAAAACCCGTGTCTACATCTTACAATGACTGGCAAGTAGTGCAATAAACCTCTTGTCTACATCTTACAATGACTGGCAAGTAGTGCAATAAACCCCTTGTCTACATCTTACAATGACTGGCAAGCAGTGCAATAAACTTTTGTCTATATCTTACAATGATTGGCAAGTAGTGCAATAAACCTTTGTCTACATCTTACAATGCCTGGCAAGTAGTGCAATAAACCCCTTGTCTACATCTTACAATGATTGGCAAGTAGTGCAATAAACCCCTTGTCTACGTTCCAGAATCTATTTTTAGCCATTGACAATTATCAAAAGTTCGACAGTCTTGCAATTTCAAAATAAAATTATTAACAGATCTGAACAGGGAAAACTGGTAAATGGTAATCACTTAATATTCAATGTGGTTTACAAAGAAACATTTTCCATGCAAGTATATGAGGAAGTTAATATCACTGGAATTTAATGAAATAACAAATAACAATTTGAATAACAAATTAAACTACAACACGGCAATTGATCCAGTCGAATGTCAGTTTCTTTTCCTAGTTCATTAGTAACCCGGTGAGACCAGGCTACCGTTTCAATCTCCAGTTCTCCTCTGACAGAATCCATTGTCCTGTAATTTAGTATGCAAGCATTGTTCGCCATTCTGTTAAATGTCAACAATGTCAGCGTTCTCGAGGTTTTGCGCTGACAAATCAGCAACACTATTTACTATGATTTTAAGGCGTTGAACACCATTTCATTTTGGGCCAACGTAATATTTATGGTAAATGCTGTTCTAATTTAAGTGTGTGTGTGTGTGTGTGTGTGTGTGTGTGTGTGTTTAAATGAATTATGGGAGCTTGGACCACGATTTCACATTGAGGAAATCGACGGCTGAGAATGAAGACGACACAAAAAGCAAACACAAGCAAATGTTACAACCACGCGATATCTGCAATTAAAATTAATAAATCAAGATTATGAAAAAAAAATTATCTAACATTTCTTTAGAACCCACAACAGACTGGATCATCACGTACGGTTTTAATTGTTCAACTGGCAATGTTGTCACCTGTTAGACATTATAATTAACTGAATTCATTATAGCTACCTCACTTGTTGCCAGGGTCTGTTAAATTATATACACAAACGAGAGATAATAATCAGTTGTTTATATATATATATAATTATTTGTACAACTATTCACTTAACATAGGAACAGTAGCACCTCTAGCTATGTTGACCTACTTTTTGCTTTGAAATGTGTCGAGCGTATCACTATTATGTTGTTGCTGTAAGCAGACAACTAAGTTTTATTTGGATCTTTTGGGAGGGATTACAATGAATAGGGGTGATATAATTATTTCCTTTGTGTGTGTGTCTCTCTCTCTATATATATCTGCATCAATCCCCAGATCTTATGCTCTTCGATTATCGCTTGTATTATTTTTTTTTGTTTTGCCATATAATTAATTTACACGCTTAAAAAGTTCCATTTTAACGCTCAGCACTTAACTCCCTGAAGACTATTGCGAGTAAAGCATTTTGCATCAAACCTCTATTATATATTGTGTATTTTCAGTTTTACATGAGTTTATATACTTCAAAATTGCATCAAACCTCTATTATATATTGTGTATTTTCAGTTTTACATGAGTTTATATAGGCCTACTTCAAAATTGCACCGAAGCGTATAAACCTGACAGGCAAAATAATAAGAAACAAAGAGTTTGTCATTCAAGTTAAATTCGGAATTTGGAAGCGTCTTAACTCTGGTAATTATCGGCATGAAGTGGCCACAGCATTAGGTTTGGCAATATCGACTGTGCGGACACTTATCAAGAATAGAGTACAAAACTGACAGTTTTCTAAGACGACTACTAATCTGCAACACAAATTTTTCGTTTAGTCCTTTTTCGAACAACGCTGGAGTTTTTTTAAAAAACGAATAAAAGCGCTAAGCAGAGGATCTCTATATCTTTAATAAATGTAAATAGCATTTGTCAACGTTTGCTGAGCAAATTTGTTTTGTGAGGGCATTTTTTACCAGTATTGCATCGTTTAACTTCCAGGTCAGTGCTAGACTAGTTCATAACATTGTGGCTCACTGAACAAGTTTAGGACTATATGGCACACAAATATAAACAAGTTTAGGACTCTGTGGCACACAAATATAAACAAGTTTAGGACTCTGTGGCACACAAATATAAACAAGTTTAGGACTCTGTGACATACAAATATAAACTAATTCAGGAGTCTCTTGCCCATCATACATATGTATCAAAATTTTAATCAATTAATTAAAATAACAGACACATTTATAAACAAAATCACTCATCCAACAACCATATGAACCTTTTCAAAATCCAACATCTAAAAGCAGTAAGTACATAGAAAAGAAAAGAAGAAAAACAAACAAATAACATTAACAACTACATGAAACAGAACAAACATCACAGATTAGACATAATGCCCCACCAAGCTCCCAAACACCCCATATAACCTGTCCCCACCCCCAATCCCCAGAGTGGAATTGACCTAGTCCGATAAATTAAGTAATAGTTCAGGACAATATTGTATGCAAATATAGACTAGTCGTGGGCTGTTGCAGATTGTCACAGGAAATGAGGGACAGAAATTATATTTTATTTCATTTTAAAAAACCAATAACAAAACTAGTTGAAGTAACCCGAGTTTTGTTATTTTTCGTATGTAGCATGAAACTCCAGTAACGGTCACCTAAGGTCTCTTTAGTAGACAGACGTTCGTGACGCAGTGTGTGTCAATTATCATATTGAATATATATATTAGTTTATGAAGAATATGTATATTAAATAAATTGGGACAACTGCGCACTACGGTCACATGTTGTTGACGAGAGAAATGGCCAGTGCGCATTAGAATTGACCACAGAAAAGCGTGCATCACGATTACCACTATATATCCAAGGCAAAAATCATGTCACAGGACATAGCTTCTGGAAGTTTTGGAAACATTCAGTGAAGCTCAGTGAGGCAAAAATGAAGATTTTACTCTCAATGTTGAAAACGTCGATTCGTCTGAAGCCAGTCTAACTTCACGTATGAATTATCTCATGTACAGAGATTTCATAATGGAAAGCTGCAATAATCTCTTTCCATCCGTTTTCCATCCGTCTGATGCCATATATTGAGTAACGAGGCAAAATTACTCAGTATAACTTTTGGCAAAGTGGAAAGTTCACTGTCCAGAAAAACCCGATGCATGCGACGCTGGTTGTATGCAGTTAACGACACGAGGGACCAACTTGTTCTCCCCCCTGTCTGAGAGTTCGGTTGGACAGATCTATCCCGCTATTGGGAGGCTAGCACCGAGATTTCTTACAGACATCCGGATTTCTACACTCAATGTAATGCGACGACACATCCCACTGGACGACTCTACCCGATAATGCTAAACGTCGTTGGGATGTCCGTTTCCACGACAACCGGTACAACGATAATTATCGAGGCTGACAACAGTCAGCTAAATTTCAGATTTCTCCCCAGTGATAATCTGAAAGTGGTGCCTAGATTCTGCAGAATCTTCACCTGTAATGCGACGCCTCAATTGCGTCCCGTCTTCACTTTGAAGTGCCGCTTATAAGTGACGTGTGAGCTTACGTCGTCTCCTTGGAACTCTGACATTAATAGTGAGTAAAAATTCGCACGGCTAACGCGCACATACTTAACTCTAGGACTCGAAGAAAATGAACACTATTATATCGTTTGCAAAATAAGAACTTTAATGTTAAAAGTAATGCTTATTTTACATGTCAACTATTGTTAAAGCGGCCCCATTTGCCGCATAAGAATTGTGTAATTAATCTTTATTTTATATTTTGAATTTCATCATTTTCATCTCCCCTTATTTCCCACAGAGTGTATGACATTGGAAAGTTGAATGAATGATTAATCACTGTGCGAAAGAGTAGTGCCCCTTTTAAATCGGGAAATAAATAACCTGATTTAAACATCTTTCAACTCTCTTATTATTCATAATTTTTGAGAGGGACGAAAGAATTGTACTATTGTTTTGCACCGTTCGTCTGTTCGTCCATTTATTCACATTTATGATACACACTCACAACACACACCGCCAATAAAACGTTCCTTGGCATGACATTAATAAATTGGGCCCCACCCAAACATCAATGGTGTATGTCATGTGTGTCTATGTAACAACTTGACGCGACGTAGTACTGGCATACGTCACTTGAGCTTTTCTTGGAGGTGCACCGGAGCAGGCCAAAAATAGACTTCACCCCTTGCATCTCTAACTTCAGCTCGGGGTCGGCTTGTAACGAGCCTCCCGTTTTGTGACACAGATCATATACAAATATTTCATGACATTTGATGCATATCACATTAATAATTTAGGTCAGTTGCACATAACACATAAACTACACGACAATGCTTGCTTGTATACAAAATATAAATTAAGTAAATATGTTCAAGACAATATTGCAAGCAAACATAAACTAGGACAATGTTTGTTGCACATAAAAATAAATTAATTCAAGACACTGTTTCAGTGATACGCTGAATATAATATAAACAGTTCAGGGCAACGTTTGCTGCATGCAAATATACAATAGTTCCATTCAGGAAACTGTTACACATACATATAAAATAATTCAGGACACTGCTACACACAAATATAAAATAAAGCAGGACACTGTTTTACACAAATATAGACTAATTCAGATTAGTGTTACACACAAATATAAGCTAATTCAGGACACTGTTATGCACAAATATAAACTAATTCAGGACACACTTACACACAAATATAAACTAATTCAGGACACTGTTATGCTCAAACAAATAATTCAGGACACAGTTACACACAAATATAAACTAATTCAGGACACTGTTACCCACAAATACAAACTAATTTAGGACAAAGTTATGCACATACTTAAAGTAATTCAGGGCACTGTTACACACAAATATAAACTAAGTCAGGTCACAGTTATGCACAAATTTAAAGTAATTCAGGGCACTGTTATACGCAAACAATATATAATTATAATTAGTCTGCGTCATTGTTGCACACCACACAATTAGTTCAGGACATTTGTTGCACACAACACATAATTAATTCAGGACAGTTTGTTGCACACAACACATAATTAGTTCAGGAAAGTTTGTTGACACAACACAAAAATAGTTCAGGATAGTTTGTTGCACACAACACAGAATTATTTCAAGATAGTTTGTTGTACACAACACAGAATTACTTCAGGACAGTTTTTTTTATACCACACAGAATTTTTTTTTTAGTTTAGGTAGTTTGTTGCACACCACACACTAGTTCTGGTCACTGTTGCATGCCACACAAAATTAGTTCAGGACAGTTTGTTTTATACCACAAAGAAGTAGTACAGGACAACGTTATATACCACATATAAAGTGATTCAAGACACTATAGCACACAACATAAAAACTATAAAAATATTTGAAAGAAAACTAAAATTGAGAAAATATTCTTTAATCATGAAATGAACAATTCATATAGAAAACATTGTGGAAACGAACAAAGAGCCTTGATAGAATGTCCAGTACATGAAAGAATAAAGCTAATTGAATTAATGGAAGTTGATAAAAATTAAGTTCAGTTTATTACATGAACCTGGCATGTTTGTCAGGACAATGAATAGTGTCATAAAATGAAATTACTGTGAATCAGTCAAAATGTTCACACAGCAATCAAGATGATTAAAAAAAACAATGTACAGCTTATGTTTTGATGCTGAAAGTAGCCTAATAATAAATGCATTCAAATGGATGTTAGACAAAAGATTATAACATAACAAACCCTCAATAACTTGCAAATGACATTTGCTGCAACACACTGACATAACTACCTTGCAATATAATGACACACCCATCACTGCAATACACTCTCTTCTATATAATCAAAATTCCATAGGTATACAACAAGTGTTTAAATATTCTATCACAGAAAAAAGTACTATTATTGGCACATGATTATTATATTAAATGGTATGTAAATCAATTTGATCTGCATAAATTTAGGTCAAGGTTAAAAATATGTACAAAAAATTATGCTTTAAAATATCATGACAATTTATATAAAATAAATTTAATCAATCAATAGTATTTATATCACCAATAGTAGTAAATTTCCTTCTAAATTTCAAACAGTAATTAGAGCACCATTACTAATAAATTTCCTTCCAAAACGTAAAATGTGTATGTTGAAAATATTAAGTATTTTAAAGCCAATGTCACCAGGTAAATATAACAAAACAAGGAATAAAACTTAATCAACATATATTATCCTGTCATACCCCTACAGAAAACAAGGCTAGAATCTATGCAAGCATTGTTATCATTTTATACTGCCAAAGAGAGTGGGACTAGAATAATCAACCACTAGTATCTCTCCAACATCTATAGAAAACAAAGCCTGGGAATTAAACAACCATTTCTATCATTTCATTATGCCACCAAAAATGGGGCTGGAAAGTAATCAACCATTGTTATTTTGTCTATTACAAAAAATAGGGCTGAAATCTAAGAAGCTAATATATTCCTGTCATGCTTTCATAATTGGAATCCCAACAGCTGTTGTTATTTTGTCATATGTTTAAGATTGAAATCCCAGCAACCATTGTTATCCTGCCTTAAGTCTAAGACTGAAATGCCAGCAGCCGTCGTTATCCTGCCTTAAGTCTAAGACTGAAATCCCATCGGTCACTGTTATCTTCTCTAAATTCCATTGTCTTCATAGTAAATGAGATGAGAATCCAAACAACCAATAAATGGGACTGATTTCCAAGAAGCCAATCATTATCCAGCTCTACATCAATATTAAAATTTAAACAACAATTATCAATCTCTCCTACTTCCATAGTATAACGAAAATGGAATCTGAGAAGCATTATCATCCTATCGTACTTCCATAGTATAATGAAAATGGAATCTGAGTAGCATTATCATCCTATCGTACTTCCATAGTAAACTGGATTGGAGTATTCACCAGGTCTCAGCCAATAGTCAACGGCTCGTGTTCTGTAGTAACCCTTGACAGAATCTTCAGAATCTGAAAATTTAAAATAAATTGGTTCATTAATTTTAAAAGAAATAAACCAACAAAACTTGAAGATGAGAAAAGATCCAAAAGCTATGCAGTTTCTTTTATTAAATAGAATGGTTCTTGTCATTTGTTTCTTGTTTTAATATTTATCAGGTGTCTTCAACATAGAGATTTATCTAAAACTGTCTGTATAATATTACTCCGTATTTTATATGAATCTAGTTTATATAACAAAAATTGCCTTATTTTTAAGATAAAGGATCAGTTTGCTTATAGTTTAATTTTCACAATCCAAACAGTGATGTATGTAAGCTTCTGTATTACATTATTTTGTTGCTATTGTTAAAAACTATGTTAGAAGAAAAATTAAGGCATAGCCTGAAGATAACGCCAAAAATAAGATATTTATTTTTAATATTCATTTCAAATGCAATGATGGGGATGGATTTTAAATGCTCATTTCTCAGCGGATGATGATGCAAAAAAAAGGCAATATCAGATTTCCATGAAGACATCAAGTAATATCACAACAGAAATTAGTTTGTTTTGATTCATTTATATAGGTCATAATCAATACATATAATAAAAATGTTATGTTTGTGAGTTTATGCAAACTTAAGTAAAAGGTACAGACAGATTTTAATTGGACTTTTTGTCGTATACTTTAGTGCTCTAAAATCAAGATTGGCTACATAACATCATGATATCTCATAAGGGAGCTCGCAAGTCAGCCTAAAAATACAGAAATTCTCCATTAAAAGTAAAGTATATGTATGTGGACTGGCCTTGGCTTATGTATCTCTGTGACCTACATGAGCTGTGGATGATTTGTGTTTCACTCAGATTGTGTTTCTCATTTTGGGTTTTGGATTTTAGACTGTAGTAAATATTAGATTTTGTATTTTGGTGGGTTGCAATATGCTGTGCAGTTACCTCTTATTTTTCAATGCCTCCCCAGTGATCAAACCTTAATTCAGTCTCAGTGAATGCTATGGAAGAAGGTTGTGAGTGCAGCACCTGCACAGAAGTCTTAGTGAGGAGACCTTATTGACAGGGTGTGGTAAAGGTTGTGAGTGCAGCACCTGCACAGAAGTCTTATTGAGGAGACCATACTGACAGGTGTGGTAAAGGTTGTAAGTGCAGCAACAGCACAGAAGTCTTATTGAGGAGACCTTACTGACAGGTGTGGTAAAGGAGAATTAGTTTTTATCCATTAAATATCCTTTAGTTGGAATAACTTTCTCTTTTAGTTTAAACGAGTGTAGTTCTCCCTGAGCATTCACCTTAAGATGACAATTAATAAATCACAAGGGCAGAGGTTGTGGACCACATATATGGTTCTTTGTTCCAGCTACTTCTCACACAAACACTGTACATCGTGAGCTCTAGGGTCAGCACCAGCAACAATCTCTTCATTTGCACCCCAGATGACAAGACTCACAATGTTATATACAAAAGAAATGTTAAGATCAATCTTTGTAAATTAACAACATTTTATAGTTAACAAGTCTATATTCTGTCATCATTTACGTGAGTGAAGCTGCAAACAAAAGTTAGTTAACAATAATCATTACCAACACATCTTAATTCAGAAATGAATTTAAATACTGAGGATCAGCATACTGTGAAGATTAGCATCCTTGCAATGCCAAGTGAAGACTGGCATACTGGCAATGCCATGTGAAGATTAGCATCCTTGCAATGCCAAGTGAAGACTGGCGTGCTGGCAATGCCAAACAAAGTTTAGCATGCTGGCAATGCCAATTGAGGATTAGCATATTTGCAATTCTGTGTGCCTTGTTCATGAAATTTTATAAATAAAATTTAGAGAACAGCTCTTTAGTGTGCATGGTTCATGAAATTTTATAAATAAAATTTAGCAAAACAGCTCTTTAGTGCGTCTGAATGCTCGTATCATACTCATGTCTATCAACTCACCTGTGGCGAACACGAACATATTAACTATTGTGTCCTCAGAATTAATTCTTTGATAATGACCTCCTGCTTCAGATATAGACTGCTCCACTTCGTATGTTTTGATACACCTGTTAAAAAAATAATAAAAATTTTTGCTAAAAAAGAAAAAAATTAAGCAATAAATTTAAAATGCTTTAATTATTTTAATGTTCCATTTCAAATGGAGTCTGCTACACAACATACATAATTTAATGCATTTAGTTTAATAAATAATAAGTTAAAAATAAAAAAATTAAAATATAAATTAAGACACCAAAGAACACTGAATTATTTTCAAACAAAAACAGAAATATATCCAGTTCCAGAATTAAATCCAACAACTTACCTTCCATCCTCCATGTATTCATGAGAGATTAAAAAGATTAATTATTATCAATTTATATGACTTTTTAGAACTGGATAAATATGGGCCAGAAAATAACTAAAAGGCTTTATAATTTTATTTGTGAGAAGGGGAATTAAAACCAAGCACGTCAAAAAATAAAAATAATTTGCAAAAAAATGAAACATTACCTGGTTATAATGTTTGTGTCAGACCATACAATGATCAATTGCCCTGCTGTAATATTGATCAGTCGCAACTGTGTTACCTGTGATTAATAACAATAATAATAATAATAAAAAGAAGAAGAAAGGTTTCCTAATCTAAAGAAACAGAAAAAAGTTAGTATTCTACCATACGTATTTCAAACAGCACAAAGAAATTTCTGGAAGGGGCATAATCGAACTTGAGGATGTGTGTCTTCTGTGGGAATAGTTGTTTCCCTTCCTATCAGCTAACAAATTCATACTTATTAAAGAAGAAAATTTAAACTAAATGTAATTAATAAGTAAATGTTTAGAACATTTAAAATGTCAATAATAATAAATTCCCATGACTTCTCTAACAAGCAAGAGAGTTTTTGCAATAATTTCTCAATTATGCTAGATGATCAGATACAGTAAAAGAAGGGTGTTAAATCTATCCATTTTGTTTCCAAAAATTTTTTAGCTAAAACAGTTAATAATTGGCAATACTGTACAGTCCAAGACATGATTTAAAATGCAGCGTTTGTACATCTCATAAGGTTGGATGAAGTTCATTATAAACTATGGGCAACATTCTGACTGACTATACAACCACAAAGTTACATTCTTACAAAACTCTTCAATAAGATGCAACATTTAAACAGATTAGATCAATCATGAGCTTATTGAAACTTTGACTGTGTAGGTATCTTTACAAGGTGTACCTGCTCAGGAGGCTGAAGTGACTTTTCACACAGGTGAAACAGGTAGATATCAGGCTCTCGTATTTGCAAGCCTGGTAGAGTGATGTAGCCAGTCTTTAATACCACAGGCTCAAGAGCCACACGAATTGGCCCCTGACAAGAAATACAGATGACAAGAGGTAACTATAAACCCTGTCATTTTAGTATCAAATATGAGAAAATAATTTTAAAAAAATTTTAACAGATAAAGAATTCTTGTGATAAACTTTTGAATGAAAAATTTAATCTAATCATAAAGTATGGCATTTTGTGAAGAAAACAAAAGTGTACAAAGGATAAACCTGTCTTCTGTGAAATCAGCATCCTAGCAAAGAATTATTTATAAAGAAAGGGTTAATATATTTCCTAAAGTCAAAGAATTTGTCAGTTACCTCATTCTCCCTAATGAACTCAAACTGCTTGAGTGTCGGAAAATCTGGTTTTCCAAAAACATCAGCCCACCAAACATAGGGATTGCCAATAATATCATTTATAGCATAAATTGCCAGCATCAATTCTACAACAACAAAAATCATACATTAATAAAAATAAATATCAACAACATCAGAAATTATGCATTTATTCTAATTAACAGTCTACATGAACACATTATCACTCACTAATATTCAAATGAGGACCTTCAAATAAATAAGATAGAAAAAAAAAGAAAGTGTTTTAAAAATAGGATTTGGGGGTATATGACATATCAGTGACTGAAACAAAGCACTACTAGATATGCAATGAAATTTAAGTATAGTTTTAGAGGGATGACAGAAATGCTGTAATTCTGTCATTAAGAGACCCCCCCAAAAAAAATATGCTCTGACCCCTGCAAGAAATGAAAACAAAACACATAAACTTAACAACAATTCTGAATCATTATTAAAAGTTGCCTGACAATCTGATCATTGCTGTGAAGTTATCTGGCATTGTCCAAGAGTGTAAAATAAAATAAAAAGCCAGCTGGACAACAAATAAGTGTTTGTTCTGTTTTCTAACACAAACAGGTTGTTGCTATGATAATTTAAACAAGTACATCACTACTTTACAAGGAAGTAACATCAAATAACTGTTTATTCTGATCAAAAGTACAATAAAAAGATGTAACTGCCCTCAAAATGTCAGTGACATATATGAATACAATCACAAATGGCATTTTTTTTTTTTAAAACTTAGAATAATTCACTGATTACTTACTTTCAGTTGCTGGCTAGCCATAATGGCGACCCTACGGTCAAGGAAAAGAGCGAATAATTGTTGACAAGTAAATACATATCAACATAGCAACCAGATCAACGAAAGATTAGAAATTTATGGTTTTCTCCCACTCCCCACCCCTTTCCCACAGACGAGCATTTTCAGCACTGGAACCAACAAGGCAGATCAATGTCATGCCAGAAAACTGCCCAAGTTTTGGGCATTGAGACCACACACGCATTTTGCTTTCAAACCTGAAGATTCCCAGATTTCACACGTCAAACCACTTTCACACCTAACAGTCCCCAGGTTTCAGTATTGAGATCACACAACTTACATTCATTTCTTGCAAATGATCACTGGAAAATTATGTGGTTAGATTATTTACATACCTGAAGAAGCAATTGGCAGTTGGAGGTACCACTGAAAGTCCAGTTTGCCAAATTTAGTGCCAACATCAGTGTCTGAACTTGAGTAAAAAAGCAGTGACATCTGCCAACTGAATATAATCATTTAAGCATTTTATTTTAAATGGACTGTGTTGGTTACATTAGCAAATATAAATAAAACACTTCTATTATATAATTTGCCTTCCCAAACAGCTCAATGGTTATCTAATTCATGCAAAGCAAAAAGCGAACTCCAATTTAACTAATTCATTAATTTAAAAACGTTTCAGATTTGAAATCTTTAGTTACTTTTATTAATAATTATTCTATGAAATTTAAGAAGGATAAATTCTGGAGACTGTTCTGAGATTTTACATTCAAACTGTATACAAAACGATTTCTGATTTCAATATCTATGCCTAGGAACCAGTTTTTATTTTCTTATCTTTGTATTTTCTTTTGCTAGAATATCAATGACATGTGATTTTTGCACATATTTTATTTCAAAACAGAATCTAAGTTACAATGATCAAAAGATGGCATTCAAACAATTTCTTCTTTTTTTTAGTAGAATAAAAATACTTTTTTTTTCTATATGAAAGTTTAAACAGTTGACAGCAGCAACAATGGGCTTATAATCCCTTAAACTTTACACTATAATACTGAAAGGCAATAAACTGCAATTAATAGAAATAACATTGAAATATGATAAAACTCTCCCATTTCACATAACCTGTCTGATGTGTTAGCATTAGTGACTAGGTGGACTGTAGCCATGATGCCAGCATAACTATCTGGTGGCAAAAGACTTTGTGTTGATGTATCTGAAAAAACATCATTATGGAACGCATGATGCATAAGGAATAAAAGAAGATATCCAAGCACTATAACCATGTACATGTTGAGCATATACCATTTTCACACCTTTTACACATTATTTACACCTAAGATACACATTTACATAATAATAAATAGTGTACACTTTCAGTCAATTACTTGCATTGTGTTTACACACCCACAGATACTGAACATGTTTCAAAATACAGTCTTGCAAGTGTTCTCATTCACCAGTGCAGGTAGCTTTTACTTGTTCACACCAAACATATTAAACTACCCACAGTTGTGGCATGTGCACATTCAATAACATTTCAACAACTATAGATGGCTGTCAGTGTAGAAATTTCTCTCTCTCCCTGTCTCCCATCTGTAAAGCATTTACTCACAACACACTCAGGTATCGACAAACAACACATGCAGGCATTCACTACAACACCCACTACCATCACCACCAAGCATTCACACACACAACATACAATTTAACATACAACTCCCTCAGGTATTCACATGGAAACACACAACAACTTCAACATACCCACAATTTTAGCTGGAACTTGCCATTCACCAAGGAAAGCGAGCAGGCACATGGCAGCATAAATGGGTTTGCGTATGAACGTGACATAATTTTCACTTCTCACCACCTCCCTGTGAAAAATTCTCTCCTCTGCAGCAGAAGCACATCCAGTGCAGTTAACCCCTTGACTGTTAGAGACATTCATCTGAAATCTTGCGACCAGAGTGCGTTGGGTAAACTGGTGGGGATAGTAACTAAGGAAACCATTGTCATTGCTGAGCAGAGCATAGTTGATGGGGCTCCTGGGTGGATTCATACGGAGAATATTTTGGTGCTGTGCAATTACCTTGTCATGGGGAAATAAATGAATATAACTCTATACTGCAAAAAATGCTTATTTTTTTTTAAAGATACTGCTGATATTGACTTCTCATATCAAGAATATTATTTATATTAAAATATTCTTACTGTGAACTGTTACCGATTTTCATTTAACACAAAGGAAAATAACTGCATGAGTGAAAGAGATCAGAAAAAAAGACAAATGCACTGTTAGTTATTATCAACTTTGCTGGTAACCAAAGATGGTAAATATTAGTTTATCCATTGCTAATGACGTCTGCTTAACTTCACAGTTGGTGGTGGCAAATATCAACTGACCTTCACAGCCATTGCAGCATAGCTTGGAGTTGCTCGCCAGATTTCATCTTTATCCCAGCCAACTAAAGGATCTGCTTCACTAAATAAAAGAATAAAATAAATTAATTTAAAATATAGTACAAACTTAGATAAAAGATGTAAATTTTGGATCTTTAGTGTCTATCATCGAATGAAGATTAATTTCAAATGTGTTTGCCACTTTTAGAGATATTATAAGTCTCTTTATACAACAATTATTAGCTTCTTTAATGCTGGAGACTTGATACAGTGATGATTTTGCTTATTTTTAATTTACCTAAACTATTAAAATTTTATATTTCTGAAACTAACAGTATCAATTTGTTTTGTAAATGTAAATTTTATTGTTACCAAGTTTTTTAAAAATAATAAAAGAAAAGAAAACTCTCCCATCAAATCAAATGAAACATAAACAAGAGTAATTGCGTTAAAGTTGGCTATAACATTTATGAAAAAGGAAATAGCAGAAAGTATTTAAAAAGATGATTAGCTGGCTGGCTATCTATCTACCTTAGATTGGAGATAATATTTACTATAATAAAGATCAACAAATCAAATAGAATGAAATAAGGATATACTTTATTATGAATAATTCAATATCATTTTATTACTAAAAGGTCATTGCATAAAGCAAATTACTCACTCATTATAAAATGGTTTTTGGGCCAGTGAAGGGTAATGCTTTCGGATGAAATCCATAGATTCCAATTCTTTTTGGAGAATGATACTTGATTTTCCATCTCCCTGAGCAACATAAGAAATATTTAAAATCATTTTCCAAATATTATAATAACAATATTATTTTATGATAGTAATAATAATTATTTATGACTGATCCAAAATAGATCTAAATAAAAAATTTCAAACTTGAAAAGTTCCCTATAATAACAATGCATCATTTTAAATAAATTTAACCCATTCGAGAGCAGAAGGCCATACTCATGCCTATATCTAAATATAGCTAGAAAGTCAGAGGGCCATATACGGCTAATGCTAATGCTGTTTGTCAAATATTTTTTCAGAAGTTAACATCTTTAACTTTTATTGTAGGAACAACAACAATCTGCTTTTGGTATCTACTAATAAAGAAACTCTTTACACTAGGACCAAATAAACTTCTATGCTAATAACAAAGAAATATCCTTAGTAATAACACAGAAAATATACCTTTTTGTGTAGAGAGATAAAGTCCAAGCGCACACCTTTCTCTCCATTAAAGAAATTAGTCCCATTCACAACATGATCAAAAAGTGCCATGGCATAATTGCTTCCATGAATGGGTGATGTGCCAATTTCATGTTTCTTAAAAAGAAAGGTGAAAAAAGAAATATGAAAAGACAGCAGCTACAAATCAAAATATAAACAAAAAAGTTATGGTTGTTACATAATAGTAATAATCTGCATTAGAAACATACTAGAAAAGTAACAATTAAATTTGTAAATTTTCATCACTTTATGACAGACAAGAGCATTATTATTGACAAGGGAAACATTCATCTGAATATAAATTTGTAAATTTTCATCATTTTATGACAGACAAGAACATTATAATTGACAGCAATAAACATCCCATATCTGTAAATGTAATATTTCAGGGAATTTGTTCTTTATTCAAAAGTTTGCATATTTTAACATTTTATGAAAGGCTAGCATTATTTGATTGTAATCTTTTACATCATCGGCCAACCATATATCTATATTGCGTACAAGGTTTGAATTCCTATATCAGGGGTGCACAAACTGTGGTTCATAGGCTGTATGTGGCCCCCTGGAGGATTTTATTTCATTATTTGTGTTGCTTTTTCCTACTGAGCCATCCAGGTGCAATCTGACTTGCAGCCCTCCATGCACTATCAATTGGAAATTTGGCCCTCTGGCCTCTAAGTATAAAGTTTGTGCATCCCTGTCCAATATGAATGCAATCCTAAATCAATGAAAAAAATACATTATGCACAATTACAATTCCTCACATTTCTCGAATAAAATTATATAATCTAATAAACACATAGATAAGTTATAGGCAAAGAAAATCCACCAAAAATACATCCACATTTAAAGATTCAAAATTATTTAATTAACCTTGAAAAGTAATTTTCACGAATTCTCTCTCTCTCTCCACACACACACGCACGCACGCACGCACGCACACACACACATTTATTATTTTTGGTATATTTTGCAAACAATTCAATGTACTTTATATTTTTATAAACAACAACCAATAAATATCATTTTGTAATGAAGAGAAAGAAAGAAAGAGTGTGTGTGTGTGTGTGGGGGGGGGGGGGGGAATGGACAGAAAGAGAAGGGTGAAGGAACAGAAAAAGAGAAAGAGGAATGGAGAAAGACAATGAAATGAGACACAGACAGAAGTAGAAAGGGTATTAGGTATTAGGTATTAAAGAATACATGGCATAAGAATGAGGAAGAAAGAGAAAAAAAGAAATTGTCAGAAATATAACATTATTACAAAGTTCAAAGGGTTTTTAACAGAGAGGAGGGAGATAGATGGGGAAATGGAGAGAGGGAGGGACAGAGAGCAAAAAAAAAGAGACAGAAAGAAAGAAACATAATCTATTTTTCAATGTGAAATACTTAATAATAAACAAATATGCCCTATACATTATATATATACTAACAAAAATATAACAGTTCTAAATATCAAATATTGAAAGATATTTATTTCAAATTCAATAATGTCAAGAGAAGAATAAAACAATTTAAAAGACTACACTACAAAAGAGCTAATATTTTGGTTTACCGGAACATCATCACATCCATCTCCCGGACCTCCAAAACGTAGGTCTGGGCTGGCAGCTTTTAATCCCTCTGAGCAGGCATCATAATAGTTCAGGAACCCTGCAAGATCATGTACAAATAAAAAGTAGAAAAAAAGGAAATAGTTTCTTCAATAAAATGGTACACTTTAAAATACTGAAAATGCTAACCACTTTATTTTTTTAAAGTTTATAATTCAAGGCTGATAATTAGAAAATAAACATTCCTTCTAATGTTTTTAATAAGTGCTGAAGTTACCAGAAATCAATTTTTGAAACTCTATTTCAACTGCCAGTTTTGCTACTATGTCAGAAAGCATAGACTACCAGACCATGTTCAGAGGCACCAACAGAATCTGTGTAAATGTCTTGTAAAGATATTTGCCTATCCTACTGAGAACTGACTGAAACACAAACAGGTGTGTAGAGAAAAATGTTACCTGATAGTGAAATATACAATATCTGATTTCTTCAACTTAATTTTCAATTGAAAATTGTTATGGGAGAATAAATCAATTATGTTTTCACTGCACTATTGCATTTATCATGTAAAATTTTAAGTGATGAGAAACATTTTTAAACAAACACTACTGTAAAGATTTATAAATTGTACAGAAGTTATCAACATTATATGCAGGTGATGCACACAGCAACAAGCATGCATAGGTTATGCAATTAAATGTATGCACACACACAGAGCACGCACACATGCATGCACACACAATACTTTTATTTTTTTAAGAGCAAGCTTTCCTCCACACAGTCATAATAAAGAAATAATATAAATAAATATGACCAAACCTATGACTCCGGTTTCATAAAATATCCTCTGACTTACCATCAACTGTCATTTTGACTTCATCAAAGTCCCTACAGTCTGGTTCATTCCATGTTTCAAAATTCCACTGCTTAACTGTTTCAATCCCATATCTTTCTGTCAAATACAAATAAACAAAACACAGATATGTGTGTACAGTTCAAGGTAATTTATTTTATGTCTGAAAACCATAATCACTTAGCTAAGCTTCTGCTGCTTCATTTCAGTTATAATACATTAAATCCATGCACCCTGTTTAAAAGTCAAGATATAATACATTAAATGTGACTAAGTCCATGTACCCTGTTTAAAAGTCAGGATATAATACATTAAATGTGACTAAGTCCATGCACCCTGTTTAAAAGTCAGGATATAATACATTAAATGTGACTAAGCCCATACACGCTATTAAAGTATCAAAAAGTCAAGGTTCCAATTCATTATAAATATGAATAATAGCAACGTACGACAAATAAGTGCAAGTACTAAGTTCAATATATTCTCAATAAAAATCATAATAAAATGTGATAATATCATAATAATCATAGAGCATATCACACACCTGAAAAGTCATGGTTCTACTTATCTAATATGATAAACAAATACATGTTCCAAACACATTTACTGGCATTAAGAAGAGTGTTCTCATTTTAAGTACTCTGATCGTCATACCTTAGTTTTTTAATTTTTAAGGTTTCATCTCAATATGGTTTCATTTTGAATAGATGTAAACTGGCTTTATAAGTTTTACAATATGTTTAAAACAATCTGTAAAACTTATTGAACCAGATTAAAATTTTAGCCAACTGCATATTATTTCAGGCACTAATATCATTATTAATAGATAAGAATTTACCTATATATCGCTGTGCAATCTGATGAACCATGTCTCGCCACATGTAGACCTGAGTTTTGTTCTCCATGTCTGTGAAAATACCCGAGGGGCTGCCCATAATTTCAAATCCTGGATGAAGACCATTTACATGCAGCAAGTCCAGCAGGTGGTCAAGCAAAGTGAAGTTATACACAGGCTGCCCTGATATATAACTAGTATACAAAAGAAAGAAATGTAACAGTCATCTGAAAATCTTGATATGTTCTAAATGTGTTCTGGCATTTCACACCAATAAAACTACTGAAAATGTCAATAGAAAAATGTAATAAAACAAGAAACAAATTAAGTTAAGCATGCTAAGCAACAATCAACCTTTAAGAGAACAATATACTGGTAAAAGTTTCATTTGACTGACCCCTGAACTTTGAGCAGATCCAACAACCAGTGAATGCGTACTTGTAAGATACCATGATGAGGTATGGCACCTATATATGCCAAGTTGTGTACCATGTCTTTGCCAAGGAAAAACTTTGCAGCATCTTGATGGGGTTCTGGAGGACTGAAAAGGTAGTATAAAAGAAAAAATTAGTTTGGGGAAATAAAAACAGCTCACCAAATTTCTATCCCTCTTAAAGAAATAACTGGGGAAACCTTTTAATACTTAATATTTAAATAGCTTAATGCATCCTCTATATTAGATTTTGAAAAACTGATACTTATTTTAAAATCTGGCAGTATGAGGTTTTTTGTTGATTATTATTAAATAATTTTTACAATATTTCTTTTGTATATGCTATTCACCTACTATATGATTTTTGACTGTTGTAAGCAAAATTTTAGCTTAATTTTCATAATCCAATGTTTATGTTATTACTGCTCTATGTCAGCAAGAATTTGTCTAGGAATAATACTTATTATTACTGACAAACCACCATCTTTGGGATAAGAATCTAGAATTTGTTTACATGAATAATTTTGCTGACATATTTTAAATGACATACTTAACCACAGCAACAGTAGGTAGAATTAAAAAAAAAATAATTTAAATATTGTTTCTGACTAGTATGCATATCAATAAACAGAGAAAACAGACAGCTAGAAAGTAACCCTTTTTTCTGATCTAATTTCAGTCATTTCCAAACTACATAAATACCCAATAAAATAACTATGAATTATATGAATAATCAAAATTTATATTAAAATGATGCATATAACCCAAATCGGTTTCTTACCTAATCCATATTTTTTGGTAAAAAATTGTGAATCAAGCACTAAAAAGCAGTTCTGAGCAGAAATGGTATAGTTGGTGCACCTAAACCACCATTGTAAGCTTTTATATATTGTTTCATGAGTGCTAAGTTGGTGGTTATCTGTGCATGCACATGTCATGGTTTTATTTTTTTAATATGTATATGGACAGAAATGTGAAATGAGATTTTACAATTAGGAAACTATATGAAGTTTTGATAGAGGTATTTTATTTTTTTTACTTCATTAGTTCATATTAATACTTTGAAAAATTAAAATCTATCAATGAGGTTGAAATCTAGATATATATGTACACACTGAGAAATTTTGTACATAATAAAATTACTATTGCTTATCAATATTATATTGCTATTCAAAATTAAAGGTACAATTTTTGACACTAGCACATAAGGTGAAATATTTTACCACTCATATTTATCTAAGATTAGTAAGAATGAGCTCTTCAATCAGTGACAGAATAACTGGGGGAGCAGGGAAAGGGGGAAATGCCTGCACAGGTTAAAATTTTTTTCTGCAAGATAAATGGCAATATTTTTGTATGTTTACTTTGAGCAAGGACATACATGGTTAGTATTTTGTTTTAAGTATAAAATACTCCAGATTTTTATATGGAAAGAGTAAACTTGGGGTAAAGGAATTTGTGAATTACCTTGGTAAAAGTTTCAGAAATCTTTGCAAGGGACACTCTTTTTGGATGCTACAAAATACTACACTGCCAATATCAGTGTTTGTGTGCATGTGAATGAATTTATAAAACTCATGTACACTACATTATTTAAACATTAAAGAATTAAAGTGGGAAAATATGCAAATGTTAATCAAATTTAAATTAGCAGATGGAGGGAATAACAAGTATGATGCATCAAACCAGAAGACAGTGTTCAAGCAAAACTAATCAAAGGGACATAAAAATAAAGTGAAAAAACTGGTAGTGGTATAAATTTAACAAACCAAAGATTATGCTCTACTAAAACTATGTGAGCAAAAGGGTCAAAAGGTAAAGTGGTTAGCAAAATTAACATTAACACTGTAACAAACCAGAAGCCAGTACTCTGCCAAAAATGAATAAAGGGCACAGAAGGTGAAGTGGAATTCACCACTAGAGTCAAATCTTGTTGCTCTGCAACAGCATATTCACTTATGCATGCCAGACTTAGGGTTAACAGCAACAGTTTTCTATGCATCAAACTCATACTTGACATCAATTATGGCAAAACAATCAGGACTGCTTCTGTTGTCGAAATTTTATGTGATCAATCATCTTTTCTGCAAAATAAATTTAGTAAAAGCTCTCATGTGAAAATGAAAAATTAATAATAAATCATAGAATAATTAAGTGTACGTTTTTTATATTTTTATAAATATAAGTAAAAAAATCCAAAACAAAATCATAACTAATAAAAACACAAGAAACCTTATAGATTCAAAATATATGTTATTTAGGAACATACATTTAGTATAATAATAAAGAACTTTTCGCTATTGAAATTCACGAAGGCAACAACTTCTTCCTCAAAACACGAATACAAGTCAGTGTTTAGTTTATATTATTACTAATAATAGAAAATGGTTTGTTTTACAATAGTAATCCACCTGAATTATAATTAAGCACATAAATATCTTTAAAGCTTTCAGTTTCATTTGATATATTGTTGAACCATTACAACTACTTTTTTGAGCCACAGCAGTCGGCAAACACCACGGTACTCGGTAGCCTGTGGCCAGGTACTTAGGGAGGACTAGTATGAAATCTAAAAGGTAGTATTTATTCAAAATAAAAATAGGTGTTCAGTACTGTATCTTTGTGGGATGCTATTATAAAGCACTAGGGAATTCTATCTAATCGGTTTCTAAATTGCTAGGACACTCCACTTTCATGAGAGAGGGGCGGGTAAAGGATAACTCTAATCATTTCCAAACTATGAAGGGATGTCACTGTGAACAAAATCTTGCAGAATCGCGCGATTCGCATTCGAAAGAATTTTGCAGCGGTATTGTATATAAAAAAGAAAAAGAAAACTTTTTATTTCGATAGTCTATCTCAACAGTAGTTTACAAATTTAATTGTGATTTACCCACTATGCCTGACGAGTCGTTCAAATTGGTGGACGAAAAACATGTATCGACTGAGGTCGATTTGATGCTATGGTCTCCAAAGCTGGATTTAATTGCTTTAGCAAATGCTCAAGGAGAGGTTGTTTTGCATCGTCTGTCATGGCAGAAAGTTTGGACTCTAGCTGCACCAGCTGAAGGTGACACAGTAGGAGGACTTGCTTGGAGGCCAGATGGAAAAGTTTTAGCTATTGGATATGTATCAGGAAAACTTAGGCTATGCGATATTGAAAAAGGTGAGATTTTGAATTCGTCACAAGTAGAGGGAGAAGTAACATGTATGAGCTGGGTAGCCCAGCATTTCCCTGAAAATAACCCTTGGACAAACGAGCCATACGGGGATGACAACTCGGCTCAGTATCTACCGAGACTTCAGCCACTGAATAAAAACTATAACGAGGGGCCAGTGTCAAAAGGACTTTCTGAAGAGGTTGTTGAAGATAGCAAAAGGCTCAAAGACCAGAAAGAACTGAATTTTCTGGTTGTTGGCACCAATAAAGATGTAATCCATATGATTGCTTTTGGTGTTTTTCCTGTTGCATCAGTTTTCTTTACAATACAGGATGGGTCTCAGGAGAGACGTGTATGTTCAGCAATTATCACAGAAGACTTGAATTCTCTATCAGTGGTAGTGGAATCCACGTCTGATGAATCAGACGAGATAGACTATTACCTCTTGACCTTTGATACAACTTTGCTCAAGTCACGACACAAGGAAATTCGACTCTTAGCACTTAAGTATGGACAGGTATGTGTCTTAGTAGAACACCTCCAGACCACAATTCAGCAGATGGCTGAAGCTTGGGAAGACATTTTGACAGAGATGGATTCCAAACTCCTGAAGTTTGCAGAAGAAAAGAAAAAAGTAGGACAAGGCACAGTGAGCAATGATTTTCTAGAGCTGTTGCTGTTTGGAACACCCAGTCCAGAACTGCAGAACTTTCTCTTACACGAACTGACTGAAAAGGGTTTAAAGAAACTTGGCTACTCCATAGAAACATCCTACTCAAACATTCAGAAGCTTGTTGTCAAGCACCTGCAGACAGTGAGCCAGGCTCTTGTCTATCATTTGAGTGAGCTGCAAGGAATGGCACAGTGGTATGACAAATTTGGTGTCTTGGGACTTGAACCAGCCGCTATGCAAGAAGCCATTAAGGCAGCTGGTGCTTTTGTAGTCAGTGCCTGTGACTTGCAGCAAGTGATTGATGGAAGCATTAAAAACTTCAAGGCATTTTTTCGCTGGCTGTATGTTGTTATCCTCCGCCTTTCCAAAGAAGAAGTCCCAGCAGAGTTGAGCAAGATGACCCAGTATGATATAAACTTTGTGGCTGAATTTTTAAGAGACAATTTTACTCATTTCATTCCTGAAGAAAGCCGGTTATTCTCAGATGATTTGTCTGAAAATGGAGGTGCTGCTGCATGTGCAGCAAAGCCAGGGTTCAAGCTTGAAAAAGTGGGACAGTACTTGAAAAAAGAAGACTTGGCATACCCATCTAACATGAGTAACAACCCTTGGGTACAGTTTGTTCAGGCAACACCTGGATTGCTTGATAGTCCATTTTTGTACCCAATTCAAAGCAAGAAATCACTGCAGCAACTTAGAGATGTGATGGATCATGCAATTTTAGCTGCACTTGAAGTAAGTAACAAACTAACACACCCAAAGTCTGACTCAAATACATTTTCAGATTAATTTGCACTTTTTAATATTGAAAATATTTATGCTGATACAGTGGTTGTTGTTGGTAGTGGTGAATATGATTTACTGATAAATTCTGAGCTACATTTACTACAAGAAAGTGTGATTTGTTTTTTTGCTACTTTACTAGTATTACTTACTACTTACTACTACTAGTGTTTAACTTTAATAGACAATTTGAATCTTTAAATATTTTCTTTTTAATAGTATAAATATAATCACTAAATAAAAAAAATGTGTTTAACATTTTATTTTGAAGTAGACTGTTAAAAGTGTTATTGTGTTAATCTTTTATTACAATGATAATTTTTAGCATATCAAATATAGACTAATAGTAATAGAGTGATCTTTGGTAAGAATGCACAACAAAACTGTTTAAATTATTTTTTTATTAAAGAATTTTTGTTTTTAAATAATTAAAACAAAACACTTCTGAATTTGTGACATATGACCTTGGCTAAAAGAATTTTTTGTTGGATCTTAATTATAAATAAAATGATAATGATGCACACACACACACACACACACACACATATAACAGCAGCAACAATAACAAGTAACTTAACAAAAACAAAACTGAAGAGATAATACAATAATGACAGTTATAGAAAATACAGAAATACTAGGTAATATTTCTTAGTACATGTCAGTAGCAGTGATAATATTTTATTCTAATAATTTGTACAAGATATACTCCATGAATAATTTTTGATCTGTGTGCCAATGCTTCATTTATTGCTTTTGTAAGTTTTATTACTTTTAAAGATCCCGAGATTCAAAATCAGATAAAGTCTTGCAAAATAGATTTCAGTTAAATTTAAAAGCAAAATTATAGCTGCTCTTTACTGATAAAGTCAAAACTAGTAGTACTAGTAGAAGAGTTGTAAACAATTTGTAATAGAAAATCAATTGAAAAAAAATGTTTTTATTATTTATAGTAAATCTACTAAATGTTGCCAACAACTTTAGTTTTACTACTTTTGTATTAAAGAAATATTTTTATGATCTATGTGGGAATAGTAGATATAACTTAGTTTTAAAAAAATTAAAATGGAAGAATTATTAATTTAAATTATGAATATTGATACAGATTTTATGATAATTGATTCCATTGACAGTTGATAATTTAAATGAGACCATGAGAGCTTTTTTTACAACTATTTAGAAATAATATTCTTTTATAAAAAAAATATTTTTATAAAAAGTATTACAACTTCACAAGACATAAATGTCAGCATCGTATATCGATTACTAAACTTTAAGGAATTACTAATGATATTGTATATCAGCATATAAATTATATTATATATTAATAGATGACTGAAAACATATCCATCAGTTAAGAAATAATGTTTTCTGCTGCACCTAAAATTTCGTGATCTAGATCTTTTTAAACTTTCTTTCCTTTTAATTATATTTTTTGTAAATTGTATATGGTTGTATTATTATTATTATTATTGTTAAGAATATTTTTAGTAAAATTACAGATCCAATTAACTCAGTGACTGTTTAAAAGAAAAAAATAAAGAAAGAAAGAAAAAAAATGATAAGTATTTTTCTTTTTTTTTCAGCACCCCATGTCAGTAATTGGTCAGTACTTGCAGTGCAGTGTCATATATCACCTCTACACGCTGACTGCCACTGAGGCCAGCATTGACCATCAGCCTCCTAAGTTTTGTCAGTTCACAGATACTGCCACC
The DNA here is from genome assembly GCA_028829895.1 of Sinotaia quadrata. Classification (NCBI taxonomy): domain Eukaryota; kingdom Metazoa; phylum Mollusca; class Gastropoda; order Architaenioglossa; family Viviparidae; genus Sinotaia; species Sinotaia quadrata. The sequence goes on along the minus strand of CM054183.1, from coordinate 26,992,630 downwards.
AACCAAACTGTTACTATTTTTGCTGCAGACTTCCTTCCTTGTGACCTTGTCTACATTCTGCGTCAACCCACTGACATAAGCAAGGTTGAAGAAGAGGATACCATCATAGCCATTACAACCAGTGCCTTGACTCCCCCAAGTCAATCTGCGAACACCTCTGCTTCTGCTAGTGAATATTCCTACTTCATCCTTGACTTGGCTGTTTATGATCAGAAAACACTGTCCTTACTCCTTGTAGAAGACACACAAGATGGACGGCCAGCACTTGTCCAGTTTCCCTTATGGTCAGTGCCTCATAGTTCATACACTTCGGTCAACACAACTGAAAACATTGTAGGTATAGCAGGGCTCCAGGCAGTGGACATTGCTCCTTTACTGCCAAGCAATGCTATTCAACACTTAGAGTATATGAAGGCTCATTCATTTGCTGTCAGTGGTTCACGGAAAACAGCCACTGTCCTCTTTCATTCAAGACGCCGGGTTAGAATCTTCCTCATGGACACCGAGGAAGATGAAGATGAGGAAGAAGGAGAAGAGAGTCACTCAAAGGAGATGGAGGAGAGCAAGGTTGAAGAGGGAGAAGGGAGTTCATCAGTACAGGTCAGCTGGGATCAGCTTCGTGCACTTGCAGAAAGCAGGTTGGCTTCAGAAGAGGAAGATGAAAATAAAGAAAATACAAGCATTTCAAGCAGTGGTGGCATAGATAACATTTGAATTGCATAAAAAACCAAAATCTTCAAGAAACTAAACCTGGAGTTCAAAGCAAAATATGAACAGTATCTGATTTAACTGAGTGACTGAGGACCATATATATTATTATTATTATTACTCCAATCAACTGACTTTTGGAAAATAATACAGGGAAGTTACTCAGAACATTAATCGTGACTAGTGCTGTGCAGTACAGTTTTATGTTCAATTGCAGAAATAAATAAAAACATATGTTCTATATTATTAAGAATTATAAAAGCAAATTTTCTAGTATGGCATTATTAATAACTAATAAAAAGAATAGCTATTTTATTAATGCTTCTTATCATTTAATATCTCCAGGTGCTTACGATGTGAAGTCCCAAGGTATGTAGATTAGATGTTAGCTGTGAAAATATCCAGCAAACATTACCAAGATGCCAGCTTATACTGCTTGCCTTACAAATCTGAGGCCATTGCCTAGACCTCTCAGACACCCACTTACATATGTAGTGATAGCAGAGCCTTGGATCATAAATTACTAATAACTATATTTTCAAGGAAGGAAGAAGGTACTACCTTAAACTTGCTTTTTAGCTAAATATAAACATCAGAAAATTCTTTCATTTATTTTTATTCGGAGGAGTCAACAGATAATGTGGCTTTTGTCCTCACCCTTTACTGCTAACAGTCCTCACAGCAAACCTTTTTCCATCCTTGAACTAAGAATAATTTAGGGGATTAGGGTTGAATGATATCTGGATCCAACCATAGTGCTTATCCATGGACGAGAGAGGGAATGGCCTTCCCTGCTTTGCTATGCCACAGTTATTGTTTGCATTTAAGCTTGTTTATTTTTACTGATAATAAAGGAGAGTTGTGGCTTCAGGCAGAGTTTGAGTTAACCTCCATATTTAATTATCTCTGTTTGAACAAAGTGGGTTCTACGGTGTAATAAGTCAGCTATAAAATGCTATCGTTATTTCTTTTTCATCCTTTAAAGCATTCATCTATGAACATATAGTGACTCTCTCTCTCTTTGTGTACTGAACTTCTGGAGCCAATTCAAGAAGTATTTAACTAAATCAGCAATGTATCTGACTGCTCATATTTATTTAAAATGAAATAAATGTTTTTTTGTTTTTTTCATGGATTTGAAGATTGCATTGTCCTTGTGTGCTGAACTAATGGAGCCAATTCAAGAGTGTTTAATTAAAAAAACAATGGATCTGGCTGCTCATATATGTGACCTGCCATTGAAAATGAGTTGTTAGTCACACTTACACATTTACATATTTTGAAATATTTATATCAGCAAAACAAGAACTTGAAAACATTGGTTCAAGGTGTAAAAGTACTGGATAATTAGTGTCACAAAACGGGATGGCTCGTTACAAGCCGACCCGAGCTGAAGTTAGAGATGCAAGGGGTGAAGTCTATTTTTGGCCTGCTCCGGTGCACCTCCAAAAAAGCCCGTGACGTGTGCCAGTACTACGTCGTGTCAGGTTGTTACATAGACACACATGACATACTCCATTGATGTTTGGGTGGGGCCCAGTTTATTAGTGTCATGCCAAGGAACGTTTTATTGGCGGTGTGTGTTGTGAGTGTGTATCATAAATGTGAATAAATGGACGAACAGACGAACGGTGCAAAACAATAGTACAAATTCTTTCGTCCCTCTCAAAAACTATGAATAACAAGAGAGTTGAAAGATGTTTAAATCAGGTTATTTATTTCCCGATTTAAAAGGGGCACTACTCTTTCGCACAGTGATTAATCATTCATTCAACTTTCCAATGTCATACACTCTGTGGGAAATAAGGGGAGATGAAAATGATGAAATTCAAAATATAAAATAAAGATTAATTACACAATTCTTATGCGGCAAATGTGGCCACTTTAACAATAGTTCACATGTAAAATAAGCATTACTTTTAACATTAAAGTTCTTATTTTGCAAACGATATAATAGTGTTCATTTTCTTAGAGTCCTAGGGTTAAGTATGTGCGCGTTAGCCGTGCTAATTATTACTCACTATTAATGTCAGAGTTCCAAGGAGATGACGTAATCTCACACGTCACTTATAAGCGGCACTTCAAGTGAAGACGGGACGCAATTGAGGCGTCGCATTACAGGTGAAGATTCTGCAGAATCTAGGCACCACTTTCAGATTATCACTGGGGAGAAATCTGAAATTTAGCTGACTGCTGTCAGCCTCGATAATTATCGTTGTTTGTCGTGGACACGGACACCTCAACGACGTTTAGCATTATCGGATGGAGTCGTCCAGTGGGATGTGTCGTCGCATTACATTGAGTGTAGAAATCCGGATATGTATCTCCGGCGCCAGCCCCTCAATTTGCGGGATAGACTGCCAAAACGAACTCAGACAGGGGGAAGAGCAAGTTGGTCCCTCGTGTCGTTAACTGCATACAACCAGCGTCACATGCATCGGGTTTTTCTTGACAGCGAACTTTCCACTTTGCCAACAATTATACTGAGTAATTTTGCCTCGTTACTCGATATATGGCATCAGACGGATGGAAAACGGATGGAAAGAGATTATTGCAGCTTTCCTTTATGAAATCTCTGTACATGAGATAATTCATACGTGAAGTTAGACTGGCTTCAGACGAATCGACGTTTTCAACATTGAGAATAAAGTCTTCATTTTGCCTCTTATATAGTTTCACTGAAGGTTTCCAAAACTTCCAGAAGCTATGTCCTGTGACATGATTTTTGCCTTGGATATATAGTGGTAATCGTGATGCACGCTTTTCTGTGGTCAATTCTAATGCGCACTGGCCATTTCACTCGTCAACAACATGTGACGGTATTGCGCAGTTGTCCCAATTTATTTAATATACATATTCTTCATAAACTAATATATATATTCAATATGATAATTAACACACACTGCGTCACGAACGTCTGTCTACTAAAGAGATCTTAGGTGACCGTTACTGGAATTTACATGCTACATACGAAAAATAACAAAACTCGGGTGACTTCAACTAGTTTTGTTAGCGGTTTATTAAAATGAAATAAAATATAATTTCTGTCCCTCATTTCCTGTGACAACCCCCTTCTTAAAATTGATTGGAGCTCACAGAGTGGAAATCAAATAGGAACAAAAAAAATTTTATTTCACACGATAGTCTCCACAGGAATTTTATGCGCATCTGTGGAGAGACTATCCTCTCTCTTGTTTATATCGCGGTTATGGCATGCCGGGATAATGTATCGGCACCCGAATTTTCTCTGCCCGCGATGTGTTCGACAACGAAGCTATACTCCTGTAGCAGGAGTGTCCATCTAGTTAGCCTAGCGTTATCATACATGCTAGTGCGCAGATATGTCAGCGGCTTATGATCGCACTGCAGGATGAATGGTTTAGAGTACAGATAAGCACTAAATTTCTTGAGTGCCCATACGATTGCTAAGCACTCTTTTTCAATCGTAGAATACCGTGTCTCACGATCTAACAGTTTCTTAGAAGCGTATGCTACCGGTAGGTATTCGTCATCTGTCTCTTGGAGAAGTATGGCACCGAGGCCTTCGTCTGATGCGTCGGTCCTGACAATAAATCTCTTGTCAAAGTCTGGTAACTGTAGGACGGGTTTACTGGTCAAGATGTCCTTCACTTTTTCGAGGGCGGTGCTACACTCTGCCGTCCATCGTATTTTCGTGGGTTGTTTGTTCCCAGTTAAGTCCGTCAGTGGTTTAAGAAGCGTACTGAAGTTTGGGACAAATTTTCGGTAGTACCCCACTAGCCCCAAAACTGCCCTGACCTGTTTCTTTGTAGTCGGTAAGGTCATGTCACGAATGGCTGCAGTTAAGTCTAGATTTGGGCCTATTTGTCCGTCACTTATGATATGGCCAAGAAACTCAATCTCCCGAAAGCCCGCGCGTACTTTGGAAGGTTTCACGGTCAATCTATGGCGCTCGAGAATGTCAAGTAGACCACCCACTGAGGATAAATGTTGGTCCCATGTTCCTGTTGCTACCAGAATGTCATCAAAGAAATTCAATGCGTCAACGCTCTCTAACGGTAATTTTCGCATGAAGCGCGCGAATGTTGCGGGTGCGTTCGCTAGTCCGAACGGTAGTCGGCAAAACTGAAATAAGCCTAGCGGGGTTGGAAATGCTGTTTTTGGTCTGTCGTCAATAGCAACTGACAGTTGCCAGTACCCTTTGCACATGTCAAACTTCGAAAAGTAATGTGCCTTAGTTAGTTTTGCGAATAATTCGTCCTGATTTGGGATAGGTTCCGCATCAAATTCAGTTATCTCATTTAACTGTCTGTAGTCCACACAAAAACGAAGCGTACCGTCTTTCTTTTTAACTAAGACGACCGGTGATGAATATGGGGAGATTGACTGTTCAATCACGCCCTGTTCTTGCATTTCACGCACCTGTTCTGCTATGTACTTAGTGCTCTCATATTTCTGTGGGTACTGTTTTAAGCGTATCGGTTTGTCACTTAAAAGTTTGATGCGGTGTTCAACCAAATCTGAGTGGCCCGGTTGGTCGGTGAATATGCGCGCGTGTCTGTGTAAGAGCTTTGACATTGCGTCGCGCTGTTCGACAGTTAAGTTTGAGTCAATCTCGACTTGATCGACTGTAACTGCGGGGTTAGGCGTGGTTTCGGCGGACATCATGTCTGTTCTGAAATTGGAGTCTTCCAATTGTATCAGTGCGACATTCACGTTTTGTATCTGTTCGTCGCTGCGTTCATAGTAACGCTTTAGCATATTTATGTGATAGGTTTTCTGCTTATTTCCTATCTGTATGCTGTAGTCGTTCTGCTTCACACGCTTAATAACGCGGTAGGGTCCACGCCAGTGCATTTGCATGCGGTTGTTATGCGTGGGCCGCAAGAGTAACACGAGCTGACCTGGTTCGAGGTCACGTTCCACAGTAGTACGGTCAAAATTTCGCTTGTATCGGGGTTGTTTTTCGCGAATGTTTTCCTGTGCTAAGTGACATGTCTCGGTCAGACGTTGACGTAGTTCGGCTACGTACGTGTGAACATCTTTACCATCGGTCACAGTGTCTCCCTTGACCCATGTTTCTTTAATTAGTTTAAGGGGACCACGAGGTTGCCTGCCGTATAGTAGTTGGAACGGTGAGTAGCCCGTACTCTCTTGTGGGAGTTCGCGATACGCGAAGAGTAATGGTGCTAGAAAACGCGGCCACTGGTCGGGTTGTTCCGAGGCCATTTTAATTAACATTTTCTTTATTGTACCGTTGAAGCGTTCAACGGCACCATTAGACTGAGCATGATATGGTGATGAGAACAACTGTTTACACGCCAGTAGACGCATTGTTTCAGCCATCATTGCTGAGGTGAATTGAGTGCCTTGGTCACTCAATATTTCTCGAGGTACACCCGTGCGAGAAAATACGTCTATTAAAGCGTCTGTGACTTCGATCGCTGTGATGCCCTTTAATGCGACTGCTTCTGGATATCGTGTTGCAAAATCCACGATTGTTAGGATATAGCGATATCCTCCTTCGGCCGCGGGAATGATTGGGCCAATAATGTCTACTGCGACTTTTAGGAATGGTTCCTCTACTGTTGGTACTATCTCGAGGGGAACTCGACTGACACGCCCTCGGTCGATATGTTGTTGACACTGCGTACATGTACGAACGTACGAGCGAACATCCCTACTCAGGCCTGGCCAAAAAAAGTCCTCGCGAATCCGTTGTTCAGTGCGACGCGCGCCCTGATGTCCGGACATGATTGAGTCGTGTGCAAAGCTAAGAATCAGCGGTCTGAGTGGTGTAGGGGTAAATAAACACGTGGTGCTTCTAGTATCATTTTCCTTATAGTCGGTGCGCCGAAACGCTAGTCCGTCCTTCAGGAAATACGTAATTGTCGCGTACTTGCTGGACGTAATAGTGTTTTTCCGTGCCAGCTTTAGCATTGAGGACAAACTTTTGTCCTCCTGCTGCAGGTGACTGAGTTGACTTGGGGTCAACTGCGGAAATGTGTTCTCGACTATCTTTAGAGCTGGGGGTCCTTGTTTACTACGTTCCCGTTGTGCTCTAGTGGTTACGGGGAGAACAGGATAGATGTCATCAGTGTGTGCGTCACACTGCCCGGGCGATAGTATGAATCCGAACTGCATGTCTCTTATTACTGCGGCGGTGACTGTACCGGAAAATACGGGTGACGTAACATGTACAGTGGCTCTTGGACATGTACTAAGGTGTCCCATAACACATCGAATGCGGACACTACCTCTTAGATACTGTTCAGGGCGTACAAGTTTAGCATTTATGCAGCTTATGGACGCGCCTGTATCGACCAGTATTTTGACTCTTTGTCCGTTTACTGTAGCCTGTTGGGTCCTTAGAGTTGCACCTGTTTCAGTGCATACTTTTACATCACGTGGACTGGGACAGTTCTGAGAACTATGCCCCTTCCCTTTGCAAGTGTAACATGTCATAGGCGGGGAGTCACGTGTGTGACGTCGTACGTCTTGTGACTTAGTGTATGTCCGTTGTACCGGTTCGGGTTTTTCCGATTTCGTCATTGGTCGGTTCAATTTCGGTGTATACTTCTGCCGATTTGTAAGAGGAGGGCGTGGCGCACTCCTCGTAATTACCGGATCAGGGTAATCATTATACGTGTCTGCTAACTTCAACATATCACAGAAGTTAGTCGGGGGATTTCGCTGCAAATATGTCGTCATTGCAGGCGGAGCAATATGGAGAAATTGATCTCTTAATATCAAATCAAATAGGCCCTCATATGTCTTCCGGATGTCTGTCAAATCAATCCATCTATCAAGATAATGGCGTAACCGGGTACCGAAGGCTTGCATGGTGTCATTTGCTTTGGGTATGGCTCTCCTAAACATTTTTCGAAAGCCTTCTGCTGTACATTGAAAAGTACGCATCAAACCCGTTTTGAGATCTGCATAAGTAATAGCGGGATCGCGCGTTAGATCAGTAAATGCGCGCGAGCTTTCACCTTGGAGTATTTGACCGAGTTGTTGTTTCTTTTCAATGTCAGAGTAATTAAAGTTGGCAATGAAACTGTCAAAGCGTGTCAAAAACTCGTCAATCGTCTCGACTTCAGGGTTAAAGAAAGCTAGCCGTGTACGGGGTTTATTTAACTCGGCCTGTTGCTTAGCAGTCCCATCTAACAACTTCTCTCTAGCTGTTACCTCTTGCTTAGCTAATTCAAGCTGTTCCTGATGTGCTCTAGCTTTTAACTTAAGCTTTCTCTCTTCTACTTCCTGCCTTTTATCTTCTAAATCCCTAGCTGACTGAATCTTTAATAACTCTATTTCTCTCATATCTTGGATTTCTTTCTCTTTAAAATCTCTCGCCTCTTTCGCTCTTTTTTCCTCTAGCTCATTTTTTCTATCCTCTAGCTCTCTCAGGTTTTGCATCTCTAGCTGTTTAGCTAACTCTCTCTTATCTTCTAGCTCTATAGCCTCTTTCGATCTTTTTTCCTCTAGCTCTCTCGCCTCTTTCGATCTTTTTTCCTCTAGCTCTCTCAAAGTTCGCATCTCTAAGTCCTTAGCTACCTGTCTCTTTTCTTCTAGCTCTATAGCTTCTTTCGATCTTTTTTCTTCTAGCTCTCTCAAAGTTTGCATCTCTAGCTGTTTAGCTAACTGTCTCTTATCTTCTAGCTCTCTCACCTCTTTCGCCTCATTTTCTTTCGCAACATACCATTTAGCTATCTCCTCATCCACGTATTTCTTTAACTCGGCTTTCTCATACCCGAATTCTCTACCCATAGCCATGAGTTCTTTCTTTATGTTTACTAGCTCGGCCATTTTTAAAATTGCTAGTTATCACGAGTTGGATAAAGTGACTTAGAATATTCGCGGGATTTTGACCTCTGTCGGTCACAAGTGGTGCAATGGTGTGCGTATGAACACCAGCCACCACGTGATTAGGATTATGATAAACACGAATAAAAGAAATCCTAATCGCAAATTTGCAAAGTTAGCAAAATTAGCAAAACAACAGTTGCTAATGTAGCGTACAAAATATCGATCTATGTACGTCTAAACACGAGTCGGTACGCGTTAACGATAATAGCGTAAAGATTATAAAACTTATTTCAACACAATAATAAATCTTATCAAAATCCAGTTCACCTAAGTCTCAATAGCAAAGCCCTAACATGCAATAAACAATGCATAATGGTGATGAGATAGAAAAGCAGGAAAGAGATGACACTTTCTTACAACAACACAATTTACCTTGTCAGATCACGGTCAGTGGTCACCAGATGGTACCAAAAAAGGGATGGCTCGTTACAAGCCGACCCGAGCTGAAGTTAGAGATGCAAGGGGTGAAGTCTATTTTTGGCCTGCTCCGGTGCACCTCCAAAAAAGCCCGTGACGTGTGCCAGTACTACGTCGTGTCAGGTTGTTACATAGACACACATGACATACTCCATTGATGTTTGGGTGGGGCCCAGTTTATTAGTGTCATGCCAAGGAACGTTTTATTGGCGGTGTGTGTTGTGAGTGTGTATCATAAATGTGAATAAATGGACGAACAGACGAACGGTGCAAAACAATAGTACAAATTCTTTCGTCCCTCTCAAAAACTATGAATAACAAGAGAGTTGAAAGATGTTTAAATCAGGTTATTTATTTCCCGATTTAAAAGGGGCACTACTCTTTCGCACAGTGATTAATCATTCATTCAACTTTCCAATGTCATACACTCTGTGGGAAATAAGGGGAGATGAAAATGATGAAATTCAAAATATAAAATAAAGATTAATTACACAATTCTTATGCGGCAAATGTGGCCACTTTAACAATAGTTCACATGTAAAATAAGCATTACTTTTAACATTAAAGTTCTTATTTTGCAAACGATATAATAGTGTTCATTTTCTTAGAGTCCTAGGGTTAAGTATGTGCGCGTTAGCCGTGCTAATTATTACTCACTATTAATGTCAGAGTTCCAAGGAGATGACGTAATCTCACACGTCACTTATAAGCGGCACTTCAAGTGAAGACGGGACGCAATTGAGGCGTCGCATTACAGGTGAAGATTCTGCAGAATCTAGGCACCACTTTCAGATTATCACTGGGGAGAAATCTGAAATTTAGCTGACTGCTGTCAGCCTCGATAATTATCGTTGTTTGTCGTGGACACGGACACCTCAACGACGTTTAGCATTATCGGATGGAGTCGTCCAGTGGGATGTGTCGTCGCATTACATTGAGTGTAGAAATCCGGATATGTATCTCCGGCGCCAGCCCCTCAATTTGCGGGATAGACTGCCAAAACGAACTCAGACAGGGGGAAGAGCAAGTTGGTCCCTCGTGTCGTTAACTGCATACAACCAGCGTCACATGCATCGGGTTTTTCTTGACAGCGAACTTTCCACTTTGCCAACAATTATACTGAGTAATTTTGCCTCGTTACTCGATATATAGCATCAGACGGATGGAAAACGGATGGAAAGAGATTATTGCAGCTTTCCTTTATGAAATCTCTGTACATGAGATAATTCATACGTGAAGTTAGACTGGCTTCAGACGAATCGACGTTTTCAACATTGAGAATAAAGTCTTCATTTTGCCTCTTATATAGTTTCACTGAAGGTTTCCAAAACTTCCAGAAGCTATGTCCTGTGACATGATTTTTGCCTTGGATATATAGTGGTAATCGTGATGCACGCTTTTCTGTGGTCAATTCTAATGCGCACTGGCCATTTCACTCGTCAACAACATGTGACGGTATTGCGCAGTTGTCCCAATTTATTTAATATACATATTCTTCATAAACTAATATATATATTCAATATGATAATTAACACACACTGCGTCACGAACGTCTGTCTACTAAAGAGATCTTAGGTGACCGTTACTGGAATTTACATGCTACATACGAAAAATAACAAAACTCGGGTGACTTCAACTAGTTTTGTTAGCGGTTTATTAAAATGAAATAAAATATAATTTCTGTCCCTCATTTCCTGTGAGCTACTGAGCAATGGTCAAGATAATATGGGTACCCATTAGGTGTTCATTTGAGAAAAAGACAAAAAATGGTTGGCTACAGTCAAATGCTAATTCTTTAGCAGCTGCATTCATAGAAACACCCTGTTTGCACAAACAAACAGTATAACACAAGTACTGCAGTATCTGAAACCATTGCTTGCTTTAAAAAATTTAAAATATAATAGGAAAGAAATGCACTCCTTTGATAAAATTTCACATACATCTGAGGTAGAAGCTTAATACAAATGGTCAAATTTACAATATACTGTTAAACCAATGACAAAAGAATATAACCTGTTGAACTGATAATTAGTTTGAGTGTTATGAAATTTTTGTTTATATTTAAATCATTGTTGGGCATATGTATCCATTCTAATTCTATATTCATTGGTATGAGATTCCTGGCAGGTTTTGTATTCTCTGCATAAACTCAGGATCAGATGTGAAGTGATCAGTTGCCAATCAAAGAACCAGCAAAGAAAAACCAGCCCTAGTGATTCAATGTTTACATTCTTCACCTTACTTTATGAGCTTTTAATTGGAAAATTATTTTAAAGTCACTCAGTGAAATGCACACAGATATAAACACTACAGGATCAGAATTTTCCACTAATTCATAATTATAACTGAGTCAATTCAGAGCAGAGATTTTACAGAGTTAAAAAAATAGGGCATTTTGATCTTTTACATGAAAAAAAAAGTGTTTCTCAGAATGCTTTTATTTTAGTATTTAGAACAGCCAAAATATTGCAGATTCCCACTTTACAGTTCAAGTGAAATGTAATATTTACTTTTTCTTTCCCTCTGGTTTATTGTAGCTGCTAGTGGATATTGAGGTTAGATGCAAAGTGACTTGTGGTGGTGGGTCACATTAAAAATTAAATAGTCCTATGGATTTGATAACTGAATAAAATATATTAATGGTTCATAATTGCTATAGTTTTTAGTAATGTAATTTTTGTCGTTAATAAATGCATATTCTTATTGCAAATATAGTAAAATTATTTTTAAAAGCTAATTGTTTTTCTTTCAATTTTATTAATCTATCATTTACTTGAAAATATGCACACTCATACATACACACACACAAAACAAATTTAAAATAAATCTTTCTAAATATGTTAGCTTACTTTTTAAATGGTGTTTCTTTTAAAAAATAAATGTCAAATTGGTCCCACAATTTGAACCCGATTTAAAAAATAAAATAATTATTTTTAAAGAAAAGAGATTTTGCTAACTTTTCCCAGTATTTATATATGCTTTTGCATGTATTTCTTTAATGATACTGTGCAGCTTTTTGTTGCTCCAGTCATTTCCTTACTTTCAACTGTTCAGGGAAGGCAACTATGTCATGTGCAATCGTACGATGTAAATTGTTTCCCTTAGATTAGGACCCACTAATATTCTTTTTCGAAAAAGGTCATTTCAGATATATGTGATGGTTAAACTTAGAGCAAAAGATTTACGTTAGTAAGACATTTATCACAGGTAATAAAAGTGCTTCATCACAGGTAGCAAAAGTACTTTCCCGGCAGGTAATACAAGTGTCTCAGTGTGTGGTTTTCTCGCGCATGGGAGTGGGTGGTGATGTAATGAGTGACTACCCCTATTTTTAAATTGCACGCTCTAATTTATGTATACTATTTTTGTTAATATCTTTAGCAATGACTGTGTTTTCTAAGTCGATTTAATTAGCATTTATATTGTGTTGTCACGTGCTGACTTCTTCACAGGAGAACTGGGACATTTATGTGAACAGCACGTTAAATACATTACCTTTATATGAACAGTATGCTAAACACATTTTCTGTGATCAGCATGCTAAGTATATTGCATTTTGATTACATTTTATTTAAACAGCATGCTATATTCGTAACATTTTATGTGAACATCATACTAAAATCATTATATTTGTTGGGACGGCATGCTAAACGCTCAGTACATTGCAGTATATTATACGTAGTATTAGTAGTTAAAGACCTAAAACAACATTGCAGTATATTACACTTAGCAGTATTTAAAGGCCTCAAACAACATTGCAGTATATTACACTTAGTAGTAGTTTAAAGACCTCAAACAACATTGCAGTATATTACACTTAGCAGTATTTAAAGGCCTCAAACAACATTGCAGTATATTACACTTAGTAGTAGTTTAAAGACCTCAAACAACATTGCAGTATATTACACTTAGTAGTAGTTTAAAGACCTCAAACAACATTGCAGTATATTACACTTAGTAGTAGTTTAAAGACCTCAAACAACATTGCAGTATATTACACTTAGTAGTAGTTTAAAGACCTCAAACAACATTGCAGTATATTACACTTAGTAGTAGTTAAAGGCCTGTATGAATTCTCGTTGTCGACTTGTGAAGAGTTGAGAGTTCGAGAACATGACAGCGGCGTTTCTTAAGTTGTGTTTGTGCTGCGAAATTCACTCACCTAAACGCTAATCGTTAAGGTTAATCCGTATATCTTCCGAGGCTGGCGGCGGTTAATCCGAAGCTTGCTCCAATCTTAGACACAATAAATAACAAATAACGTACCCGCACTCTGTGACACACTTTCGCACTTGGACATTGGTTTCTGTAAGTATGCTGTCTCTTCGACAGATTGCCCAAATATCCTATTCCTTATTTGTGCAAGTGCGCGCGCGTTTCACTGCCTATTATGGAGAAGATTTTGTATTATTGCTCTATGTGTTGTACAGCATTATTCACAACATACACCCTCAAAACGCCCACAGGATAACTAATACTAAAGTGTTTATTACGGTCAAAACACCCACAACATGGGCGGCTATTACTGTCAAAACGTCAGCAACATAGGCGCCTATTACAGTCAAAACGCCAACATAGGCGCCTCTTAGTGTCAAAACGCCAACAACATAGGCGCCTCTTAGTGTCAAAACGCCAACAACATAGGCGCCTCTTAGTGTCAAAACGCCAACAACATAGGCGCCTCTTACTGTCAAAACGCCACCAACACAGGCGCCAATTACTGTCACGAAGCGCAGGGGATAAGCCATCTCTTCTCGGATTATCGTATCACGCACGGTTCCCCTCCCTCGACCTGATCGACAGAAGGTGCATAACAGTGTAACGTGCCACTCCACCCCGCCCCCCCCCCCCCACAACCCACTCTCTTCCCGAGCTAACTTCTAGCTTGTGGCTGACTCCCAAAGTTTAGGATTACAATAGCAAACGGCAATGTTTATAGTTATTTTCTCTGTTGTCAACACTTAAATATACTGCGGGTTAGGAACAGAAAAATCCTTTCGAAAGAAATGCACGCTTACATGACAGGTGGGCTACTTTGTGCGTCTGAGTCGTTTATTCAATTAACATATAATTTTCTCTCTGTCTCCATTACCAGTACATGGCTTCTATTTACACTTGTGGCGGCTTTCTCGTGTGTTAAATGCATTCCTATAAACGATCGTGTGTCCATCAAAGATGTGTAGGTAGGCTGGATGCTAAAAGAATGTAATTATTTGCTTAGTTTTTTTGTGTATAGCGTTAGATTCAGTAATGACATAAAGCCATGGCCTAAAAATTAAAAGAAAAATGTTTCGCATCTGTTTCTGACTTTTACTGATTTTGCAGACAAGCGCAAGGGCCTTAGATGTAAATTCTGGAAACGAGTTATATACAGTAGAGTCCGGAGAGAAAAAAAGAGAAAAAGAGAGATAAGGGGGAGGGAAGAAGGAACTTTTTTGTCAGATTGTTCAAGCATCAACTCAGTTTGAAATGATTGCATGACCTTTTGCACACAAGACTTGCTTCATCTTCCTAGCTACTGGAGCAATATTAAGCTCAACGTTAAAGTCAAACAGAAAGAAAAAGTCAAGGGCAAGCCTTTTCCACCAAAGTCATGCGTTAAAAGTATTTATAATAATGTGTTTCTTCCTGTGAAAAACAATGAGTCTTGACCTTGGGTGAGCGTTGATTCCTTTGATGTTACGAGTCAGTATGGTCACACAGAGCGATAATTATTATTATAATTTAATTTAATATTATAATTTATTATAATCTCTCTACCCTCCCCTTGACTAGGGGACTCTACCACTTTTTACCGCGAGTTTGTCTCTGACCACTGTCCTGTGACGTTGACTGTAGGATTCACATTTGCTTTTGGATTGTTGAAAATGAGGATGTCTGGTAATGAGCACAAGTTTCTAGCAGGAATATGATATCAGACAGATACCTAGTGAAGCATTGCAAAGACTCGCGGTCTTATTTTGTAGTCTTCTGCGACCAGGTAGCCAGTGAAGTGTAACAAAAACAAGCCATGTTATTTTGTAGTCTTTTGTGACCATGTAGTCAGTGAAGTGTAACAAAGACAAACGATCTTATTTTGTAGTCTTTTGTCTGGCTGCATGGGTATAAATGTAACTCTTCTGCCGGCTAAGGATTAGATATAGTGTCGGCTAGAAAGTACGGTAGATAAAGCCCTGGTCAAGCTGCCTGTTCGAATTTACTCTGTCCCGTGATTTTTGTCACACACACCCATCCACCAAGTGTCCCTCTCTTGTTTAAAGCTTGAACATTCCACAACCCCCCTTCCCATTTGAGACATCCCTCTCTGGTTCAATTACAATATTTTCAAATACAACACATAAATAAAATATATGAACTTGATTTAATTTTGTTAATAATAATAATAATAATAATAATACAGTGACAATGGAGCAAATAATTACAATCTTTTAAAATATTTAAGCGTTACAATATCAACACACAATGATAGAGCCAAAGTATTTAAAACATTCTACTAGCAACACAACAAACGAACCGATATATAAAACGTTGAACTAGAATCTTGCGTTAAGTAAGATGTATTTACAAAAATTAAAATTAATTACATGTGAAAAAAATAACTGACATATTTTTTTAGGAAGTCTTTTTAATTCGCCTTTAGTTCTTTGAAACCTGCTTTGCAAAGGGAGGTTATAAAATGGAGATCCAAACAGTGTCCCTTTGATGGACTCGTTTTGGTGCCGGTGACGTGCATTATGACGGGTGCTGAGAATCTCGGAGGGGATTACGTTCTCGCCATTAACCTCTTGTGGAATGGAGTTACTAGGAGACTCTGAAGAGCGAGGAGTGCCAGCGCCGTTTGGAAGCGATAAAATAACATTTGCGCCATGTCTCTTTCGAACGCGATAAATTTACACTAGCAATCACTGTCCCACCTCCAGAGGAAATGCATAAAGGCACGAATAGCAAAGGGAGAGAACTTGTCTATTAAATTTATGCACTGAAGGCGGCGGCTTTCTTTCATATTTCTTTTCGACAGTTTTAATTTTTAATTTTATAATTTGTTGTCCGATGTCGAATTCCACTTTATCATGTTTCAACACAGGAGAAAATAAAAAGTGTCCTTGAAAACTTACACGACAACGGTTTTATTTTTTTATTTTTTATTTTTATAAAATTTTATTGAGATATACTTAAACCATATTAGTCTTCGACGTATTCTGTTATAGTTGTGTGAGCTTGATACTTGAGGCTTCGCCATACTAGGTGCGATCTGTTTCACCCCCTTCCGCCAGCCCTCCTGCCCTCCACCTCAGACGAACCGCGAGGCTGTGGGGCTCCCCCAGAAGCAGCCCAAGACTGAGAACATCGTGCAGATAAAAGGTCTATTGCTGTTTCTGGGGTGAGAGAGAGCGTAACACGTAACACAGCTTGATACTTATATAAATATCTAAGATCTTCTCGTATTTTTTTGTTTGGTCAATAACAACACTTAAGAATATTTTAAACATTTTGAAAATCTATATTTAAGTGTATATTAAACCTTTCAATATAGCTACTTGAGAGAATATTAGACTATCAATATCAATACTTACTAGTATATTGGACCTATCAATACTTACGAGTATATTAGACCTATCAATACTTACTAGTATACTAGACCTATCAATATCAATACTTATGAGTATATTAGACCTATCAATACTTACGAGTATATTAGACCTATCAATATCAATACTTATGAGTATATTAGACCTATCAGTTTCAGTACTTACGAGTCTAATATCAATGTCAATACTTATGAGTACATCAGACATGCCATATAAACACTTACGAGTATATCAGACCTACAATTATCAACTTACGAGTATATTAGACCTATCAATATTTATATTTACGAGTATATTAGTTCTTTTAGTCTGATTCATATGAATCGACTGGCTGATGCACATGAATGCATGACTTACATACAACATACCATCATACTCGAACAGTTCAGTGACATAATTTCCAATAGATTTTAAAAGACAATATACTTGTAGTTACTTGTATGTTGTACCTAGTTTATACTTATTATCTTTATACCTGTGCAAACCCTAACATTCATATTCATAGTGTTCGCTGGGTTCGTCAAAAGCCGTTATCTATGGTTAGTTGAATGCTTATACCCATAAATGTGAAACTTGCATAAAACGCCAGGATACTCTCTACACTAAACTCCATGCTAAGCTAACAGGAAAAATAAATGACAAGACTGCATGCTGGTAATATTTACCGCTTTTTTACTTTTTAATGTTATGACTCTTAATCTATTTTTATTCAGAATTATATCCACCATGCCGATGTACCCTTGCCACACTTTCCCTTCTCATCTGAGCAGTAACTCACTGCGACTGGTCGAGGACTATTTTAGTGTCCTCTGAGCTATAACTCACTGCGACAGGTCAAGGACTATTTTAGTGTCCTCTGAGCAGTAACTCACTGCGACAGGTCAAGGACTATTTTAGTGTCCTCTGAGCAGTAACTCACTGCGACTGGTCGAGGACTATTTTAGTGTCCTCTGAGCAGTAACTCACTGCGACAGGTCAAGGACTATTTTAGTGTCCTCTGCAACTTTTGGTGAAATACCTGCGAGTCGAGAACTATGAACGGTCACTGATAGCAGCCATTCACATACGTTTATTATATTTATGTAAGTTGAAAGAGTTTCCGCATGGTATCACAAATTTTACAGTTTCAATAGTTGAATACCATGTACTGAAAAAATCTGACTCGGAATATTTATCATAATATCTCTTCAGTATTACTATGTGTGCAGCCATTATCACAATGCAAAATAAAACAAAATCGCAAAAACCTCACTGAAAATATGCAGAATTGTATAGTAGAAATTTTAGATCTAATAGAAAAATGAAGTAAATGAGAAATATATAAAACATAATGAGAATGGTTTTATTATTAAATACATACAACCATAATAACTGCCAGCTTTTCCATTTACTTCATCTTTGTATGTAGTGTGAAACCTGACAAAGCATTCTGCACATTTCAGTGATGTTCTCTTCTCTCGAAAAAGCCACTTGCATGCATGACAACTGATGCTCTAGAAATGAATGTCAGCGATTATCACGAGAATAAACACACATATAGACACACATAAACTCATGCACACACACACACACACACACACACACACACACACACACACACACAAACACAAACATACACACACTCACAACACACACATCCACATCCACACACACAGGCACTGATGATGTTAATGTTATTTTTTTTAACAGAGGTTAGATCTTATTTCTAGGTAAAAAGAAATTTCAAATTATATCTCTATAAATGTATCTTACAATAAAAAAAGTTTATAGAATGCAACTCTACCTTCATTCAGCAAAACCAAGGATCAAAGTCATCTGTACCAATATACTATGGATTTCCTTGAAAATCTCATACACTCTTTTTTTCAAGCCTTTTGGCTTATCATTCAGACTTTCAGATTTAAATCTGGGCTTCCGCTACACAGAGGACATGAGTCTTTACTGTGGGAAAAAAAGCATGTGGCTTGGGTTTACTCCCCTATTTAAAGGCTATCCAGTTTACACCTAAGGGCAGGGCTGCATCCAAAGGATTAACGACGACTTCCGATCTTCTGTCCTAAAGAACCACCTCCCTTCCCCTCTTTCATTTAGGCACACTTACGGTCAAGGTCGTCTCTCCCTACACTACACATGTTTACTATAATTGCTGGTCAGATTTCCACTTGACCACGATTCACAACAAGGTTGGACTTGTTGGGAAAAAATACAGTAATTAACTAGCTTACTTCTCTTTGACCCAGAAAAAGCATTGTTCTGTCTTACGGGTGATGCAATAGCTATGTCATATGTGTGTATATCCTTTTATTAGACTCCCTTTTGCATCTACATTTAGATTTTATTTACTATTCATTTCTTACATCTAAATTTTATTCTTTCTTTTTAATATTTATTGAGGAGACTAGGCATGAATTATAAATATCCTGACATACACAAATCTGCCTTTAGTCATTACTTACCTAGAAACCCAGTTATTATGCTCAATTTGAATTTGTTATTTTATTTTGCTAAATTAAATTCTTTTATTATTTTAACATTTGTGTTTTTTATTTGTAAAGAAAAAATGGTATGTTGATTAGCTGGTGTGGGATGAATGTTTATTTATTTGTAGAGTCGGACATCTAGTAGGCCTATAACTTTAGTAAGTTATCAAAGAAAGAGTGTGTGAAGATCAAACCAGAATGGACAACAGTGTACCCGAGAGTGCATTGTTCGACCTTTGACCTAAGTGTTTGGAACCCAGTGACACTCAGTATGGGTAATGTTATCGTTCATTTAAGTAAACTGAGGTTTGACTGAAACTTCTCATCATATATGGATGGGATTATAGAGATTAATTAAGAGTGTTATTAATATATCAACCCCCCTCCCTCCGTCTGTCTGTCTATCAGCCCATCCATCCAACCAGGTGACTATCTGGTTTGATTATCTCTCTGACTCTTTCTGTCTAGTTACCTAGGTTATGAACACACATTACCTGTGTAAGTTTCTTCGCTCAAGGAAATATACACACGCATGCAACTAGAATGCAGAAGTAAATAAAGGTTTCATTTCTAACTTTTATTGGAAATTAAAAAAGTGTTTATATACTTAAAAAAGTACTTGATAGAAAATTGATTTAAAAGTTCTCAAATATCCATTTGTTTTTATAAAAGATGCCAGAAGATATTTTATGGAAAAATTATGACAAGTCCACTCTCCTTCATCGGTTTCAAGAAATCGTTTTCAATGCAGGTTAAAAAAAATTCAACGATATTTTATTATTTATCTTTTCAAAAAGGTGTGTTTTAGAATGTAAAGAAGAAAAGAATCAAATGATTTATTCACTGACCAAAACTCTCTTGTCTAAATGACATTCACTCTCTTCAACAAACTATTTAAAAACAAAAGAAATTAAATTAACCAATTCATTTAACATATTGCAAATAATCTGAACGACGTCGAGACTGTAGAGAAATCAGTTCATAATGCAATGACTTCCTTTACAACTAAAAAGCTTGTTCAACAAAATAGTACTAAAATTATAATTTATTAAAACTTTAATCATTAAAATGAACTATTAATCTGGCGAATACAACATTTATTTTTGATCTCCCCTTTGATGGCAAATAAACAAACAAATATGTAAAAACAAACAAACAAACACACAGTTGTGCGGTATTGTGATCAGTAACCATTTCAGACGATGTTCCAAACGAAGAAAGAAATCTTTAAAGAAAACTATTTTATTTTGTAAATTGTCAATTAATCATAATAGGAAATCAAACTTTAGAACTGGTTGTACGGTAACAATAAAACAACAACACTATGTGATTATGCATCTATTCATGTGTCGCTGTGTCTCTTGTGTTACTAAAAAATGAGGAAGCAAATCAAATGCATCTATAATCGAAAAAAAAAAAGAAAGACAGATGAAGAAAAGATGGGTGACAATTTTGAAGGGATGAAAATATATTGTTCAAGGGAGATAAATCTGATTCCACTATGGTTACGTCAGAGAGAGAGAGAGAGAGAGAGAGAGAGAGAAATAGACTTTAAAGATCAAGTGAAATGGAATCTAGGTCAATTTATGAACGAGATTTCCTCCATTACTAAGATACACAATTCCCAAGCCCTTGGGGTACAAGCAGAAGTGACGTCAGGCAGGGGTCAAATAGGTGCCAATGTAATTTTCTCTGGTACTTCATGTATTGTTGACCCAATTCGTACTGATGGCGGCGAAAGTTCAACTGTTAGTAGTTCGCATACAATTTCTAATGATGTAGGGGATACCGAAGAAACAATGACTAATGAATGTTTCTAATATAGTTTGTAGTCATTGTTAAGTTCACTAACTTATTTTGACTATTATTATAATTTAAAAACCTATTTTGGAAGAGAAATATTAACGAAAATTGCCTAATAATGTTACCAGAATGTAATCGATTTAGTTATAAGATAGGATTTTTAAAAATCGATTTAGCACAAAAACCTGATCTGATTAAAAAAAAAAACGGATGTCATTTTCGAATTTAGCAGTGCAAAATTGTTCTAAATCAGTTGAAAAAAACTTAGACAATTTACAAAAAAAAATTTTGTGACGTAGTGTTATTATTAAAATGTGTTGTATATTATTTTATATGAATGACGAAAGCCTTTTTAGTACAGTTTGTAATTGTCATTATATATATTACATTTACTACAAATATTTATTACTATTAGTGATAGTATTGAGGATCTGTACTATTTTAGAGTATAGCTACTATAGCAGTATAGCTATGTTTTAAAGAAGTGATTATACTGTTTATAATTTAAAATTACTTAACTTACTAGCGATGGACCATATAGAGAATAGCAGTAATCATGTTTTTAAATGAGTGATTATTTTTCATATTATAACTATATATATATTTCCATATTACCTATGAAATGTAAAGTAAACAATCTTTTTGGAGGCTGAATTATACATTAATAAAACAGTTGTAATGAATTATTAAAACATACTTCTTGCAGTTACAACTTGATATGTATTGGTAACATGATTATTAGTATGATTAATTAGCTATCAATTAGTCAACTGTCAATGAATATCTGGTATAAATAGAATAGTGCTGTTTAATTACTTTGAAATATCTTATTTAATATTAAAAAGTCAACTGAATAAGATGTTTCATATATTAAATATATGTTCATCAAACCCTTATCATCATCTTTTAATCTGAATTTGTATGAATGTATTTTATTACACCACTTGCTTGTATGTTAATTGCATGATAATATTTTACTTTATATACTGTAGCATTACTTTGAACACTATTCATAACATAAATGTATATGACAAATTTTCTTGAATAGATAATCTTATTATCTAGACACTACCAGGATAAAAACTGGTCTTTTTTCTGCTGTTTAGTTGGTATTTCCAGTAGAAGGCATTTGATACTTATTGTTATACATCTGCCATAATTACTTGTGTACTAATGAATAGTTGAAGTAACTTGATCATAATTAAATATTTTACTTTACAGTTTATGGTTTCATAATATTGTATATTAGCAAAGTTAGAGAATTTATTTGCACTAATTATATCACCATTAATAAGATGACGAAACTGGGATTTTCTCCCAATAATTCTACCCATCTTATTTTTTGTAACTGTACCAGATTGTTAGATCAGATATACACAATAAACTAATGATTGTAATATTAATAGGAACAACTGCATATATTGAAGCTTAATAAGACTCTTCAACTATTAAATTAATACAACACTGGACATTAATTGTTAATTTTAAAAGCTTTAGATACTAAATAAATAAAACAGCACACAAAAAATACAAAATATCAACACACACACTATTTATACAGACATTCATGCATAAGCATGCAAACATTATAAACATGAAATAGAAAGTACTCTACTAGTAAGTAAAGTAATTAAAAATTAATCCATTTTATTCATAATTTGTGATCTTTGGGAAATGTAAAAAAAAAAAATGAATATTTTTAGTTCGTCTCTGATTATGCAGCCATCTTCTGCAATAATTAACTATGTTTTAATATTTTAAACTACGCGTTTACCGCATGACAATAATTCGATCCACATCGTGACGTCACATGTTATGTTGCTGTGGTGAGAAACCAGTCTCGCAAATGAACGAGAGCGTTTGATTTCTTTAAAAAAATATTGATTTTCAACACCGAAATAAAGGCATTTATACAAATCACTGAAAGTTTAAAGTTTGTAGCCTTGATTCTAAGAATGGGAATTACTCATTTCACTACGGATTTATTTTTATCTGTGTCTGACCGAGATTCAATTTCACTTGGTCTTTAACATTTAGCATCATTATTTTCTGAGAAGTAAAACATCGAGAATATTTCGGGGTAAATAAAAAAGGAATCGCAAGACCTGTAACTCTCCTAATGCACCTTGGTTTAATTTAGAAGATGGAGTGTTGATTAGTTTAACTTTATAATTATTCATCGATATGAATATATACATAATAATTATTAGAGCAAGGGTCTCTTTTGTTTGTGTGCTTGTCGTTAAAGCATAAGTATTTATTGATCTATTGTCTCACGCTCAAAAGGTATTTTCTTCATCAATAATGCCCCCCCCCCCTTTTTTTTTTGTGTGTGTTGTGTGTTTTTTTTAAAAATCAAATGCTAGGATTTGATGTAGTTAATAAATAACAATTTCCACTGTCGCACCCTTCAATCTATCACCGCCTCCTCCTTCCACTTAAACAATTCCCCCCTCCATTTATTCACCCTAGACTAACAGCTGATTTTAATAAAATATAAAAGTAATAAACTAACAAACTTCCATATATATATATATTTATAAAATAATTTTTCATAGAGTCAACTAAACTAAATTGAGACTACTAACACTGAAAATGCAAAGGTATCAAAGAAATACAAGGACATACAGACACACACACATTTTAATATTGCTAAGAGCAAAATAAATATAACTTTACAGACCAAGTGCACAGGAATTCACTCAACATATACATGTTCACAGAACCCCGATATTTTTGAATTGTCAACATTACTAAATATAAAGTTTAAATATCATCAACACTTATAAATATTGTTATTTTTGTCTTAAAAGTGGAACAGAGGCCAAAGCTCTCGTCCGTGCACGAGATCGCCACTTGACGACACAAAGTGGGTAAAATGTTCTGAGATATTGTCCAGTCAAAGCTGTTTCTTTGTTTCACGTTCAGTTTTGCAATAGCACGAAATATTCATTTACAGCTTATTTTTTTTTAGTTAAGTGTTATAAGAAATATATATATATAATCAGAATATCTAAATCTATTGATAGAGCTAATTTTTAGTTAACTAGATTCCTCTTCACATAGTCTTTCGCAACAAGAAAGAAGTTACTTATATATATATATATACACAATGTATATCTCCAATTCTGAAATGCATTTAAAGTAAGTAAATAAAAGACAACTCTAATAACCATCAAATTTAGTTCAAATGGTTTGGGAAATGTATCAGTTGGGGATTATGATTACAACCCCAACCTTTAATTAATTTGTTTCTGCAAATTTCCACAGAACTTTTATAATTATGTAAAAGCGTGTCCAGAACTCTTTCAAACTGTAAGCCGCTAAAATACTGAAATGTATACGATGTTTGTGAACGGAACTTCTTGTACCACGTGACTTGTACATGTCCACCACACGAAAATCTTTAATGCCAAAATACACGCACCACACATATACCACACAAACGCATATAATTAATATATACTTAAAACTTATGAAAACTAAACAACGACTAACGCCAAAATACACGCACCACACATATACCACACAAACGCATATTATTAATATATACTTAAAACTTATGAAAACTAAACAACGACTGCTGAAAAATACGTGCATTTAGTTCACACGAACATTTTGCCGAGGTTGTAGCTAAGAGTACTTGACGTTCGGTGTTTACTAACCGCTTAAACACAAATTTCGGGTAGAATAAAATACAATTGCACCTTTTGTTTTACAAACTAAACTTATAACATTAACATTAAATTAAAATTTAAAAACCACAAGCATGCATACATCTTTGAAACAAAATAAACAAACATGCATGTATAAAGAAGTTAAAATAATAATATAGTTAATAATTTTGCTTAACTAAGACTATATGAATTGTAGCTGCACAATTATTGTCAAGTTAATAAATATGTTTGTCGCTTATGTCATTATAAGCAATACGTTTGTCCCTTACGTCATTGTAAACAAGACAGGTTCAGTGATAAAGATAAAATAATTCGAGCACTAGCGCTCGGATCAAGACCAGACTAAGTCTGAATCGGGTATTTTATTAGTCCTGATGGCAAAGACAGCGTGTTTCTCCTCTTCTAATAAATAACCAAAATCCTTCGAGATTAAAGGGGAGATCACTGATATGGTAGACTAGAAGGGCACTGTTTGGCTTAGTCTCGGATCAGTGAGTACAGTTGTGCACATATTACGACAAACAGCCAAGCCTCGTTCTGGAAGTGATCACACACTGTGAATACATGGATTCATATAAAAGTAACAATAACAATAATTTTTAGTAAACACTCATACAGCAACCACACAACAAAAGTTGAATTAAGTAAATGCAGTGTATATAATTTATAGATCAATAATAACAACAAATACAAACTATTCAAAAAGATAATGATAATGATGCTAAAAATTTCTCATTCCCCCCCCCCCCCACACACACACATACACACGCACTTCGAAAAAACATTAGTTGAAAGATGTCTGTGTGACAAATCATACATTTAACTAAAAACTCCCTCTACCACAACTAGTGTACAGATAAAATATAACACACACATATCCTTGTAGTTAGGGGAAATCGATTGAATGAAGTCAAGTCTTTGGAATATCATACTAACAACATCATACACGTTTAAAACTGCACAGTACGAAGAAAATAAGTAAGAAAGAATGGAAAAGGAAATGCAGAGAGAGAGAGAGAGAGAGAGAGAGAGAGAGAGAGAGAGAGAGAGAGGGGGGGAGGAGGGAGGGAGGGAGGGAGGAGAAATCACCTCCTACATAATTTTTCTTTACATGAACAACAGATCTCTGAAAAGGACACGCAGTGGCACAATCACATACAAACAGTCACCTGGAAACACACTTCACAAGACACCCTTCACTCACAAGCATCATTCACTCGCAAAGACCATTCACCCACATTCTCTCCCTTGAAGAAACACGATCTCGTATACGGTATTTCAAAGCAAAACTCATAACTGACGTAGAATAAAGTAAACAATTAATAAAACATCAAACTGAAACTGAACATTTCTTTTACAGTTAAATTAAACTTATTCTTCTGTTTGCAAATTAAAGAAAACCCTGCTGACAAGACAAGGAAGCAATGCAAAATCAGTTATTAATCAATAAACTAGTACTGACACCAAGTTTGGAAAACCAAAGACCTTATATAAGAAGATATAGAATGCTAATCAGCGCGAAAGCGGCGGAAGCCGGAAGCGCCCCCTACATTAGCTAGCTAGCTAGCTACTTTACTGAGCTATTACTCAATCAGCTATTAAGCCAGTCACAAATAGAGTCATTAAGGAGGGAAAAATCAGCTATTAAGACAGTCACTAAGCGAGCCACTAAGTCAGTCAATAAACCAGTTATGGCCAGTCGCTATATCGCCACTGATTTAGTCAATAAGATAATCACTAAACCAGGTACTCAAGCACTGATTCAGATTCCAAACCAATCACTAGGACGACCGTTAAGTCAGTCTGCAATCAGTTAAGGTGTTCAATAAAACATGCAGGAACAGAAAATGGTGTAGAATTGTTTGTCAAAAATAAAAATAAAAATAAAACCATGCCATTATTTCACAGCATTAAAAACACAAGTTTTCTAAACTTAGAACAAGGGTCATTGTTTTATTCAGTAGTTATATGCAATGGTGTCCAACTAGCAACTTGTAAACTTAGGCCTCGGTTGTCACAATAACTTATCACTGAAGCCTCGCTTGATGCTGAAAGTGTAAGGATTGTTTTCGAAACACATTCACGTTAAGTAAGTCTGCATTATTAGAATCAGACAAATTGCTAAAAGTTTTATCTCTTTCATGAAAACAAACGCAATGCCAACTTCAACAGTGTAAAGTA
Source organism: Sinotaia quadrata (assembly GCA_028829895.1). Taxonomy (NCBI): domain Eukaryota; kingdom Metazoa; phylum Mollusca; class Gastropoda; order Architaenioglossa; family Viviparidae; genus Sinotaia; species Sinotaia quadrata. The sequence continues at coordinate 26,965,930 of CM054183.1, read as the reverse complement.
GGCCTCATCTTTTTACAGTAACTCATCACCATTGGCAAAACACCACGCTTGTTTAAGGGTTTGCAGTAATGAAACAAATACCACACCAAGCTTGTAAACCATTTGCGCTTGCGCATTCAGTGATTTCAAACAATTTACAAAGTTTTACTCGTACCTGTCAACAACGCAAAGAGCATGCGTGACAGTGTAAGTTTTATTTGCAGGAGACAAAACATGGCAGCATGAAATTACAGTGGCTTTATATGACAGAATATTATGGAAAACAGTTTCATGTAAAGAAACAGACATACAACTATGTTTCTATTTTAAAAAAAAAATGAAAGAACAAAATAATGTGGACACATTTAAAAACATTTTATATATTTTATTATTATTATTATTATTTTCTTGTTAAAGATCGTAAATCTAGCAGTCAAACTTCATCGTAATGTAAAAAGTTTCCAAAAAGTTTACGTTTCCATCTACAAAAAGATTTACAACCATTTTAGGATATTGTATGAGAAAAGCATCCGGCACATTTTCGTTTATTAGAAAATAGGACGGTTGAAACCTCATAAATAAAAAGAAATTTATTTATAATTGCATGTCAAAGATGAAAATTTTCTCACAAAGTGAATGCTTGCTACAGGGGGGGGACATTGAATTTTTTAACGTTATGTATTCGAAGCGACTGAAATAGGCCTGAATTAATAACAGAGATGTCTCTAATGTCAGCTCAGTATTTCTAGATGAAAAGTCTCCAGTCTTTCCTTGATTGTCACGTGACGTTAGGGACGAACCTACATACAATGCTAATTTCAACTGTCAATTATTTCCACAAAAGAAAAGTTTCCTATCATCCTACCATGTGACATTCAAGAAAGAACAGTACAATAATTGCTAATTTCAAATTTCATTTCAACATATTTTTTATAAACTCTTTTTTGTTATATACTTTTTTCTAACAGTTATTTCCCTTTCAAAAACTATCGAAAATTTTTTAAATTACCTGGTTAATGAGGCAAAACGGGGAGGTAATCTGAGCAAGAGGGAGTGACAGCAGATGAATGATAAAAAGAAAAATGTTTTAAACAAATTATTAGTAAACGCTTTTCGCTTACACAAACTTAATTCATGTGCAGTTATTAATTTTAATAGCTCCTTGACTTGTGTAATTTTAAAAATGATAACAGGCAAGAAAGAACAAAAGCATGACTATATTCATTTGTTCTACACACCCGAATACCCTCTAAGACCCGAGACACAAGTTCGAAAATGGCACAAAACAAATCACTGGAATCGAACAGACAAAACCAGTGTGAATTTACAAACATCTGAAACATACTGAGAAGTAAAATACTTTTTAACGGTTAAAGCGTTATATTTCAAGAGACACTGAATAGGTAAATACATTAAACTTCAAATGTAGAATACACATTCGGGCACAGACAGAAAAGTTTGGATTTCCTAAAGTAATTTCTTTTATACTTTATTGGTAGAGACAAGCAAAACCCCAAACAAAGAAATACCATGAATATTTTTGTAGAGAGAAAATAATACGGAAGTAAGTTTGATTTAAATTCATTATTCTGGGAATATAAACCGGAAGTACAATGTTACTTCAAATGTATGATCGAAAGTAATAAGTAAATGGCTTTTCTATATTCTTCAGGTTAAAATGTTAATTAAGGCAGATAGAATGGGGAAAAGATGACAGTTTAAAAAAAAATTCAGTTAACAGCAAATAATCTGTGGACGGCATAAATATTAATTCTTTTATGTATGAATATCTAAATTCGTGACACGCAGTGACATCTTTGACTCAAGAGCTGAACATTGCGAATTGGTAAATAAAAATGCTGCCAGAAAGTGATCTTTTTTCCACGAGGCACTAAAGGCCGATATGTAACTACATGCTGAAAGCATTAAATCGAACCATTTAAGAAAGAAATGAGAAACGTTTAAGTTGGTTTTCTATGTTCAAAGAGTTATTAATAAGCTGTTTAACCGCCCAAAAGAAGACTGAAAAATACAAACATGAATTAAAAGAGGTGGTATTTTTTTCATTATCATGTATTTCGAAAAAATGCTTCTGATTGCATTAATTTTAATGTTAAGGCATACATTTCTTTTCACTTTTTCACAAATTCACATTTACTTCTTTAACAATGATAATCAAAACATAACTTTGTCAGTTAGCTGTGTCTGAAGATACATTTTGTTTGTAATACAATGCATTCTTTAGACAACACAAAGGGAAATAACCAAGCGACCCACCAACGATTGGGAGGAAATGTGAACATTGGAACTGTGACGTAATAAATGGAAATGAAGACGTAAGCTTGTGTAGATTTTTCAACACTACACCAAGAAATAAAGCGCAAATCGTCTACAAGTACTGTGTCAAGGAAATCTAGCAGTGCCAAGAAAGCAGCATATACAAACGTTTTTACCTAAGTAATTAAGTCATCACTCGTCTACCCACTACTAGCGAAAGTCAAGCGAATGTGTCAGCATTGGAAATAGAAAAATTGTTAAGTGAAAATCTCTCCGGCACCTCAAGCACGACTCTCTTCACGGCAAACTAATTTGGTTCACTTCCACTCCACGGCTCTCTCGCCAATCCCAACCTCTTTCAACCATTCCCTCCTCGAAAAAAAAAACCGTTCAAAACTAAATGAAAATATCATTAATTTTACTTAAATTGACGACTGTGCGTGTTCTTTCCCAAACTTTGGGAATATATCACATGAAAAAATAGAGCGATATCCGACACGTTGATAACTGGCAGTAAAATTTAAAAAAAAATTAAATAGAGGTTTCCGATTGATAAGGACGCGGATGACATTTCTTGCGATGCTTATTCATTAACACTGTGATTTCACGAAGCTGTTTTCGCGTGAGAGTGTTGGAGAAGTATCTATAGATGGTTTCAAGACTGTCAAAAGAAATGACTCTTAAGCCCGAGTTACTCACCGAATTCATGCGTTTGCTTTAGAATTGCTTTCTCTCTTTCTCTCTCTTCGTTTTACTTCACGTTCCATTTACTAGATGTTAAAGAGTTCCTCACAACTTGAAATAAAATATGAACATGAACATTTTTCTGTGCATTTTACTTCAAATGATAAAAAAAAAGGTCGTCCTCACCCATCCTGTGGAAATTACATTTTATTGTTGAAAACGAAACAAAACGTGTGCGTAGATGTACATGTGTATGTAAGTGAGAAAAAGAAAGAGATTAAGAGAGGGGGAAAGAGAAAGAAAGAGATTAAGAGAGGGGGGAAGAGAAAGAGAGAGGGGGTGAGGCAGAAAGAAAAATACTGAAAGGAAAACGAGAGAGAGAGAGAGAGAGAGAGAGAGAGTGTGTGTGTGTGTGTATGTGTGTGAGACAAAGAGAAATTGAGTGAAAATAAACACGCGTGCGGCAGAAATCTAACAATTTTATTTTGCAGATTTCTCCAAATTGTTTTTAAATGTAAGTGTAATATTATCAATAAGTTTAATGTAATCTAAATTATCTCCAGAAGTAAAATGGGGGATTTACGTTTATGAGATTGCCCACTGAGCCTGGCAACAATCAGATTTGTTTCTAAGTGAGCATTAAGATACTTCAGTCTCCCATCAGCCAAAACCACTTGACCCCAGTCTCCTATCCGTCACCACCATTTGATCCCAGTCGTGATCCGTCAACATCACATGACCCCATTCTCACATTCGTTAACATCACATGATCCCAGTCTCATATTCGTTAACATCACATGACCCCAGTCTCACAACCGTCAACATTACACGACCCCAGTCTCCTACCCGTCACCATTATTTGATCCCAGTCGTGATCCGTCAACATCACATGACCCCAGTCTCACATTCGTTAACATCACTTGACCCAATCTCCCATCTGTCAACATCACATGACCTCAGTCTCCCATTCGTTAACATCACTTGACCCCAATCTAATATTCGTCAACATCACATGACCCCAGACTCCCATCCGTCAACATCACATGACCCAGACTCCCATCCGTCAACATCACATGACCCCAGTCTCACATTCGTTAACATCACTTGACCCCAATCTAATATTCGTCAACATCACATGACCCCAGACTTCCATCCGTCAACATCACATGACCCCAGACTCCCATCCGTCAACACCACTTGACCCCAGTCTTTGTCCGTCACCATTCAATTATCGTTTCAGTGTAAAGAATCTAATCTATTCACCCACGTCCCTTGCATTTCATATCCCAATGTGCATGCCTGACAGCTATACTCTGATTGTATATGCCTAGCAGTTCTGTTCTGATTGCATATGCCTAGCAGTTCTCTTCTGGTTGTATATGCCTAGTAGTTCTCTTCTGATTGTATATGCCTCATTGTTATGCCTGCAATGTCTAGGGTTCGAGTACGTTTGACAAATCATGTGATTCTATTTTTAGGACGGCATCGTTGAGATGCCAGAAAGGTAGTTTCCATACGCCGAGTGTTAGAGGTGCTGTTCCTTCTGTAAAACTGTTCTGGTAAATATGCCTAGCAGTTGTATTCGAACCAGCCCATTACTTCTATTTAATATGCCTAACAGTTATGTCCCATTCATCCATTACTTCTATTTATTATGCCCAGCAGTTATGTTTAAATTAACTACGAGTTCTGTATAATGTACCTAGCAGTTCTGTTCAGTATACTTATCAGCTCTGTTCAATATGTCTAGCAGTGTTGTCCAAGAAAATTGTCAGTTTCATTCAGACAGCTCTGACAGTTCTAAGGGAAAGCAACAGCACTTCAATATGCTTTTGTAGCTCCGGTCGAAATATCTCGTATTGACTTTTCACTAATCGTGTAAAATGAAGGGTTTTACCACGGAGCGGACGTCACTGAAATGTAAGGCTAAGTTTTAAAGGAAATGAAATGCAGTATTTTACTGAGATATTAATGAAGCGTCTTCAGCCAGTGTATGACATTCGTCTGTGTATATATTCCCGTATAAAACAAGCAAGCGATAAAACACTGGCGCGCGCATACATACACACATGCACAAGTCCATATATACTGTGTCATTCACTCATTAAACTAAGCACATGTATAGAGCATTTATGGCTTAACACAATATGTACAAAAAATACTTATTAGTTAATGTGAACACCATAAATGGCGGTCATGACTAAATTAAGGAGAGACGACGTCGCCTTCTGCAAAGCACGATTTCAGTTTCGATAGCCAAACTAAATCCAAATAGTTAATTGATTAACAGTGCAGTTCCTTCCCCTAACACGCCCCTAGAAAACAAAAGTACAAGCGTGTCATGCTCTTTCCATGTTATGTAGCACGGTTGAGCGCTCATGCCTCACAACCCATGGCATTAAAAGTGTACCATCGTATGAAAACCTGTAGTTCAGAGAAAATTAATTACATTCAAATTCCAGCCACACACAGCATATCCGCCCTTTCTCACATTAATAATATAAGTTAAAAGTATCGGTCCACAGCTAAATCCTGGTTCACAGTCTCGTGTGGAATTTGTCTACAACAATGGTCAGTTAAAGAGGTCCTGAATATTACGTAATATGACCTTGAACTTTCATCAGGTTACTCTTTGCCGGTTTTAGACACCCGGCCAATTTTCTCTGTTCCATGCCAAGTCAGTTTTGAAGTTTCCTCATAGTCAAAGTAAGAGAGGGGATCGTCAACAACAAAGTCATCGTATTCCAGCTCTGGAGTTGCAATACTTCGCGATGGCGACAGAGTCTTATTACTTTTGGAACCCAGGCTGCTTTTGCTTGGACTGGAATTCTTGGATTCTTTCTCTAACAGTTCCGATTCCTCACGTAACGATTTCGGACTTTGACCGTCTGGTCTGGGCAAAAGCGTCTGTCTCTCTTCGATTGCTGATGTTAGTTTTGTCCCTTCCGGAGACTTTGGGGTTCGTGATTTACTTGGCCTGGATGCGATGGAGTCCAAAGAGTATGTTTCGGTTAATGAAGTCGGCCGTCTGGCTTTCGTCTTTGACTTCGTGAAGGAAGTCTCTTCTGTTGCAGGAGACCTTTTGGGTTCGGATCTGTGCTTCTCCATATCTTCATGCATGGAGTCAGTCATTGCGATTTCTTCTTCTCTGGAACTTTTGTCCACTGAATTCTGTCTTCTCTGATGGGGTTCTTTAATGCTTGCTCCTGAGAGTTTGCTAGAAGTGAATATTTTACTAACACCGGTTGGTGACGTCAAATTAATTTCAGCTTTAGTTGTGGCAACTGCTGCAGTTGGAGTGGCTGTTGACTTGGGCATTGAACACGATCCTGATGACCCAGTGATCTCCCTTTCTCCCTCCCCACCTCCTGGAGTGGACACTTTCCGTTCATGACGTTTTCTCAAAAGATCGTGCTTGGTCAAGGATGGGGAGGGCAATGGCGAGCTTGGGGTATTAGTCGGTGATGCTTTCAGCCGGTGGGGGTGCACCTTTGGTGACCGGGGTGCAACCTGCTTGAAAATGGGGCTGGCCCTGAAGAAATTGGCATCGTGAACAAACTCCTCTGGGGATGCATTAGCTGAATAGGGGCTCCCAATGGGGGTGTAGGCCTTGGTGGGTGGCTTAGGGCTTCCATTGCAGACTGCCACTAGACTTTTATCAATCACACTACTGCCAGCGGCAGCGTCGGCGCCCTCACCCCTCGTGCGCATTTTTTTAAGTCCTGCGCTGCATGTGCTAGAGATGGACGATGCCCTGGAGATTGCTCTTTGTCCTGCAGAACCTTTCCGCTTTGCACCACCTGTAGGAAAATAAACATTTTAAAGTCAGTAAGGCTTATATTACCCGTAGGCTAAGAAATGTATCTAGGTTAATGTAACACAATTATTCCTCCTGCTATATTTTTCTAATAGAGTTTCAAGTTAACATTGTCAACCTTTATAATGATCACCAGAGAATGTTGCATCTAGTAATATTTGTGCATTTTCTTAAACTTTAAACCACGTTTTGTATTATTTTGCATGTGAGCAGGTTGAGGGAATTGGTACACATGTAATTTAAGCTGACCTTTCTGTTCCACACTGTCTGTGTGGTCTTTGTTTCGATGCATGAAAGAGAGACATGAGTATACATTTGAGAATGATTGGACCCGCAGTCAGCCTGCAACTCATTAATCAAGATGTCCGAGTTAGAGATATGCGCAATCTGTACAATGGTGTCAGGATTAAATAGTGTCTGAATTACGGCTGGAACTGGGTGGGTGGTCAAAGATTCAAAAAATATATATTTCCACATTCAGCAAACCTGGTTGTCCATCTTATGGCTTATAGTTGAAAGCCTGAATGGGCCCACTGCTTGTGTTTGGATAGGAATTACATAGCAGAGTGGGTCAAATATTAAGAGCTGGGTTATAGTGAAAATACGTGATTTTGGTATCAGGTGATATTGGGATTAATTTTGTTTTGAAGGGATTGTGGCACAGTCTTGATCCTGATTGTTTCAAGTCAAGAGTGGTTGACTGTGAAGAACTAAGAAGGGTCAGTTGTAAGAAACTGTGTTAAATTTCGATTTCTGTATCGATGCTTTATAGAGAGCTGAGAGTCAGCAATTGTGTGTTGCCTGTAATGGTACCTTTACATTTTCAATTTTTTAGTCAGGACTGTGAGGGGTCTTATGTGCACAACCGTTGTGTACAGAGTGCTTGCCATCCCAATTTCTGTATCAGCAGGTTAGTTTGTGGAGAGCTGAGATTTAGCAGTTGTGTGATGCTTGTAACGGTCTCATTTAGTTCATTCCTTTGCCACTGCAGCCATATGTGGTAGGTCAGTAGAGGGCTGAAAGTCAGTGGTGCGTGTTGCTTTGTAACTGTCTCATCTATTGTCATCCTGTCATTGCAGCCATATGTGGTAGGTCAGTGGAGAGTTGATAGTCAGCAAGTGTGTGTGTTGCTTTTAAGTGTCTCATCTGTTCATCCTTTGCCACTGCAGCCATATGTGGTAGGTCAGTGGAGAGTTGATAGTCAGCAAGTGTGTGTTGCTTGTAAGTGTCTCATCTGTTCATCCTTTCTCACTACAGCTATATGTGGCTCATGTGTACTCATAACACCCACCTTTAGTTTAAATATTACTAATTGATAGAGATCAAGGCTGCTTGCTTTCACCTTCTCTCTTCAACATCTTCCTTGAACGAATCATGACAGATGCTTTGGAAGACCATGAAGGAACTGTCAGTATTGAAGGCAGAACAATAACAAACTCATGCTTTGCTGATGATGTCGATGGCCTTTCAGGAAATGAAGAGGAGCTAGCTCAGTTGTTGGCAAAACTGGACAGGACATCTACTGCTTTTGGTATGGAAATCAGTGCAGAGAAGACCAAATTGATGATCAACAACACCAGTGGCATTGGCACTGATATCATGATTGCTGATCAGAAACTGGAAGCAGTCTTGTCTGACTTCCACTGTTGTCCTGAACCAATCTCCTATTTGACCATTGAAGCAGACTGCACTGGTGGGCCTGCTGTAAAAGCTTTCTTTGACTTTGATCAAGTTGGCATTGATGTTGTATATCTTCATGGTGGACCAAAGGGCTGCATGCCACACCCTGTCAAACGCATTCTTAAAATCTACAAAGACCTGATAGAGGTTTTGTTGGTGCTGGAAATACTTCTCACATTGTAATCGCAGGTTAAAGATATGTTCAGTTGTGCTTCACCTTGGTCTGAAGCCTGTCTGATTTTCAGCTATGATTTCCTCTGCCTGCAGCTTGAGTCTGTTTAATATGATCTTTAGCATGATTCTGCTTGGGTGGCATATAAGACTGATCATAAGATAGTTCTGACATTGCTGCAAATTGCCTTTTTTCGGGAGAGTTATTATGATGAGTCCATGGTGTTGACCATTCCCCTGTCTGTCAGATCTTATTACATATTGTTAGTAGGGCGCTTATCACGGCTTCTTCCCCTTCTTGGACTAGTTCTGCATGGATGTTGTTTACTCCTGCTGCCTTCCCTTTTTCAATGATTTCACTGCAGTCTCTACTTCTGCTGGGAGGATGGGGTAGTTGTCAGTGTTGGTCACTGGTGGGGTGTTGAGTATGTCTGGATCCCCTGTAGGTCTGTGGTTGTATAGGTCTGAGCAGTATATTGTCCATCTCTTAAGAATGTGTTGATCTTCTGTAAGACATTTCCCTATACCATCTTGAATGATGGAGGAGTGTCCTTGTTTACAATGGTCAGGCCTTTTACTAGTTGGTATGTTTTTTTGCTATTTTTCTTCTTTATATTATTTGCTATATCTTCACACTGGTCTTCAATCCATGTCTCCTTTGCCCTTTTCATGCTTTTCTTGATAACCTGGTTGATTTCCCTGTATTGTTTTGCTCCTTCTACTTCTGATTTCTTCTTCTCTAGCTCTCGACGCTTGTCACACGGATCAAGGATGTCAGATGTAACCCAAGGTTTCTTTGCTCGTCAATGTTTGCCAAGGATCTCATTGGCTGCTTGGGTCACTGCAGTTTTAAATATGCCAATCGATGTGTCTGCATTTGTGTTCTCTGCACTATGAAGTAACAGTGGTGCAAAATTTGGTCCTATCTCTGCTTGAAAGGCTTCCAATACCTCTGGATCTTTTAACCTGTCATGGTTGAACTTGTCTTTTGTGGGGCCCTGTTTATTGGCTTTCTTCAGACGTAGTCGGAGGGTCATCACTAAGTCATTTCTGCCCCTATGAAGCTTCTTGTCTTGGCAATGTTTATACTGGTATGGAAACTCTTCACCATGATATAATCAATCTGGTTATGGTGTTCCCATTCGGGTTATGCCACGTCCATCTTCTGGATGTTTTGATTGATTATTTAGTGGTGGCAACATCCTTAATGATTAAAAGCACCAGATCAGAGGCAAAATTTAGGGTCAGGTCTGGTGAATGAGTCAGGCGTGGAAACTGCTAATGTCTTATGAATAATGATTACGACTTTTGAGCAAGGACTTGTGGCTGCTGAGTAAGGTATGGTGATTGTTGAATAAGGTTTGATGGTCTTGTGGCTGCTGAGTAAGATCTGGTGATTGTTGAATAAGGTTATATGATCTTGTGGCTGCTGAGTAAGGTATGGTGATTGTTGAATAAGGTTTGATGGTCTTGTGGCTGCTGAGTAAGATCTGGTGATTGTTGAATAAGGTTATATGATCTTGTGGCTGCTGAGTAAGGTATGGTGATTGTTGAATAAGGTTTGATGGTCTTGTGGCTGCTGAGTAAGATCTGGTGATTGTTGAATAAGGTTATATGATCTTGTGGCTGCTGAGTAAGGTCTGGTGGTTGCTGAATAAGGTTTGATGGTCTTGTGGTTGCTGAGTAAGGTCTGGTGTTGCTGATTAAGATATTGTGTTTGCTGCGTAAGATCTGGTGGTTGCTGAGTAAGGTCTGGCAGTTGTTTAATAAGGTCTGGTGGATGTTGAGTAAGATATGATAAATGTTGAATAAAGTCTCTTGTTGATAAATAAGTTCTGATGGCTGGTGAATAAAGTTTAATAGCTTCTGAGAAAAATCTGACGGCTGCTAATATCTGTGGATATTAAGGTCTAATGAATGCCAGATAACGTTCTATGACTGATAGGTAAAGTTTGAAAACTGCTGAGTAAGAGCTGGTGAGTGCTGGCGTAAGGTAAACACAGCAGAGTATGATCAGGTAATTGCTAAAGTCTGGTGATTGGTGAGTAAGATCGGTAGAATGCTGAGCAACAAATAACTGATAGTGTATGGTAAACTGTGAGCAACGACTAAAGATTTCTGAGTAAAATTTTATGAGTGCTGATTACGGTCTTGTGAATGCTGATTAAAGAGTTAAAGAGCGGTGAAGGACTGTTGAATACTAAGTGACCTCTGATGATTAACATCTGGCCTTTCATGCGTCCCTAGTAAGCATAATAAAATCTGGCGACTGCTGGTTGAACTGGAGAATACTGAGTAAGGATTGGTGATCGCCGAGGCCGTCGGACGACTGCTAATACCTAATGAATAATTTACAAACAAGATATAAAACTTGATGAAAGATCTGTTAAATGCTGGTTAAAATTTGGCGAAAGTTGCATAAAGTTTAAGAATGCTGAATAAGGTCTGATGAATGACGAGCAAGGTCTGATGAATGACTGCTGAATAATCTGATAATTTTAGGGTGAGGTCTGATATATATTTTCCCCTGTAAGCTCTGGTATATACGGATTAAGATATGAAGAATGCTGAATCTGGCGAATTATGAATAATGTCTAGTGAAAGCTTAGTAAGATCTAATGAATACTAAAAGTTGGTAAATACTGGTGAAAGCTAATGTTTGGCGAATGACGAAGTTTTTGCTGAATACCTAATGTGATATCGTTTCTAATTTGTCGCTAATGGAAAATTCATCTAAGAGGCAATGACGACTAATAATAGGAGCTCGATTTTTTCAGACATGTACATGTGCTAGGTTTTTCACCAAAAGTCTAGAAATATATTTCTTCAAGTGAAGGAGTCAAAACATGAGACCAGAAGCATCCATGACTACAGAAATGGATTCCATTAACTAAGCAATCCAGATGCCAGCGGGAGCAATATTACTGGGAGAAATTCTTGTGACTATTAATGTTTCTCTCCCCTAACTACAACCGCGTATTCAAAGACGTACAGCATTATTAAATAGGATTTTTCAAGTTAACACTGACATTACAGGGATCTATTGTAATTATTCAATTAAGGGGCATAGAAACATGAAGAAACAATTAAACGAATTAAATATGAGATGGAACCGACAGAAACTCTTGCACAGTGTGACGTTGATTTGAAAATCGATGCTATTTGGAAACTAATTGTAATAAGTTAATTTGCATGTAATAAATAAAACAAGCAAACTAATATACTTGCTAAAACATGTGTAGCAGTTAAAGAGCAAGTCAATATAAGAAAAGAACTTATAGAATAATTGAAATCAAGAGTCAGAGTATGTAAATCAATTCTTGTTACACTTTAAGTATCAGTATTATAAATGGCTAGACAGCTATTATTAATTATTTATTAAACAAAGGGTTTTAAAATTAAAATTTGAAAATCAGTAACAGCACACCATAAAGAAACAATCTATCTATCTATCTATCTATCTATCTATCTATCTATCTATCTATCTATCTATCTATCTATCTATCTATCTATCTATCTATCTATCTATCTATCTATCTATCTATCCATCCATCCATCCATCCGTCATTCCGTCCGTCTGTCTGTCTATCTGTCTGCCTATAATTATTTGAATATCTTCTAGATAATTGTGTAAGAACAAATATCTAAATTAAAAATATCCAGACACAATGAACACATAAGAAATAAAATCTATGTATTATAAAAATATTAAGGAAAATTAATGTTGAAAACATTAGCAAAATGCAGACATCTACAAAGATCAGATGCACCGAAATGAGTGCAAGCAGCCAAGCAATGGAAGCAAGCAAGCAAGAGAGCAAGCGGCTTAGACAAGTTTTAAGAAAACATGATCAGAATGTTAATTATACAAACTCGGAGCTGTGCACAATTTTTTTTTAAAAAAAATAAAAAAAGCCATAATGCTGACATGCAAGCAGACGGCTAAACAACACGACAACAAGGGGAATAAAAAAAAAAGAAAAACACCCCCCCATCCCAATTCACAACAGAAAAATAATAACACCAGACCAACGAACACCAACAAAAGCGTTCCCTCCCCCTGTCAGTTGGCCAGAAGCAGAGACGGACCTGTAAGCGGAATGTCCATGTCTACATTGACCTGAAGGCCTGGGCTGGACGGCTGGCTGCTCTGAGCGCTGGAGCTGTGAGCCAGATGAGCCGGGCTCTCCTCCGTGGCTGCCATGGAGTACTTGGGCATCCGGCGCCAGTATACGCGCTGCACCACCACGAACACCACCACCACAATGACCACCACGGCACACACAGTTATGCCCACAATTGTCACGTCACTTTCGAGGACCGTGGTCTCGACGCGTCGGTATAATTTCGGCGGTTGGTTAACAACGTCAATGACTGGAGGCAAAAGAGTAAATAACAACAAATTTTTTTTCGCATACTTTGAATTAAAAGAAAGCTTTAGTAACTTAAAATTATGAGGAACATTTTAGAAAGATCAAATACGTATATTAATACTGGTACTAATGACATAATCGGTGTACAAATAGTACGAGTACTGTCACTGACGAGATGTAAAGTTTAACATAAATAATGGCACATACTCCAATAGTAAATTTATATAGTGACACAACACCACCGCTAAGCATAAATCATAACGAATGGACCACTAGTAAACATAAATAATAGCAAAATATAAATAAATCAAGTTCTCATTAGTAAACAAATAATTATATATATAAACTAATGCTGGGCCAATATTGGTAGACATACATTCGCACAGATGACAAGGCTTCAGCGGTATATTTTATACATAATGCTTAACTAACACTTCTAGATAGATAGACAGACAGGCAGACAGACAAATAGATAGATAGAAAGATAGATAGACAGACCTATAGATAGATAGATAGATAGATAGACAGATTTCTTCGGTATATAAATACATATAACCAATGCTCAGCTACTATTGATACACACATATACACACATACACACACCCAATAACGTTTCACTCGATACCAGGGGAAATTTTGTTTTGTTAGATTTCAACTCGAGAGATGCAAAGAAAATAAAAAGATTTACATACAAATGAAAGGGTGTACTGTTTTAACACAATAAAATACTGCAAGAGCTATGTTTTATTTTCTTTATATATATATTTACTTGTGTTTGAAATGTAATAAACGCACGCATTTTTCATTTTATGGAATTAAATAAACTTACAATAAATATGTATATAATTGTATTTATAAGCAAGTGTGTGTGTGTGTGTGTGTGTGTGTGTGTGTGTGTGTGTGTGTGTGTGTGTGTGTGTGTGTGTGTGTGTGTGTGTCTTTCGTACGTGTGTGCATTTGAGTGTGTATTTCTGTGTTTATCATAGGCTGCTGTTTAATTAATATCACTGTCTAAATTCTTCTTTAAAGACTTCCACAATTCAAGTACATTCTGCACTAAAGGGAAGCGACTGAGTAGATTGTAAGCATGCCGGTTAGTGTGACATAATCATCTAGCTCAGATTTTATTAAATCTATTACACAATGCTGTTAATTCTTGGTTTCATTCCCTTGGATTCTTCCTATTCTTCTAATCAATTAAATAATTACTCATATATGTATCACTAGATTAATGTATATTTACTTAACAATAATTTCAAATAAATTATTTGTTTACAACAGATTGTTAAAATTATTTCAGTTAGTGTCAGGGTATGTGTACTTCGTCACCCTTAATTACGCTTGATGAGTGAATTGTAGGCTTAACTCATTAATCTTCCTAGGAAGACATTGGCTCAGCACCCTCCAAACTTGCCCCACTCCGTTTGAGTCAGTTGCACTTATCCAATAGCCACAACACATCAGCAATTAAATAGATAATTTGTTAACAGGCAGGATAGTATGTTAGCAGGCAGGATAGTTTGTTAAGCAGGAAAGTATGTTAGCAGTCAGGGTAGTTTGTTTTTCAGGCAGGATAATTTTTTCAGTATGCAGTATAGTTTGTTAGCATGAAGGATAGCTTAACAGGGAGGAAAGTATGTTAGCAGGCAGGATAGTTTGTTCAACAGGCAGGATCATTTGTGGGTAGGATAGTTTTTTTTAACAGGTATGATAATTATAATTTGTTAACAAGCAGGATAATTTGTTCAACAGGCAAGAAAGTATGTTAATAGGCAGGATAGTTTGTTTAACAGGCAGAATAATTTGATAGCAGGCAGGATTATTTGTTAGAATGCAGAAAAGTATGTTAATAGGCAGGATAGTTTGTTTAACAGGCAGAATAATTTGATAGCAGGCAGGATTATTTGTTAGAATGCAGGAAAGTATGTTAATAGGCAGGATAGTTTGTTTAACAGGCAGAATAATTTGATAGCAGGCAGGATTATTTGTTAGAATGCAGGAAAGTATGTTAATAGGCAGGATAGTTTGTTTAACAGGCAGAATAATTTGATAGCAGGAAGGATTATTTGTTAGAATGCAGGGAAGTATGTTAGCTGGCAGAACAGTTTGTTAACAGGCATGATAATATACTAGAAGGCAGGATAGTTTGTTAGCGGGTTGGATAGATTGTTAGAAGGAAGGTAGTTTGTTAGCAGGCAGGATAATTTGTTAGCAGGCAGGATAGTGCATTAGCTATTTCTGGACGAGCACACTGAGAAATTATAAGAACACTACGTATTGTAGCATTACGTATTGTAACACTACGTAATGTATTACTACGTATTGTAGCACCACGTATTGTATTAAATTGCTTCAATGCGTTCACACATTGCACGTAATCGATTTATTTATTCTTTTACCTGATTAAATCAATAAATGTGAATTATTGGGTTAGAAAGTGGTAGTGGTAGTGGTGGTGGTGGTGGTGGAAAGTGCATATAAAAGTACCCGTAATGTGAACCCAAGGTGTGACCAAGTGACGTCACATGAATGCTGACGTCACTAGTGGTCAAAATAAAAACATTATCGCCGCTAGCATTAAAGCCACTCACAAGACTCGTTCCTTATTGACAACGCGAAATTTTAACAGCTTTCCTCCCAGGGAAAGGAAAAGAATGAGCTTATTAGGGGTGGACACATTCTGTCATGAAGTGGATAATTCTGACAATTAAAATTATGAAAAAATATTTATTTATTCTACATGAATATTATTGAATATGATAGTTTGTGCCGCATGAAGAAAGAATTGTACGGAATAAAGGAATGGATACGTGAATGGGAATGTCAACCATACCTTTAGTGAGAGCCCCACTCTGCTTACGTTGCTCACGGCTCACACCTTATCTGACTGCCTAGCAATGTCAAGCGGAACAGAGCGAACGAACAAAGCATTAAAGCCAGTGGATTAGAAACCAGAGAGCGGCGGTCACTGAAGAATCGAAAGCGACACGCCTGATTGCCCAGAGGGCGTACAGGAGCGTGAAGTAGAGATGCACTTAGCTAAACATACGACAAACCAGAACCTTTATTTAGACTGCGGGAAGACTGTCCTATTTTGACTGTGAAAAAAAAAACACAGTACGGAATGAACGCGAACGAAGTCGTTTAATAGTTAATTAAAGGGGTCACCTGTAAGTCAAGTGGGCTGATGGGCGTTTTAAAACTGACTCACAGAAACGTCACTCATATATTTATGTCACGTGGAGGGAGTAGCCGATAGCTACAAGAATTCTAACCCGAACTATAGGACAAACAGCAGATTTTTGTGGAAAGGGTGGGCAGTTTAAATTATTTTCTGACAGGAATAATAAAGTCGTTTGCGTATTAATCAATCAAGCTCAGTAATCTTTTTTACCGAGACACGAAGAAAAGGATGAATTGCTTTTATAAATTTTTTAACCTCACGACAAAATGCATTTGGAATGTAGTAAGATTTTACTGTGGGATGGAGAGATGAACGAAGAAAAAAACCAAAGTCATATTTTAGTAGTGGCTGAATTACAGAGTAAATGTTTGATGGACAGCAGTGGAATGTTTGTGTATTTGATCTGAGAGTCAGAAGGTGGACTCTTTTATTCAAACAGGGGCATTGAAGTTATCACTTTCAGGTATGACGTCAAATATAAATTCTGTTCTGGGAGCTTCACCTGAGCATATTGCTTCAACACTCAACTGATGTTCGAGGTCACCAAGAAGGGTACTATTCGTGAGTCGAGTGCTGCCATATTTTGGATTCCAGGTGGAAGAACCCTCTCTGAGAAACAGGAAGAAGGTTTTCATTCAAGATCCATCAAGCATAATTGGTGTACGTTGCTAGAACTGCGCCAACTACTGAGGTCTCGCCACACAGTCTTTAATATTACCTGGCGTGCTAAGCTAATGCACAAAAAGCAGACATCGTTTACTGATCAGGTCAACGATTCACTTCCTGTTGACCACTTTATGACTATCGTCGTGAAACGTCAGGCTATAATAAAGTATACTTCAACGTTTAGTAAACGTCAGGCCATAATAAAGTATACTTCAACGTTTAGTAAACGTCAGGCCATAATAAAGTATACTTCAACGTTTAGTAAACGTCAGGCCATAATAAAGTATACTTCAACGTTTAGTAAACATCAGGCCATAATAAAGTATACTTCAACGTTTAGTAAACGTCAGGCCATAATAAAGTATACTTCAACGTTTAGTAAACGTCAGGCCATAATAAAGTATACTTCAACGTTTAGTAAACGTCAGGCCATAATAAAGTATACTTCAACGTTTAGTAAACGTCAGGCCATAATAAAGTATACTTCAACGTTTAGTAAACGTAGACTGAATGTAAGTCTTACACTGGATGTGTAATAAACTTATACAAACCTTCAACAGTAAGTCAGAGTAGAGAAAAAAACAACAAATATTCACTAACTACTCGGTCTTCAGAGGTTCATAAGAATTTCTAAAGTTTATTTCTGCCAGATTCAAAGAATGCCACTGACTCCCCCGTTAAATGTAGTCAATTTCTTAGAAACCTGAGTCAACTTTGAAAATTCTCTCTCTCTCACACACACACATCACCACCACCACCAACAGATATTCAAAACTTGTAAAATAACATAGGTGACGCTGAAATGAATCAGCACTATAGTTTGTTCACTGATGCCCTTTCGGCTTGATTACTGTAACTCTCTTCTCTCTGGTCACAGCACATATATAAAAAAAATCTCTTTTCTTCGCTACCCCACAGTGTTGCTTCCAGCCCTAAGTATCTGTCCAGTTCATAACTGCTCACTTCTACCAGAAGTTTGCGCTCATCCTCAAAAGAACGTTTATTATTTTTTTGCTTATCAGGGCACTCCGTCCTGGAATGAGGTCCTTTTGAGCAGAGGCTCACAGAGATAGAAGTCATTTTCAAGAGGGTTCTCAAGCCACATCTTTTTCATCAGCAAAATTAGAAATGTCTTTTCTGTGTCGATGCATTGCTCAACTGTACTTTTTCTTAGTTTCTTTTAATTAATGTTTTGTGTTGCAATTACATTTTATATTTTAATGCTAGTATAACGTCTGGCATTTTGCAGTCATGATGACAGATGGCAATTTATTAAAATATTTATAAAATGATCTTTGTGTATGTAGTTGTGTGTGTGTGTGTCTGAGAGAGAGAGAGAGAGAGAGAGAGAGAGAGAGAGAGAGAGAGAGAGAGAGAGAGAGAGAGAGAGAGAGAGAGAGAGAGAGAGAGAGAGAGAGGGAATATTGGTAAGATATATAATTCAACTGACCTCTCTACAGTAAGAGTACTTTCAAAAACAAAATCAATCAAATTTGTCACGAGTATTGCACCAGAGAAATAGTAGAGTGATCCACTCTACTAAAAGGCAAATGAAAAAAAATATTTAAAAAATTTACTCGATATTATCAGCATATCAGTGTGTACTTGCTAGAACCTCCCACCCATTCTTCTCCACCGTTCCCCACCTCTATCATTGCTTTATACCTTGAGTAGTGTAGGATGCAATAAACCCATGCACATGAATCGGTAGAGATGCATTGATCGGGAAAACTGGCATTTCTGCAGGTGTTTTCTCGATCGATTGAGTCATAAACTCCACGCGCATGGCTCTTCCAGAAGAAGTGACGTCACGAGGACTAAAGTCACTATCCGTGGAAAACAGCAACTCATCCTTTTCACTTTCTCCATCCCGAACTTTGACCCACTGTCTTTCGAAGGAAATGTCAAAATAACGAAACGTCAAAACAACCTGGCGACCAGCCTGGGTGTTGATTATCCATGTCGCCAGACCCTGACAACGTCCGCTAGCAATTATTTCCCCAGAGTCCGAGGTCTGCTGGCATCCGCAGTAGCACACTGGATCAAATGTAGGTGACCTCAAAGGGGTCTTGGGCAAAGTATCTGAAAACAAAACAAGGTTTTTAAAATGATTACAATTCTTTTATTCTCGTCAGAAAATGTCTAAAATGTTTTTTGTTTTTTAAATGTTTCGAGCTGTTACCCTAAGACTTAATGTTGTCACTTATTTTCCTCTGATGACACTTTATAGTTTTCACTCTTTGTAATGTTGTCACTTAGTGTCTCTGATGACACTTTATAGTTTTCACTCTTTGTAATTTTGTCACTTATTTTCCTCTGATGACACTTTATAGTTTTCACTCTTTGTAATTTTGTCATTTAGTGTCCTCTGATGACACTTTATAGTTTTCACTCTTTGTAATTTTGTCACTTAGTGTCTCTGATGACACTTTATAGTTTTCACTCTTTATAATTTTGTCATTTAGTGTCCTCTGATGACACACTTTATAGTTTTCACTCTTTGTAATTTTGCAAACAATTCTGTAGACGTTACACACCATTTCTTTTGATAAACATTTATGTCAAATATATTAGTCAAATTGAAAATATTATTTTAATGTATGATCTTTTATTGAACTATGTTTCATATTTTATACAACGCTGCTTCTTGTTTAGATACTATGTGAGACCCCGAATATCCTTGAATGAATTGTCTTCTCTTAGCAGACAAATTCATTTCTATTTGTGTATGCAGTTCATCTATACAGTATATGAATTAACTCCCATTATTTGGGAATGACGTAATTAGTTGTTTTCGGTACTAATTAGTATGACAGGAGCTATTTACTCGGAGAATGTCTGTGTACAAGCATTGTGTACTCTTGTTAGGTTGTATATGGGTATAGCTCATGCTAGATAGTTTTGTTGGGTTATGTCTGCACGTAAATTTAAGATAATGTTATGTGTAAGCCACCATATCACGTATGTACATAACGGTGTGCAAGCCTGCAATGTCAAGTCATTAAATCACTTTGATGACTGTACAGTGTAGGAACAGAACTCAGTACTTAAAAAAACATTATGTGAAACTATAAATGTTTCATAGCGGTTTTGAGCTGGTGATATTTAAACTGAAACACACTTAAATGAGTGTAAGCAGAAGTGTGACCTCTGCTTGGCCTAGTTCTGGTGAAGGACTGTCTGCTACATTCCAGAACTGTGCTGTTATTTTTGCTACCATTCTACCCCACCTGGATCTAGCTGTCAGCCACTCATCTCCACTCAGCAATCCTGCCTGGGAAGACTTCCTCTGTACTACTACAATGAGCAGAAGTATCTACCCAAACAGAGATTTCCTAGTGCAAAATCGTCATTCTCATTGAAAATAATCCACTGCAGATTATATTTGGACAGTATAGACGTATTACCTCATTAACCCCGTGCACACTTATTAGAATGAACTCTCATATACTGTAAGCAAGTTATAGTATTATTTACATGGACTCTATCTGTCTCTTGTGCTACTGCAACATTGCTTCTTCTTTGTTCCAACCTCTTCAAGCAGCCAGTGGATTTAATCTACCCTTTAGTTGCATTTTAAATGTCACCATTACATTCATTAGAATCTTCTCTTTATCAACTTAATACTATGGTTACAGCTGTCTACGCAATAATGAGTATGATGTGGTGGTGGTGGTAGTGGGGGCTATACCTCTCTATAAATCTGTCTGGATGAGTGACCAATTGCGTTGTTTTGTTATAACATCTTGCCTAGGCGCTAGAGCAAGTGGAGTGAATGTAGCGCACAAAACCAACATCTATAGTTGCATTCAGTTTCGCACATACCATAGTAATTTTATACATCTTAGCATGGCATTGTGGACAATGCTATTCATATTCTTTGGTCGAAAGTTAACAGGATAGAACTAAGATAATAATTGTAAAGGTGCTATTTCAGATACAGTATGATTCTATATGTGTTTAAATGATTTTCTGTCTTCAGGGAAGAAACTGCAGTAAAATTAAAAAAAAAATGAGTCAGCAAGTAGGTTTACCTTGCCTCAGCGTGTTTTGAGAAAGACTCTCCATTTCATCTGCTCCCCTCACTCACTGTTAGTGGCCTTTAGCTTAATCTGCATGTGTTACATTATGTAAATTAAGGCTGCTTCCTGAAAGAAACTAATTCAAGGTCTGTTATTTCTTTCGTTCCACCTACACCCTCCAGAAGCTTGTGAAGAAGGAAGTGATCAGTTTCCTATAGAGAGCTAAGACGTATTTGATACTCGACTGCGCGCGAGTTATGGCCCTTGAGGCCCTTTAGGTAAACCTTATTTAGCCTTTTAAGAGATACAAGTTGTAGAATCCCTGATTTCCAAACTTTATAAAGCGGTAACTGTCTCAAATGACACTTATATATCCTAATTCTGAACAATGAACATTTTGCAGACTTTAATTTTGATAAATGGTACCTTTTCCTACTGTTTTCAGTCTAGCAGGTGTATGCACAGTGTACTTCATATTTTCACGTCAGATATTATGTCAGTGATGAACTACGTCAAAGATGCAGTAAATGTTGACGCTTCTGTCTCTGCACGAAGAATGGATTATCAAACATTTTCCCCTGTAATCATTTTGAATTTTCAATCAATAGCAGTCTAGGTTTTTTAACTTCTTAAATTTGATAATTGGTGTTCCTTGAGCTAAAATTAGAATTTTTCGAGTATCAACGGGATGCGACGTCACTAATTTTGACCTTTTAGAGGTCATCAACGAAGAAGGCCCCCAAATTTGACCTGACTAAAGGAATTTTTAATAAGATAACCTCCTCCCCCCCCAACAAAACCACCACCACTCTATGGCTGAGTTAATGAAGACGTATATTATTTCATTCTGGTAAAAGTGGGTAGAAGGAAAACAAATTATGATTACCCGAAGAGCAATTTTTATTTACCCCATCTTTTTTTTATTATTTAAGCTCGATAATCTTATTTAAAGAGCATTTAAGTGCGTTTTCTTAAAAAAAAAAGTAAACACACTGACCCCAGATATATTACTTCCATATTACACAAACAAAAATACCATCATAGGAGTGCCCAAGATCGGGTCACTTCGACAATTTAATAATTTATACAACAATTATGTCTGGAAATAGGGATAGGCAACTTTACTTCACCACACTGTTGTGTGTGTGTGTGTTTGTGCAATTATATACATTATAACACGGGTTTTGCAAGGTTTATAAAGTTCAATGCTAAATGAAATGTAAACAAACTTGACTGAGTAGCACTGGATATCTTCGCATTCCAATCAGTTGATATGGACTGTACATTTTAAAGAGAAGTATATAAATATAATTTGAAGTAGCAAGCCGTGAGGGATATAGGCCTACAGTTCAGCATTATACTACGCTCGAAGGATGAATATCGCTAGTCTGACATTTTAATTTCAGTTCCAGACGTCAGGAAAAATAATGTCGCTTGCAGCATTTAGATGTTAATTTTACTTTGCCTAAAGTATTCTCGAACGACTTTGCTGCAGGGAGAGCTAATTATAAATAATTAATCCGGCACTAGTCGATACAAAGGTACATCGGACTTTGTCCGTAATGTTTCATCTAATTTCCGTATTCTTGGAGAGTTTCTTTCCGCTTTCCTGTTGCTTTTAACCCTGAAATGTCTCAGCACCAAAACAGTCTATCTCGGAGTGCTGATCACATGCATATAACAAAGATGTAATTTCTTTCCTGTCTGGTCTTTCTACATCCGTTTTATAAACGAAATCCATTCTTCGTTGATTTAAAGGTGTCAGAACGAATTTATGTCAAAGAACGGAAGCACTTTCCTGTCAATCCTGACATTCGGTCCCTTAACTTAAGCAACTTATTAAATCCCACTACAGTATCATCAAGAAACGGACAGCATGCACCACTTATATAAATTAAATGAAGCTAACACTCTATCGTCTGGATATGCCAACACGCTAACTCTAGATCGTCTGGATATGCCAACTTACGCTAACTCTAGATCGTCTGGATTGCTAACTCTAGATCGTCTGGATTGCTAACTCTAGATCGTCTAGATTGCTAACTCTCCAAAGTTTGGATATGTCAACTCTCTATCGTCTGGATATGCCAACACGCTAACTCTAAATCGTCTGGATTGCTAACTCTCCAAAGTTTGGATATGTCAACTCTCTATCGTCTGGATATGCTAACTCTCCAAAGTCTGGATATGTCAGGTCTCTATCGTCTGGTTATGCCAACACGCTAACTCTAGATCGTCTGGATTGCTAACTCTCCAAAGTTTGGATATGTCAACTCTCTATCGTCTGGATAAGATAACTCTATATCGTCTAGATATGCTAACTCTCCAGTCTGGATATACCAAATCTCTATCGTCTGGATATGCTATCTCTAGGTAGTTTCTCCATAGTCTGGATATGCCAACTCTCTATCGTCTGGATATGCTAACGATATGGAAACGAACTCTAGATCGTTTCTCCATAGTCTGGATATGCCACGGAAGCAACTTTTCGCAAAAGAAGGTATTTAAAAATCGATTTTGAAAACTTAAGAAAACAATGTATTTGAAAATCAATACTGAAAAAGCAGCACAAGATGTTTGAAGAATAATATTGAAAAAGTAACAAAAGAAGGTATTTAAAAATTAATACCGAAAACGTAACAAATGGAGATATTTTAAAATTAATATTGAAGAAATTAACAAAAGAAGGTATTTGAAAATGAATATAAAAAAAGTAACAACACAAAATGGAATGTTGCCAGTTATTGTTAACTTAATGACGCACGTTTACACCATGTCTAGGTTTCAGTAAACTTAAAGGTCATGTTCTTTGTGTTGAACTTTACTAAGCAAAAGTTATCTGTAAGAAAAGAATCCAAGTCGCAAAATGCTATATAGTTAACATAAAGATAGGAAGGCTGGTTCACGAAAGAAATTAACTCAAAGTTGCTTGCTGTATAACTTAGACCAGACTATGAGGCAGTCGCCCTAAAGGAGACGGCTGCTATGCCCCCAACACCCTGATTAATTTCTGTTTAACGTGCACTATCAGCGTTTGCTTATTTTGCCGACGGTACTCCAGTCGTAAATTTTAAAAAAATGTACTACGTTCATTTGTGTTCACAAAGCTCGGGATTATGTCCCTTTAAATGTATCAGTGTAAAAGAAAACGTTTATCTTGTACTCTGACGTTTGAGCCAGGACCCTTTAACAAAAACATGTGTGCGAAACAACCAAACTATTTTTCAAAATATCAACAACAAAAAAGCAGTAATACGATGATGAAAATTGATACCAATACCCATTTTTCCTTTGTACCTACTACTTTTTTAAATGTTCTTTTAATAAATTTCAATATTCGCATAGAAATAACATTGTTTATCATAATCCTCGACTTTACTCACACCCATTTTCCGTCTTAAAGAAGAAACACATGCACACGTATATATTTTATTGTAACAGCAAAAACGTTATTTTTATAATATAACAACAATTATGAGCATGGCAGCATCACTATAAGCCTTTATATATATGAAATCTAGTTAAAATTTAACTATATATAAAATCTAGTTAAAATTTAACTATATATAAAATCTAGTTAAAATTTAACTATATATAAAATCTAGTTAAAATTTAACTATATATAAAATCTAGTTAAAATTTAATTATATATAAAATCTAGTTAAAATTTAATTATTTTGATATTTATCTAATACAAGTATTACATTCGACGTCGGCCCAATGACCCACGAAATGAAAACTGCACCCGACAAAGAAAACATTCAGAATTGACTGCTTCACGATTGGGAATTCAATACACAAACGCAAAATTTCGTGTAAGCCTTCTGTAGAATACCTCCTATGTTTGTCTATGCCAGTAAATATTAGCTAACATTCCATTTTATCTTATGTCGTCACAGTTATAATGTCCCGCAATGGTATGTAAAGCTTGGGCTGCTGTACACGTTTTGCATATTAATTGGTTGGCGTTTTAGCCACTGGAGCCCTAAGTGTCTTGTGCCTTCAACAATGTACACAATGTACTACATGGATGGTTTGCGTCTGAAAAATGTGCAGAAATTCACTATAACCTAACAGAAGGACAAACTGTTGACATTTGAAGAATAAGCAATTTCTTTCAAAATGGATTAACTGATGACGTTTACAAAATCAGAAAACAAAGAATAAAATATCTGTAGAAATGAATAAAATATTTGGGGTGCAAAAGAACACTATGTCTGAGTGCAAACAAAAGAAAAAGAACGGATACAAATGAATGAATAGATTATCTAATTAATATATGGTATGAATGACCAAAACTTCTGAGTATAAAAGAAAAATGAAAGAATGAAATGCTAGGCTATAAAGATATAAAATAGTTTGGTTAAAGGTAACAAATTTGATGAAGTATTTGTATTAGAGAGCAAAAGGTATGGTACACAGCAACACAGAACTAATCCTGCTACCACAAGGGCATTTTCTTTAGTGCTTTTGTCTTTTAATGATCCGAACACCATCATCAAACACTCATAGCCAAGTGAGACGTTTTGGTCAATTAGAAATGCTACAAACACCAGAATCAGACACTCATAGCCAAGTGATGACGTTTCAGTCAATTAGAAATGCTACAAACACCAGAATCAGACACTCATAGCCAAATGATGACGTTTTAGTCAATTAGAAATGCTACAAACACCATCATCAGATGCTCATAGTCAAATGATGACGTTTCAGTCAATTAGAAAGATTACTCAGCTGATGAAAGCAATTTGCGCGAATGCGATGCAACATAAATCATTAGGAAAAAAAAAAAGATACAGATGAAAAAAAAGAACAATATATTCGCAGTCATGGTCAACATTAGTTCTGCAGATAAACTGCGAAGACAACAAATACTTCAAATATTTCATCCCCTTGACTTTCTCCTCGCAAAAACACCCATTGAGATCAACAACACATTCCACGTTCCCAGAGCGAAAATTTACAATCACAATCTAGTCGCCATGGAAAAAGATCATTTCGAAGAAAAACGCGATCCCACTGTGATTTACACAGATCCTGAAAGCCACGAATAGGGCACTAGAGTAATTCATTGTAAACACGAACACCATACATTGCGTCAAGACGACTAGATGATGAAAAAGATCCGGAAGTCGATCTTTTACCGATAGAGATTGATAAACAATGGTTCCGGACATAAATGACAGGGCTGCGTTTAGAATGGACATTTCCCCCAGTTATCGTTTGAAAATAGTGGCTTGGCTGGCTAGGTGAGTGCAGAATCGATGCTCAGTAGCGGAGGGTGAAATCGGTCGACCTTTTTTCTTTGTGAATCCAGTTTTTTTTTAAAAAGTTTTTTATATGCTGATTTAAAAAGTAATCGTTATCTAACATGTTCTTTGTTTTAAAATTTCTTTTCTAACGTCTTTGTGTTACTGGGTGAAAAAGACATTTAGTATCAAGATGATAATATAGGTGACAGACTTGTGAAAGTATTTTCTTCTTCATAGCGTGGTTAGTTACTATAGGACGTTGCACACAGCTTTCTAGCAAGAGTTTTAGTGAGTTATTTCTTGTTGTGCATCCACTTCAGGGTAGATAATTAGCGTCAAGTAGAGTCAACCTCTGACCCCCCCTCTGCACACCTTTCCCAAACTACATCTTGGCACATATACAAAGCACACATATGCACACACAATATGCACGCCATTACGTGCAAACCCAGAACAAGCACGCACACAACTGAACACAGCACACCCTGACACCCACCCACCACCATACATACAGAATTACACACATAAACAAGACATATATCATAGACGCACACAACAACACACACATATATGCACATACTGAAACGATCTTCAACCGTAATAACACAATATCTGGTTATCACCAATGCATAATGATACGTTATGCGTGTAATACAGAGCTAGAAGTGGCAGTGGTATATTAAGTAATGAATTTAAAAATGTATTTCAAGCTTTTCATAGCATATTTTATATTATGAAACTTACTGATAGGTGTGTGTGTGTGTGACAGTCTAGAACCGCACATAGCATGAATAATGATTTATCTATTTTTTATTAATTAATGTTTCTAATTAATTAATTGTACTAAAGACGTTTCTTTCTGACCCATATTTTTTTTATGCTGCGATAGCAGTGTGAAAAATCCTTTTCAAATGTCAGTTGTATATTAAAGTGTTTTGGACAGTCCTGCCTGACCGTGTTTATATGGTAATGCAATTAACTCTGGCTAGTGTCGTAGTGAGAGGTGAATTGTATAGACACTTAAGATATGACTGGGTAGTTGTATTTTCCCTGCAAGCATCTTCTTGCTCAACCGTATGTATATTTGTATAAACTCAGGAATTATATTTTGAATAGCATAAAGCATATCATTATTTTTTGCCCTGTATTGACTAAACCTTAAGGCAAGAAAGTTGACCTTGTTGTCTAGTTCTAGTAGAACACATTATTTTTCAAGTGTGAACGTGTCCCTGACAAGCTGAACACAATGTGACTCGCGGCCATTGCATGTGCCAAGTTACTCACAAACAGCCTTTGTTCCAAACAGAACAATAAACACACGCACGCAAGCACACACACACACACACACACACACACACACACATATATGTATTTATACCAAACCACAGCTCATTACCGATCTCGTGGCAGTCCTGTATTCTTTTTAGGCATGTGTGATGGTCAGCAATGTAAAAATCAGGTAAATGTATGGAGCAGATGAATGTTTTTGTACTTAGAAAATTCTTTATTTGAATTTTTCGTACTCAGAAATTTTTTTTTATTGCATTTTTGTACTTAGAAAATTTCTACTTTCATACATAGAAAAAATTGTTAAAAAGGAATTCCTAAGTACGAAAAATACATTTAACAATTTTTTCTATGTATGAAAGTAGAAATTTTTATACGTAGAAGATTAGTAATTGTATTCTTTTAGATTCATATTTTGGAAATGCACTGTTTGTATTCAGCTGAAACAGTCCACAGGTACAAGCATATCAGAGAGAGAGAGAGAGAGAGAGAGAGAGAGAGAGAGAGAGAGAGAGAGAGAGAGAGAGAGAGAGAGAGAGAGAGAGTGGACAGGTTTAATTAAATATTCACACGTCTTATTATTTTGCTAAAATTTCAAAAGCCTCCATTTCATCTTATGGCTATCCGAGACTGCAAGATAATCCATCTTCTTGAACTTCATTTTCTTTCTCCTGGTCTGCACTACTTCCACGACCAAGACGTACCGTCGTCAAGTTTAATACAGAATAATGACACAGTATCGTGATTTCCTAGTTGCAAGCCACATGATGTGTGTCTGTTGCCATGGACTTTTAAGTAGCTCATGAAAAACTGACAAGGGGAAAAAAACTGAGCCATCATGTCCTCCTCCCAAGTGAAAGTATTCCAATGATAAACCTCTCAAATGTCTCTACAATTGATACTTCTATTTCCTTATTCATTTTCAAAGCTTGTATCTGTGTCAAGCTAGTATCTTTGTGAAAACCTAACCAAATTCTAAATCCAGAATGTTAGTAATTTCTTGATAGAAGAGTAATAGAAGTAATAGAAGAGCAAATTAATTTTTAACGGATTTTTTAAGAAAAACACTTTGAAAAATGAGCATTCAGCAGATGCTTTTCATTTCGATGTTCTCAAATTGCAAACTATTCTTTCAGAAATATTTCGTCTAATAAAAATAAAATAGATATTTTCCCATTTTAAACATGTCATAATTTTTAATAACACCAGAACATAATTTTCATTGTGTGACCGCTCCTCTGCTCAGTGACAAAATGAAAAATAAATACAAAAATCATAACATCGGTTAAACAAAGAGTAAACTTCCAACAACCTGCAGGCACATTCAAAAGACTAAATATGAATTAAAAATACTATGAGGCCTCGACTAACAAAAGCAGCAAAGTTCAATAGTTATATGTTCTCACTGAGCTGTATTAAATGCACATTAACGAATATGCATGGTCCACTGACCTATATTAAGTACCAGTGAACGAATGTGATTGGCTTAACTAACCTATGCATAATTTCGCATTGGATGGATATCACACGTCTACGTGTGATTTTGAAATCTGCTGCCATGTCATGGCGATATTAAGGCGGGCGATGGGGTGGTGGTTGTGGTGGTACCATAGCCTTGATTGTAAATGAATCTAGTGCGCTCTAGACAACGCCATCCATACTGGCACAGATGCGATTATTACTATCGTAATTTAAATCCCTATCTCCAGTCATCACCGTCATAGTCAACCATCACCATGGAAACAGATGGCTTATCGGCATTGTTACTAAATTCGTAAGTCAAAGTATAACGCCGGACGAAGAAAATAGTTCACACCCGTTCACATTCTAATTTTAATTGTCTTATCAAGCAATTATTTCACAAGGGTTTGCTTACGATAACTACCTGCAGCTAGAGAAATAAAAGCACTTCATAACATCAGATGCATATCTATTAGGGATTTTGTTGTTATTGCTCTTTTATGTGTGTCATTAGTGAAGTTGTCTCTTGTCGTCATGGCAACCAAACAAGGTGGCACTGGGTCTCGAGTAACGCGCATGCTTCCAATCGATTTGACCTACTTATCTTGCATACATTTTATTTCAATTAAAAGTTTTTAAAGAAGTATACATCTGATCTACTCTGGCCAAGTCTCACTCTTCTTCCTTCTAAAACGACACTCGATGCACGTGCGCAGGCATCAGGCACGTGAAGACCGCGTGGCGTTACCAGCGTGTCAATAGGTGCGAGATTTATGGTGCTGCTGCACGCCATCTTTCTTTCCGTCCTTTATACTAATTTCTCACATTCCACGAGAATCCACTGCGTCCTACAGTAAATTAAGAATGTCCTTGTAACTAGGTGTTTTTTCCTCTCTCTCTCAACCTCTTTCTCTTTCTCTCTCTCTCATTTAAAGGTATCATCGGTGTTCATTTGAACATGCTAAGTTAGGGATTCATTACGTGCGTCTGAAGAAATAATTAGAAATCATAGTTTACAATTTTCATACAGTTTAATTACGGAGTTATATTGATCTGTTGGTACATGTTGTTTATTATTATTTAATTGAAATTTAAAAAAATGTGTTCATATTTTTAAATACAAGAGCAAATAATTTATGCAATTTCAATTCTAATGAACTAGGTATATCGACTTTACTTTCCGAACTGCTTACAGCGATAATTATCGAGGGTTAAGAAGATTAAAAATTTTATATCAGAGTATAAATCTCATGAAATCTTAAATTTGAATCTGGGACAAATAATTATCGAGGGTTAAAAAGATTAAAAATGTGACATCAGAGAATTAATCTCATGAAATTTTAAATTTGAATCTGGGATAAATTGACAATAGTTCTGGTATTCAGAATGTGTTTATCAGTAATTTTCAAGTAGTTTAAGCACACCACAAAAATATAATGCCCTTGTAAAGCTGAGTATCGTAAAACGTTATTTTAAGTTCCTTGAATACCTCTGGTCTCCTTTGGTCTCAAACTCTCTGTTTAAGACAAACGACTGTGATTCTGTTTAGTCCTAAACATGTGGAAAAGCAGTTACCTATAGGCCTACAAACCACTGTGATTATGTTTAGTCCTATACAAGTGAAAAAACAATTACCTATAGGCCTACAAACCACTGTGATTATGTTTAGTCCTATACAAGTGAAAAAACAATTACCTATAGGCCTACAAACCACTGTGATTATGTTTAGTCCTATACAAGTGAAAAAACAATTACCTATAGGCCTACAAACCACTGTGATTATGTTTAGTCCTATACAAGTGAAAAAACAATTACCTATAGGCCTACAAATCACTTAGATTCTAAATAAGTCCTACACTCGTGGAAAAGCAATTATCTACAGGGCTACAAACCACTGTGATTCTATTAAATCCTACATCTGTGGAAAAGCAGTTACCTATAGGACTACAGTTTACTGTAATTCTGTTGAATACACATGTGGAAAGAAAAGCAATTACCTATAGGCCTACAAACCACTGTGAATTGTTAATCTGTTTGTCCTACACCTTTGAAAAGAAGTCAGGGGTAATTACTCTGGTTACCTGCACAATGCACGGTGCAGTGTGACATCTCTGCCGCTTGTCCCTGGCAGTAAAACCCCCCATTCTCTGGGGGTGGAGAATTGCACATCCGGAATCGACTGTGCTTTCCAGAACCACAGGTGACCGAGCAGGAAGTCCATGATGTCCAAGCGCTCCAACCACCGTCCACTGGCAGGACTGGTGACAGACGAAATGTGACGTCATTTGTTGCTTCGTTTAAAAACATTGAAACAAGAGATACAACAGTTTTAAAGTTTTCATTCCTGCTTTTCTTTACCTCCACTTAAAAAAAAATTCTTTGTTTGTCTTTTCTTTCTATCTTTAGTTATATCTACTGTAGATTCTGTATTTTGAAAATTCGCAGAAAACAAGAAATGAAGTGGATGAAAACATTTTAATTTCTTTTGTAAGTTACGAACAAGTCTTGATAAGTGTTGGCTATAACATTTGACCTATAATTAATTACTTGATTACGTTAAAACTGAAAAGTAATTAAGTTTAAAAATTAAACTGTACACTGCATCCTTCAAGAATCAACAGATTACACAACAACATCAACTGAGTGACCACACGACATTTATATGACAGTTACTCACCCGTAACGGATCCAGTGTGTAAGTGCAGCGAAATGAGAAAACAGAACGCATCAGAGATACACCAAATGGCTTTTGAACAACAAATCTGAGAATATCTGATTGATTTCCATCCATCCATCCATCCATCCATCCATCCATCCATGAATGATTTCTTTGTAATTTAATGATCCTGTCCCACATGCCTCCTTTTATACCTTCTACCTCTGCTATCGTTTATTTGTAAATAATGCCAGTTATTAGTTCACGTTAATGTAGCTTTAGTTGTGTAAAGTTTCTAAAAATATTTGGATTTCTGTTCTCTACGTTCCTACTCTCCATCTTACTCGTCTTCACTGTTTTAGCGGTGAACTGCTATTCTTTATTTTGTTCCGACAACATCCCTTCAAAGTGTGCTTACTTTAAGGATTTTGTTTGTCTTTTAAAGGCGGGTCACTCTATAATACTGAGATTAAAATACATTCTCTTTTACAATTAATTCTTAATAAAATGCCCTGTTTTGTTTGATGTTTTATTTCTTCTGTCAACAGCAATAGTAAGACTTGTCTAGAAGTATCATTCTATTATTTTATAATTCCTTTCAAATAAAGCTTTCGTTCTTGTACTACACCCAAAATCGGGCTTAGAGTTACCGATAATTTCCAATAAAAATGTTCCAGTCCACACCGACTAAAGGCTAAGCACATTGCTACTAGTGTAGTAGTTACTCAATACACTATAAACAAAGGTACTTAATATGAATCTTATTACCGAATACACAATGCACAAATCATGGATAGCAATATGATATTCTGAAGTTGAGAAAAAAATCTCAGAGAGAATTTAAGAAAATGACTACCGACCTGCATTGGGATGTGAAGGCAAACAGATCTGCGCCTGCTGGACCACAGTAGTGGATCGCGAAGTGGTGACGTAGACAAAACAGTACCCGATCACAGACTCGTTGAAATTTGCACAACTGACGTCGACGTACATCCTGTCCAGGTTAGTGAACTCCTCCATGACGTACTTCCGCTCTAGGGGCACGGCTGGGGAACCGGGCGCCCGCCGATGCAGCTCGTACAGCCGGACTTTGTCGACCAGTGAACAGGAGGTGCGAGTATAGAACACCCTCACGCTCTCCGCGCACGGAAAGATGGTGGACACGCGGATGTTGAGCTTGTACGCGGACGAAAACGTCACGCTCATGACCTCGGAGGTGGCCAACGTGGTTCCCGTGGAGGAAATCAGTGCCGCCTGGTAGGAGCCGTCCAGGTCGAAGAGTTGGCACGGATAGACCCGCTCGCTCTTGCTGGAGTCCACGTTGGAGAAGTTGAACGCGTTGACCTGCGCAGGGTCCGATGGGAGCGCCAGGGTCTCACTGGAGTAGTCCACTCGCTGAAAGAACAGGACCATTGTCAGGAACTCGCGATGGAGCTTGGCCTGGCAGGTCGCGCGTGATATGATGGTCAACGTGACGGATGACGTCAGCGCCAAGTGAGTCTTCGGCAGAACTAGGGCTATGCTGGGCCAGACCGCAGAAAATGTCACTGCCGTTAGAATTTGTCCGTTCAATTCCATGTACATGGTAAGCGAATACCTGGGCAAAAAAGAGGGAGAGAGGAGAAAATAGTCTATGTGTAATAAATAAGTAAATACATGTACGTACACAAACTGCAATGTTAAGTAGAATGCAATAGTGCAAGTGAAATATACGAGAATTACACGTGTACTGGTAGGAAATTGAAGATAAATTCCTTCCTAGTAACGAAACTAGCGTTCACCCGTCCATTCATCCATTACCTTTTTATCTGTCTACCCATCCTTGAATTTTGCACTCAAAGACAACTAGAAAATGTCTTGCTTTTTCACTCATGCTATACATAGATTTGGTAGGAAGGATTCAGGTATGTAAAGAGGCTGTTGTTTAGTGTGATATCATTCATAATTCTTAAAATGTTTAATTAAAGAAAACAATAAAGAAATCAACAGCAAAAGAAATATATCAGTATCAGTAATCGAGTACAAACCAGGGCCTTATCTTACTGATTTATTGAAGTTAGCAATGAAACTGCCAAAGAATTCCTAGTGAACAATCACTCAGTGCTGTCAAAGAATTCCTAGTGAACAATCACTCGATGCTGACAAAGAATTCCTAGTGAACAATCACTCGATGCTGACAAAGAATTCCTAGTGAACAATCACTCAGTGCTGACAAAGAATTCCTAGTGAACAATCACTCGATGCTGTCAAAGAATTCCTAGTGAACAATTACTCAATGCTGACAAAGAATTCCTAGTGAACAATTACTCAATGCTGACAAACATTTTAGGAAACTTATGATTGAAATGAAGTAACCATTAAATTAAAAGTATATTTAAATAAGAATAAGACGAACACGTTGGTAAATATGAGCTTCTGTGTGTGTGTGTGTGAGCGTATGTGTCTCTGTGTTTATGTGTATGTTTGTGTGTGCGTGTGTTTGTGTGCGTGCTTGTGTTTGTGTATGTGTTCTTGTGTGTGTGTGTGTGTGTGTGTGTGTGTGTGTGTGTGTGTGTGTGTGTGTGTGTATGGAGTTCGTTAGTGTAGTATGTGAATGGGAATAAGACAAAGACTAGTGTATACAAGTTCGGACAGACAACACACATGAATATTTTTACCAGCAATCTTCTTCATCCATGTTTGCGACCCAAATGTGAATTCATTCATCTAAGAATCCGTTATATATACTATCTTTATCTGTTAATTGCTATGTGTACGTGTCTGCGTGAGTGTGTAAGTATGAAAATGTGTCTCTATATTAAAGGGGAAAATGCTTCTAGTGAAGATGTAAGCAGAAAATGTCGAACCACAGAAACCCCCCTCCCGTACCTTCCGGCAAATTCCACGATCCCACAGGCTGCAATCAGAGATCCAGTCTTGCGGCCAAGAGGCAGCCCCATGGTGGTAATCTCTATCCAGTGGTTGTTCTTGGCAACTAACCCTTCCAGCTTTACGAAAGCATTCGGCAAGGACACGTTCCCAGGAAGGTGGAAGGTCACTTCCAGGTCACTCGAAAAGACGACGTACAGGTCAGGAGGAACAAGTCGGTAAAGAGAGTCTAAGGGAAAGACAAGAAAAAAAAAATAAAAAAATAAACATTACATGTCAGAAAGCATGAATGTGCAAACGCACAGATATTTGCTGCAAATCATTCTTTTGCACGGCAAAACTACTAGACACTAACGGCAATGTTTAACGTGACCTTGACCCCAGAGCAACTTTAGATATCTAGACTTCACACCGCGTAATCATTTCAGTAAACTGACTCCATTTTAAACATTTCTTTACAAGAAAAATGTGGCCCTTATCATGTGTGTAGCCTTCTTTCTGAATTCAGCATTCATTCATGTCGTAACAAACTTGCAAATTGCTACTCTCCAACACCATAGTTTTCAAATAGCTCGTCAACGAGTACTTGATACGAGTTTTGTTGCGTATTTTCTCGTACAATAAATGGCGTACAATGAACACAATGTACACCAGTGAAGAGATCTAAACCTGCTAATTTTCGGATTAAGGTCCGTGGCAAATGAACAGCATTTTGTTCGCAAGCGCAGCTACGTTCCTCTTGTCATTTCTTCGCAAATATTTTTTTTTAAATGAAAAGAAAAAGAAATTGAGACGAAAGAGGCAGGTACCACTTATATGGTTTCAGTTTACGTGAAAACAGTTTTTTTCTTTAATACAGGTGAGACACCTGATGAAACACACCCATGATCTTCAACACTGGTCTAAGTCAGCTTATCACCTCAAGCAGTTTGTCAAAACTGAAAAAAATGCACACTGCATTTAAAGGTAATAGACCAGAGTGCGCAATGTATCAGACAGAAACAGTACCAGCGGTGCGCAATGCATTGTACAGTTACAGTTCCAATAGTGCACAATACATTGTACGTTAAGAACACTAAGAAAGTACAATGCATATTACAAATACCGCAATGATTAGTTGCACTGATGAAATAATACACAAGAGAGGGGAAGAATCGATAGACAGACGTAGTAAAAAGGAAGGAAGGAAAAATAGAAATGTCAACTGAAATATATACAGACAGAAGACGAACGAGAGCGAGAGAGAGAGAGAGCGAGAGAAGCACAGCCATTCGGACGGGTGGGCAGAGGGGCAGATATAAAGCACGTTAAACTTAGAAAGAATTAAAATGAAAATCAAAGAAAAAACTAAAACAATGAAAGACAAATAGATAGAAAGAAGGTCGAGTAGGCATGAGATAGACTGATAGACAGACAGTCATACAAATAGAAAGAAAGAAAGAAAGAAAGAAAGAAAGAACAGCAAAGGCTGGTCGGATGAAAAGAAGGAAAAAGTAAAATTTAAAGAAAATGGAATGACAAGTCACATGGGTGGAAGTAAAGAACAAGTAGGGTAATTATACCTATCAGGATGCACTAATTACCATCTGATTAAAATTATGCAAGATCAATACACATTCTACAAGCTATGAGATTTTCGGTTAACAAAAAAAAATCTATTTAGACCCCTTCACAGTAATGCCGGATACTCCTGCTTCATTTATCCGGTTAGAACGGCATAAGGTCGGTTAGATCTGAGTTACCTGCGACGCAAAATATAAACACGCAGGATCCATCCTGTGCTACAAACACGTTTTATTTATAAATCAAAAGATGCAAATATTATTTATGAAAACCTGTCATAAGACGCGTTGATATGACAACGAAAATGTAAAGCATAA
This sequence comes from Sinotaia quadrata, assembly GCA_028829895.1. Classification (NCBI taxonomy): domain Eukaryota; kingdom Metazoa; phylum Mollusca; class Gastropoda; order Architaenioglossa; family Viviparidae; genus Sinotaia; species Sinotaia quadrata. Next base: position 26,929,673 of record CM054183.1, on the reverse strand, counting down.
TACTATAATACTATTTATGGTTCTTTTCTCTTTTTAACAAACTTAATCCGAAACAAATTTACACCGTTGGAGAGAAAAATACTTCTTTTCCTACATAAGCTGAAGACAGAAACATGACGCCCTCTTAGAATGCTAATTCGACATCATGAATTCATTACTAATCGACTATGACTGCAATTAGCTTTGAAAAGAGCAAGGTCAATATCAGAATAATGAAACACTAACAAAAAACTGAAACATTTACCTTTTCCAGATTAATTAATTGACTGATTAGTGCCGTGACACAATCTGTCTCCCGAATATTTGTAAATTAACCGAAAGTTTTTATCGAGGACAACTAATGCAAACGTCATCAGTTAAAGTTAACGTCACCAGCACAACCTAAAACTTCAAATGATGAATTTTGAAACAACTGCAATGAATTGGAGGGGGGGGGGTGTCACAGGAAATGAGGGACAGAAATTATATTTTATTTCATTTTAAAAAACCGCTAACAAAACTAGTTGAAATAACCCGAGTTTTGTTATTATTTACAAATGTAGCATGTAAATTCCAGTAACGGTCACCTAAGATCTCTTTAGTAGACAGACGTTCGTGACGCAGTGTGTGTTAATTATCATATTGAATATATATATTAGTTTATGAAGAATATGTATATTAAATAAATTGGGACAACTGCGCAATACCGTCACATGTTGTTGACGAGTGAAATGGCCAGTGCGCATTAGGATTGACCACAGAAAAGCGTGCATCACGATTACCACTATATATCCAAGGCAAAAATCATGTCACAGGACATAGCTTCTGGAAGTTTTGGAAACCTTCAGTGAGAGCTATATAAGAGGCAAAATAAAGACTTTTACTCTCAATGTTGAAAACGTCGATTCGTCTGAAGCCAGTCTAACTTCACGTATGAATTATCTCATGTACAGAGATTTCATAAAGGAAAGCTGCAATAATCTCTTTCCATCCGTTTTCCATCCGTCTGATGCCATATATTGAGTAGCGAGGCAAAATTACTCAGTATAATTGTTGGCAAAGTGGAAAGTTCGCTGTCAAGAAAAACCTGATGCATGCGACGCTGGTTGTATGCAGTTAACGACACGAGGGACCAACTTGTTCTTCCCCCTGTCTGAGTTCGTTTTGGCAGTCTATCCCGCAAATTGAGGGGCTGGCGCCGGAGATACATATCCGGATTTCTACACTCAATGTAATGCGACGACACATCCCACTGGACGACTCCACCCGATAATGCTCAACGTCGTTGGGATGTCCGTTTCCACGACAATTATCGAAGCTGACAACAGTCAGCTAAATTTCAGATTTCTCCCCAGTGATAATCTGAAAGTGGTGCCTAGATTCTGCAGAATCTTCACCTGTAATGCGACGCCTCAATTGCGCCGTGATCTTCACTTTGAAGTGCCGCTTATAAGTGACGTGTGAGCTTACGTCATCTCCTTGGAACTCTGACATTAATAGTGAGTAATCATTAGCACGGCTAACGCGCACATACTTAAGTCTAGGACTGAAGAAAATGAACACTATTATATCGTTTGCAAAATAAGAACTCTAATGTTAAAAGTAATGCTTATTTTACATGTCAACTATTGTTAAAGCGGCCCCATTTGCCGCATAAGAATTGTGTAATTAATTTTTATTTTATATTTTGAATTTCATCATTTTCATCTCCCCTTATTTCCCACAGAGTGTATGACATTGGAAAGTTGAATGAATGATTAATCACTGTGCGAAAGAGTAGTGCCCCTTTTAAATCGGGAAATAAATAACCTGATTTAAACATCTTTCAACTCTCTTGTTATTCATAATTTTTGAGAGGGACGAAAGAATTTGTACTATTGTTTTGCACCGTTCGTCTGTTCGTCCATTTATTCACATTTATGATACACACTCACAACACACACCGCCAATAAAACGTTCCTTGGCATGACATTAATAAAGTGGGCCCCACCCAAACATCAATGGAGTATGTCATGTGTGTCTATGTAACAACTTGACGCGACGTAGTACTGGCACACGTCACGGGCTTTTCTTGGAGGTGCACCGGAGCAGGCTAAAAATAGACTTCACCCCTTGCATCTCTAACTTCAGCTCGGGTCGGCTTGTAACGAGCCTACCCGTTTTGTGACATCTGGTGACCACTGACCGTGATCTGACAAGGTAAATTGTGTTGTTGTAAGAAAGTGTCATCTCTTTCCTGCTTTTCTATCTCATCACCATTATGCATTGTTTATTGCATGTTAGGGCTTTGCTATTGAGACTTAGGTGAACTGGATTTTGATAAGACTTATTATTGTGTTGAAATAAGTTTTATAATCTTTACGCTATTATCGTTAACGCGTACCGACTCGTGTTTAGACATACATAGATCGATATTTTGTACGCTACATTAGCAACTGTTGTTTTGCTAACTTTGCAAATTTGCGATTAGGATCTCTTTACTCGTGTTTGTAATAATCCTAATCACGTGGTGGCTGGTGTTCATACGCACACCATTGCACCACTTGTGACCGACAGAGGTCAAAATCCCGCGAATATTCTAAGTCACTTTATCCACACTCGTGATAACTAGCAATTTTAAAAATGGCCGAGCTAGTAAACATAAAGAAAGAACTCATGGCTATGGGTAGAGAATTCGGGTATGAAAAAGCCGAGCTAAAGAAATATGTGGATGAGGAGATAGCTAAATGGTATGTTGCGAAAGAAAATGAGGCGAAAAACCTGAGAGAGCTAGAGGAAAAAAGATCGAAAGAGGCTATAGAGCTAGAGGAAAAAAGATCGAAAGAGGCGAGAGAGCTAGAGGAAAAAAGATCGAAAGAGGCTATAGAGCTAGAAGATAAGAGACAGTTAGCTAAACAGCTAGAGATGCAAAACCTGAGAGAGCTAGAGGAGAAAAGATCGAGAGAGGCTAGAGAACTAGAGGATAGGAAAAATGAGCTAGAGGAAAAAAGAGCGAAAGAGGCAAGAGAAATAGAGTTATTAAAGATTCAGTCTGCTAGGGATTTAGAAGATAAAAGGCAGGAAGTAGAAGAGAAAAAGCTTAAGTTAAAAGCTAGAGCACATCAGGAACAGCTTGAATTAGCTAAGCAAGAGGTAACAGCTAGAGAGAAGTTGTTAGATGGGACTGCTAAGCAACAGGCCGAATTAAATAAACCCCGTACACGGCTAGCTTTCTTTAACCCTGAAGTCGAGACGATTGACGAGTTTTTGACACGCTTTGACAGTTTCATTGCCAACTTTAATTACAGTGACATTGAAAAGAAACAACAACTAGGTCAAATACTTCAAGGTGAAAGCTCGCGCGCATTTACTGATCTAACGCGCGATCCCGCTATTACTTATGCAGATCTCAAAACGGGTTTGATGCGTACTTTTCAATGTACAGCAGAAGGCTTTCGAAAAATGTTTAGGAGAGCCATACCTAAAGCAAATGACACCATGCAAGCCTTCGGTACCCGGTTACGCCATTATCTTGATAGATGGATTGATTTGACAGACATCCGGAAGACATATGAGGGCCTATTTGATTTGATATTAAGAGATCAATTTCTCCATATTGCTCCGCCTGCAATGACGACATATTTGCAGCGAAACCCCCCGGCTAACTTCAGTGATATGTTGAGGTTAGCAGACACGTATAATGATTACCCTGATCCGGTAATTACGAGGAGCGCACCACGCCCTCCTCCTACAAATCGGCAGAAGTATACACCGAAACCGAACCGACCAATGACGAAATCGGAAAAACCCGAACCGGTACAACGGACATACACTAAGTCACAAGACGTACGACGTCACACGCGTGACTCCCCGCCTATGACATGTTACACTTGCAAAGGGAAGGGGCATAGTTCTCAGAACTGTCCCAGTCCACGTGATGTAAAGGTATGCACTGAAACAGGTGCAACTCTAAAGACCCAACAGGCTACAGTAAACGGACAAAAAGTCAAAATACTGGTCGATACAGGTGCGTCCATAAGCTGCATAAATGCTAAACTTGTACGCCCTGAACAGTATCTAAGAGGTAGTGTCCGCATTCGATGTGTTATGGGACACCTTAGTACATGTCCAAGAGCCACTGTACATGTTACGTCATCCGTATTTTCCGGTACAGTCACCGCCGCAGTGATAAGAGACATGCAGTTCGGATTCATACTATCGCCCGAACAGTGTGACGCAAACACTGATGACATCTATCCTGTTCTCCCCGTAACCACTAGAGCACAACGGGTACGTAGTAAACAAGGACCCCCAGCTCTAAAGATAGTCGAGAATACATTCCCGCAGTTGACCCCAAGTCAACTCAGTCACCTGCAGCAGGAGGACAAAAGTTTGTCCTCAATGCTAAAGCTGGCACGGAAAAACACTATTACGTCCAGCAAGTACGCGACAATGACGTATTTCCTGAAGGACGGACTAGCGTTTCGGCGCACCGACTATAAGGAAAATGATACTAGAAGCACCACGTGTCTACTTACCCCTAAACCACTCAGACCGCTGATTCTAAGCTTTGCACACGACTCAATCATGTCTGGACATCAGGGCGCGCGTCGCACTGAGCAGCGAGTTCGTGAAGACTTCTTTTGGCCAGGCCTGAGTAGGGATGTTCGCTCGTACGTTCGTACATGTACGCAGTGTCAACAACATATTGACCGAGGGCGTGTCAGTCGAGTTCCCCTCGAGATAGTACCAACAGTAGAGGAACCATTCCTAAAAGTCGCAGTAGACATTATTGGCCCAATCATTCCCGCGGCCGAAGGAGGATATCGCTATATCCTAACAATCGTGGATTTTGCAACACGATATCCAGAAGCAGTCGCATTAAAGGGCATCACAGCAATCGAAGTCGCAGACGCTTTAATAGACGTATTTTCTCGCACGGGCGTTCCCCGAGAGATATTGAGTGACCAGGGCACTCAATTCACCTCAGCAATGATGGCTGAAACAATGCGTCTACTGGCGTGTAAACAGTTGTTCTCATCACCATATCACGCTCAGTCTAATGGTGCCGTTGAACGTTTCAACGGTACAATAAAGAAAATGTTAATTAAAATGGCCTCGGAACAACCCGACCAGTGGCCGCGTTTTCTAGCACCATTACTCTTCGCGTATCGCGAACTCCCACAAGAGAGTACGGGCTACTCACCGTTCCAACTACTATACGGCAGGCAACCTCGTGGTCCCCTTAAGCTAATAAAAGAAACATGGGTCAAGGGAGACACTGTGACCGATGGTAAAGATGTTCACACGTACGTAGCCGAACTACGTCAACGTCTGACCGAAACGTGTCACTTAGCACAGGAAAACGTTCGCGAAAAACAACCCCGATACAAGCGAAATTTTGACCGTACGGCTGTGGAACGTGACCTCGAACCAGGTCAGCTCGTGTTACTCTTGCGGCCCACGCATAACAACCGCATGCAAATGCACTGGCGTGGACCCTACCGCGTTATTAAGCGTGTGAAGCAGAACGATTATAGCATACAGATAGGAAATAAGCAGAAAACCTACCACATAAATATGCTAAAGCGTTACTATGAACGCAGCGACGAACAGATACAAAACGTGAATGTCGCACTGATACAATTGGAAGACTCCAATTTCAGAACAGACATGATGTCCGCCGAAACCCAGCCTAACTCTGCAGTTACAGTCGATCAAGTCGAGATTGACTCGAACTTAACTGTCGAACAGCGCGACGCAATGTCAAAGCTCTTACACAGACACGCGCGCATATTCACCGACCAACCGGGCCACTCAGATTTGGTTGAACACCGCATCAAACTTTTAAGCGACAAACCGATACGCTTAAAACAGTACCCACAGAAATATGAGAGCACAAAGTACATAGCAGAACAGGTGCGTGAAATGCAAAAACAGGGCGTGATTGAACAGTCAATCTCCCCATATTCATCACCGGTCGTCTTAGTTAAAAAGAAAGACGGTACGCTTCGTTTTTGTGTGGACTACAGACAGTTAAATGAGATAACTGAATTCGATGCGGAACCCATCCCAAATCAGGACGAATTATTCGCAAAACTAACCAAGGCACATTACTTTTCAAAGTTTGACATGTGCAAAGGATACTGGCAACTGTCAGTTGCTATTGACGACAGACCAAAAACAGCATTTCCAACCCCGCTAGGCTTATTTCAGTTTTGCCGACTACCGTTCGGACTAGCGAACGCACCCGCAACATTCGCGCGCTTCATGCGAAAATTACCGTTAGAGAGCGTTGACGCATTGAATTTCTTTGATGACATACTGGTAGCAACAGGAACATGGGACCAACATTTATCCTCAGTGGGTGGTCTACTTGACATTCTCGAGCGCCATAGATTGACCGTGAAACCTTCCAAAGTACGCGCGGGCTTTCGGGAGATTGAGTTTCTTGGCCATATCATAAGTGACGGACAAATAGGCCCAAATCTAGACTTAACTGCAGCCATTCGTGACATGACCTTACCGACTACAAAGAAACAGGTCAGGGCAGTTTTGGGACTAGTGGGGTACTACCGAAAATTTGTCCCAAACTTTAGTACGCTTCTTAAACCACTGACGGACTTAACTGGGAACAAACAACCCACGAAAATACGATGGACGGCAGAGTGTAGCACCGCCCTCGAAAAAGTGAAGGACATCTTGACCAGTAAACCCGTCCTACAGTTACCAGACTTTGACAAAAGATTTATTGTCAGGACCGACGCACCAGACGAAGGCATCGGTGCCATACTTCTCCAAGAGACAGATGACGAATACCTACCGATAGCATACGCGTCTAAGAAACTGTTAGATCGTGAGACACGGTATTCTACGATTGAAAAAGAGTGCTTAGCAATCGTATGGGCACTCAAGAAATTTAGTGCATATCTGTACTCTAAACCATTCATCCTGCAGTGCGATCATAAGCCGCTGACATATCTGCGCACTAGCATGTATGATAATGCTAGGCTAACTAGATGGACACTCCTGCTACAGGAGTATAGCTTCGTTGTCGAACACATCGCGGGCAGAGAAAATTCGGGTGCCGATGCATTATCCCGGCATGCCATAACCGCGATATAAACAAGAGAGAGGATAGTCCCTCCACAGATGCGCATATAATTCCTGTGGGGACTATCGTGTGAAATAAAATTTTTTTTGTTCCTATTTGATTTCCACTCTGTGAGCTCCAATCAATTTTAAGAAGGGGGTTGTCACAGGAAATGAGGGACAGAAATTATATTTTATTTCATTTTAAAAAACCGCTAACAAAACTAGTTGAAATAACCCGAGTTTTGTTATTATTTACAAATGTAGCATGTAAATTCCAGTAACGGTCACCTAAGATCTCTTTAGTAGACAGACGTTCGTGACGCAGTGTGTGTTAATTATCATATTGAATATATATATTAGTTTATGAAGAATATGTATATTAAATAAATTGGGACAACTGCGCAATACCGTCACATGTTGTTGACGAGTGAAATGGCCAGTGCGCATTAGGATTGACCACAGAAAAGCGTGCATCACGATTACCACTATATATCCAAGGCAAAAATCATGTCACAGGACATAGCTTCTGGAAGTTTTGGAAACCTTCAGTGAGAGCTATATAAGAGGCAAAATAAAGACTTTTACTCTCAATGTTGAAAACGTCGATTCGTCTGAAGCCAGTCTAACTTCACGTATGAATTATCTCATGTACAGAGATTTCATAAAGGAAAGCTGCAATAATCTCTTTCCATCCGTTTTCCATCCGTCTGATGCCATATATTGAGTAGCGAGGCAAAATTACTCAGTATAATTGTTGGCAAAGTGGAAAGTTCGCTGTCAAGAAAAACCTGATGCATGCGACGCTGGTTGTATGCAGTTAACGACACGAGGGACCAACTTGTTCTTCCCCCTGTCTGAGTTCGTTTTGGCAGTCTATCCCGCAAATTGAGGGGCTGGCGCCGGAGATACATATCCGGATTTCTACACTCAATGTAATGCGACGACACATCCCACTGGACGACTCCACCCGATAATGCTCAACGTCGTTGGGATGTCCGTTTCCACGACAATTATCGAAGCTGACAACAGTCAGCTAAATTTCAGATTTCTCCCCAGTGATAATCTGAAAGTGGTGCCTAGATTCTGCAGAATCTTCACCTGTAATGCGACGCCTCAATTGCGCCGTGATCTTCACTTTGAAGTGCCGCTTATAAGTGACGTGTGAGCTTACGTCATCTCCTTGGAACTCTGACATTAATAGTGAGTAATCATTAGCACGGCTAACGCGCACATACTTAAGTCTAGGACTGAAGAAAATGAACACTATTATATCGTTTGCAAAATAAGAACTCTAATGTTAAAAGTAATGCTTATTTTACATGTCAACTATTGTTAAAGCGGCCCCATTTGCCGCATAAGAATTGTGTAATTAATTTTTATTTTATATTTTGAATTTCATCATTTTCATCTCCCCTTATTTCCCACAGAGTGTATGACATTGGAAAGTTGAATGAATGATTAATCACTGTGCGAAAGAGTAGTGCCCCTTTTAAATCGGGAAATAAATAACCTGATTTAAACATCTTTCAACTCTCTTGTTATTCATAATTTTTGAGAGGGACGAAAGAATTTGTACTATTGTTTTGCACCGTTCGTCTGTTCGTCCATTTATTCACATTTATGATACACACTCACAACACACACCGCCAATAAAACGTTCCTTGGCATGACATTAATAAAGTGGGCCCCACCCAAACATCAATGGAGTATGTCATGTGTGTCTATGTAACAACTTGACGCGACGTAGTACTGGCACACGTCACGGGCTTTTCTTGGAGGTGCACCGGAGCAGGCTAAAAATAGACTTCACCCCTTGCATCTCTAACTTCAGCTCGGGTCGGCTTGTAACGAGCCTACCCGTTTTGTGACAGGGGGCAGGGACGGGAAGAGGGAAACACACGCACGCACACACATTTTAAGGACCAGAAAATCGTGCTGTATATGATGCGTGTACAAAGCTCCCATTCATTGTAAATTGTATGTCATTTTCAGTGTTCATTTATAATTATTTGCAATAATATATTATTTCTACTGGAAAAATGTCAGTTTTGACTAAAGACAGAATAAGTGCAAAAAGTTGTATAAACATCACTGTGTTGCATATAATCATCGTGTTTATACACAGACCACATAACTCTTATTTGTGCGTATGCAGAGACCACATAGTTATTATTTGTGCGTATGCAGAGACCACATAGCTATTATTTGTGCTTAAGCGCTGACTACATAATTATCATGATATGTTTACATTGAACCATCACAAATGCTGCACAATACATCTTTAAAAAATATACATTAGTGTTCATGCAGAAAAAAAATCAATGGAGAAATAAAAAATCTTTAACATTTTAATTAATAAAACATTAACATTATTCTCATGAAGTCAACATAGTACAGAGTAGATATAAGATTTAGGACATATTGAATGTAATATTTAGAAAGGAGAAATGATGAGACTTTAAAAAAAAACAACTAAATATGTGACCTTAATACAGACTAATTATAATTCAATAAAATCGTATATAATTATATATGAGAGTGTAAGATGATCATGGGACTGTTAGGAGAAAGTGGTTGTGGGGTTAGGTCGAAATAAAGATGAGACTGAGTAAACTTGAAATTGATTCTTTATGTCATTAGATTTCAATTTTAAAAGCCCACATTTTCATCTTATATTTGATATAGGGATCTTGTTTTGCACACGATACGCGCCTCGTCGCGTTTACTTGCAAAACGCGTACTTCCCGAGAGTGAATGGCAAACGCGTTACCTCCCCTGGTGAAACGTGAGGCGATTGGTCTTGCACTAGTATGTCAATGATTGTTTTGTACTTTACATGCTTTTAGGAAACCACGCCTCTCTCCCACCACCCCATACACAATGCTTTATCTTCTTCATTAACTCCCTTTTTTTATAAAAAAAAAAAGATGTCCAAAGTTCTATACACATCAAGAAACTATACGCGTTGGGGTTTAGTGTATAAAAATGCAAATGATTTACAGGCTGATTAGACTTTTCGCAGAACTCTTGCATTACGTTCAAAACCTTTAACAATGACACCTGCATACCAGTGGCTGAATTTGTGAATGAGTTCAGTGTTTTCTCATACTCGCTGGTTTCACCCAGAAAGTGATCAATCCCTCGTGATCACGAGCCCCTCTTTATAACTTGGTTAATTTCTCGACCCTTCCTTATCATCCCCTGTCAATTACACTCCAAGACCATAACGTGTTACGTTCGAATCTCAAATCCTGAAGAGCATCGCAACATTCTTCCGGCAAGCCTTATCGCGAAGGGGCTGGTTTCTTGTGAACGCGTTGCGTACTCACTGAGAGCAAAGGGCATAAAGATCTTGAGATTATCAAGCATATCACCCTCATCATTCGAGCCGAGTATACTGCAAAATCTTCTGCCTTTGTTCAAAAGTCTAAAAGGTGTACAAGTCAACAAGACAGATGAGAAAAACCGCGCGAGATTACAAGGCAGAGTGGTGGTGGTGGTACTTCTATTTACCCACCCAGCCACACGCTAAAGAATAATATTCACTCGTCGTTAGTGCACGTGGACTAAGTTCATCAACGGATTCAGCAGCAGACGGCGAATCGATATGAAAGAAGGAGTGAGTTTCCGCGCGTCTGTTGATTACTGATCTGTGTTATGTCTTCTGCCCTGTGAATCGATGTATTGAAAAGTGTACTGGGTTCATAAAAATTGAAATCCAAACAAATTCTTCTCATTAAAGTACTGTTACAGATGCTCTTGTGTGCAAATCTTATAAATAGCAAAAGCTGCTAATCAAATGAAAAGAGAAAAAAGAAAATGTTAAAATGCTTTATTCAAGGCAAGAACATAATTATGCACACGCCAAAGTTTTCGGCTAAAATGACGTCATCAAAATCAGCGAAAATGCGTAGAGTTGTTAAGAACCAATTAGCAAAAGAAAATCGTTAAAGATATTCAAGGGAATATTTTTTTTAAATTGAGGTTTGAACTCGCTCTTCATGAATATAGTAGCTTCTTTTATCCACATCACACGCGCTACCTTAGGCAACTCCATCCGACATTTTGAAGTGAAAAGTATACAGTTTCCTAAGAACGTGTTAGTAATCATAAGCTTAAGAGTTTTCGGTTTCTTTTCACACACACACAAAAATGACGAGTCGGACGATTTCTGTCCTTTCATTTTGCACAATTTTTTTCAGAATTAATCGGTAGAGTGATTAATTCTGAAAAAAAAAAGTCATTATAAATGCGGTACGCTCAAGTGCGTGTCCATAATGCTTTATGCCTTATCCGGACCTATTTTTCTGCTTTACGATTTGTGCATCTATTAAATTATTTTAAGATTTATTTTGTATGTTGTCCATTAGTAGACGCTTAAAAACAAAATGCAATCGGATATTTATTATTTGGTTAAAATAAATTTCTCAATATGCCATTTACTGGTAGTTGATTGTAAGTCTCCGGAACGTGGAATTATACTAAAAGTAAAGTCAACGAATGACTAATAAATAAAGTCGATGAATGACTAATATAAATAAAGTCGATAAATGACTATGATGATAAAGTCGACGAATGATTATAATAAACATATTCGATGAATGACTAAACTAAACAAAATCGATAAATAACTATAATAAATAAAATCAATGAATGACTACAATAAAGAAAGTCAATGCATGACCAATATAAACAAAGTCGATAAATGACAATAATAAAGAAAATCAATGAATGACTAAACTAAACAACGTCGATGAATGACTAATATAAATAAAGACAATGAATGAATAAATAAACGAAATCGGTAGACGAGTATAATAAATAAAGTCAAAGAATAACTAGAATAAAGTCTGTGAATGATTATAATAAATAAAGTGATGAATAACTACAATAAATAAATAAATGAATGACTATAATAAATAAAAAGAACGAAACAGTAGTCATATATTTTTGTAACAGAACATCAATGAAAAGATAATTTGAATAAATCTTATGTTCGTGAATGAAAAAATCAATTGCATGTAGGTATTTAAGACACTTTTGTCCATCATACACATATAATAATGTTTATTCGTCATACAAGTACAATAATGTTTAATGGGGTCATACACGTACAATAATATTTAATGGGGTCATACACATACACTAATGTTTAATGGGGTCATACATGTACACTAACCCGTACACATACACTAATGTTTAATGGGGTCACGCACGTACATTAATGGGTCATACACGTACACTAATATTTAATGCCGTCATACACGTACACTAATGTTTAATGCCGTCATACACGTACAATACTGTTTAATGTCGTCATACATATATAATAATTTTTAATGACGTCATACACGTATAATATTAATAATGTTTACGTCGTGATTCACGTATAAATAACGTTCACATCGAGCGTTGCTTATCTCGTGGCACTGTGAAACTAAATCTCTCACACTAGAGAAGTTATGCTGGTCAGCAGTATTCTTATTATTTCCCCTTGTTCTAACGGTAGAAACATCCAAAGATAAGCGATGCCTAAAGTGTCATGTGCAATATGAACTATTTAGATTCTATCACTTTTAAAACTACAGACAAAAGAAATTAAAAAATCTGTATGTCTGCGTCCATAAACTCGCGGAACTATCAAAGAATGTTGTAAATAAAAACCTGGTTAGATTAGAAGTAGTCAATAATCGATCATGGCCGATGGACCGACCCGACCAACCAACCAACAAACCACAATCAACTGATCATTCATCTAACAATCATCCATGAAACAATTCAACCAGTCAAATAACCAAACAGCCAAGTAACCAAGCAGCCAAATAACCAACCAGCATACGACCATCCATATAAGTAAAATCAACCAGCTAGCCCACCAACCGAACGAATAACAAACAAAACAAATCAGCCATCAATTTAATCAAATAAATAACAAATCAGTTAACGAGCCAAACAACGAACCAACCAGCCAATGGACGGAAAGGTCAATTATAATTTATATCAAACACAGCATTATATTTTCTCACCAGATGGAAGGAAAATGTATTGGAAGCCAACTGACTGTCACTTATAAACACGTGATCTGACTACAGCCTTTTGTACCGGAATAGTTCGGGTACTGACCGCCATTACCGGATCTGATAAGCTAAGTGATCTGCTGCCTACATGAATGGAATATATGCAGAATGAAGCGAATGTGACAGTTTACCCTCAACCCCCACCTCACCCCAATTTTAAATTTTAAAAAACTGCACAATCAAATTTAAAGTGCAATCCTGCTCCCACGTAGGTCGTAATGCCCTCACTATTTCATTCATACTGTGGTCTGGTTGATGGCACCATTACCGTATATATCGCCTAGAGAAAACTTTGGAAATGTTCTCTGGTGAGCAGTGTGTCGTTTTCGATTGCGTTAACGAACAAACAGTGCACAGACACCTTAGAGGTTAAGAGGACTATAGCCCCACCCACCCCTTACCTTTCCTTCCCAAATGAACATGTCTTTACAGTACACACAAAAGTTGTTATTGTTTGAAAATAGTGATGATGATGTCAAAGAAGTTGATGATGAAGATGATGATGATAAATGGATATTAAAATGATTAATTATAAGACATTCATGACACAATCCGTGTCTTCTTCCGATCAGGTTTATATGCTGTATATACGAATGGATTTGACCTGTGCATTTTACGGGGTGAGGGCATTATTTACCAAACGGTGCTCCGCGGCGCCCCTGAGACATTCCAGTTTTTCGCAATTGGTAATGTTTTTGACTTTTGGGCGCCTTTGAAAAAATCCGGAAACACCAAGAGCACCAAGAAACGGGAAAGTTTGGGTACCAACTGGTTAGGGTAATATACTGTAGGGTAGGTGGCCAGTAATATATTGTAGGGTAGGTGTTAGTTATTTTTCACCATACCTGACGGATCAGTTTCATATTGTTACGATGTGACTTGATACGTTTCAAGTTTGACCTACAAACTGGAGTAAAGGGTTGAACACGTCTCTTTGAATATTTATCGCTTTGTTCACAGCATTGCAAGCGCAAAATCTCAAATGACCTCTCTCTCTCTCTCTGTGTGTGTGTGTGTGTGTGTGTGTGTGTGTGTGTGTGTGTGTGTGTGTGTGTGTGTGTACGTGGGCGTGTGCGTGTGGGTGTGATTCTTTTTTTAAAATTAGGAGCCCCTTGAGCTTCTTAAAGACAGTGTATATTGTTGTGCGAATTGTTTTTTTTCTTGACTAACATTACCGCAGTGTAAAGTATTCTTATCCTCAAGCGTTCACCTCTTTCTCACATACTCACATGGAAAGCAATTTATTCCGTGCTGTAGTGTGAAATATATTTATATGCTGCAATATGAAGACGGTTCATGCTAGGAACAGATTGGCAACATACATCGAACCAAGAATGCCGACCGTTCTCTTTCGGGTAAAGCAGGATCTTCATATCAGACACACATTTCAAGATCAGACGTACCGAAGTTATTTACGTCGCAACTTAGCGTCTGTTCGGAATTTGGTAATTTTCAATAGCTTGTTAGCAATGCTTGAAATGAAAAATCGAGACAGCGGAGCTAGTTATCAGTAGGTCGAGTGCCCAATCACTAGACAATCTCACGTCTAGGGTGGCTGAACGACCCAGGCTGTACGTCATTTATATGACCACCCGGTATGTCTGGGCGCCCATCGACACGGGTGCAGTCGTTTTTATTGCATCAAGACAAAATAAAAGCGTCGACGTGCTGAAAAGTGAAATCTGTAGTCAAAGAAAGCAGTTAATAACAACAACGTCAACATAATCAGCAGCCATCTAGAATCACCAGCAGTCACAACTAAAAATTTCTTAAAAAATTACAAAACTTAAATCTATTTCTTCAATGTTACTTTCCAATTTAAGAATTGTTTTTCTTTCTTTTTATTTTCTTATTATTTTTTAAAGACTATCCGTTTGCCAGATCCCAATCCTACTTTTATCCACAATCGTTTGTCCTGTCAAATTAATTTAAAACCCTCTTTTTATATTTTTTAATATCACATTTCGTCGCAAAACTGAACGATCATTATCATTTTGTTAATGTCTAATTTATTTCCTGCGAAATCGAGTAATTGTTTCAACAACTTAAGCATACTCTGAAAGGACGTAGAACGATGACGAAATCGAGTAATTGTTTCAACAACTTAAGCATACTCTGAAAAGACGTAGAACGATGACGAAATCGAGTAATTGTTTCAACAACTTAAGCATAGTCTGAAAGGACGTAGAAAGATGACGAAATCGAGTAATTGTTTCAACAACTTAAGCATAGTCTGAAAGGACGTAAAAAGATGACGAAATCGAGTAATTGTTTCAACAACTTAAGCATAGTCTGAAAGGACGTAGAATGATGACAGGGAGAAATGGCTCGAGAGAATACCAAGAGATAAAAAGCAAGTTATAAACTCACACATTTTTATAGAGTACTTCACTGAAAAGAGGAAATTTTAAATTTAACCTTGCATTTAAAAGATGAAAATATTATTGTGGTGATTCACACTAGAGCAAACTTGAGTTTCAAAATAAACGAAGATGACTCACTCAAATACATGTAATAATTAGTAAAATAGAGACTTTCTTCTTGGAATAAAATTATAAACAGCACATAATTTTTCTCTGTGATTCCATTTACTTCTTCCTGTAACGAACATCTTGAGTGCCAGAAGGAACTGCCATTACATAGAGATATATTATGTGAATAGACAATTATTTCTACAAATTGTGAACTATGATGCTTGTATTATGCTAAACACTCGAAACTGTTCATAAACTATTATACTGTTTGCATGCATCAGGCTAAAAAATACTGTTGCAGGATACTGTAAGTTGACACTTGAATGTAAGAAGGAATGGAGTTAGAGAAGAATAAACTGGAAACTGTTTGTTCCCTGATTATATTTACCGGGAAAAGGCAGCCTTTTTTGTGTGTTTTCACCAGAATCTCTCGGTTTACTGATTTATAAACAGCTACACACATCCTTCAAAATTTCATTAGCCTGATACACACACAGAGTAAAAAGTATAGTATCAATCAAAATTCACAAAATGTAATGTACAACATAATCAAATTAGTGAACGTAAAAATAATGGCTCAATTACAAAAAGCATTCTCTAATTTAAATCACAGATCAATAAGAAACAAGTACAAAGTATTCTAAGTCCATTTTTCCTTTATCAGTCAGTTAACTCACCATAATCAGTCAGTTAACTCACCATAATCAGTCAGTTAACTCACCATAAGATAAAGATCGTCTTTATGACCGAACTCGAGTTATGTTCAAATCAAAGTGATTAGAAATTGACTTTCTTCAACTAAATAACTTTTGGTCCATCCCCATTGGATTAATTTGTTATGAACAAGTATGAAACTATTAGTCAGAAAAACTACTCATTCACTTGTAACTGGTTTGGATTGCATCAGCAACATTTCTGGCATATACTCCATCTGAGTTGTTTACTCCAACTCTTGGCACTTACAAATTAAAAAAATATCATCATAAGCTGGGCCCAAAGTCGGTCACTTTGGCATTTCACAGTTTATATAAACAATTAAGTTTAGAAATAGGGAGAGGCAAATTTATTCCGCCACAATAATTAATTTTAGGAAGCTGGTAAAATTGTAAATGTGTCTCACCCTACACTGACACTAATTCTGTCAGGGTTTATAGACTGTAAAAAGACGAAGGAAAAAAAAAACTCATTACAAGACATCTAGACCGATTTCAGCAAATTGGTTTATATCTCCAAAATGACTGCTTTCCTGTTTGATGACATCATATGTAAATTCTCTTTATCTAGTGCTTTTTAAGATTTATTAAAATCTTATGATCGTCTAAGCCGCCATTTTGATTTGAAAAGAATAAGCAACGGCCTGAGGCCGCATAGAAGACAGCCGGAGGTCGCAATATCGTGTAAAGACCGTCTTCCCTGTCCTAACTTCAACTATCTTTGACTTCAGCACCTTGATATCAAAGGTCAACCTAAGTGATGTCCTCCCGGTAGCCACGCCCAACAAAGACTGCTTGGAACAAAGCTAGCGGTTTTGCACTTCAGACTAACAGTTTCCCCTGATCGGAAAGAACAAGACACGTGTATTATTATATACTTGTAGTGGTTCCCAAACATTCTCGGTCCACGGGGCCCTTAGGAATTTTTCCATGGCGCCCAAAGTCTGAAAACACCTACTAATTGCGAACATTTGTACACACTTTTGGGAAACACTTTTATATAGAATGAATCAGTAATCCTTTTAGGCTTCCCAGTGTGTCCTTTACCAATTTGTTTACTCAATGCGAAAAGAAGAAAAAAAATTGCTTTGGATGTGACTAACACAAATGAAATCAATTTCGGAAGTGAGAAGAAAATTGTGTACACTAGTTGACTTAACCATGAAAGAAATTCGCTTTTAACGGCCATTTACTGAAAGTTTCCTTCAGGCAATCGAACAACCTAAACTGAACATTCGACAGTGCACTGCGACTTTAACGAGACCTTACCGAACATTTTTCAGAGATAAGCAAAGTCTCCATCATATCAATTATATCAAATCATGCTAGAATACACAAGAAGACTTTTCATAATTGTCTGTGAGAGTGATACAACTGTTTGCCTGGGCCCCTTAAAAATTGTTTTAGACACACTTCACTCTATCTTTGAAGTATCACCAGAACAAAAATCAGAGGGCGAACCGCTGATCCAGCAAAGCTCGCAGCGGTGACAAAATATGGATACATAGTCTTAGACATAGTAAAATATAATCCAAGGACCACAACTCTTATAAACATTGCAAGCCTTCTACAGTCATCTCCACAGGTTTGAGCAAACAGTACGCGGTGATTGTACGATTATAACACACTGCGCGGCCTACGAATAACAAATTTATTTTTATTATCAACAGCTTTCAGTTTGTGAGCAATTGTTTTTGCAACAAAAGAGAAAACTTTACACTTCAGGGGTAAACGGACTCACAAACATGGCGATCAAACAGATAATATACAGTCCAATTTACCACCACAGCGCCTGGTCGCACTGGCACAACGGCTTTGCCCATTTGTTTGATGAGTACGATGGTTTTTAAAAAACCGGATATAAATGTTAATTTCGGGGCCTGGCATCAGTAGCACTAAATTCGTAAGGTTTCGGGGAGCACCAAGATATTTTTGTTAGAAGCATTAATCCCTCGGAGGTTTCTAAGCAGTCTCTGCAATATGTGGCTAAAATTGACCAATCCTTATATAGATATTCGGGGGGGGGGGGAGGGAGAGATCGGTAATGTATATTTGTCTGGTGTCATGCCTATGAATTCAAAATCTACAGGTTTTGTTCTTAGATTATATTATGAAGTACAAATCAAGTCTCTTGGTGCTATGCTGATGGGCTAAAAAATCTAGTTTCTTAGTGGTACTATGTCGAAGAGTTAAAATCCAGTTTATTGGAAGTGTATGTTTAAAAAGTACAAAATTAAAGTGTTTCTGGAAGTATGTGGTGAGCTAAGAATTTATATTTTCTTCAAAGCACAGATGATAGGATCAAAATGTAGATTCTTGTCCTTATGATGGGCTCAAAATGTTTTTTAGTCACTAAACTGAAAAGCTCAAAATGTAGCTTCTTGTCATTGAGATGTTGCGCGCAAAATGTACAATTCCTTGTCATTAAGATGGCGAGCTCGAAATGTACAATTCCTTGTCATTAAGATGGCGAGCTCGAAATGTACAATTCCTTGTCATTAAGATGGCGAGCTCGAAATGTACAGTTTCTTTCCAGTAAGAAGAGTCAGTAATTTCACGATTTCACCCAACAGCAGGTGGACATGTTCGTTTTGCTCTGCGATTGTCCAAGTAGGCGGGTCGATCGGTCCTACCAACACGTCTGCCACTAATTGTTACAAAGTGAGCGCGTCAGTCCAATAGTTCGACCAACGTGCGGGACTGAATATGGAATACACTCTACTCCTAGGACTACTGTAAAGAAGAAAAAAGAAAAGTACAATAGCCCCAAGTCTCTCTGGAAGGCGGGCGACCTGGATTGTCCCTGACAAATTTTGTTCACCACCCCTCAAACCAACCCGGTTGAAATAGGAGTTCGTTAATTCACAAAACACACGGCACGGTGGTGGGAGCAGAGTTGGCGCCACAACAAAAAAAAATCTTGCTTTTGTTTCCCCTTCCATAGGAGGGTTATTTTCTCACTTTTTCAGGGTACAGGTAAATTCATACGTGTTGAGGTCGGATGAGAAGAGTTCACGCGGAGGACACGCTTACTGAGTCTCCACGCTTGATTACTTCTGCTTTTGCTCTTTAACTTTAGCAGGAACTATTCCGCTAAGAATTCTCTGTAAGACAATCGCTGACATGACGTAAGTCTTGCCTGAATCCATGAAAAGTTGAAGAATTGCGTCGTTATACATAGTATAATATTATACATAATATTACCGTGATGTCCTTGTTAATACAACGACTTATTCTTAGGACTTATGCACTTAAATCACTGAGGCTTATTTTGATGCTTAATGCACAGCCGTCACAACGATTTACTCTAAGGACTTGTGCAAAAGCAACCGTCACAACGATTTACTACAAGGACTTGTGCCAAAACAACCGTCACAACGATTTACTACAAGAAGTAATGCACATACATTGCACAGATCTGCTCTAAGGATTAGTGCACGACAACTACAGCGCCTTGTTCTAAGGATTAAAGAATGACAATCACAACGACTTAGGATTAGTGCATGACAAGCAACCAGTCAACGGATCTGCTGCTACTAACTTTCAGTTCTACTAAATGAATCAATTAATCCAAATGGCCATCCAATCAATCCGTCAACCTGTAATCAATATTATTAATTATTATTTTAAAATAACCATCCGACCATTCAAATCTCTCAGTTCATCAATCGACTAATCAAATAACTTTTCAAACGGATCAATCGTCAATTAGCAGATCACGACCAATGTAAGTAACTTGAAAATGACAACCTACGAACATTCCCTGAATTAAAAAAAAACGCATTCACAAGTGTACTACGTTATAAATCGGTGACAACCGACTACTATTGAAACCTCTTACTGACTTGCACGAGCCGCGTGCCGAGTTTAACGTCATGAGGATTGAACGCAGTGTATAGTGTAGTCTTAGGGAGGGCACTGTCAGTTTCAGTTATTTTAGTTTCTTCTTGTTTTTAATTATCCCCCCCCCACCCCGATTTATTTAGGCTCCATGACAGTAACGCGATTGATGTATTATATATTTAATCTAAAAATCTCTCTTGTAATATACCTTTTAAAAAAATTCTGCACGAATTTATGGGTTCATGCATTATTGAGCACACTGAGGTTCTTGAGAAGCTCTGATAACTTTCTGCTTAACTCAGTCAGGTCATTGGGTTAATGTTTTTGCTAACTAATAAATACCTGCAAAATTCACACGCTTATCCTTTGGGGTGGGTGTGAGAAGTGATATATGTGTGTTGGTCGTATCTCACCGTCTACCCTTCCCTCCCACCTTAAACCACCGCCGCCCCACCACCAATCAGAACTGATTCCAGTGCGAGCGCTATACGCATAACTTACGAAACTCGTGACATTATATATTCTCAAACACGCACAAACATACACCCGCAACCCCCCACACATATACACATACACACCCATGCACACACATGCAAGCACACCCTTATATGCATATACATACATACATGCACACATATACACATATACACTCATATATACATAATAAACACGTACACACACACACGTACACGTACACACACATACGCACACGCACACACACACACACACACACACACACACACACACACACACACTGCGTTGAACTCATAGTAAATGGCACGTTCATTCCACTGGCACCAAGTTTTATACGCCAGCGTCAAGAACGGTGTTTGTGGTTGGAGATCCATTTCAAGGACTGGCTGAGTTGTGGTGCTGATAGCGATAGCCCTTGATATATAGTTTTAGTTTTAATTTTTTAGTTGTTGACAGTGTCAGACTTTACGATAACTGAACACAGACGCTGACACAAGTGCAAACTAAAGAATAATTCATTAAGTGAGCGCATTATACATTTGATTAGGATAGAACAACAATGATTTTTTAAAAACATTTCTTGTCCTCCATTCGAGAAATAAATATATTTAGAAACATGCCTGTGTTCTGTTGTTTGTCTTCTCTTTGAGACATAAATATATAAATAAAATGCTTGTGTTCAGTTTTCATTTCAAATTGTCTTCTCTTGGAGATTAAACAAACCAACCAAAATGTACGCATTCAGATTTGTCGCTTACATTGCATACTGAATTGGAAGCGCGCAAGAAACTTGTTATATATAAATGAACAAAACTTGGAAAAAGAAAACAGGGTTACAGCAAACATTACACTAGCAAGAAACTTGTTATATATAAATAAACAAAACTTGGAAAAAGAAAACAGGGTTACAGCAAACATTACACTAGCAAGAAACTTGAGTTATAAATGAATAAAAACTTGGAAGAAGAAAACAGGGTTAGAGCAAACATTACAGCTAGCAAGAGCTTTAAAGAATGTAAAATGAAAAAGCCCAGAGAAAATTCAGGGAACCCAGAACAGGTAGTCAGAAAATCAGTCAAGATGCTGAGAAAATTCAGGGAACCCAGAACAGGTAGTCAGGAAATCAGTCAAGATGCTGAGAAAATTCAGGGAACCCAGAACAGGTAGTCAAGAAATCAGTCAAGACGCAGAGCAAACAGTCAGAAAAACAAGATTCTCAATGACAGCCGGCCCGTAGGCAGCAGTTCCTTAGACGCGTCATAGACTAAAAAAAAGATTCCATGCTGAATGCGTTTCAAACTTTCAAACGGTTTTCTCAGTATCACGTGACAGGTGAAAGGCGAGATAGCAGATGTTCTGCACGACTGGAAGAAAATACCCACTGTCAGCATGTTTCCACTAACTAACGTCAATCGATTTGTTCACGTGACTATTACGAAAACAGGTCTTAAATATGGCTACAGTGAATACACCGCCTATCTTATTGCGTGATAAGCGACCAGTTCACATGAATATTAAAGAACACAGGTCTATCTGTTATCACGACTACAGGGAATACTGGCCTAACGTATTACGTGATCATTGCTAATAGACCTGTTTATACGACTATTAAAGATAACAGGTCTATATTAAGTACGTTTACAGGGAATACAGTCTTATATGATTAGTGCCAACAGATCAAAACTCATATGACTACAGCGAGTGCAGATGTTGACAGGAAAACTGACACAGATTTATTCCTATTGAATTCAGGCCTACATATTTACGTGATATTGCGAATAAATCTGATTACGTGACCATAGCAACTAGATCTGTTCACGAACAGTGATCATTTACCAGTTTACCATGCGGAATGGAGCAGTAACACACACACACACACACACACACACACACACACACACACACACACACACACACACACACACAATGTTTTGTTGTTTTGTTTTTTTAAAGTCAAATGGAGTTCTTTTCGTGAGCAACGGGAGGAGTTTATTTGAATGCGAATATGTATACGAACTCGATAAGGAAGAAAGAATGAAAGGGTAAAGAACACATACTAACCGTAAAATAAAACTAAAATCACACTTTGAATGTGGACATTTAGTCTGGGGAAAAGCAATTAATAAATCAATCACAATATCGTAGGTTAAAAGCAAGTCGTCTGACAATTTCTTAAAAACGACGTATTTGTGAACAATGTTGAAGAGAAAAACACAAACAACAACGACAAAGAACCCAGCATACTAGCAGCAATGTCCCAACCACACACCCATGCCCCACTAAACAGAGTATTAATAGTTATATAAATATTCGTTTAAACAATGCACGACGAACTGTCTGTACTAAGAATGGGGAAATGATCGATATAGGAAATGTGAAAGCAAACTCAAGTCCATAGACTCAGAGCTCACTTCGTCGTGTCTTCGCTTAGCCCGAGATGATCGATCACGTCTCTACTCTGATAATGACAGCGACAGCCACTCAAACTTCAACTCGATTTTATTTGCTGACAGTAGTAAACATAGTACTCTGCCCCTTGCCCGTCGCATATCTAACCCACTTCTTCGTCAAAATACGCAGTGCCCTTTTGCAGTAATGTCTACATAGCGAAGACGAACAATGCAGCATTCATATCCACAAATGTCTGTGGATAAACAAATCATCACAAATCGGCGAATCAAAAGTCTGTGGATACACAGATAGCCCACAATCATCTAGTCAAAAGTCTGTGGATACATAGCCCACAATCATCTAGTCAAAAGTCTGTGGATTCACAGATAGCCAACAATCATCTAGTCAAAAGTCTGTGGATACATAGCCCACAATCATCTAGTCAAAAGTCTGTGGATACACAGATGGCCAACAATCATCTAGTCAAAAGTCTGTGGATACATAGCCCACAATCATCTAGTCAAAAGTCTGTGGATACATAGCCCCAATCATCTAGTCAAAAGTCTGTGGATACATAGCCCACAATCATCTAGTCAAAAGTCTGTGGATACACAGATGGCTACAAAGCGTGTCAAAAGATCTGTAGATAAACAAATCATCCACACATAAGTCAAAAGTCTGTGGATATAAAGATAGCACAAAACAATTAGTTAGCGTGACTAGACCAACCCATACACAGAATAAATTGGGGTTAAAATAAATAAAAATTATCTAAAGGTTCAACTGTGAGTAGAAATTATTGTGAACAATTGTAATTTATTTCAGTTAGAAAAATTACATCAACATAATGAAGGTTATAAGAACATCAATCAATGTAAAATACCAACCACATACATTCCATAATTCTTTGTGTAATAACACTCTGAAGAATCAATAAATTTTATTCACGCACTTAACTAACTTCAAAGCATTAACCAATAATAGTGATAGTTTTACAACAATTACAACACACACACACGCACACACGCACACACACACACACACACACACACACACACACACATACACACACACGCGCGCGCGCACTCACACAAACGAAACAAAACAGAACTCGTCCAACACATTCAAATTAAATTTTCGGGTGTGTCCAATGTGTCAAAGGGCCTCCTCCATGTAGTAGCACAGATAGTACATATAAGAACATGATTTCAGTAGTACAGGCAACAAGGACAGGATTTGTATCGCATTTAACAAATTCTTCAATGTAGGAATGAAGACTGTAGACCTGTTTGATCTCCAAATAAAGGATTTTCCCATGTTTGATCACGAAAGTAAATGCTAGTTGGTGGCCGTACTGTGCCGTTATCTTCGACCTCCGAACAAAGCACTGACCTTTGGCTAAGTAAATAATACCTTCTTATGAAAGGTGTCTCGAGATTTATTTGTTATTTTAATACGAGTTTTAATTTTTTTAAAATTGTACAAGTGTAACCGTGTGTTTGTCTGATAAAAGCTGTTTAATCTCACACTACAAGAAAGATGAAAGCAATGACGTGTACCTTAACCTACTTTAGTTCTTTTTTACTCTCCCCCTTCTCCCGTAGTATTTTACAATAGAAGGAGAGGAAGGAGGGTGAGGATAAAAATGTCGTCACTGCTCACTGGGGCAATATCAAGTATGCACACATGCATTCCTATAATCACATATACACTTTCATTGACACGGCTACCTGAAAGCATTCATACCATGCACAGAATTAAATAATTAAAAGGACATTGCAATATTAATGGCATGTGGAGAACAGCAAACTTTCATCAAACAGCAAAACAACACAAACTTTAAGGCCAAATGAATTGTAACCAGCAGACACCTGCTACTGGACTGTAACCATCAGACATATCCTACAAGACTGTAACCAGCATACACCTTCCACTGGACTGCCACCAGCAGACACCTATTGGACTGCAACCAGCAGATACCTCTCATCAGACTGTAACCAGCAGACACTCCCCTTGGGACTGCAACCGGCAGACACCTCCCATCGGAATGTAACCAGCAGACACTTCCCATCGCACTGTATAACTATTTTTGTATTTCGGAACTTGCAAGAGCAGTAGTGTACACGAGCATGTATTTAACAATTTCTGGAATAATGTCTGCGATGATCTTTGATGCACTTCAACATAAAGCCATTGATAATAACGAAACGGGAGTACTCTAGTCTTTAAAGAAAGGGAAATGCCGTGGTTAAAATTGGTTTTTGTGTGTAATATTATTTACTACATTCCAGGATTTTGAATTATATGAATACTACCATATGTTAGTTCACATAGTTATTGCACGAGTAATGGACTACATTCCTAATTTCGAAATAAAGAGTTAAATGCAAACTTCTCATATAATTTATATCTAGAAAAATGCCAACTGCTAGAGTATATTCTCAACATTCATCCCAAGTAAATTAAAGAAACCTATCTATATCTTAATATAATATAACAGTGGGGATCCGAGCCGTAGTGCCTATATATCCCATACGCCTGCCACATCAAGACCAATGTGAAAACTGAGAATGATTTATTACTATGATCGCTTAGTAATGTAGTAAATGTTTGAATTCAGATCTATAAAGTACATTTAGTTATGACTGAGATCGAGTAGTATTTTAGTAAATGTTTGAATTCAAATCTTTAAAGTACATTTAGTTATGACTGAGATCGAGTAGCATTTTAGTAAATGTTTGAATTCAGATCTATAAAGTACATTTAGTTATGACTGAGATCGAGTGGTATTTTAGTAAATGTTTGAATTCAAATCTATAAAGTACATTTAGTTATAATAAAGGTTTGGATTCACATCTATGTTGATTTGACTTCTTGCTCTTTAAAACGTGCTCTTAACCAGAATACTGTTGTCATGCACTGATCCACTGCTACCAGACGACATGCATCTGATGTTACTGTTAACCTGGAACTCTGGGATATTTACCATACTCTGGGTAATGACACTCCTTACCGGCTGCCGTACCACCAATACTTTACTGTGCCTAATACCAAATAACAAACTACTACTGCCGTACCACCAATACTTTACTGTGCCTAATACCAAATAACAAACTACCACTGCCGTACCACCAATACTTTACTGTGCCTAATACCAAATAACAAACTACCACTGCTATGCTAAGGCCTAATATGTTAAATAACATTTTACCTAATAGTAAATAACATAGTACACCACTATGCTAAGGATTAAACCAAATCACATACTACCACTATTATGCTTTTGTCTAATATCAAATAACAGATTACCAATGCTATTTCTATGCCTAATACAATGAACATAATATCACTGCTAGGCTAAGACCTAATACCAAATAACATACTACCACTGCTATGGTGTGTCTGTATACCAATAAGCATACTATGAGCTCCTGCCCCTCCATAGTCTATGCACTATGCCACTGTTCCATATGTCCTTGACCGTCTCCAAGACCCCTCTCCCGAACAGTTTACTTAAGCCAGCAACACTGCTATAGAACCGCCACACTACTGTGACCGTAAAATGACTGAAGTCATTAACACGTCCATGGAACCAACCCAATACAACTGTCAACTGACTGAAGCCGTCAACACTTACACAGAGACCATCGCCCCACTGCAACTGTCAGCTGACTGAAGCTGTCAACACTTACACAGACCATCGCCCCACTGCAACTGTCAGCTGACTGAAACCGTTAACATTTCCATGGGACCGTCAACCCTCTGCAACTGTCAACTGACTGAAGACATCAACACTTTTTAGGAGGCCACCACGCTTCCAGTAACTGTATACCTGCGTGACAAGAACCTAGGAACAGACGTCATCCTTGCGCGCTATCACTAGCCTGCGAACGTCATCACGTGTCGTGCGTGATTATCGGTCATCATTTTTATGAAGATAACTGTTTAGAACCACGAATCTCACGTCACTGCTTCCATTAGAACTCGCACGTTCGCGGTAGTGAATATACCCCACCCCCCGTCGCCCCTTTAAACCTTTTAGACCTAGCCGTTAATTTTCATGCCACTGTCTTTCCGTAATAAATTGTGACTTTAAAGTCAACAGAATGACGTGTTACGTTTGTGATAAGTGTCCAACTTTGGATCACTGAGTATCTTTCTGGGCTTTTATAACCTGTTAAGTTTTCTCTTTTACCTGGTGCCTCTGTGTATCACGTGTACCAGGTTCTAATTGTTTGTCAGTTAGGTGGGCACCCTCCAAGTCCATTGTCTCCTCTTGGAATACAGTAAATGTGTTAATGGGTGAGATTGTATACATTTATAAATATGAGTAAGTAAATGTGTATGTGTGTGTGTGTGTGTGTGTGTGTAAGCATAAGCATTGTATGTGTTTTTATGAGTGCACACGCGAATGTGTTTGATAGTTTTAAGGATACTGACTGGGAAACAAGATTGTTGCAATTTTAATACTGACATCGACTTTATGGCACATATGTGTCTGTCAGGCACACAAATGTTCAGGGTGGTCTTCCATTTACTATAAATACAGAATACGAAATGGTACGAGGAATAAAAAGAATAAAAATTACATAAAATAGTCTTTTACAGAGTTATCAGTACGACTCAGCCCCGGCCACTTTTCCATTTCCACATCTGGCACCAAAAAACTGTACTTTAGTATAAGAACATGTATGTCGCGCATGCTCACCTCACAGGTTTAAAGTTCACTGCGTTATCTTTACGTCAAGAAAAAGTCAGCAATCAAATTACGTCACAGTCACATTTCGCATAGAAACTCGAGCCGCACCGCGCTATACTGTTCAGCTTGTGATGGAACACAGATGACGAAGTTACGTCAGCAAAGCAATCTCTCTCAGTGCTGGTGAATCAATGACTGACCTAGCAACAAGTAATAGTGGAGTATATAAGCAATATAGTTACTAGATAACTATATTGCTTATAGTTACTACTATAGTTCCTTATATAGCATCCTTTCGCGTCCTGACAGTTCAAGTAATCGCTAACATTTTGACTTCTGACTTGGGAGTTTAACTTTTGCTACCTTAGTTGGAAGTTTATTCAATACCTCATTAAATTTTCTGCCTTGAGAGTTGAATTAATGCCTCGTTAACTTTTACCACCTGGCTTGAGATTTGAATTAATGCCTCGTTAACTTTTACCACCTGGCTTGAGAGTTGAATTAATGTCTCGTTAACTTTTACCACCTGGCTTGAGAGTTGAATTAATGTCTCGTTAACTTTTACCACCTGGCTTGAGAGTTTGTTTAATACATCGTTAACTTTCTGTCACCTGATTTGAGAGCTGAATTAATACCTCATGAACTTTTCCCCATCTGACTTGAGAGTTTAATTAATATCGTTTTGCCACCTGACAAGTTGTGGCTGTCATTAGACCGAAAAAATCGTTGGAAACAGAAACAGCAAATCTTAATCTCTTTATCTCCCTTTTTATTTTAAAATACTCAAAAGTGTGGTGGGTGTGTACTATATATGAAACTATTTAATAAAATTATTAAAATAAGGTTATTTATAACGCTTTAAAATATTTCTTCGGGGGTGGGTGGGCAGTGCAGTAGAAATGGAAGGGGGTGAGTGGGTGTTGCTGACTAAAAAGTAGGACCAAAACATTGACTGCGTTGCACAGGTCCAGTTTTGGAGCACCACCATTCATTTTGCGATAAAAATGATTAAATAACGATAAGAGAAAACGCATTCAGTGAAGCTGGCCGTTCTTTGAAGTGACTGACGTGAAGACTAAGATGGGCATTTGAATGCTTGTGCTCAGTAGCAATACATTCAGTTAGTTGTGACGCTGTCAAGTGAAGTCAGTTTTAGTTTAAAACCCAGTTCGGTGGACGGGTGAGCCGCATAGTGTGTGGTGTGTATATGCGCAGTGTAAGAGAGAATACAGTAAACTAAGACAAAATGCGTTAAGAATGTACTGTTCGGATTATTCTACAATTCTGTCCAAGAATCATGTACACAGTGCTTATACATATGTATCATCTTTCCGTTAGCCAGTCAGTTTTCTGCCGAGATAGATCTTCTTGTGTCTAGTACTACTTTTTAATTATCTCTTCACTACCCACAGTAAAGAAAGAACGAAAAAAAATAAGGAAAGAAAGAAGGAAAGAAAGAAGGAAAGAAAGAAAGAAAGAAAGAAAGAAAGAAAGAAAGAAAGAAAGAAAGAAAGAAAGAAAGAAAGAAAGAAAGAAAGAAAGAAAGAAAGAGTCATGATCGATGATAGTTTTCACCATTTATGTTTCCTTTTTACGCTAATTTAATCTCTATTTTTTAAAAGTATTATTTAAAAAAAAATTTTTGGTGCAAATAACACTCACGAATACACTGTTTTAGATTCTGTCAGTCGATTCGTCTTCATATTCCACAATGCCGGGCTGCATACGTCAAAATTATCTCTTTTTCTCCTTGTCTGGTTAGTTTGACAGTTGGTCGCTAAGTACTTTCTGTAAGCCGGTCCGCCACCCACCATCCCTCCGTCCCCATCACCCCAGCCAGGCACACAAAAGTTCCGCTTGAGTGCAGAAGTGACAAATCACATGTCCAACTCTGGCATTAAGTTTGTTTTGTTGCAACCAGTTGGACACCGAGATAGATTTCTGCAGTGATCCATCCGCATAGGTCTTCAATGTTGCATCCTTCCGCAAAATCAAGAGGAACATTCTGACACTTGACCGTTACAAGTAATAATTTACTTTCATCACATCTTATCTAGACTTTCGTCAGTGCTAAAATGTGTGAAGTTAGGAGACTTAAAATCGCCTGTCCATTATGCCGCCACCGATTAATAATAAGAGCTGGTGGGATTTACAGTACAATCTTACAGAAGAAAAAATATTAAGCAAAATCTCAGTCTTCAATGGTATGGACAGAATGATTATTTAATGCGCTCCCCAATGAAATATTTTTGTCCCTGTGACAAGAGTAAATTTGCCCCTCCCTACTTTTAAATTTAAATTGTTATTGTTAAATTGTTATAAATTGCTAAATTATCAGAGTAACCCGACCTAGGGCACTCCTTATGGTGTTAATTTGAAAGTGTCTGAGTTGAAGTAAACAGGTCGAAGCAAGAATATTCTAGATTGCTGACATTGTGCAAACTGAGTGAGTAGTTTTCTATTATTATCCAATAATCATGATTTGCGAGAACGAGACTAGCCAAAGGCTGAGATTAAAGAATTCACTTGCTGTAGAAAATACTACACTCTGATTAATTTGATTTTGGATGGGAAAGGAGAAGAAAAGGCACTTAGTTAGCTTGATGGTGGATTAAACTGACTGGTTGAGAGAGATTGGATTAGAAACATTTTATGCATTTTTATTACTGATCTGTTATACTTGTCTTTATGTAGAGATGTACTGTGTGAGTTGACTTTTATTTCTACAAATGTCTGAACTAAGCTGCACACATGTAGTGTGCTAACACTTAACATTGTTTGATATGCTGTATTTTTATTTATTTTACCATGTGTGTATCAGGCTAGGCTAATAGATACTCTTGCAGGAAATTGTAGATTGAAGATGAAATGTAAGATAGAATGGAGTTATATTTTTATAAACGGGAAACTTAGGTTTGCTTCTTAATTATATTTTGCAGTGAACAAGTGGCCTTTCACTTGCACTTTCAACTTTCGAGTCCCTACGTTCAAGTTCCTACGATTGAGTTCCCAGTTACCCTTCATGTGTTCACCAGTCATAAACCTGAACAACAGGGAAGGCGCAGGAACATATGTTGTGGTGTGTGTAAGCACGAGGAAGTATGCTATACATCCTTGATGTATATGCTGGACACACTGGGAAGGCACAGGAACATATGTTGTGGTGTGTGTAAGCACGAGGAAGTATGCTATACATCCTTGATGTATATGCTGGACACACTGGGAAGGCACAGGAACATATGTTGTGGTGTGTGTAAGCACGAGGAAGTATGCTATACAGTATACACCCTTGATGTATATGCTGGACACACTGGGAAGGCACATGAACATATGTTGTGGTGTGTGTAAGCACGAGGAAGTATGCTATACAGTATACATCCTTGATGTATATGCTGGACACATTGGGAGAATTCTAGTAAGATGAAGTTACCAGAATTACTGTAATCATCATGTTCTGCTTGAAGGAACTGAAATGGTGAGGAGAGCGCTGAAGTTCGTTCAAGAATACAACAGTGCATCAGTGTTTTCTATGCCTGTGGCAGGAGACAGTGTTGACATGGACATTGTGACATTGTTGCAAAAGCAAGTGAAGATTGGTGAAGTAATGCTTAACCCAGATAAAGTAAAAAAAGACTTTAAATTATCTACCTCTAATAATTTCATTTCTATTCTCTAATAGAACTAACCTGCAATTTGTATTGACTATATTGTTGAATTGTAATTATATCAGACATAAAATTATCCAAACGTGAGTTCATGGAATATTGATGTCAAGTAATCTATTTCATTTAATTGTCATATGCATATTTCATTGTTGATTTAATAAATTTATTGGCCTTCTTATGCATATTGATAAACTTATATTGGAGAAGTAAGTGGGTGGATGGGGGTTGTAAATATAGATTAAAGTCGGATTTGTCTTCTCCTTTAGTAAGACGTTTTCCACCTATACAAAGATTATGTGATTATGTAAATGTTGTGGAAGAGAGAAAACGTTTACAGTGCCCGCATATATGTCAAGTGATAGACAAGTGGTGTTTGTTGGAGGATCATTAATAAAATAAAGATTCTCATCATTTGTAATTAGTTATGAAAGATTAATACATAATAATAATAATTTTCATTAACTAAGTGGCATTGCACATCACAGTCCTGTATTTAGCATACTTTTCTAGAGAAGAGCTTTATTTTTAAGCCTTTTTTATGTTATCCTCTTTAAACTGTAGTGAACTATTGCACTCTACTTGAACTATGTCAGTATTATGTGTCTGACATTATTTGTTACATCTGCTGGCAACAGGTTTGCTGGAAATGGATTACATTACATTAACTTTCCAGAACCATAAGTAGGGTCCAGCTTTGGTCTGGAGAGATTGCTGAGATTGCACACAGAATTCTTGGAACAATTCAGGTAGATGCCTAGATGCACACGTTAGACCCATTAATTATCAAATGCAGACAAAGTGAGCACGTGACATTGTTGGGAAGACCACACCAGAGCAGCTTACATCATATGAAGGTCATGTAAAATGAACTATTGTTCTTTTCACTTCTACTCAGATACTGTGATGAGAAATAGACTCACAGTCTGATTATTGATTACTAACTTGACAGTATTCTTTTTCAACTGAATTCATTTTGTGTTTTGACTGTTGATTTAATAAATTTATTGTTGTTTTCCTTCTTATGATTATTATTTGAATTAAATGTTTGGAGTAGTAGTGGGTGGATGGGGGCTTGTTAACATAACTTAAAGAAGATCTAATTATTTCTACGGAAGAAATAATGTGTTAGTAGAACGTCTATCTAAATGTGAGTAATGGGGAGAGTTTCTGGAGTGCCAGGTGATCCGCCAAGAGAGAGAGAGAGAAGTTGGGCGTCTTATTGGGATTTATTATTAATATATGAAGTACGATTCCAGTCACTTGTATTTAGTTATGAATTATTAATTAGGATATAATAATAATCATAACCAGCATGGGCGTACGTCACAGATTTCCACTTGGTTTTTTTTTATACAGTTAAAATTGCAGTACTTTATACAACAATAGTACCGCAACACTGCTCATGCACTTATTAGCAAAAGTAGTTACAAATTTACTGCAGTATTATTTGACTAAACACACAAATGATTAAACTATGCCGAGATTAATAATTACTAGAGTGCACTAATATTAACAACGTACCAGGCTACTCTGAACGACAATACTGAATAAAGACACTACGACCGAGACTTAAAAGTACCAGTCTACAGCGAAATTTACGAAATGACTTGGCTACCGTGAGTCTAACCAATGTCAACCCTAGACTAACTCTATTACTAAATCTGGTCGTCTTTTCTCGTCAGTATTGGCCTCCCTTGAAATGCACACCGATTAAAAAGGAATGACCGACAACAACTACCTGCCGGATCGTTGCAAGCGACCTTATTTCAAAGCCAACTGCGTTTGTAGTTGGTCTGTGTCAGATGTATTCAGTCAGTTCAAAAGTCTAAAATATGACAAGGGGCAGCGCGTTCGCTAAACGCAGCCCAGGATATCTGTAGAGTGCGAAAAATGGGCCGTGCTTCGTTGAAAGCAACCATTCAGATAGATAATTATATCGCACGCGCTGTACCTCCGTCTCACACTTTTTCCTTCGTTCTCCGAAGCTTTTCTCATAAGGCAAACATTCGACTTATGGGTCCACACCTTGCATTCACAAACATTTCACGTATGCCGTGGTTTTTCAACCGAACGTGCCAAGAGATGCACACACGTCATGTATGCTTTTTATATCTGTACACACTGACACACACAAGACACCGTCTGCGTGCTTTTCTACCCGTACACACTGGAAAACTGGTGAAAGGTCTATATGCTTTTATACCTGTACACGCCTAATAGACAAGCATTTATAACCGTGTGCACATTTTCAGACGCGATTATCATGGAATGTAGGTCAAAGCATTTATAACCGTACAAAAGTGCCACGTTTGAGCGATTTCACAACAGATTTGTCCCTGTAAACTTGCCAAAATATCACAGATAGTTTAAGCTAAAGCTTTATAATCTGTCATGTGATGGCGTATCCACCATATTTTTAATATAAATTTTCATTTTTCTGATCTATAATTTTTAAAGTGATATGTTTATTTGTTGGAAAAATAAAGTTTTATGTCTGAAGTGAAAATCCAGAACGGACAGGAATGGAAGGGAGAAATAAGCTGTTGGAGTGAGTGAGTGCATGTAGAGTAGAGCCGAGGGGTAGTAGCATGATCGCCTTAAACGATTTATAGATCTCCAGTCTTGTTTCTGATCCAGTTAGTTGGTTATACAATTTAAGGCTGATAAACCGTGAACTTGTTTTAGGAAAAGTGACGTGTGTTGACAGATTGTGGGCGTAGATGTGAGAAAGTCTAAATATTAATTATTTCTAAGTGTATCTTTAAATTTGATTGATTAAAATAGCTAGTCTTGTAGAAATGGGCGTGGTTTCTAGTCTGGAGAACTAGGGTACAAAATTCTAACTCATTACTCTTTGCAAACGACTCTGGGTGAGGGTGAGTCAGTCCCTCCTTATAACGAGTAGTAAAAGAAACAAAGAAGGCCCTTGGCTAGAAAAGGAAAAAAGGCGTTCTGTATTGTGTAAATGGTATGGTTTCATTAAGAATGTTCTGCTATTTTAAACAAGTCCAACTTTTATTTTTGTTGCAAAGGCATATCCCGGATTAATGTAGAAATTTGGAGTATATTTAGGATCTGCAATGTTATAGGTTGGGAACATGGATATTCCACTTGTGTGCGGTTGTAACCTTTGTTAGTCAGTAAACACGGAATTGTGCAGTTGTAGCCTTTGTTAGTCAGTAAACACGGAATTGTGCAGTTGTAACCTTTGTTAGTCAGTAAACACGGAATTGTGCAGTTGTAGCCTTTGTTAGTCAGTAAACACGGAATTGTGCAGTTGTAGCCTTTGTTAGTCAGTAAACACGGAAGTGTGCAGTTGTAACCTTTGTTAGTCAGTAAACACGGAAGTGTGCAGTTGTAGCCTTTGTTAGTCAGTAAACACGGAAGTGTGCAGTTGTAACCTTTGTTAGTCAGTAAACACGGAAGTGTGCAGTTGTAGCCTATGTTAGTCAGTAAACACGGAAGTGTGCAGTTGTAACCTTTGTTAGTCACTAGTGGGTATAATCAAAGTTGGAAAGCCAAAATCGACGCTGTACAAGCGACGGGTTATGCGACAGTTGCCAGATCACTGATATCCAACGGCGCACTGCTGGGGTTTGAGTGCTGCCATAACAAATGAAAAGATGAAAGCTAAGTGGATAGTGGTGAACCCTTAAATCAGACTGTAAACTGCGATTCATACAAACTTTAAAACGATAGGTAGTCCTATGACCTTCGTATTGGGGATTTGGTGTATGGAATTTCCTTTTGTCGATTGTTAATTTTATTAAATTTTTTATTGTTATCTAATTACAGAAGTTGGCTAATTATTGCGAGGAAGACCAATTTAGGACTGGGTTGGGGGCTGAGTCGAGAAATGAATGTTTGAATGCATAATTAGTTGTAATTAGATAACGTACCCAGTTCGTGCTGTATTACACAGGTATGCCTGTCACTAAATTTAATATCTAAACCAAGGGAGTTCATTTAGGAGGCTGAAGGGTAAATCTGGGCAACCAGTCTGTCGTCAGCATATGTGAATTTTGAAAATTAATAATCTTTAAATCCTCATGCTGAGACTGTGTCTCTAAACAAATACTGGAATGTAACACAATTCATCAATATTACATGCGTTTTTCCTGAAAATAAAATATTATTGGATAACAAACTAACTACGCTTTAACTGCAGTAGTCGCAACAAAACATTGCTTTAAGTCAGAAGAAAATCCTGGAAAGAGATTTACTGGCTGTTTTCCCTTCATTGTGCATTTGATCACGACCACTATACTAGTCTTCTATTGCCGTAATCCCGAAATTACAACCTCACTCACTCACTCACTCACTCACAAAACACTCACTCAGGCAGGCAGGCAGCCGTGGACTGAGCAAATGACAAACGCATAGGCATGATAGTAGCCAAAACCAGTGTTATACGAATTATTTTGCGTTTAATTCGCAAACTGTAAAACGACTTTACCTTCCTCTAATAAATGTAGAATAAACACACACGCACAAGAAATATCCCACTCCAGCACGGTGCCAGCGGCTTTTTTATATATCGTTGGAAGTAAAGATTTTTCTTTGCGTTGCGCACTCCCAAAATGTTCGTGGTGTACACACAATGGGAGAAACACTCCTTTTGCGAGAATATAATTAATTATAGATTTCTGATAAAACAACCCTCGACCTTGTTAGTCTAAGAAGAAATAACTAAAGCGCATAAATATCACACACACACACACACACACACACACACACACACACACACACACACACACACACACACACACACACACTAAAATGATTCCAAAACCAGCAAAATGTGCATCATGCCGCCATCAGATAAACTTTAAACCATACTAGTCACAGAAAGAGTAGACAATTCTGAAAATAACAAGTTATATTTATTTTGTGCTTCCATCTTTCGTTGATTTTTTGCAGATCGGTGCAAGCGTCAGTGGAAACATTTAACCTCTGGAGGGTCGTGGGTGGGGAGAGAGGAAGTTTTGAGTGGGTGTCGGGTGGATTTTCTAGATGCCCTGCTACCACGGCAGCGGTCAACGGCCTTCTCTTTGGGTATTATAACCGTAATCTGTAGCGTGCTCAGTCTGTGGCACAAGAATTCCGAATTATCCCCAGGGACTAGAAAATCACTATCTATCGACCAAACCCAGGGGCTAGAAAGACCCAAATTATCGACCCACCCCAAGGAAAAAAAGACCCGATTTATCGACTGACCTCAGGGACTCGAAAGACACGAATTGGTCGATCCACTCCAGGGACTAGACTACTAAGTCCACTATCGTGAGCAAGAAAGCGTTAAAGGATCGCCCGTAAGGTTTTACCCTAGATTGCCTAGAATGTCGCCTGAACCAACGTTCTGTGTTACTGCTCATCTCTGGTTTCGAAGTCAGTCTCTTGGTAATGGCTAGAATGTAGTTAATCATGCAAACAAAGATGTCTTGGTGTCGGTCACGTAATAATGGCCAGAGTTTGGTAAATCAAGCAACAATGCCTTGTTGTTAGTCACATTAACGCCGACTAGAGTGCAGAGAATTAAATTAACACTGTCTCGTTTTTAGTCACGTTAACGCCGACTAGAGTGCAGAGAATTAAAGGAACACGGTCTCGCTGCTACTCGTGTAAAAACAATTAGATCTCAATTTCACTCAAGTAAGAAATACTGTCTTGCCGCTAGTCAATTAGAAAATCTAGACTGCAGTGGAGCAAGTAAGGAACACTCTCTCGTAGTCAATCACGTAAGAAATACGAGACAGAAATAGTGTAGTGAATCAGCAGGCAACATTGTCTCGTAGCGAGTCGCATACGTGCTACGAGAGTGTAGTGAATCTGGCAGATAACACTGTTTCGTAGTCAATCACGTAAGAACTACGAGGGTGGCGAATCCAAGGAATAATCTTAGTTTCATAGAGATTCACACAAAATATAAATAATCTTAGTTTCTTAGAGATTCACACAAAATATAAATAATCTTAGTTTCTTAGAGATTCACACAAAATATAAATAATCTTAGTTTCTTAGAGATTCACACAAAATATAAATGATGAGTTTGGTCCGCACGCAAGCTGAGAAGTTGGTGGTGGGTGGGATGCGCTGAAAGTTGCAACCTGCGTAGGGTGAGAATTTGAATAAAAAGGTTAATCGAAATAGGACAGATTTTTGTTGTTGTCTGGACAGACCGTCCAACGCCAGTTCTACATCCAAACACACAGTCAGCAGCAATGACAGCTAACTCATTCGCATAACAGTCATATCACATTGGAAAGTAAGTTGACAAGAACTAACCCCACTCCTTCAAAAAACAAACTCGTAAAATCTCGTAATCTTACTAAGCGGCAGGGTGAATCATTATTTCCAAAACATTAAACTTTGGTATTTCGTGAACTTTTCTTTTTTATTAAGCGAAGCCTTAAGAAAATCAGGATGAAGCGACACAGAGGTACCTGCAGGCCAGGGTACCTTGGATCGAAGATGCTATCCAGAGATCCGTAGTGTGACAGAACTAATGAATTGTCTGGGGACCAAAGGGAGAAAATCGATGTCAGCGAGGAAAAAAAACCCGCTGCTACACGCAGCTCCGGACTCTGAGGTACGCGTGTACTCACTGGTGAGGTGGTTTCAGAGCACACAATTCTGAACTAAGGAAATAAAACTGGTGATAACAACCTACTGCGATCTCATTAAGCAGACGTACAACATGTCCCAGTATTCCGCACGTCTCTGCGTGCGTGTGTGTGAATATGCATGTGCGTGTGTGCATATATCTATATGTGCCTCTGTGTATAATGTGTCTGTGTGTGCGTGTGTGTAAAATTTTCCAATCTCGAAAATTGCCTCCATCCTTCTATCAAACGCAAGAAAGATTTGTTAAATTTATTATATAATTAGATTCTTCCCATAATCTGATCTCAGATCAATGCTCTAAAAATACACCACTTCCAATACAAATGTGCACGTGGTTAGGAGACATCCGTGCGCGCGCTCAAAAGATTTTGCATATCACATACACACTCCTTACATAAGCACATATACTTATTCTATTTGTTGTTATTTCTCATTCGATGACATACACATATTACATTTTACTAACAACACAGGTTACTATATGTTCTAATGTTCTAAATCTTCTAATGTTTGGTTGAAATGTGCATAAAAAAGAAACAATAGTTGAAATGTGCAACAAAAACAAAAAAATTGTAATATTCAAAACAGAAATAAAACAATGGAACACAAATATTAAGTGCATTTATAGTCAACCTAAGGGTAAGATAGTGAACTCTCA
Organism: Sinotaia quadrata; assembly: GCA_028829895.1. NCBI lineage: Eukaryota > Metazoa > Mollusca > Gastropoda > Architaenioglossa > Viviparidae > Sinotaia > Sinotaia quadrata. The sequence goes on along the minus strand of CM054183.1, from coordinate 26,891,002 downwards.
TGTCATGGATTGCGCGGGTCAACCGAAATCTTCTTAAGCTCTGATTGAAATTTTACCTTTCATTCATTGTAAACGGTTGGTAATCCCTATATAACTGTCTCCACAGTCTCAGCATTCCAAAGTGTGTATGCACTAGGTACATGATCACCGTACACACACACACACACACACACACACACACACACACACACACACACACACACACACACACAATTCAATATTAGAGTAAATGGTCTACATTAACATGTAGGTAAGATTATACAACCTAAACTGATGTTTCATTATTTTGGGTGTTCTGATACTCCTTATTATAATTTAATGGATGTTAATAAGTCTGGCAGTTCATATTCAGTTACATTATTTACTTTTAAACAGGTTCTATGTTGGCTTTGCTTTCTTAATTTCCTTGGTAAAGCTCTGTCAGTTGCTTCAATACACAAGAAAAACGTTAAGACATAGCAGAAACACTCGTCTATTCTCTCTACCAAAAACAAGAAAAACGTTAAGACATAGCAGAAACACTCGTCTATTCTCTCTACCAAAAACAAGAAAAACGTTAAGACATAGCAGAAACACTCGTCTATTCTGTCTACCAAAAACAAGAAAAACGTTAAGACATACTTTGCAAATATAGCAAAACCACAAATTATTAAAAAATAAACCCTACTAAATAAATTGAATAGCAATACATGTTTTGTGCGTATTTCAGCTTTATTTTAATAATGAAGTTGTCGGTGTTTGTCTGAAGTTAACATCGTACACTTTCTCTTAGTTATATCGAACCTTTTAACTGAATGAAAATGAGCATCATCTGTAAGACGAGTATTATTATGAACGTTATCTGTGATGTGAACACTTACATCAACTAGAATGAGAGTACTGTATTTGAGTACACGTTAACTGTAATGTGAACTTTAATATAAATTCAGCTGCAGTGTGAACACTACTAAAGGGTTAAAAGAAACACATGCATGTTATGAATATAAGTTGCAATACGAGTATTGCTATGAACGTCAGTAGCTATATGAACATTATTAAATGTAATTTGAGCACTACTGTGAACGTCTTCTTTAAAAGGAACACTACTGTGAATATCAGGCATAACAAATGTGAACATTATCAGTCAGCTGTACTGTAATATCTGCAATGTGAGCACATATTATAAAGTTAGCTTTAATGCGCGAATTACTATGAACAGCAGCTGTATTGTGAGAATGACTACGAATATCAGCTGTAATGTGAACACTGCTATGAATATAAACCAGAGTATTAGATTTGCTATGAATATCTAGCAGTAATGTTAGAATTACACAACCATTTCGAATCACCACTGTCTTGTATATTTTAAGATATATCTCAACCATCTATAGTATTTTCTCAGTTAATAATTCCTTTGAAAAAGTGTATAAAAGATTATTACATCAGAAAATACCCGCAATGAAGCTAACTTTTGTACATTCACTGTTATCAACATCAACGCTGTACCTGAATAAATATTAGGACTAGGAATTCTACCTGAATGTGCCTCAACAGTCTAATTACCTAATAGGCGCGCCTTTGCGTTGGAATGGAGTTAGCCATAGAACTACCTAGAAAGAAAATCGACACATCAAATCGCCACCAGGGCAACATATCTGGCAAATAGAGTGTGAAAATCCCTTGTTTTATCGTCAACCAGAGAAGACCAACAGTAGACCATTTCCCCATGACCAGTCAAAGTTCAAACCAGATAAGATTAATAGCAAACCCATTTTCTAATCAGTCAATTATGGACCAAACTTAGAACCAACAAGCCCACTCTAACAAGCTGGTTTTAGCTTAATTTACTTATTCTTTAGTTATAAGAATAAACATAATAAAATTAACATTAACTCTAACCCAGTGTGTTGCCGAATACAAACGCACAGCTTCCCATAGGAAGACGCGATCACTGCGCACACGGCAAATAAGACAGGGCTATTTTCAGAGACGTTTAGGAGTCAGCCCACACGCACACAAAAAAAACCAACGCCCCCCCCCAAAAAAAAAAATAAAAAAATAAAAAAAAAATCAAACAGCACGATGAATACGATGCAAGTGCCATAAAAACTTTGACCTTGACGAATATATTTTTATTGGTCCACTGCGTCGGTCTACTTTACGAATGCTTGTAAAGCGTAGAGGCTTACATATGTTGGTAAGCTGGATTTCATGTCTTTGGTTTTTCGAGGTTATAGGGTATAACATCTCTCTTACAGCTGCATGCAGATGAGTAAAGAAAAAAGTCGCTAAAATAAAACTACATATTAGGAAAGAAGAAAACAAAATCTGAATCCACTAATCTTAATGGCTAATCAGCCCCATGCACAGAAATGCATGCACGAATACAATCAGCGCATGCCGTATTTCAAACGACACTTCCGCTGTGATATCTAGAGCACCCCCAATGTTTATGTAAGGCCAATTAAGTTTTAAATTATTCTTCAACCTGCACCAGTAAAGAGTACATTGCACGCTCTGTTCTATTTCCTCAATGATTTACACCTAACAACTTACAGCTATGTTACACATGACAACTTACAGCTATGTTACATCTGACAACTTACAGCTATGTTACACCTAACAACTTACAGATATGTTACACCTGACAACTTACAGCTATGTTACACCTGACAACTTACAGCTATTGTTACACCTAACAACTTACAGCTATGTTACACCTGACAACTTACAGCTATGTTACACCTAACAACTTACAGCTAGGACTCAAGCATTTAGTGAACTCTCCCTACACACACATGCATACACATGTATATGTGACACTTACATCAATTGGATATTGGTTATGATTATTATTATTATTGGTTAATCATTAATAGCTAATTACAAATGTTGAGAATATTAATTTATGTTATTAATAAATCATCACTTGTCGCTCTCACTTGGCAGATATGCACTGTAAATGTTTTCTCTCTTCCACAATATTAAAGACAAACATTTACTGTCACACATTTTTCTTATGAAAGGCGAAGATAAATCCGTCATTTAATCTCCATTTAGCGTCCCATCCACCCACTTTCTTCTCCAACATATGATATCAATATGTGTAAGAAGGTCAATAAATTAAAAAAAGTATTAAATCAAATATAAAAAAATACAAATAGCAAATACAATGGAAAGATTACTTGACATTACTGTTTCCAGGAGCCATGTTTGAATGTTTCAATACCTATACAGTCTTATATCCTAACACATTATTCAATAGATTAGCGTCAATATAAATCACAAGATAGTTCTTATCAGAGAACAGAAATAGAGTGAAAGAGATTATAGTGATAATAGTTTGTACATAACCTTGCCTAAGTGATGCCACAAAAGTATTTTGCTTACTTTCAAAGTAATAAAGTCACAAATTCATTGTCACAATACGATTGTCAGTTCTTCACTTGTTTCTCTTACATTTTGTAGAACACTGATGACCCACTATTCTCTTAAGGCTAATCTGGTGCTCCTTCACCATATTAGTTCCCTCAAGCAGAATAAAAATGTAGGAATTTCCAGTCTTCCCTGTATCAGAAATTCTGCAATGTAGTCGAGCATAGCCTCAATACAACAACTGAATGCAGTGTATCCTTACACTTGCAAATTGGGGGTAAATACTTCTCACATCTACCATGGTTGTACAAGTTTATAAATCAGTAAACTGATAGATTCTGGTGAAAACAAAAAAGGCTGCTTCTTCCCTGTAAAATGTAATCAGGCAACAATCACTAAGTTTCCAGTTTATTCATCTCTAACCTCATTCTTTCTAACATTAAAGTCTCAACTTACAGTTTCCTGCAACAGTATTTATTAGCCCAATACATGCACACAGCATAATAAATACAGCATAATAGTTTTAGCATACTACACACAAGAATCATAGTTCACAATTTGTAGAAATAATAGTATAATCACATAATACATCTCTACATAAAATCATTAAAATGCTAGTACAACATATCAGTAGCAAAATGCACAAAATATTTTAAAGTCCATTCTCTCTCAATCAGTCAGTTAATTCATCAATAAGCTAATGGCTGCCTTTCATGACCAGACTCTACCATACAAACTTGAAAGTGATTAGAAAGTACATGAACTTCAAGTGTGCCATGAGCAAGGTGGAACCAAGAACCTCTTAGAAATTTGCAGCATAATTTTCCTACTCGTTGGAACAGTACTTACGTAATGCTGGGCACACCACTAGAAGCAAAGAATGACGTCATTAGCTACCTCGAGTATCATCTTCGTAATTATTCTGGACTCGAGTTGACCGAAAATGACTGGGAGAAGATGGAGAAATATGTTTAAATTTGTCCAGGCAACAGAATTCCTTGGTGTAGAAAAATACGTTACCTGCTGCTGTGTGCTATCACAGTTGACGACTATAGCGAAGAATTTTAATGTTAATGACGACGACACTACTATAGCGAAGAATTTTAATGTTAATGATGACGACACGACTATAGCGAAGAATTTTAATGTTAATGACGACGACACTACTATAGCGAAGAATTTTAATGTTAATGACGACGACACTACTATAGCGAAGAATTTTAATGTTAATGACGACGACACTACTATAGCGAAGAATTTTAATGTTAATGACGACGACACTACTATAGCGAAGAATTTTAATGTTAATGACGACGACACTGGTTACATAACACGCTTCAAAGCGGCAGCACTTAATGACTTTCAAAGAGAGTTGACAATGTGATATCACTCGACATCTTGAAAGCTTTAACGGCACTCGATCAACAGTTTAAAAATCTGAAGAGTCGAGAGAGGATGTATGGAAGTTTATTCATTGTGCAGTTGAACAGTATTGTAATAAGCAGACTGATGCAGATGAGCAAAGTGATGAGGAAAACAGTCAAAGTGCAGAGCCGGATCCGCCACAAAAGAAACCACGAATGATGCTGACTTGTAATGATTCAGAATTTGAGTCTGGACACGACATGACTGTGGGTTCCATTGTTGACGGTGAATTGCAGAAGTACAGAGAAGAACGAAAAATTCCGGAGTCACAAGTTCCTCTGCTCTGGTGGAAAGTTGTTTTCCGAAATTGAAATCATTTGTTCCTACAGTGTTATGCATACCAGCCACATCTGTTCCATGTGGGAGATTGTTCAGCACATCCTGCTATATTGTGAATAAACTGCGTGCATCTTTAACTCTTGACAGTGTGAAGAAATTAGTCTGCTTAAAAGACTGGTCGAAATCTATGGAGTGACTGAGTGAACTGAACAATAACAGTAACAGTAGGATGAAATTCGAGTGTCATTTTGTAATCAATTTAGTTTTCTTTTTTATCTATTAATTAATCGTTAATTATTGTAAGATTAATCGGCAAAGAAATCAGTAATCGTTAACAGCCCTATTAAATAGAGAAGCAGGGATAAGCAAATTTTGTCCCCCACAATATGTAACTCAATGGCTTCAGTGCACGTCCAAGGGACTCCTGTTCAGGAGTAGATAACTTCGGTTCGCTTCAAGCTTGAAGTCCATATGTCCCTGAATTATAACTAAACTGAAATCTATGAGTTGCAGTTTGCCTGTGTCTTAATAAATATTTGCTTAAAAAAAAAAAATATTCGTCAATAGCTGACGCGAGTTTGAAGAACAGCCTTTGCTGGTTTCCCACCCTCGTCCCCGGAAAAAGCACATCCTCCCCCAGAAATCGTACAGTCAACACTCTCAAAGCAGAAAAGAGGAAAGAAAATGGACACGCCATGTTAACAACTTAAGTACACGAGAGGTAACTCTAGACGTTTGTTAGCAGGATGCTGTAAATTGAATACAGTCAAACGTGGCTAACAAACAAAACGTGACCTGGTGAAGCAAAAAGAGGATGTGAGTATCGTATGCAATAACGAACAGGCATATATGTGGACATAGACTAAAAGACAGACACACACACAGTGGCTTCAGTGTGTGTGTGTGTGTGTGTGTGTGTGTGTGTGTGTGTGTGTGTGAGAGAGAGAGAGAGAGAGAGAGAGAGACAGCAGGTACATTGGACAGACTGAGAATGGGAAATTATGTGTGTCACTGTGTGTATGACAGAGAGGGAGAGGGAGAGAGAGAGAAAACATGTTTATATTTGGACATTGATTGCGAATAGGAATGTGGGAAGAAAAGAGAGAGATGAACTGAAATAAATAGACTCTATTTTACAAGGAAAGTACTAGAAACACACAGTCTGTCTTCCAATCAGTTCTTGCATACAGTGAGAGGAAAAATAAAAATAAATAGAAAAAGAGTGCGAAAGTGAAGGGAAAAAGACAAGTGAATTATCATGTATATTAAAGAAACTAACTGAATCAGAAACTAGAAAACTTGTTATTCTTCTTATCATCATCATTGTCATCACTATTAACATCAAATTATTTTTAAAGTACAATTTTATTTAATATTTTTCTTTAATGAGACATTCCAAATAGACTATTTATACCAAAAAAACCCAGAAACTATAAAGTTCAAAGGTTAGCAGGGTCTTCAATCCTCGTCCGTTTTATTTTAAAATAAATAATAAGACAGACGTTGATCTCACTATTATCAGAAACTAACAAGACAAGAAGTAAATAGGTAGTGTTATTTTTGTCTTATAGAAAAACCACATAGACTCAGAGACATTTCTACTGATGACCTGTAAGGTCAAGGTTCGGTGACGTCGAATCCCGGGAAGATCAAAGAAATTCTAATTTTAATCATGGAACACCAAGGATAAAATATAATCAGACCAAAAAGAAAATCTGAAAATGTTGATAAATGAAAAAAGTAATTAGATTTAAAGAGAACAACATGTCACGTGTGCTCCATTGCGCACACACACACACACACACACACACACACACACACACACACACAAAATACACGAACATCTTATTTATGTTTGTTAATATTATTAATCCTTTTTCACAAATATCTACATATTCATTATCAATCATTTCTTTTTTATCAGACTGACGTGAACTTTAACAAGCTTCTTTGGTCAGCAGTGGTCCGATTGATTGATTTGTTTCTGCGTTACATCCACGTAACGCGTTGATAAACAGGAGTCAGTAACAACATTGCAATGCCTTACAAACCCAGTACATTATTACCCACTTTCTAAACAACTCACCCTACCTTATAGTTTAATTTCATATTTGATCCAAAAAATCTTCTAAGTTAATTGAAGATTAAATACGTTGCATTGTTTAACCTATTGTCACACAAGTGTTTTGCCAATTGAAAAAAAGATTACTCTCACCTCTCTCTCTCTCTCTCTCTGTGTGTGTGTGTGTGTGTGGTGTGTGGAGAGAGAGAGTTGGTCGAGGGTGAAGATGGGAGCAAACCAACACTATTTAAATCGGAAGAAATGCGGCTCAAACTTTCAATCTCGTTTTTTAAAAAAATAAATAAGTAAACAGTTAAAGAAAAATAAATGGGATTAAGAAAACTCCGTCGATAAGCCAGCAAATGCATGTTTCTTCTCTTTTAATTTAAAGCAACCTTACCGTATCTTGTATCAGAGCTACACTATAATGAAATTAACATTAGCTTGGGATTTTACTCTAGGCATGAACGCGTTTGATGTTTTGTTAGTTTATTTATAAAGCATTTCTATGATGTACCCATGGAACGGAAAGGAAAAGAGAGAATTTACGAGCCTGTTAAGTTACTGATAACATTAAGATGTAAGTTCTTTGCTGTTAAGCCACTGGGTTGAGTTATCACCTCTAGAGATCAATCACGAACAGACTGCAGACGATTAGATAAATGTTTGTGCACGGATGAAAAACTAAGGACCTCATTGTGACATCCTTAACGTTACTATAAATAGTCAAGCAACTCAGAACATGCAAACATATTAGTACAAGCTAGACAACGCACACACACACACACACACACACACACACACACACACACACACACGAACATTAAACATACACAATTAAATATAATTCTACATAACAAAATAGACGAACCATCTGGTTCTAAAAATAAACAGATCTCTAAGGACATTACAATTGACAACAAAGGAGATAAACTGTATTAAATATTCCCAGTTTGAAAGAATTTCAAGAAAACGAATGACCTTAAATTACAAACCATCAAATACATAAATATAGTTTGATTCTATGACGAGGTATATATAATTAAGATTTTAAAAAAATTTTTACAATGTCTCTGAAAGTCAAACCAAGCAAAACACAATGAAGCAATGATATATACTTACAAATGGTATTAATTAATTATTTTTTCTTTTGTTACTATTACTACTTTGACTAGAGTAGTCTTATTAGAACTTGTTTTATTATTGTAACTATCACTAATGGTTCTACTCTTTTACTAAAATGTACTATCTTTGCTAGAGTAGTCTTATTAGAACTTGTTTTATTATTGTAGCTATCACTAATGGTTCTACTCTTTTACTAAAATGTACTATCTTTGCTAGAGTAGTCTTATTAGAACTTGTTTTATTATTGTAACTATCACTAATGGTTCTACTCTTTTACTAAAATGTACTATCTTTGCTAGAGTAGTCTTATTAGAACTTGTTTTATTATTGTAACTATCACTAATGGTTCTACTCTTTTACTAAAATGTACTATCTTTGCTAGAGTAGTCTTATTAGAACTTGTTTTATTATTGTAACTATCACTAATGGTTCTACTCTTTTACTAAAATGTACTATCTTTGCTACTACCAATTTCTATCACATCTATTACTAATGCTGCTATAGCAATACTGTTTCTATTCTGTAACTAATTTTTCTATTACTTACAATAGACTAACTTTTGCATCTATACTGCACTACTACATATATTGCCAACATTACTACCTCTATTATCACTGCTGTCGTCTGTGTGTGCATGTGTGTGCGAGAAAGGAAGGGTGACCTTGGTGGTGGCCTTTGAATGATTGCCGCAGTATGGCTACCCTCTCTTCATCCCTTCCTCCTTCTCTTTATTAATACGGTTACTACTACTACTATCGCTACTCCAATACTACTGCTATTACTACTGTTTCTACTACTACTATCGCTACTCCAATACTACTGCTATTACTACTGTTTCTACTACTACTATCGCTACTCCAATACTACTGCTATTACTGCTGTTTCTACTACTACTACTATCGCTACTCCGATACTACTGCTCTTACTACTTTTTCTACTACTACTACTACTATCACTACTCCAATACTACTGCTATTACTACTGTTTCTACTACTACTATCGCTACTCCAATACTACTGCTATTACTACTGTTTCTACTACTACTACCGCTACACCAATACTATTGCTATTACTACTTTTTATACTAATACTACTATCGCTACTCCAATGCTACTGCTATTACCACTGTTTCTACCACTACTACTACTGTATCGCTACTCCAATACTATTGCTATTACTACTGCTACTAATTCTACTACTTCACTACTATTACTACTGCTACTTTCAAAGGTACCGGAACACCGGTAATCTTTGGATATCACACTGAAACAAAGGTAAAGGGAGATAATATTTGAACATCAGCGTTTAATCTGAGCTCGACTACCAGATAGTGAATGTAATTGCCAACAAGGAGAAGGAGCACCAGCTATCTCCTAAAAAGTTTTTTTTCTCCTTAAATTTTCAACACAAGTAAAATGAGACGAGTTTTAACTTTAATGACTTGAAAGAGAAATATCAGAACAGATGAAAGAAGACGACATTTAGCTCTATGACTATTTTTCTCAAGTTGTCAATACAGATGAGATGAGGAGACGTTTAGCTCTGTGTCTATTGTACTAGGTGACTTTTATGCATCGTAGACAGATGAAATTTCAAACTTGTGACTACGGAAGACAGGTGACATTTAACTCTATGGCCATTTTAGAGAGGGGAACTTTGAACACTAGTAGAGAAGTGTCACTTATGACTGTGGAAACAACCATACAAGGTTGCATTTAAATGTGCAGTTACCATGGAGAGATGGCATTCTGTTTTAAATCATTGCAAGCAGTCGACCACTGTAACTGTTGAACATAAGATATATTTAAATATATTTAAATATGTAAATATTGATTATAACAAAAATACTCTCTTTTCTTACAACCTTTAATTGTACAACTAAACTGCATCTTTAATATAAATTGTAGGATGACTGACATAAGAAGGAAAGAATCCTTTCGATATGAGCAGAAACCCCCATTCACAAAGTTTGCCATTTTCAAACTGGATTTAAAGTTCAACATTCCCAGTCCACACGTCAAAACCGTTTGTATACACTACTGCGCCGAGGGTACACAGAGTCTTCATCATGCTAAATCCTGTGTCTAGGGTTCACTACACCCATCCTATTAAGACTGAACAAAACGATCGTAGTACCATCCACCCTACCAGACTCAAATAACAGCCACAAGAAAAAAAGAAAGATAAACAAGAAAAAGAAATGATAAAGAAAGATTTTGTAAAGTTGCTTGCTGGTAGACAGATCTGCTATTATTCGCAGCACTAAAAAGTGATAGCATGAGGACATTAACAAACAGAGTAAGATGATCACCCAAAGAATGATGCCAATCAAAATGACGGATAGTCATGGCTCATATATAACTGTGTGTGTTGGTGCAAAGGGGTGATGTCCAGTCGTATTTCAAACATGTTCCGTGACAGCAGAATGTGGGTTAATTAGGAGCCCTTTTTTCTCAGGCTATCAAACACATTCTAATTTAGTCACACGCAACGTATAGTGACTCCTGCTTAAAACTTTACAGGTATTAATTATACTCACTTAGGACATACAATTAAAACTGCTAAAGTAATTTTTACATACGACCACGTAACAAGAAAAGCTTAAGTTCTAAATGTTTAGAATATGCTACCAAAAAAAAATTATGTTGTTTCCTAAATTTTACAGACACTCCACCGGACTATTTTTTAACGTTTTATACACACTCCACCAATCGATTATATCATCTTTGTCAACTTCTTACACACTCCACCGATCGACTATGCCATATTTCTGGACATTTTACACACTCCACGAATTGACTATGGCATCTTTCTGGATGTTTTACACAAACTCCACCGATTGACTTAGCCATCTTTCTTAACTCTTTACATAAACTCCACCGATTGACTATGCCATCTTTCAAATCTTTTTACACACACTCCACTGATTGACTATGCAGCTTTCAAATCTTTTTACACACACTCCACTGATTGACTATGCCATCTTTCAAATCTTTTTACACACACTCCACTGATTGACTATGCCATCTTTCTTAACTTTTTAAAGCACGCTCTACTGCAGACATATTACTTTTTTAACATTTCACGCACACTTACTAAACTACAATGTTATCTTTTATTATTTTCAAGTACATCGTGTATGCCTGGTATGGGCATGTCACACGATCAGCAGTCTTGTCAAGACAATCATGCAAGGTACTGTGCAAGGAGGGCGAAGGAGAGGAAGACAGAGAAAAAGATGGGAGGATAACATCTCAGAGTGGACAGGACTGAAGATGAGCAATACTGTAAGATTAATTATCAGAGAATAGAATGGAACGCAGGGAACTGGTTGTCAGGTCAAAGTGGTGTCCCAACGGTCGGTAATACTAAGTAATAGATAGATAGGTAGATAGATAGATAGATAGATAGATAGATAGATAGATAGATAGATAAATAAATAGATAGATAGATAGATAGATAGATGAAGACATTTCAAGTATTCGAGATCAAATGAATGAAATATTGCCCTAAGAAACATTTGAAGTGTACGAGATGAATGCTATAAGAGACAATATTTCATGTGAACTAGAATACGATCGGAAAACAATACTTAAAGTGAATGAGGTAAACGTTCTCTCAAATGAGTGAGATGAACATTCTGAGAATGTTCTCTCAAACGAGCGAATGAACGCTCTGAGTACAAATTTCCAACGATCGAAATGAACGAAATGAGAGACACAATTTCAAATAAACGAAATCAACGCTCAAAGGTTAATATCTCGAATGAACGAGATGAATTTTCGATGAAAACATTTTAAAGTGGGAACGAGACCAACTGTCAGATATCAGTGAAGGTGATCGAAGAACGCTCGAAGAACAACAATTAAAAGTGAACGTGATAACTGTTAGGTAATATTGAAGGTTATCACATTAAACGCTCGAAGAACAACATTTAAAACTGAACGAGAAGAACGGTCAGGAACAATATTTCGAATGAAAGACATGAACACTCTGAGAACGTTCAACATTTCAGATAAAGGAAGGTCGACTCCGAGGATGCGTGGAAGTGGGTGGAGGGAGGGATTGTAAGCTGGGTTTGGGCTGGGTTGGCCATCAATGCGAGTGATCGAGCAGGGGAACTATAATAAAGTACTTTTCACGTTGGATTTACACGGAAAGAGTCTCCAGGGGTTTAGTCACAACCGGGAGGCAGATGTCAAATGGGTGTCAGCAGCGGCCGTCAATTTTGAAAGGGAAGCGAAAGGTGAGAAAAAAGAAAATGCAACAAAAGTCGATTGTTCATTAATACCGCCTTAAAGAGATTTAAAGTTAGTGTAATGTGAAGGCACCACCAGGGCGACACTGGTTTGACTTGGAAATAATCTTTTAAACAAAAGGAGCTGTGTTCTGATCTGACCTGACTCCCATTGGGAAAGTAGCTAGCAATAATCGGGTCTCTACTGAATACAAATCCTGTGTGACAGATGTTTAACACGCATGCATCGTTTGAACGGAAGTTGTGAAGCCAGTACTGCGTGGGTCCGATTATCGTTGTTGCGAAATAATCTAACGCTTAGACAAACGTGCATTCACTTCGACTTAACTGCTTTAGTACATAATTAGCAGAGAGTGGTAGACTGGGTAGGTCTTAATTATGGGTAGAATAATGATTTGATGACTATTAACACTTTAGCAGAGATTGGTAGACCATAGACTGGGTAGGTCTTAATTATGGGTAGAATAATGATTTGATGACTATTAACACTTTAGCAGAGAGTGGTAGACCATAGATTGGGTAGGTCTTAATTATGGGTAGAATAATGATTTGATGACTAACACTTTAGCAGAGAGTGGTAGACCATAGACTGGGTAGGTCTGAATTATGGGTAGAATAACGATTTGATGACTATTAACACTTTAGGCCAGGGTTTCTCACAGCTGGATGGGTAACAACATGTTAACATTTATTCTGGTTCTAGTCTGGTTTACGAGTGCGACTTAAATTAGTGCAATTAGTTTCGGATATTTGATTTTTATTTTCTGTAAGCTTTATTTCATTAATCGAATAAAGAATTGTTACAAAAGAACAAAAGAACTAAATTGCTAGCTTAATATTTTTACCACTTGTATAGCATACTTTTAAATCATGAAACTAATAATAAATCTACATGAAGTAATCTATACCTGATTTCAACGACTGAATTGACCTATCCATTCTCTCATGTCCCCAAACACCAGGGTAGTCAAATGTGACAAGGTGACACCTAATGAAATCACAAGATAAAACATACACACTGTTTATCAGCGACCCGCCGCTAGCCCATCCGATGTCTATCGGGAATACCCGATTCATGTCGGCTTATTTCGTATTTAACTGAAATTATCACCACAAATCAGAGAAGGCTTGTTTTTTTCACGTCAGTGATACTGAATAAATAATTATCTGTTATCACTATCAACACCCTCATGTAAAAAAGCCTCAGCTTATTAAATGTTCGCCCTCCCTGACATCTATAATAAGCTACCCTTTCCCCTTAATATTTTTCTTTTCTCTTCTTACTTTTAAAAAATGAACATTGTAATATATCATTACCCGGGCGCGAGTTTTTGTTAAGTGATTTAATTATAAGTGACAGACTCTTATTCGAGCCATGACTGCTTGTCTGGCGGGACTCCAAAGATAAAAATCTCTCTTGTTCCTGGTTTACAGTGGCGGAAGAATGCGGTTTTATATCCACTGACAGCGGAGCAATCCCGTGTTTAGATATTTTTTGTGGCCGTCTCCTTTCAGAGCGGACGGATCTGTCGCAGAGTTGCAGAATAGGGTGTTATCATCCAGTCGTTCCAGTGACGCCCTTCTCTTTGATTCTGCTGTCCTCACCCCCATCCCCGGGTGAAACGATGTACATACCATCATGTCGACAACGCCTTTTGTTATTATAAAAAAAGAAAATCCGTGCACCGATGCATCCGAATAAGGTATGTTCTTTTAGTAAGGTGTACGTCAACATTCATCGCACTTTATGAAACGTGACAGCTCGTTCACTTATTTGTCCTGGAAATGCATCAGACGTTAGCCATTTCTTTAATACTGACTCAGTGATTCATTACGTAAGCAATTTAAAACAACACCAACAACAACAAACAGGTCATGATCGACAAAACCTGACCGCATACGTTTACGGAGTGTTATTCCGGAAATGATTGGATTCTGCCGAGCTGACCGGACTTTACCGAGAGTGTAAACGAAAGTTGATCTCCATCATGAGTAGATTAATCGTATCGAGGGTTTCTTCTGTAACAAATATTCTTTATTTTTATTTTTTTATAGTTCTCTTAAGCGAACAAAAGAAAAGACAATCTACACAAGTCCTTAAATTTTAATCTATTTATATTTAAAATATCTGCAGTCGCTTTTTACTTTAAAGTGGTTTTTCTTTACTTAATTCGTTCAAGTCTATGTTTACATATGTTGAAATCACGTTTTAATTTTCTGTGTTTACCTTTGTTGAAATCACGGTTTATTTGTCTATGTTTACCAACAACTTGAACAAGTAAACTGTAATATAAATAAACACCAACATGGAGAGGCAAACATGGGCGTGAATGAATTAAGCCGTGATTTCAACAAAGGTAAACAGAAAATTAAGCCGTGATTTCAACAAAAAGTTAAACAGAAAATTAAGCCGTGATTTCAACAAAAAGTTAAACAGAAAATTAAGACGTGATTTCAACAAAGGTAAACATAGACAAACCGTGATTTCAACAAAGACTAACAGAAATAAATAGGTGATTATGAGTATTATGTAAGAGTAATTTTTATATGTGAGAAAGGGTTAAAAGAAACAAATAGGCGCTTATCAGAATTATGTTTCTGTTAACCCTTTAAACATTGTGAATACTGGAAAACGTCAAAGAAAAAATTATCTAGTAGTCAGTAAACCTTGAAAACAGCGAAAATCATTATGAATGATAAAAATATAGTTTGAGTGGACAGAGGAATCTTGGAGTCACCTGAAGGAAACACTATGAAATCGAAGTATAGTCGCCATTTTCACAAAGAATGTCTCTTTCCAAATAAAAAAAATATATGTTCAAATAAATATACACGATAAGACTCTAATGACATTTAAACATTAATCTTTGCTTCATCAAAATCAATGTGAAGCTAGACCAACGAGTATAGTTATAATGAAAGCTATCTTTGGTCTGTGAATAGTTATTATTATTTTCACGAATCCGTAAGCATTATGTGCACAGTGTAACTGATAATGCTGAGGTCAACCGAGACTTAGTGAGTGGATGGGTGAAGATCGGATAAATTTACACTGATAAACATTGACGCGTATTTCATCCGTTCCACGCTTGGTTTCTTTCTTTTTGTTTGGCTGTCAAGACGTCAAGGCAGTGTTCAGAGTTTGTGAGAGGAGCTGATACTAGTAACTTCCCCATTTGTTGCACGGGTAACAAAGCTAATCTTACAGCAAATATTACATCAGTTCTTCACCCTCTGCCACCCCTCCCCTATTCCATAAATACATGGAGAGAGAGAGAGAGAGAGAGAGAGAGAGAGAGAGAGAGAGAGAGAGAGAGAGAGAGAGAGAGAGAGAGAGAAATATGAGAACGGTTCATGAATGGAAAGGAGCAGGCTGAGATAAAGATAAGGCCCTTTACTTGCTGCTGTTTGGCAGGTATTAGGGGCAGACGATAAGATTATATAATTAGATAGGGAAGGAAAGGTCGATTGCCAATTGTAGATAATGGATTAATTTGACAAAAGAAGGCTGGAAAGTTGAATAGCATATATTCGGGAGATGATAAAGTATTATAAACTCACACTATATAAGGAAAAGTGATCGTCACACAAATAAGGGGAGATGATAATGTATTATAAACAAACGGCTGACGGTAACCCACAAGACAGCGTTTGTTTGTTATGTACAAAAAGGGTGGATGGTGAGAGTTATAATTAGGATACAGAAGGAGGGCGATTTGTCGCGTCTGAAAGAAGTGGATGGTAAGGGAATTATTATTAGATGCAGGAAGGAAGGCAGGCCGACACGTCTCAAGGGCGAGTGGATAGAGGGTTAAAACTAAATACAGAAGAAAGGAAAATTGTCGCGTATAGATGGGTAGATGAAAGATACAGAAGGAAGCAAACTGATACATATAATGGGGTCGATAGAAAGGGATTTACGACTAGATACATTAGAAAGGCAGCTGATTGTCAGCTGTGGAAAGATAGAGGGTAATGAAGAATAGTTAGATACAGAAGAAATACCCTTGTAGGGATTATTAAATTACTGCTGACTATGGAATATAAATAGATTGAGAAGGAACGGAACGATGTAAAGATAAGATAAGAAATTATTGCGACCAGACAAGGAAACACAGAAATATCAATGAAAAGTGAACGCGGGACCTAAGAAAAGGAAAGCGTATACCGATATAATGCACCCCGGCCTTTAAGGGGAAACAAAGCTATTTGAGAAATGGAAAACAGGACCTGAAAGTGAAAACCGTTTTCAAAAGAATTCGTTGTTCCCCAGACTAATAATCTCTGAATAATTTTCTCCCTCCCTCACTTAACTTCAGACTGACTAGTGTTTCGTGTAACCTTTCACACAAAGTGAGGGGTCTTTTTTCGATTTTTTTTTCAAGAGGAACTGTGACGTGAAAATTCCAATTTATTGAATGGGTTTCTTGGCCAAGCCGTCCTGGGTAACGTAGACGCATTAAGGGGATCGTATCGTATTCACCACCAACAACGTCAGTGTGAAGTCGCCTCCATCTGCTGGTTTTAATATCCGGTTTAGAATTGACGTTGCCAATTTTGGTCCTTTAAGCTGGGAGTGGTCGCGTGGAGATGAGTATGAGTGTGCGCGTGCACGTGTGTGTGTGTGTGTGTGTGTGTGTGCGTGTGTGTGTGTGTGTTTGTTTGTTTGTTTCTTTGTAAGGGGGAATGGATATGTCGTTCAGATATTTCATTTAGGGAGATGTTTAAGATGTCGTTCAGGGAGATGTTCAAGGAGAGAAGAAAGAGAAAACATCACATTTTATTCTTAAATTATATATCATATGATCACACAAACCACTGGAAATTATATTTCAGTATTGAAGAAGACCTGAAAAACTTTAATTCTGTGCCATAAAAAGCAACATAAACCCTTTTCGTTGAAACTAGAATTTAAATAGATGTTCCACTGGAGTAAAGGGCCATAACTGCTGTCACTAACAAGGGCGTCAATCACTTTCTCACGACTCGGAGATGTTGGCAGGTGCTATCTAACATGAGCAGCACACATCGAGAGCAAACCGACTGACAGCACGTGGCAAACTAACCGACGGTGAATGCTTAGGTTAAGCTGAAAAGAGAAACAAACAAACAAACTGTTTGTCAAATCATCACTGCGCAAGAGTAAGACGATTAAGTAAAATAAACTGTTCTCAATGTGGACAAGTATCTCCCCTAATCCTCTAGAGAGCTGCTGGTTGTACAGGTCTTCAACAACGTCTTCAGCAAGAAATTCAGAGTTCGCGGAAACAAATAAAGAATTTGCTGTTTTACCTTGCAAATAAGTTCTTCCTAAAATATGAAATTATTAAAAGTGCATTTATATAAAAATAATCCTTCTAAATGGAGGGGGGGGGAAATATTGCTGAATAAGCAAAAGAAAATAGCAGACAGCAGTAAAAGAAGAAATAACTTCCAAAATAATGCTCTTGATTCACTTTTATTTCCAGATCTTCTGTAATTTTTCTTCTTTTTCTTTTATCTTTTTCTTTTTTTTTTTACATTGACTGAGAAATTGTGGTGGTGGTGGGTTGTCGTTTACATTTTGAGCAGGAATGCCTGCGGTTACAATTTCGATAATATTCTGCTTTTAAAATAAAATAGCATCCACACCTCCCATCCCCCAATCCCACTATATTCAAATGTTAAGAATAGGTTTATGAACTTGAATGTGCTTAAAGTCGAAAATACCTGGGCAGACGAAGGTGAATCTCTGATAGAAATTCAAAACATGGTTGCTATTGCTACTGCTGACATATGGCGCGATTTAAGGGGCGTTGTGACCCTGAAACCCATCCATCAATCATTATTCATGTCTAGTTTTCTTGTGGCTCCCATATATTTTCCATGGTGTTCAGTCAGAGAACAGGGAACAAGAGACAAATCTGTGGCTGCATGATCAGTTCTGAATGGCAAAAGATGACATCCGATGCAACTGGGAGTTAGGTGTCCTACTGTTGTGAGCTGGCGCAAGGATTAGTAACTGGGAGATCCGCGCAAGGATAACACAGCCAAGTCAATCTGGTTCTATTTAGCCTAAGCCTTGGGTGGCGTCGCTGCTAACTCTTTGCGGCAGTAAAAGAAAAACCTGACTGACATGGTAGCAGAATTTTAGTTTGCACCTTGTACATTCACAGACTGTAGTCAGTGCATGCGTGATAGTTTTGTTGTAACAATTTGCATGCTTGCACTTAAACACTTAAACACATTTGTGTGGTAAGAGTTTTAGACAGACATCTTTACATAAGCCCCTGTCTAGTATGTCTGTCAGGTATTCTCTGCTGACGTGCGCAGGCAGATAGGAAGAGACTGAGGTTCTGGAAACGACGTAAATAAGTGTCATGGATGAAAAGGTTAATGAGTAAAGGATTTAGGGTGGATTGGTCTTTCTTTTTTTCTACGCAATTTTTTTTTGACTGGTAAGGGGTTAATGGCCTATTACTGCTAATTTTCCTCGCTGTCAGAGGGATTTTGAGTGTGTGCCACTGGACTCGCTCTATCCTTCTGACCTATGACGTAACAAGATTGGCACTCATGTGATAACGAACACTGTTCTTTACCACACGCATAGCCTTGAATCACAGGATTTCTAATTATGTCAGCTTCTCGCTTCAGTGACCATCACCTAGTCTATAAAACGCAGCCCGACGCGTGGTGTCGGTAGACAGGTCAATGACCGTCACTCTTCCCCAAACCTTTGACTGCGTAAGCTATTGAAACACGTGCAAGATTTATACACTGACGTCACATCCTAGCACGCGACAATTAATTCAAAAGCAAGATGGTGCAACAATCTGACGGTCACAGGACAACAACATGACGACAGACCACAGAGAGCTGAGTGTATTTAAACCAAAGAGAACGAGGCATCTTGATGTCAAGACATTTCATATGGCGCAGAGCCCTCAGAGAAGCTCAAGTCATGCGCAGCCTGAAGTACATGCTGCTAAAGAAATACTTAGCACTAGGATAAGGTGACACTTCTAACCTGAGAGTGGCCTAAATTTGACGTTACTTTCTAAAGCCGACCAGAAAACCAATATGAAAGGAATCATTGTGAGCTATAACAGAACAATGAATGTGATACTTACTCCTGTCAGCTCAGTGACCTCATTGTATTTTGGGTTCGGTGGGATGGTGGTGGTGGCGGTAGTGGTTGTCTAAGATTTTGTTTTTAAGTAATTCTTTTCATTTTTTTAAACTCTCCATTGTATCAGAATTCGTTAAAGTGGCGGCACAGAGCGAGTTGCGCATTTAGTTCAACTGTTACCTCAACTACACCAACATCACTACAACATCACTAAATCTAATTTAGCACATATGCATACCTGTACTACAGACTGCTCCATATTCAAATATGGTGTGGTTCATCAGATTATTAAAACAACAACACACACAATAAGATAGCAATAATATACAATAAAACTTCGAATTCTACACAGGTAAGTGAACACTATTTTACAACTGAGAACTAAGCATTCTGTTTCGGCTTAGCACTGAACATGCAAACTGGGATTACTGTATCAAACTGTTTTCATATAAAAATAATTAACTATTCTGCAAAGTATTTATCTCCCCTTTGCCTCCCAGCACCACCAACACCACCTACATATCAGTAAACAGCAATATTTTTTTGCTAAAAGGAACTGGCACAGGTATGCAGCGTTGAAGTTCAATGCATTGTGATTCTACAGAGGACAAGGGGGACAACTAAATACTTTGCACATTAGTATGCAAATGTAGAATATGATGCATGCTTAAACTTACAGTCATAAACGCACAAAAGCACTGATGCACAGCTGCTCCTCTCTCAAAAAAAGCATGATGACGTGTGTTTTGTTTTTATTAAACTGTGCGCATGCAGCCTTGCGCCGCAAGCAGGGCAGAGTGCTCGCCCTAAGGCCATAGTTTTCTTTCCCTGCCGATGTCGATGCAGTATTGTAATGGGAACATATATTCGGCTGTAGGAATGAATTCTGATATGAGATGAAGATCTAGGAATCTTCTCCACCCCCACACCTCTACACAAGCAAGATAAAAAACAGTAAACACCAACTACCCGTGAATACATCATTTTCTTGTGGCTCCCATATATTATTAGTACTAATTAGATGAAATCATGAAGAGAGTAAAGAAACAGGCTTGTTCGGGGTGGTGTGTGGGGTGGGGATTAATCAAATAAAAATGAAACATAGAGAAAGAAATAGTCGACAATAATAGTGCTAAATTCTTTCCAAGAAAAATCTGGAAGTGACGAACACTACTAAGTGTTTGTATAATTATCTGGAAGTGACGAACACTACTGTTTGTATAATTATCTGGAAGTGACGAACGTTACTAAGAGTTAAATAATTACACAGAATTTTAACATTAAAATATATCAATTACCGTACCGTTTCGAAAGATTATTCAGGAACCATTACAACAGCTGAAATAACAGAAATTTCTAAGAATAGTAATCACGTTTTATTCAAATGTCAGATTTTATCATTCTTCAGTCAGACACCGTGAGTAAGAAGTGTGTGTGTGTGTGTGTGTGTGTGTGTGTGTGTGTGTGTGTGTGTGTGTGTGTGTGTGTGTGTGTGTGTGTGTGTGTGTGCATGCCTGCATGTAAGTGTGGTAGTGAGGGTTATGGTGGTGGTGGTGGAGATGGTACTGAGATACCAAGGTGTATCAAATTCCGCAAACGCTGAAACCATATACTTTGCAGTTTAAATTCTTGACCTCGATCTAAACATGATATTTGTTTGGCTCCTGATCAAGTAGTGATAAGAAAATAGGCAAAGACTAACAACTCTTACGCAGTTAGAGGGTGCAGTTGGGGTCTCACGCCATATATACAACGTATCAGCCACTCAAAACAAAGGTAAAACTCGGTTCAATTCTGCCAGGGGGGGATCTGTTTGGATTAGAATTTGTTTTAGGTTGGGGGTCTATTATGAGAGGAAAAGTGTGGTTTGAATTTGTTTGTTTGGGGTTCGGGATCTGATATGAGAAGACGGGTGTATGTGGGGCTATTATGAGAGGAGGCGGGTTTGTTTTGGATTGGGGTTCATTATGAAGTGCTTTGACGGGTGTATGTGGGGCTATTATGAGAGGAGGCGGGTTTGTTTTGGATTGGGGTTCATTATGAAAAAAAAAGTGCTTTGGGGTTTTTGGATCTATTATGAGAGAAGGCAGGTTTGTTTTGGATTGGGGTCTAGGGGTGGAAGTGTTTTGGGGTCTAGTATGAAAGCAAGTTTGTTTTGAATTGGGATCTCGGGAGAAGGGTGTTTTGGGGGTCTATTATGAGAGGAGGCAGTTTTGTTTTGGACTGGGATCTATTGTGAAAAGAAGTGTGTTTGGGTGGGATGTCTGTTATGAAAGGAGGCTGGTCTAGTAAATGATGAATTATGTTTTATTTTGTTTTTTGTTTTTCTCTTGAAGCATCCTCCATGTATTGGTGATCTGTCTCCTGATTTTCCAGTGATCAATAAGTGAAAGATGCAGTGAACACAAGGCTTATCACCCAACCATAAGAATTTTTTTAGGAGTACAAAAGCTTGTGCACATGAAATATGAGTGTTCAAAGGAGGGGTATTATAATAGAAAAGTGATATTACTGTACATCTTTATTGTAATTCTTTTTGTGGTGGGGTAGGTTTAGCGTAGAAGATCACCACAGGATGCACAACGATGACAAACGATGATGAAGGACAACACACATGACTAACTACAGCTACAACAATAAATGACAATGTGCAAAACAGTATTTACGTGAGAGACTTTTTTATTTCATGACGACTCAATCATAGCCAAACTGTACCGCCCCACTCATTTTCTCTACATGGCTCTCCTTTTCTCAGTGCGCCTCGTCTCTCTCTCTCTCTTGTTCAGTCTCTGTCTCTCTCTTGTTCTCTATTCTTCTTGTTCTGTCCCCATCACACAGCCTAACACACCAATATACTTTGAAACGCTGGCTGCCAAAACAGCCCCTTGTATTCGGAGACCACCGATCGCTAAAAACGGGCATTACTTGAATTTTATGTGCTTTCTCACTTTTATCAAGCTTTCAATTACTTCTAAATTCCTAAGAGTTGTGTGGTGATATTTCTGTCAGCTTTAGACCTTAATTACTCTTTAAACATAACTCTTTACTAACGAATAATTTAAAAGATAAGGTTTAAAATAAAATTTTTTAAAAGCTACATTGGCAAATATGCAAAACATAAACACTTTCTGATTCTAAAGTACACAGTTTACAACCACAAAAGTATGTACTCTGACATTGCATACATAGTACACGGGCAACGTGCATTTACGGCGGTTTGAACAGGCCAGAGACCTTTGACCCAATTTGCCGCTATAACAAGTACTCAGGCAGGCAGCAAAGCCTGGACACAAAGCTTATCCTACCACATATTGTTCGATTAAAAATAATAATTGCAGATATTTTCTGAACTTTCTCTCCCCCCCCTCTCTCTCTCTCACTCACACACACACACACAGTATCTCTCTTTGGGCTTTGTGTGCGAGAGCGAGGAAAAGAAAGCAAGAGAGAATTAATTTGTCAAGGAGATTCAGTGTCCGACGCGACTTTGAAACTTTCAGCGGCTTATTGTTATTAAATTCTTCTGTATATTACACACACACACACACACACACACACACGCATGCACGCGCGTGTGTGATTACGCTCTGGGTACACTACTAATACTTTCTATGTTTATATATTTGCATTAGAGCCCAGGGTGTACTGTTACTGTTGGCCACCGTGAAGGTGTGCGGTAGACCCGTCTTAATTCGTGACAGTCTGTAACAGTCGTTCAGTTCCCGTAACATATATTTCACTAAACGTGCAGGAATTTAGTCAAATAAGACATTTCTTTCGGTTAAGCCTATTGTTTGTTTGTTTTTAATCATCTAACCACATTAAGTACGAATATTTTTTAAGAAAACGAATTAATGTTACTGAGCTTCACAGCTAAAGAAAATCCAAGCTTTAGGGTCACCACTCTCAAGCGTTCTGTGATCTCTGGGTTAGGGTGACCCAAAGGAATGAGGTCCGTTGAAGGCCATATAAAGAAATAAGCAATCTGGGCGTGGCCAAAGCTTCATTGAACGAACGCTAAGTTGAGTTTAAACAAACGAGGTATTGTGATCTTGTCTTCCAAATGGCCTCCTTGGTTTTTCCTAGATCTTCCTAGATCATAGAAATAATGATTTTGAACAATTTACTAGAGATGATTTAGAATTTTAGATAAATCCGATCAATGAAGAAAGACTGTAGCTATCGTTAAGAAAAGCACGCGTTGATAATTTTATGCCTTATAATTACTTCTTTCTTTAATTAAAGTTTTATTGCTAATTGTTTACACTTCTTACGTATCTTATTTAATGTTAATGTTAGCTGTTGATGTACTGTAAATTCGCGTCACAATTGTAGTGTAGTGTCCCTTGTAAGTTAGCGTCATTGTTGTATATTGTTAGTGTGCCAGCTGAAATAGATTTGAGCTAATCAGCATTAATACGAGTCACCCCAAGCAGCATACGACCCCATACACATGAGTGAAGAAGCAAGGACCCCATACACACGAGTGAAGAAGGAATACCTACAAGGACCCCATACAAGATTGAAGAGGGACACCATACAAGGACATCATACACATGAGTGAAGTAGGCATACACACAAGTGTCCCATACATATGAATGAAGAAGATACACCAACAAAGATCCTATACTCATGAGTGAAAGAAGAGGTCATGTTTGCATGACCCCCGTACTCAACGGTGAGCAAGACATATCTATATATAGACCCTCAACATAGTTCTGCAGAGAATGCTGTTCCCATTACAGCCAATCATATAATTATAATAGAATACTTACTGAACGGGGGCTGGGGAGGGAGGGGCGGGAAGAAGAGGAAATGTACAAATGACAGTGTGCTCTATTACTGCCCGATACTCGATAGTGACTGATTATGTTTGAGTACAAGCACAAATCAATTTTCTAAAGACATTTTTATTTTAAGAAATGCCTTTCTATACGGGGTGACCGAGTTCAAAGCAGTGGGACAAAGCGCTTCCTGCACTTATATAGATTTTTTTTTTATTTTGCATTTTACTTGTAAAAGATATTACTTTAAAAAAAAATGTTTTGATGTCAATCAGCGGGACCCCAACACACAATTATGTGCATTCCATGTGTTTTCGCATGAATTCTCTCTCTCTCTCTCCCACACAGAAAACGAATCAAATTTCTTAGGTTATAATGTCTAACTGCATTACTCATTTAAAACAATTCATGCCCTTTGCTGAAATTCCACCATTAAGCTTTTTACCACTGACAGCATGATTAGTCTTGACTGGTCTAGACTTTTAATGTAATCTAGGCTGGACCAGACATTTAATGTAGTCTTGGCTGGACCAGACATCTGATGTAGTCTTGGCTGGACAGATATTTAATGTAGTCTTGGCTGGACCAGACATCTGATGTAGTCTTGGCTGGACAGATATTTAATGTAGTCTTGGCTGGACCAGATATTTAACGCTAGGTTTGAAGGAAATGTATGTGAATGTTGGCGTAAATTAGCTAGTATGCATATGAAAGTAATTTACAAAATAAAATTTTAATAAAATAAAATAAAATAAAATATTTCTTCAAAATTTCGAACTGATTAGCTGACAGGAAACTGTGTGCACAATTGTGTCATCGTTTCCTTTAGCAATTAAATTTTAAAGTTCATGGTATAAGCAAAATATGTCTTTCCATTCTGGATTTATTTTGATTTAAAATCTAATTATCTGTTAATGGTGTAATACTTACTATATATTATATGAAACATTGTTTACTTCAGACAAATAAATTAAAATGGAGACAAACGGACGAAATAACCTCTAGCCAAAATATCTTTGATCTATGCCAATTTCAATAAGATCAAAGATCTACACTCCAATAAGAGGTGTAGTTTGGGTACATTTTTTAAAGGGTGTCAATGAAAACAAAAGGTGAAACAGACACAGAAATCTGTGCTTTAAATTTTTTTTCTTCTATTTTTCTATTTGAACAGTGACACTGAAGGGAGAGAACTACAGTCAATCTATATGACACTTATATCCCTTAGCTAGGATTACAATCGAGTATAGTTAAATAAAAGCGTAAAATGTTAGCGACGGCTGGGGTGACTGTAAACATGGGCATTCTTGTTATATTTGTATCTAACCCTACATAGCTCTCTTCTTCTTTTTTTTTTTGTTTCGTTTCCAGGCAAAATATTCTGTAGTCAACATAAGCATACAACTGCAGACTACGTTAATTTCTTCCTAATTAATAATCGGTACTCACCCCACACACACACATACCATCATATTGTGCGGCTTTTGATGTTTTAAGAGAAAAGTTTTGGAACGTAGAATAAACTAATTACGCCCAGAAAGCTAATTAGCTACTACGCTTTAAAAAAAAAACACTTAATGACTAGTGCTGTTAATAGATTTAAAAAATATATATATTGCAGCAAATTATACTTGCTTATACTTGACCAGCTGCTTGGATTAGTCTTAAATCAATCACGACTACAAGTTTTATGTTTAACCAAACTTAACCGTCACGGATCACTTGGGAACAAGGGAAGTAATTCTGGTAGCATGATCATCTGTATGTCGTAAGCTTTGTGAATCGACAGACCCTTGAAAACTGATATACTGCAAGCTCTCTCCGTTCAGGTACTCTCTAGGCTTACATTGAGTACTACTTTAAGGAATATTTGTTAAAATGAAAACACCTTTTTATTTTTTTTTTATTTTTAAGCTAACCAAAAACAAATAAACAAGCCAAAGTGTGAAGTATACAATTAATAAAAATGTCAAAACATACACACACACACACACACACACACACACACACACACACACACACACACACACACACACACAAACGAAAATATAGGATAAACGTATAAAGAAAACCAACTGTATCTTTATGGAATAACATTCAAAATGTATATTTTTCAGTTCACTAGGGAATCTGGACCCCAACGCGACAATTTTGCACAACAAACAGACATAAGATCAAAAAAGTGAGTCAGTCTCTCCTATAGATTGGCTCATCAAAAAGGACCAACTCCACCGCAATATGCAAAGTTTGCCATCCTTTCGTTAATACTATGGGGACGTGTTAAGTCTTGATTTATATCCAGTAAAGAAAAGTTTCATGTATTTCTTTCTTAATTTGTAAATTAACGAAACAAATGTAGCTAACTACTATCAAGGCCTCGTGTGGCATTCATAAAACATAATAAAGGGACGCGTAACAGATTTAACACTCCTTGTGCTAAAGGAAAAAACGACATCATATTCTATCTACTATAAGTTAAAAAGTGTTACTAAAGTGGTTTCCCTCCCCTTTCGGGGGGGGGGGGGTAGAGGCTTCCATATGAGGGATTGACACTATAGTCAGGACCCCAGAATATAGTGTGGGGAACCGTCCCTTCACAGCAATTCAAGGCCGAGAACGTCCAAGTGAAGTAATACAAGCTCTGGGAAGGAAGGAAGCTACGGGTACCACCACCACCACCACCTGGTCGTCACTCTGACTCGAATAATTATTTCTCTTTGAGTGGCACTGGCAATCGTACTTCAAAGCGAAACCAAGGCATAGGGATCTATTACGAAATTATGAACAAAAAAGAAATAATGAACTGTTTCTATACTTGTCAGACATTTCTGTCATATAATAAAATCAGATTAAAAAAAAAAATCACCTCGCGAGTTTTAATGTTTCTTTGCCACCACCCATCTTTGCACATTACTCGTTCCCACATAGCGCAGCAATGGAAAACGCGAGACTGATATAATATCTACCCAAAGCGTGACCTGCCAGCAAACCTGATTTATGTAGTCCTCACAGTGCCTGATAGGGAAATAAAATGATGTCCTTACAGTGATATGACTGAACACCCGAAGACTGACGCTCACACAACTAATAGCTTCAACATCAAGGGTGTTGAAAATACTCAGCGACAACGCGCCTATGTAACCCTATGCACCGACGTCCTAATTGAATTCCTCGCGTGGATACCATTGAAGGTGTAAACATCTCCTAACAAATAGTCCCGGTAATGAAGAAATTGAAAATCAAAAGACAACTCTCGCAATTACAGGATTAAATTATTAGCACCAAATAGTTAGACTAAATTTTGAAAGCGCTGCACTCTGCGACCCTCAAGATCGCTAACATGTCGACACACCTACTCCATTTTTTGTTCGTGATTGACAATAAAATAATTCTGTTTGCCATTGATACACATATTGAAAGTTGCAGTAATGGCAGATCAATGGACAAGCCCTTCACTGAGGCAAATACAAAGCCACAGTCACACATGGTTTACTATATCCTTTCACGGTAGAACCAGATTACCGAAAGGTTCAACACAAACATACACACACAAACACGCCGTAAACAACAGAACACCTTGTATAGATTTAATGACGTTTCTACGGACGGAAGAAAGATGGCGAAACCGAAGCCAAAGTACCGGTTTGGCTATAACTAAGTTGTGCCTAAACCATGACAACAACAACAAAAAATTTAGAAGAAAAAAATGGCAATTTGAACCTTCCAGCCTTGTCAAACGCTGTTATATTTATTAAATCTACAATTCTGCGTGCAATATTTATTTCCGATGACTTAAGAGAAAGACGGCGAGATTCGGTTTTCTTCGTGACGAATGACTAATTAAGCTGTACGCATTTCTTATTCGCATTCAAGGTCGCAGCCTCTCTCATACCGATTAAAGCAGGTCACAAGGCTCATACACATCCATGAGTTGGTCTGGATTTTAATACAATTTTTCACTTTTATTTGTCAGTGTGTTAGCTATGGCCCTGCGCCAGATGGCATGTCCGTCAAATATTAGATTTTTAGATAACTTCACGTATCGTTTATTTAGGCACAGTCGTATTTTGTTTAACCTTCACGCCCATTGTGATGGGTGGAAAATGGACGAGACTCAACAGCCGTCATTCAGTAATAAAGTATTATCCTAGCAAAGACTCCCAGATTGCATTTACCGAATTCGTAGTCCACAATCAATCATGTCACGTGGTCGAAGTACGCCTATCTCGACTCGACGTTAGCGAATGTAAACTTAACGTTTACAACAAAACGTACGTGCGTGCGTGTGTTTGTTGGAGTTCATGTAAATTAATTTTCTTTATATATATATAAGTGTACTCATGTGAACACACGCATATTCTCTAACCAGTATTTAAAGCTGGGGGTTTTATCCTGACCACCTATGATACTAGTTTGACACAATTACTTTGTTGTTTTCGTACACACACAATAGGCAGATTCTTGCGAATCTTTCGTTATGGACAGTTAAGAAAATATACTAATAAGGAGAGAACGGTTGAAGAAACCATAGTGTGAATACAGGAATCATGGGAGAGTGTGTGAGTGCAGATTAAAAAAAACCCCATACAATAAACAGAATAGCCCTGAGAGGGGGTGTGATTGCAGATGAATGACTATACAGTATATAGAACATGGGAGGGCGCGAGTACATTTGAAATACTATACAATAGCAGAATAATGCTGTCAAGGCGTATGAATACTGTTGTAAAAGAACATTCAGTAAATAGAGTAATCCCAGGAGTGTGTGTGTGTGTGAGCACAGATGATATAAAGGAGATCTGTATTTGTTCTTCGATATACAGGTTAAGTCCCGCGAGACCTTAAGTTCTTCTTCTTTACCTCACTAGTACTCCACGAGACTTCGAAGGCCAAGGTCAAGAACCGATCAAGACAAAATAAATTTGCATGCAAACACTTTAAAAAAATCTTCTACTGTTATGTAAGGCATCAGATTCAAAACCAAACTTATTCTGTTGCGCCTATGAATGGAATATCAGGCATCAGATTTAAAGTTCTTCAAAGGAATTGTATACCAATCCAACACTATTTCCATGAACAGAATGAAGCTATCGGTAACACCTCCATTTTAAAATAAAAATGTTTTCACAAAAGTAGAGTCACCTCTGCCTCTAACAAACAGTTAAAGCTAAACCTATCTCTTTCATTCTCTAAAGATCCATAAAACTATCGTAGCAAGGTAAGTCCCTTGAGCAAACGAGGGTTTGTTAACTATGAAAACATTTCAAAGAAAAGTCAGCTCATGGCCTTGTAACCTTAAAAGTGTAAGTCAGTATTTCACGACACCTACAGGACATAACCCGTATGTTGCAATCACATCTACCAGCAATAACTTGCAATTTAAAAATTAATAATTTTAACAGCTGGTCAGCTGTAAGCTTTTTCCTACCTGTACATGCATGTGAGTCGACTGATTCCGATAAACTGTAAAACTATGCCGTTTAAGAGAAAAAAAACAGGTAAAGCGAATGTATTCTTTGCCATAAATAAATGTTCAATTCAGACAAATCTGCCAGTTTCTCCCCTCTTGTTGCAGTAGGTGCACGAATATTTCTTAATGAGTATGAACAGATCATTAGTTCAACTTATTACGTCGACATTTTTAATTATTGTTTTTAAAGAAATGGTTATGAAATGAACGATACACCTCTTACAGAGTTTATTACTCTAAACAGGTTCTTTACATTTAACCAGACTTAAGACCCTATAAGGATGTTCGACACACCCAACTTTACCTCCGTGTCTCAACAGGTTCGACAACCCAACTTTGCCCCGAGTTAAACATGTTTGAACACCACACAAGTCCGACACCCAACATTGCCACCTTGTCTCTCACATCGTTTTTCTTTCATTGTTGTCTTGTCTTTATTTTATTTGTTGGTAAACCCAAGATGTGTGTGTGTGGTCCTTGAAGGCTAAACAAGTACGCCACAGTCTGAATCTTCATCGAGTCCCATTTTTCTGTTCAGTCCTGCTCACAAGGTTGAAACGAACGAAGTTTAGTCCCCATGACTGCCTAAGCTCTTTACAAATAATATTTAATAAGAGCATTGTAAGACAAAGACGCTGAAGTTTATAAGAAATAAATACTGCACCCAACCAGCAGAGCAAGAGTGAACACAACAAACTCCGACCGTCGATCGCAGCGATAGACTGTCGACCTGCTTTGCAAATAGAATCACATCAAGACACACGCAACCAACACCCATTCTCTCTGAGCTGTACGCGTGTGCGTCCGTTTGACTGTTAACGTGTCTTTCTTTGTATGGGTTTGAAGGGTAAGAGGGTCGGGGGAGGGGGGGGAAGGGGACTTTGCATTGACTGCACCACTGCTCTTTGTGCAGCGAACCGATCATTGTGTCTTAAAGAATTATCTGGTGGTCTTGTATTACTCCAATTTTCCGTCAACGCTGAAAGGCGATAATGAATGACCTACTTCAATGCTGGCTTAAGTTCGCCTGTGTAAACATGATGGCGCCTTTGAAGAAAGACGCTAGCCATTTTGAGAATTGGGGGAAGGGGTAGAAAGAAACAACATCACATTAAAAAAGAAATATCGAAAGGATAACCAACCCAAAATACAGCAGTCTGTATGAAAACTGATCGAAGCATACAATAAAATCTTAGGCATGATTTCAAAATCTGAAACAAACAGCGAAGACAAATACAGTATCTAGGTTCAACCTCTCGATAACAGACCAAAACGAAGAATACAATTAAACAAAGACAAATACAGTATCTAGGTTCAACCTCTCGATAACAGACCAAAACGAAGAATACAATTAAACAAACACAAATGGATGGAATGAAAATAAAATAAATAAATATGACTTTAAACTAATCGCCGAGCAACAACACAATTGGATTAGGTAATCTGTTCCTTAAAGACACCATCACAATCACTACCACTTTTCTCTGTCTTGACATGTCTAACCTTTAGCACGTGCACTCTAACATTTAGTAAAATATGCCAATATCTTTTGTGCTCCAAAGACTCAATTGGTAAAGTTTGTAAAGTCAATTAGTAAAGTTTGCCAATATCTTGTGTGCTCCAAGACTCCATTAGTAAAGTATGTAAGTCAATTAGTAAAATATGCCAATATCTTTTGTGCTCCAAGACTCCATTAGTAAAGTATGTAAATCACTTAGTAAAATATGCCAATATCTTTTGTGCTCCAAGACTCGATTAGTAAAGTATGTAAATCACTTAGTAAAATATGCCAATATCTTTTGTGCTCCAAGACTCGATTGGTAAAGTATGTAAGTCAATTAGTAAAGTTTGTCAAAATATTTTTTGTGCTCCATGACTCGATTGGTAAAGTCTGTAAGTCATTTCAACGCTCTGTGACTCAGTTTGTAAAATGTGGTAGTTATCCGTGCACTCTATAACTTACTTCATAAAGTCTGTAATACAGTCGTCTTTATGTTTCATGACTCACAACTCGTAAAGTCATCCCTATGTTCGATAAATCAATTTAGAAGCTGTAAAGATCAAATCCTCAAGCTTTACGGATAACTTGTAATCTCTATGCAAATGACTAGAGGTAATTTTGCTACAGAGATAAGGTCTTGACATGTACCTACCCACTTAGGTACTAACGATAAAACTGTCAGAATCACTGGCAAGTTCTACCGATAACTATCAGTCTTAAGCTCTCGGCCATTGATAATTTCTAAACTCTATAGCCAATGTTGTACCGGTCATTCGTAAATTCTACGGTCGTTTCTAAGCTCTGTGTCATAACTAAGTTTTAAGGGACTTTTTAGGATCTCTGCACTGAATTTCTAAATTCTACTAGTCAGTCAGAATTCGTCACTTTTACTGAGTGACAAGATGGTATTTACAGTGGTGAATTTCAGTATTACTTTCACGTTTTCAAGATGTGAAAAGCATTACTATCACGTTTTCAAGATGTGAAAAGCATTACTTTCACGTTTTCAAGATGTGAAAAACATTACCTTCAACTTTTCAAGATGTGAAAAGCATTACTTTCACGTTTTCAAGACGTGAAAAGCATTACTTAGGGGATACTTTGGATTAAAAGCAATTACGTTTGTGGCATTTCAACAAATGCATTATTCACACACATGAATTTTTGGTCATCTTCAAAATTTTAAAATGTTTCAATTAATTCCCAAAGTGTCATTTCAAAATATCAACACACTGTTCTATACTTGCTGTTTAAACCTAAAATTAAACTGAGGACCTCATTATGCTTCTTCAATTTTATCGCTTTTGTCATCATCCCTCCCTCCTCCTTCCTTGTTCACTTACAACTAATTTCAATGATATCCAGCGGTCTGTTGTGTCCAAACAGAAAAAGATCGATTGATGGGAGGTAACTCCTAACACTGCAGTTGAGTTTATGCACCAATGCAGTTTCTCGATACTAAGTTCTTAAACACCCCTTGCTGGGATACACTGGGTGTAGAAAGGAAGAACAAGGATTTGGGGTCCGGCCGGGTGCGAGAGGGTGGGACATTTCAGGAAGGTCTGGAGTTGGTGGGAGAG
This sequence comes from Sinotaia quadrata, assembly GCA_028829895.1. NCBI lineage: Eukaryota > Metazoa > Mollusca > Gastropoda > Architaenioglossa > Viviparidae > Sinotaia > Sinotaia quadrata. The sequence goes on along the minus strand of CM054183.1, from coordinate 26,858,056 downwards.
GAAGAAAGGCTTTTTTAAAAAAATCGAAAAAACAGCTTGTGAGAGAGAAGCTCCCAACAAACAACCATTATGTTGATGTTTCAGCTGGTCCAACGCCATTGTAACCGATAACAGAGAAGCCTGTTCTACTTAATAATTTTCTTCTCATTAAGGTGTAGAATAAAAATAAAGTAATTCTTCTTCGAGCTCAAGGCCCCTGCACTTCAGACAGCAAGTCTTTGAGTTTGCTAGGTTGTGTACATAAAACGATAAATTGAATAGATGTGAAAAATCATTATTTGTTTTTAGTATTTTTTGTGGTTATTTTGCTTAATTACAGCGTGAGAGAAAAATAAACAAAGCATATTTAATAGAACTAATTTCGGACAATTTTAAGTATGTGATTTCAAGTGTAGGAAAGAAGGAAGGAAAGAAGGAAGGGAGGAAAGAAAGAAAGAAAGAAAGAAAGAAAGAAAGAAAGAAAGAAAGAAAGAAAGAAAGTAAGTGGCAGTCTAGCAAAAGAGTTAACCGTAATTTTCTGTGCTTGACCTAGAGCACCCAGGCTCTAATGTCGTACGTTGACTGTACATTACCACTGGAGCGTGAATGTTACCTGCTTGTATATGTAATCTTCAAGAATTGAAATACAATCCTCTATCGAAGTGTGTTATCTACTAATATCGTATAGTGTCAAAATGTATCGTCAGCTAGTGTGTGCACTGTGTGACAATGTGTTATCTTAGCGTGTCGGTATCTATGTTCCGACAAGGCCTACCATCTATGAGTTTCAATCTCTATATTCTATCACTTAGGAGTGTGAGAGCGAAATGGATGACTGCCAGAAGCACCTTCAACTCTGTGAGTGTCTGATAAATCAGAACTGCCACTAATTGAATGAACAACGAATGTAACTTTCCACTATATGATTGAATGACGACTGTCATTTTAAACTATGAATGAATGACGAATGTCATTTCCCTCGAAATGAATAATGTCGAATGTCACTGCCCATTAAATGACTGAATGTCGAGTGTCACTGCCCATTGCATGACTGAATGTCAAGTGTCACTGCCCACTAAATGACTGAATGTCAAGTGTCACTGCCCACTAGATGACCGAATGTCGAATGTCACTACCCAATAAATGAATGAATTGTCGAATGTCACTACCCAATAAATGAATGAATTGTCGAATGTCACTGCCCACTAAATGACTGAATGGCAAGTGTCATTGCCCACTAAATGACTGAATGTCGAGGGTCACTGCCCACTAAATGAATGAATTGTCGAATGTCACTGCCCACTAAATGACTGAATGTCAAGTGTCATTGCCCACTAGATGACCGAATGTCGAATGTCACTGCCACTAAATGACTGAATGTCGAGGGTCACTGCCCACTACATGACTGACATCAGTATTAACTCTTACTCAATAACAGACTCCGTAAAAGATTTAGATCCAGTAAAAATGGAATGCCACCTCAGTGCCAACATAACATAATTGATGTATGCCACGATGTGACAGTTAAACTGAATGTTTCTATCTTTCCTGTGCCTCGCGCACGTCAATAATACTTTTGTGCAGTAGTAAATTTAATTTGGATGGTACTTTGTGCGTGTTTGTGGTATAAATACGTCTTGTTAGGTTAATAGAAAAGTCTTTCCGGTCGTAACGGATTTCGTGCGCGGAAGAAACAGACCATCCCCCCAAACTCCGCCCCCCCCCCCAAAATAAAAAACAAACAAACAAAAAAACTCTTCATGGTAATACAATGACCTTTCCAAAGAAGAAAAAGAGCCACATATTTACTTGTGTATTTTCATATTTGAATTTGATGATAAAAGCTATTTGAGAAAAATGATGAATGTATGAGAACTCACTAAAGCATTTCTCTTCACCGTTAAGCCTTAAAATAAATTACAATGAAAATTTTGACCAGTGATTATATGAGACAAATGTTTTTGTTTGGTTTGCTTTAAAAAAAATGTATATCAAACTATCTTCTTTGATGATAACCACTATGGACAGGTCGACTGGCTGATGAGTTTTATCTCTACGGTCTTATGGTCACTCTTCAGAGCCGTGGACTGAGGAACTCGAACCTATTCTATCTCCCTCCCCACGCCTGGAGTTTGATTTGCATACACAAGAGCCTCGAGGAGATGATAAATGTCATCGACAACGCTCCCTCTAATTTTTTTCCGGTGTGCGCGGAACTGGCGGTTGTATGAGCAGCCTCATTTCCGCGTGAGCAAAACATTTTCAGGAACATTTGTGATTTGTAAATTATAACTACTTATTACATACACGTTTGTAATAATGTCTTTTTATTAAAGAAGATGTACGGCTTAGAAATCACGTGATGTTTTCATACTTTATTGCAATGAAAATGTTATGTTACGATTACGAGCGCACCAAAACTTGTGCGCGGAATTTTGAAACTGGTGCGTGGCATTTTCTAATGATTTACGCGACCTCGTACTTTGGAGGGAACGTTTGTCATCGGTTACAGTCAGTCTTTTGAATGTGTAAGAACTTTTGGAAACCTACAGCAAAGTTCAGTGCTGTGGCTGACCCGTAAATGTCGAAAGGATCTTTTAATCATAAACTCAGCTAATCATGTGTAAGAATTACTAATAGTAATAGTAAGTCTCTCTCTCATACAGAAATGAAGAATGAGGTTTTGATTGTGCTTTAGCGTGAGTGAATATATTTGTTTAGATTGTGTGTGTGTGTGTGTGTGTGTGTGTGTGTGTGTGTGTGTGTGTGTGTGTGTGTGTGTGTGTGTGTGTGTGTGCTAGTCTGCAATAATAGCTTTATATCGCCTTATAATATAATACTAAGACGGGCAGGCAGAGAGTTGAACATTTAGTGTTTTGGGAGTGGACCGGACCCAATCTTTAGTCTGTGTTGTCAATCCCGCGAAAAGATTTGAAGCAGCAGAAACACAACACTTTTAAACATTCATAAAAAAAGACATTAATACTGATACCCTTAACAGTCTGATTATTTTATGTTTCAAGAAAACAACTCATCATTGCTGTTATTCCAGCAATTCATGACTGAAAGTTCTGATCAGTTAAATGTCAGTCTTCTTGTTCTCCCTCCATTTTCTCTCTCTCTCTCAAACACACACACACCAACACACACACACACAAACACACACACACACTCACACACACACACACACACACACACACACACACACACACACACACACACACACACACACACCAAAAGGCAAGCACGAGAAACTGAAGCCGTCACCACCTTGGCCTCTGACCCGCCATTGATTTTGTCTCTGTCAATACCGGAAAAGAAAGTTTTTCCACCTGTCAAGGGGAGGTTGGGGGGGGCAGGGGGGGGGGCGGAAATTTAGACGTCTGCATACATGACTCACTAAACTTGTGGGGTGTTTTTTTTTTGTTGTTGCTTCTCCAATTGGCCTAGGAAGAACTCGATGTTACTATTATCACACATACACACACGCACACCGTGATTGACAAGACAGGAGTGTGTGCACGTCTTGACGTCATTATATTGAACGCACTGATCAGACTGGGGGTGACGTAACAAGCAATTACACTCAGGGCTCTAATCTTTGTTTCAAACTCAAGTTCCTTTTCTCGACACTTCATATCCACAACTTCCTCGACCTTATCTAAAATATTTGTCTAAATTGTGACGTTGGTAAATCGTCAAGGCTTTTTTGTTAACTGCCGGTTCTGTGAATTTGTTGCTGAGAAAGTGTATTTTCTTTGAGCCGCTCGTTAGAAGTTAGTTTTTTAGAATCTCACATAAACATGGATACTTTGAAAGTAAGATTGTGTCATGAAAAGATATGTTAAGGAGACGATCAAATGGGTTAGGATTGCCGCATCGACATTTTTCCAGCTTTGATATGCTAGGGCGCATGCATTTGCAGCAGACGACATTGTCGCTGTACTCGACGCTTTTTAACCGTCTTTCTTTTATAACCAAGATATAACTGGTATAGTAGGGTTGTCAATGGTAGGATATCTTTCAAGCACATATAAACACTCTGTGGAGGATTTTTAAGCCGCAAAGCAGGCAACCACTACTGTTCTCAAAAATGAAATATACAAAGAGTCGCCTTCGCTCTCAACTCTCTGACCGTCATCTAAATGACATTCTTCGCTTGTCAACCTCATCAGTTAAGCCAGACATTGAATCACTGATTCAATGTAAGCAACACCATCCATCTCATTAACCTTTCATAGAAACTGAGTTATTTATTTATTTTTTATAAAATACATATCTTAAAATTACTTTTGTTCTCATTTTATATTCTAAACTTGCCGGTCTTGTGATATTCGTTCGTCTATCCGGCCCGCGAACTGTTCCAACAGTTTTATCCGGCCCGCGAACTGTTCCAACAGTTTTATCTGGCCCGCGCTCTCAAAAGTGTGCCTGCTCCTGGATTAGACAATAGAATTCTCTACAGCAGGTAAACCTTTGATCTCAGCCCATTGGCTGATCTCGTTCTTGTAAATCTTAACCATTGGATAATAAAAACTAATCCGCCTAAAACAGGTTTAGATAACATCAGCAAGTCTAGCACATTCTTTACCTGAGTTGCTTACTTCCAACTTTTACTTCCAACTTTAAAATATCAGTACAAGCAGTGCCCAAGGTCTGATCACTTGATATTTAAGAAATTACATAATAATTAAGTTTAGAAATACGGATAGGCAAATTTACTCTGCCGCACATGCGAAACAGTTCGTTCTGTTTGAAGCACAAGCTACAGACAATGATAGTTCATAATGTCATTTCAGGCTCCTGTTTGCCACAACAATTGGTTTTACTCACCACACCTCAAGTGTGCTACTGTTGCAACGCAAGCCTTAGAGCTTCCTTTAAGTAGGAGTTCATTTGATTTAGTAGAATTCCAGATTGTGTATATAAAAACGGGTGCATTGGTTCTGATAAAAGTAAGCCTTATCTGTAACTAATAGTGCATTCGTCTTAATATTTCAATAAAGAGATATTTTTATCCTGACGTAGTGTGCATGCGGCTTACTACCACAACCACATCTTATTTATGTAAGGTGCATTTGTTTGTTTAAACCTTACTTTCATTATGAAGCAATTACTTATTACAACTCACAGACCTTACTTTCATTATGGAGCAATTACTTATTACAACTCACAGACCTTACTTTCATTATGGAGCAATTACTTATTACAACTCACAGATCTTACTTTCATTATGGAACAATTACTTATTACAACTCACAGATCTTACTTTCATTATGGAACAATTACTTATTACAACTCACAGATCTTATATTAAATCTGGAGCAACTACTGACTACAATATCCAGATATTAGTTTAAATATGGTGCTTTTGACTATTAAAAGGCTCAAATCTTACTTTCATTACTGAGCAAATGCTTATTCTAACACTAAGATCTTATATTAAATATGGAACCATTGCTACACCTAGATTCTAACTTAAACAAAGTGCAATGTTTATTAAATCACCAACATCTTATTTTAAGTATGGAATAATTGCTCATTAAAAACAACCAGTTTTATTTGAAATAAGATACAGCTGGTTATTCAAAACCCCAGAAATTATGTGAGAGAGGGAACAATTATAAACATCCAGGTCTTAGTTTAAATAAGGATAGATGATTGTTCAAACACTAGATTTCATTTTAGATTGCAATTACTTATTAAATCATTCAGATATTATTTTATCTTGGGTGCAATTGCTTAATAAAACACTCAGATCGTATTCTAACTATAGGATGCAATTACAAATTAAAACAAACATCCAGATAATCAGGGTACACTTGCTTGTTAAAACACCCAGATGTCATTATATTTAGGGTACACTTGCTTGTTAAAACATCCAGATGTCATTATAATTAGGGTACAATTGCTTATTAAATATTCAAGTCAATAACTTAAATGGCTGTGCTTATGGTTTAAGAAGAGAAACGTATGTATTTCTACTATAGTTGTAAATATTCAGCTTATTAAAAGCAACATTCTTATCCTTAAGTAGAGCAACTCCGTCTAGTTGCAACATCAATGGTGGCGCATCGGCTTACTGAAATATTCAGCTTTTAACGTTAAAGAGGAATGTGCTAGCTTTATAATATTCATCCCTGTTCTTAAAATGGCAACCGACTTAATGAAATATTTAGGTTTTATCCTTCAATAAATCTCATGCCGGAGTGGGATGCATTGACTTAATAAGACATTTGGGTATTTTTCTGCTCTTCTTCCAAGGACGTATTGATTTATTTAAAATAATCAGATACAAGGATGCACAGAGAGTAAAACAATTGTTCTTTTCATTATAACATGAGCGTATTGGCTTATTAAAATATTCGGGTCTTTTTCTTACATAGAATTTCAGTGATTTATTAAAACATTCCCGTCTTTTTCTTAAATAGAATTTCATTGGCTTATTAAAACATCCGGGTCTTTTTCTTACATTAAATTTCAGTGATTTATTAAAACATTCCCGTCTTTTTCTTAAATAGAATTTCATTGGCTTATTAAAACATCCGGGTCTTTCTATTAAACAGAGTTTCACTGGCTGACTTAACACTCGGGTCTTTTTCTTAAATAGAATTTCACTTGGTTATTAAAATATTAAATAAAATGTTACTGGCCTATTAAAATTTTCGGATTTTATTTTATAATAGGAATGAATTTCATTATTAAAACACGTGATCTTATCTTAATAGGGTGTGCTAAGTTTTGGAAAATTCGGATCTGCTTCTTAAATTGTTTTTTTATTTTCTTCCTCGCTTATTAAAACACGCAGGTATTATTAATAGCTACCTTTCTATTCGTCGCCAACTGAAATAAATGCATGATTAAGATTGGATTTTCTGAAACGATGTTCAAAACTATGGAACCCCCACCCCCACCCCCAATCTCCTTCAGTCCTTTAATTAACTGCTAAATTGCGGTGCATTTGTTGAACTTTACACTCTGACTTTATAAAAGTTACATTACTGCTTGATTTAAGTACAGTTGTTCGCAATGCGAAACTGTGGCAAACACGGCAGATTGAGAAGACTTAAATGGTAAGCCAGCGGCACAATTAGTAAACAGTTGTGCTGAAGACAGTACACGTACATCATCGTTCTCCATGTCGCCTTTTTCATCGTCATCATAACAAAAATAATTATAATGAAGCCTCATATCGGGATAAATTTGCCTGAATGAACTGCCAGGGAAACTGCTCGCCTGACCCAATGCTACTAGCAGCACATTTCTCAACTGGTGACATCCTCCGTAGAACTTCGGACCGCCTGAAATATGGAACCGCTCTGAGACTAAGGTTCATAACCAAATAACCGATAGACAATTTTTAAAAACAGAAAAACGTCGATTACGACGCCGATGAATGATGATGGCAGTGATAACATGATGACAAGAGCAGTGGGCGTAGAAATGTTATGACAGAAATAATAGTAATGACAGATTTAGCAGTTTATGTAATAATATATCGCTTTAGGTTTATGTACGCCTAAAGATTTGGCAGTTCCTGTAATAATATAACGCTTTATGTTTATGAAAGACTATAGATTTGGCAGTTCCTGTAATAATATAACGCTTTAGGTTTATGTACGCCTAAAGCTATTTTTCAAATAATCTCAATAAACTTTTCAAGACATTTGTTTCCGCTATCTCCACCGCACCCGTATAAACACATTTTGTTCTAGATTTTAATTTGTTTACTATAGCGCAGAGTAATGATTTTTAATTTTTATTTTACTTTTTTTTCTCGCATTATTCAGTATTTCAGTAACTGTTAGATTTGCCGCCAGTTGAATTATAGAGTCGGCACACTAATTCAACACATATGACCTCGAAGGGAAGTAACTCTAATGCCATGACCGATTTGCAAAGGATCACATGTCTCTATAGCAGAGTAATTATGTCTGAGAGAAATGATGAGCTGATAGAGATATGAATGTGTGATGCAAAAAGGGTTTGAGGGGAAAATACCTGATGTGTTATATCTATGATGTGATATGAGAGACATTAATATATGACATGAAAGCGCCTGAGAAAGAGATACTCAACGTATTATATAATCCATGAATAGAGATGTTAGAGATGTGACACACAAAAACGGACATTTACTGAACCGTAAATCTATTATTTGTTTGACACTTCTCTTCTTTCTTTATTGTATGTAAGAAACGGAATTTGCCTTGTCTTATTGTCAGTTTAAAGCATTTCCTTATTTTCTTTGTCTTTTTAAATGTCTTCTTTAATTATTATTTTTGTGGAACGACAATTTCAAAAACACATAATAATAATAATATTAATAACAACAATAAAAATAAAAATAATATATGTCTCGATAGTGCAATAAGTAAGTGCAGGGTAAAATGACCCAGAAAGTTAAGCTAACTGTGCTGTGTCGACAACATGACAACATGGATGGGTGAAGCTTCAAGTCCCATCCCTGAACTATCGTGGGAGGGAAAAGTGGCTCCCTACAAACTACACCCTCACCCATCTCATTTATGATGGAGGGAAAAAAATGATTTTATACCGAATCAGACTTCGCCCGGGTTAACAAGGGCTGCGTTAGGTACTAAAGTTTTAGGGTGTTTTAGCGAAATAAGGGCTACTGAAACGCTAGCGAAGACTCGGAGGAAATGGACCAGAGAGGAAAACACACAAAAATCAAAGCCAAACCACAATCAGAGGATACAGAAAAAGAATGCACAAACTGTGGCCCAAGCACCATCCAGGTGATATTATCAGTCAGCAATGGCTCCTGGTCTAGAAGAGAGCGATCATACAAAAGAAGCTTCTTACAGCCATAGAATTACTAAAGATATAACAGCAACAAACAAATATTACAGCCATAGAATTACTAAAGATAGAACAGCAACAAACAAATATTACAGCCATAGAATTACTAAAGATAGAACAGCAACAAACAAATATTACAGCCATAGAATTACTACAGATAGAACAGCAACAAACAAATATTATAGCCATAGAATTACTAAAGATAGAACAGCAACAAACAAATATTATAGCCATAGAATTACTAAAGATAGAACAGCAACAAACAAATATTATAGCCATATAAACTGAAATAGAAGGGAATAACACTTCCACAAAGTCACAACAGTCAAACCCAGCTGACGGCCACACTGGATAAATAATCAACGATTTAAGTAAGAAGAACAGAGGGTGTTAGAAGAATAAAAAGTTTTATAGACAAAGATAAGACAAATGTAGGTAGAACACCTACAAAAAGGCTTCAAAGCAACAAAGCTGAGAACAACAGTTTATAATGCACATGAAGAACTAAAACATATCCCCACAGAAGACAGCAGAAACCACTAGTCTAATACACGCCACAGCAAAAATAATTGAGAAACATACAATGCAAGCCAAAATACAAACAAAGAAAACGTGAGTAAAATCATGCGAAGAGAAGAATGGAAAATAAAACAGAGTGCACTAGGTAAGAAATAAGCCAAATGGCAGCAGTAATACATAAGGGAAAAGTGAAAACAACATTAGTAACCGATACCGTCTCAATTGCAGACACATTAAGACCACGATAGAAGATGCAAAACAAAGATTACGTGGACTCAGTCACCGTCTGAAGATATACACTGCAAGAAGTCAAGAATTCCAAGAGAACAAAACATTTAAAACTCTTGAAGCAAATGCCTTTAAAAAAAAGTCCACTAACCCGAGTAATCCAGTGATTATGAATGCCTATCGGTAGAAGTAAATGCTTAGAAAAGACCCACTAACCCAAGTAATCAAGTGACTGTGAGTGCCTGACATCTGAAGCAAAAACCCACGAGTCGTCAACTGCTCTGTAAAGAGCATTGACGTCACATGCCAATCTCCGGAGAAGAAACCCACGAATGCCCACTGCTCTGTGTATGGAAATGGCATTGCGTGCCTGACTTCTGAAGGAAAAGCCCACGAAGCTTCGACTACTCTGTGTGGAGCAGTGACGTCGCATACATAACTATTAAAGCAAAAGCCCACGAAAGGTCCACTGCTATATTTAAAGCATTGATATCACGAGCCTAACTAAGCAACAACAAAAAATATTCCTCGTCACAGGCTCGAATGACAGCTTCGTGCAAGAAATAGTTAGATCTATTCGCTATCCAGTAGACTTCAAGCCCATAATTAAAGTAGCGGATTTCAGAAATTCGCTCGCGGCACTGGAATATATTTGGGCTATCGGGCTTCACAAGACAACACTTACATTCCAACAGCTCTTAATTTCACGGCTCTCTCATTTCTTCACCCACGCATTGCAGCGTCGACTTCTGGTGACCGTCGTTCTATATCTGTTGAAATCAACACGGTGAGCAGAAAAGTGTCTGTCAAACTAAAATGGCCGCATATCCTTGCACTTAGAGAGTGTTTTACTCAGTAAGATAGGTGACTGGAAACAAAGTGGGGTGAGGGTTGAAGGGGGAGTGGAAGCGGGTAGAACGAGACGTTTCTTTTTTCAGACGTTGCTTTATTGTTGGGTTCGAGTCACAAATTTAAGAAAACATGGGACTTTTCATGCGTTGTTTGTTCGCTGTTTAGAGTTTGGTGTCGAAGGTCACGCCACGCAGAGTCGTAGACATAATGCAAGCTAAACAAGAGGTTTTATGTTATGGGACATTTTACTAGGTGCGCAAAACTTAATTGGCGGCCATTGGACAGTCAAACAACGCCTATGAAACGGAATCTTTCGAAATGTGTCTTCCGCCGCCAACTGCCATTCAAACTAGGAACGAGAAACATTCAATGGGTTGTTCTAATGTAAACTTCGCTCAGATGCTATTTTTTCTCCCCAGTTTACTCTATGAATTCAATGCAAACAAGAATTTGTGTTTTTCTGAAAACGGTGTAGAAAGGAAAGAAAATCATCATTTATTTTATGCTTCCCCTCCCTTCCCCTCCCAAAGATTTTATCGATGTATGTGTAACGACACCGCCTTGACACTTAACACATTTGACTTGACACTTGCACAAAGTGCGAAGCATACTGATATGTCGTTGTAGTTCCGAATCAAATTCAAAATTCGGGTACGAAAACAACAACAAAAAAATCAACACCCTCACTCTACAGGCCTACAACAACTACAAACGACCTGTGAGCAAATGTACAGAACAACATCAATATGAAAATGTTTTTTGCATGAGCACTTAATCGGGCAAAAAACATTTTAACGCAGAAACATATCACTGTCACAATTAGTAAGCACAATGGCAAAAGTGTACAATACAAGAACACAAGATAGCTATCGTAGCAGCTAATCGGGCAAAAATAGGACACAAATCACAGCAAAAATTCGTGGGGAAAAATTATAACACTGAAACACAAGCCTAAACTCGAAAAGCAAACATTCTAGTAAAGATGTAATGCCGAGACACGACATGCTTGTCACAAACGGTATACACAAATAAACCTTAATGCAGCCAAACAAGTAAATCACTACGCTCCATAGTCCAAACAGCATAAACGTGTTTGCTGTGAGCTTAAATCTATAAGTATTTTACCATTAATATATACAACTTTAAAAAGAAAATCTTTCAGTACATCAAATACCAATACACGCAAACGTCAGACTCGATGCTATATGCTCATCCGCCAGACTATTAAAATACGAAACTACTGAAGTGAAAATTGGTTGAAAATACGAAACTACTGGAGTGAAAAATAGCTCAAAGTAATACAACGCTTATGAAGAGAAGACAACCTTGCAAAGGGAGTGAAGAGGAGCGTATGACGATGCGATTAAGTGAAGTGTGTGTGTGTGTGTGTGTGTGTGTGTGTGTGTGTGTGTGTGTGTGTGTGTGTTTTGGGTAAGGATAATTTCTTCTCTCTCTTTCTTTTATATACGAGGGAAATAACTGTTCAGCAACATCCACCTATAGGCGAGTGCTCTTCTCATGGACAGGAACTGGTACCAGAGTTTAGATTACAACGCTATCTTTACCGTTTTCAAGACCGTATACATTATACTGGTATCGAACCTATTCAACTAACCACAGTACCTTCCTATAGTGCTTGTAGGCTTGATAAACTACACATCTGGAAATAACGGGGCTATTTAGAGAGAAATGTGCATGACAAATAAAACCAAAATATCAAATTTTATTGACTTAAATGACCACATTTCAACGCAGCTCCCCAGGACTGAACCAAAAATAGAGAAGGCCCAGCATATCAGTAAAAGAAATATTAATAACAAGTACGATAATTAACGGTTAAAACATAACCAAGAGTTTGTTTTCCAGCAATTCTGAGTCGCAGGAATTGATAAATTGTTGAATGGAGACAATCCTGGCTTGGGCGTAATAACTATACATGTATTTGGTTAAGATTTCTGCAAGTGTTTAATTACACAGCAATAAACCAAATAAAAGCAACTTTGAAAAGTGAGGAAAATGCTTAAACGTGTTGGCACACACCTAAACGCACACATTCGTACACATTCCTTTACATTTTCCCAAGATATAATCAGCAAAGGGACATCATTCAGTTCGAACTTCAATTGCATCTCATATCTGCAAACGCCTGTGTTTACGTTTAAAAGAAACAATCGATTACACTGAAAATATGAAAAAAGATTAAAAACTGATAACAGTTGGGACGTTTAATGGTAAGATGGATTTTTCTTTTTCAGTTTTCAATTAATTGTATATTTATTCTGAGTATATCATTTGCAGTGGTTAGAGAGAAAGCTGGTGGTCAGTTTTAGTAGTGATTCTTCTTCTTTTTCTTTTCTTTTTTTATAGCGCAAACCTTACTTTTGCTTTCATTGAGTCTCAACTGTGGAGTATGTTGTACACTGAGCTTCCAAAAAAATGAAGAAATATCCCCACCCACCCACAAATATATCCCCATCCACCACCCCCCTCTCTCTCTCACACACACATTTTCTTGCATACATTATCTCTCTCACACATTTATGCACAAACTCACAGTCTCTCATACATACTGTCTCTCTCCCACCCACCCAATTCTTCCTCAAACATACACTATTTTCTTATATCTTCTTTGAGGAACAAATACACACAATCCCCCACATACTACTATAGCTATGTTAAAACTCTCAATATCTGTAGGTGTGAAACTGTCATATAAAAATCTTGTTTGTCAAGGCCGAGTAAGAAAGACTCCATGCAACAAGCCACCAGTGACTCGTATTATTAAATTTAGAATTTATTTTCTCATAAAGTGACTCTGTCAGTGAACGGCTGGAAGGGAGGGAAACACAAAAAGACCCCTCCCGAACAACTATGTAAACCAGGTAACTTGTAGCTTCGTATCATGACTTCAAAGACCAGATACTTTTATCTGGGGGAAGTAATTTGATTTTAGTGTAGAAAGCAATGAACAAATCAAGAAAGCTGATTTAGGTTATAAACACCCCTTCCACACACCCCCACCCCACACACACATGAGAATAAGAACTAACAAGCATAATATTTGACCGTCGTTTTGGCAACGACCGTGTTCTAGAACTAGGCGTGGTGTCCATAATGATGTCCAGCACTATGCGTGCTGTCCGTGTTATAGCAACATAGCACTCAGTCTAGTGTCACAGTAATGCATTTGCGCTCAATATGATGTCTTTAATGACACGCTGTAACATTAATGACGCTCTAAGATTTAAATTTTGCAGTCCGTGATGACGCTCTAACATTTATATTTAAGTGCACAGTTTAGAACGACGCTCTAATCATTCAATATAATATCCGTATTTAACTGTAAATTTTAAATCTTACAGCCCATTCTGAAACTGTAATATTTAAATGCAATGTTTGTAACGACGCTCTAACCATTCAATACAGTGTCCGTAGTGACACTGTAACAAATATCTGTAAGTGCAGTTTGTAACGATGCTCTAAGCCAACCTGTGTGCCGTTTAGGGTCTGCAGGAGTTTTGGGGAAAGACGAAAAGAACATATATTTCTCCGCAGGTATGCCGCAGAAACTTGGGGAAAAGTCGAAAAGAACATATAATGATTGGTCCGCAGGAGTTTGGGAGAAAGACGAAAAGAACTTATAACGATTGGTCCGCAAGGAGTTTGGGAGAAAGACGAAAAGAACTTATAATGATTGGTCCGCAAGGAGTTTGGGAGAAAGAACATATAATGATTGGTCCACAGGTGTGCCACAGGAGTTTTGGTAGAAACTTTAAAAGGACATATATTTTAAAAGTAAATCTTCTGAAATCAACATTAAATTTTAAAACAGCACAATGTTTATAATTTTAGCTATTCAACTTTTAAACATAATCATAACACCCTTACAATACTTCTATTAAAGCAGCTCCATTACAGCAGTTCCTTTAAAACAGATACTGTATAATCTATAGCAGTTTAAATTGGAAAGAGGAGGCCAGTGGCACTGCCCAAACAAAATCTGCGTCTAAAAAAAATTAAACAAACTCAAATCAACCATTCAAAACGCTTTCTACCAGCAGCACCAGACAGATATGTCTCCCTTCCAGAACAAAAAATTAAATCGTGGAGCCTGTGCCCCCCCCCCCCCCCTACGCGAAATCAGAAAAAAAAATGGAACCCAAAACAGATGGGCCAAACATTATCATTTAATGCAAGCTTATCGTGAGCGTTTATGGTCAGTTCAGCATATCAGGACTGGTGAATTAGCGAGTCCGTCAAGGGCGCATCTTCAAGCCTTCTTTATCATTATGTAACCCAGTCAGACAAAGACGTAGGGAGGACGCACGCGCCCATCAGACGAAACCACTTCAGTTGATTGTGCCGGCTAGTCAGACAAGAACACTTCAGCAAAGCAAAACGCCACCACACCACCAACTGTTACTGGTTTCTCACGGTCTTAAAACACACACATTGCCCCCCCCCTCTCTCTCTCTCTCTCTCTCTCTGACCACTAACGACTCAAGTCGTTCGTATTCCTGGACTGTGAACAAGGGTGAGCAAGGGGAGACAAGCGGTTTCAGCGAGGTAAGAGTTAGCTTTCCTGGAGCTTATGATAAGTGCGTATACTCGTTAAACTTCGTTGATGGAGCAAACGCACATGAACATACAAACAAACACTAACACACATATCTACACACACGTTATAATCGGAAGCCATGAGAAGGGTGGAAAACAAACCAAGTAGCCAATTTTATGAGCTGCCCGTAAATTTTGAGAGGTCACTTCAGGCAGAGTACGCTAGAGCAATATCTTCGTCTATTAAGCGTTTCAAGTTTGTCTGCAGTCAGCCATTTAAATCCACTTACACAGCTGCAGGCGCCTCAAATATTTTAAGTAAATTAGTTTATAGCGAGTTTATTTATCAACTTGTTGAAAGGAAAATATTAGCCGAAACCTATCCAATTCGACAGTCATTATAAAAGATTTCAAAAGAGAGAAAGAGAAGGAGGGAGGAGAAGGAAATAAAAAAGAAAAGAAACCCGGACTCTCAAAAACAAGTTCCTTAAACTCCAGTTTTCTAGACAAGCACTTCAGTCCCACTCGTTGTTCGTGTAGTAACTACACAAAGATAGTTGCATTAGTGGTAACTACACAAAGATAATTGCATTAGTGGTAACTACACAAAGATAATTGCATTAGTGGTAACTACACACAAAAGTTGCATTAGTGGTAACTACCACAAACATCATTACATTAGTGACAACTACCACAAAGATCATTACTTTAGTAGTAACTACACAAAGATAGTTGCATTAGTGCTAACTGCACACATAATGTTGCAGTAGTGGTAACTATACAAAGAATGATGCATTAGTGGTAACCACACAAACATCATTGCATTAGTTGTATCTACACAAAGGTAGTTGCATTAGTGGTAACTACCACAAAGAATGTAGCATTAGTGTAACTACACAACCATCCTTGCATTAGTGGAAACTATCCCAAAGGATAACCACAAAAAATAATGTTGCATTAGTGGTAACCACAAAAATAATGTTGCATTCATCTATTTGTTGAGTTAGTTTGCAGATTTGTTTCAATATATTCAACAAATGTCGGTAAACACGATCGGTCGGAAAATACACCAAAAGCATAACATGTTTAAATACGTACTGTATAGAAGTCATGTAAACCCAGTACCATGAATATAATACATTCGTTATTTAAAACTGCATTAATTACGTCACGCTCACGCACCTGCTTTTAACTGCTGCACATATTCAGGTTCTCTTATTGAAATGCCCACAAGAAACATATAGGAACAAGGCTTAAAAGCACCAGGTCGCGCCATTCACGTTCAATTTCAGTGTGGCAAACTGAGACTCCGACAGACCAAGTAATCTCCTCTTGTCACCTTGTGGTCAGCGCTGACAACAGAAGACTGCCCCCCTCTAACCAATAGTGCTTCACTAGCTCGTGTTTGCTCTTTCTCCGATTTCGATCCGAACTCAAACAAGCAGTGGGGGACAGCTTTGCAGACAAGCTCGCTCTTGTTTGCAGAGGCGGAGAGTCTCTGAACCCTAAAGGGTCCAAAAAGTCGGGGCGCGGAGGAATCTCATAATTAGTTAGCTCAAGAAGAAGTGCGTGGCTAGAGACCTTTGATGCCTGAAGATGTCTTTGCACACACTATATGTAATAAATGTATCATAAAATACTCTTCTTCTGTTTTAAATATAGAAAATAAATGAAGTAGCTTGAAGTGAGAAATGTTGCAAACAAGATGATTTTTTAAATGCTAGTTTAATTGAAGTATATTTACCTGTTTTCTTCCTCGCTTGAAGTGTATTTTAAGAACTTGTTGAAACTCAGATACTTTTGTATTTATTTTTTTTCAATGGTTATTAGTCAAGGCATTGTCCTTTAAAAAAAAAAAAAAAAAGATGAAGTTCTACACGACACGTCATTAGATTAGTTGAAATTTCAAATCTATAGCAATATCATCAGAAATAAGGACGTTAAAGTAGAAAAGGATTATGCCACCGATGACGTCAGTCTGCTCAAACTTCAACCTTCGTGCTGACTGCTGAGCGAAAAGTTCCTTATATGTTATTTTATTTAATATTAGGATTACAAGTAACTACAGGGAGAGAAAAAAACAAATAAAACCTGTGGATTTTACGAGTGACTCAGTCAACTTCATAATCAGACTATATCGTGAATATATTATACAGAAACAATCAACCAATGGTTGGATTTATAGTATTAAATATTCATATCCTGGCGGGGACAGTTTGCAGATCAGTCTAATCAACTGTATAGATAGATTGGAAGGGCGTGAACTGCGAAGCAAAAATAAATATCTATAAACCTTAGATGTGCACCCTGCTAACTACAGATTCAATTACTGTCTAAGAATCACGTAAAGACGAGAAGCCTGAGGCTCTTCATTTATTGCAAGAGAGAGTTTTAAGTATACATATATCGCAGTACCACTTAGATTATACACACATTTCTGATTGTAGTCAGGGGAGATAAACGAGTGACTGTAGAACAAAGCCGCCATCAGTATGCATTTTAAAGAAGCCATAATATTTTCATTATTGCGATGAATGAATATAGACATTGATAACTGTTATAATTTCAGTGTCTCAAGGATAAGTGTGGGAGGAAAAACACTGGTGAAAGAGAGACTGGGCAGAGAAATATAGCTGACTAATTCAGACATGGTTAAGATTTATATAGTTCCTTGATTATTTGCTTGGTGTCTGATACGGTTTTAAAGTAACTAACAATAATTTAGCAGTTTAAAATTCAACACCCTTTGGCTACGAATACAGATAGATAGATAGATAGATAGATAGATAGATAGATAGATAGATAGATGGATGGATGGATGGATGGATGTACGGACACGCAATCAGAAAGATAGAGAGATAGACGCTGTATTGTGAATAAGACAGTCAGCCGTCACAATAAACCTTGGAGCCTGGCAACAGCTCATGCGGACCAATCCGTTCTGCTGCAAGCCGTGCGTGACATCTGCAGGATATTGATGGCGTCTTTCTACTTCTCGACCACTCTTACGACAGACTATTCTCTGTCTGAAATATACCACGTCCTTCCAAAATATCACAATTCTCTGTCTGAAATATACCACGTCCTTCCAAAATATCACAATTCTCTGTCTGAAATATACCACGTCCTTCCAAAATATCACAATTCTCTGTCTGAAATATACCACGTCCTTCCAAAATATCACAATTCTCTGTCTGAAATATACCACGTCCTTCCAAAATATCACAATTCTCTGTCTGAAATATACCACGTCCTTCCAAAATATCACAATTCTCTGTCTGAAATATACCACGTCCTTCCAAAATATCACAACGCAAGCTATTCGCGTGCGGTTGTTGCACATAGGTCTATTGTCTGAGATATGTTTAGTACTATCAGGGACTATCTTATCAAGGTAAAATTTAAAAAAAATATATGTGAAGGATAGAAGAAAATATTGCGCTTACGACCTAATATATTTTCGTTTCACAAGCGATCTACTACTGCCATAACCAACAGCCAGCATATTTTATTTACTCTGCAGTGGACACACGCAAAACTTGGCAAAATATTTACCTATACACTAGCTAAATCATGCCAGAGGTATGCAGCCCAATCGATTGCTATTCACATTCTAAAGATTCGAATCGAAAGCTGTTCGCACACACGCACGCACGCACACACACACACACAAAGTGTTATTAATACATAATATAACATTTATTATGCTTACTGTCTGTCCCGAGTCGTGTTGACTAGCTCAACATATATATATATATATTTTTCGTGTACAATGATATCCTGTGAGCGTCAGCTCATATCCGTACAGCCTGTTAGTGTCACATCCCTAGGTAGCTCACGTCTTTCCTTGGCTCAGCATATTAGTGTGACCTCCTTGGCTCAGCAAATCTTTCTTTGGCTCAGCGTGTTAGTGCCATCTCTTTGACTCAGCATGTTAGTGTCACCTCTTTGGCTCAGCGTGTTAGTGCCATCTCTTTGGCTCAGCGTGTTTGTGCCATCTCCTTGGCTCGGCATGTTAGTGCCATCTCTTTGGCTCAGCGTGTTAGTGTCATCTCTTTGGCTCAGCGTGTCTTTCTTTGGAACAGTATGTTAGTGTCACCGCCTTGGCCCAGTTTGTTTTCGTAGCCTCTTCTTGGCTCAGTGCATTACTGTCACATCCTTGGTTCAGCGTGTGATTATCAAATTTCTGGCTCAGCTTGTTACGTTCACCGCCTTGGCCCAGCGCGTTAATATTGCATCCTTGACTCAGGGCATTAGTCACATCCTTGGCCCAGCGCGTTAATATTGCATCCTTGACTCATGGCATTAGTCACATCCTTGGCCCAGCGCGTTAATATTGCATCCTTGACTCAGGGCATTAGTCACATCCTTGGCCCAGCGCGTTAATATTGCATCCTTGACTCAGGGCATTAGTCACATCCTTGGCCCAGCGCGTTAATATTGCATCCTTGACTCAGGGCATTAGTCACATCCTTGGCCCAGCGCGTTAATATTGCATCCTTGACTCAGGGCATTAGTGTAACATCCTTGGCTCAGCATGTTAGTGTTCTCGTTTTGGTTCAGCACATGTCAGTGTCGACAGTGACGTAGCTGTTGCGGCAGATCAGATCACTTTCCTTGGCTTAGCGGTTGCGCGAACTAAGATGATGTGATACAAAATTAATATTAAATATAAATGAGTGATGTTTTGCAACTCAAGTGAACATCACCAAAATTAATGCTAATAGTTCTGTAAAGCTTTCAGAAGAAAGGCAACACACGCAGACACAGCAACACGCGTGCGAGCGTACTAGGAGCAGAAAAACTCAGCAGTCTTGTTTAATATGATTTATTTATTTATTTATTTATTTATTCGTCTAGTTGCGTTTACTTGGCACTTTTCTTGTCTCTCCTTAGTTTTTATTTTTCATTTTTACTTAAATACAGTCTCCACCAGGAAGTAGATAAATTTTCCGTACTGGTAACCTGTGCATGTAATTATTAAATTAATATTACACACTCGTGATCTGCACTTTATTTTCATACATCTAATCCACGATACTGTTTCAGACTTCTAAACCATACTTCAATTTCAAACATCTAATCCACGATACTGTTTCAGACTTCTAATCCATACTTCAATTTCAAACATCTAATCCACGATAGTATCCGTTCACTCCTCCATTTCTCGCTTCTGATCCACTTTATTATATCGTCATTCTAATCCACACTACAAGCTCATAATAGTTATTCACTTATATGCTACTTCTGATAATATTTATAACGCACATTACTAGCCCTTTCTGTAGCGTGTAATCCATATTACTTCTCCACGAGTTTAATCCACATTAATAATTCGTACCACTAATCTATAATTCCACGCTACTATTTACAAACCATTCGCTGTTGTCTCTAATCCACATTAGATATACAATTGAAACCAATACACATACTACAAACAAATAATCCACGCATATAATCTGTATTACTAATAAATACTATGAATTAATCAATGCCGCAGGACAATACTGAAAGTTTTTACTCATCATAGTTTGAATCCACACTAAAAGTCTATAGTTGTAATCCATTTGTATAAAACATAGTTTTAATCCACAATACTAATCGATATGGCTTATCTATAACTCAGTTCACAATATTAATTCATACATCAAATACACCACACTAATCCGTACTATTAATCCACACTTCAAATACATGACATTAATCCGTAATATTGATCCATATTTCATATACACGACACTAATCCATAACATTAATCCAAATTTCATACAACGATACTAATCCATAATATTAATCCATACTTCAAATACACGACATTAATCCATACTGCAAATACACGACACTAATTGATGATATTAATCCATACTTTAAAAAGAAAGTCCATTTCAAGGCAAAGCAGAACTGAAAAGAACAAACGGCCATAAAAGATTTATTAAATTTTGTACACACCTACCTCTCCTCTAATTTAAAATCTTTCAGCGCATACATAAATCTATAAATTTCAAGACTGTCCCCCCGCCGCCCCATATACACACACACCCTGACCAATTTTTCCCAAGCATAACCTCACGCATTGTCCCTTCAAGACACAGCCAACAACTACTTTGTAGACATAAAAGAGGTTACCCGGTACACACTTATTTTTTTCTATAATTTTTTTAGTCATCTAGTTTAATCTTCCACAGCAATGACTGAGTTCCTCAAAGTCTCATACGCGCACCTGTCAGTGAATGGAAACCATTATTCAATATTGCTAACTTGAGTGAAGTCAGTTTGACAGCTTCGAGCGGTTCCTTAGAATAACTTTTATTCTGATCAGAAGAAAGGCGTCACCATAGTGCCATTTACTGATGTAATGATGTCGTGAAATATCCGATGTCATCGGGTACATAGGGCAGATATTTAACACGCGCACGCACGCACGCACGCACACACACACATACTTTCTGCTCTTCTTTTTCTTTAAAAATTTCCCTTCGTCTCTCTCTCTGCCCCAACCGCCTCACTACTCACTGACTATATATAGAATTGACGGAGTAGAAGCCGAAAGTTAGGTATGTATAGTAGAAAGTGTGGTTTGTACACTGAAAAGTTAAGTGTGTACAGCGGAAAGATAGGTTTGTAGAGCGAAAATTTAGATGTGAAAAGCGGATAGTGTAGTTTGTACAGCGGAAAGTTAGGTAGCAGAAAGATGGTGTATATAGCGGAAAGTGCAGTTTGTACAGCGGAAAAGATAGGTGTGTAGAGCGGAAAGAATAGTTTGTACAGTGGAAAGTTATATGTGTATAGCAGAAAGACGATGTGTATAGCGGAGAGTGCAGTTTATACAGTGGAAAGTTAGGTAGCAGAAAGTTAGGTGTGTATAACAGAAAGATGATGTGTATAGCGGAAAGTGTAGTTTGTACAGCGGAAAGTTAGGAGTATGAAGTGGAAAGTGTAGTCTGTACAGCAGAAAGTTAGGTGTGTATAGCGGAAAGTGCAGTTTGGTTAGCGGAAACGTAGTCTGTACAACGGCAAGCACTTTATGTTTATCAGAAAGCGTAATCTTTACAACGGCAAGTAGGGTATGTTTATCGAAAAGCATAGTATGGTTAGTGGAAAGTGTAGCTTGTACAGCGGAAAGCGTAGTTTGTGTAGTGGAAAGCGTAGTCTGTATAGTGGAAAGTGTAGTCTGTATAGTGGAAAGCGTAGTCCGTATAGTGGAAAGTGTAGTCCGTATATTGGAAAGCGTAGTCTGTATAGTGGAAAGTGTAGTCCGTATAGTGGAAGGCATAGTCTGTACAGTAGAAAGCGTTGTCTGTATAGTGGAAAGCGTAGTCAGTATAGTGGACTCCGTAGTATCTGTACAATGGAATGAGTAGTTTGGTTTCGAAAGTGTAGTCTGTACAGTAGAATGCGTAATAAAATGGAAAAGCGTAGTCTCTACAGTGGAAAGCGTGATCTGTACAGTGGAAAGTGTAGTCTGTACAGTGGAAAGCGTAGTCGGTACAGGGGGAAGCGCAGTTTGGTTAGCGAAAGCGTAGTCTCTGGAGTGGAAAGTGTAGCGTGCATTAAGCTCCAAGTCAAGGGCTCGAATCTTGACAGGTCTGAATGGAATGCTGGCGTTTACGATTTACCTGTACGTACGTTAATGTGCTGCAGTGCTAAGACACTGAGCGAACTCGGCCCCAACCGGAAGAGCTCTCCATAATCTCATTCAGTCAGTCTGAGCCAAAAGGGACTGACGAGAATTACTGTCGTTTATTGAATCCAGTCGCTCGGCTGCACGACGCATGGCTACACGAGTTGCCTGCTCATCTCCAGGATTCACCTGACTAGAGTACTCAGTTACGCGATCCGTGAGCTCAGTTACCGGACTAGTCTCTTCAGCCACATGACTCAAATGTTTAGTACATGATTCAAATGATCAGTTACTGGACCACTGTTCTTAGTTACATGACTCCTGTGCTCAGTTAATGACTATATTGTGTTCATTTAAATGATTGCAGTGCTCAATTACATGACTAGTGTGCTCAGCTAATGACTATATTGTGTTCATTAAATGATTATAGTGCTCAATTACATGACTAGTGTGCTAACTTAATAGTGAGTTCTGTCACCTGACAGGTGTGCTCAATTACGTGATTTGTGAGTTCAGTTAACAGACGAGTATTAGTCACCTGAATGGTGTTCAGTTACACGATTCGTGTGTTCATTAACATGACTAGAGTATTCAGTTACATGACTAGTATGTTCAATAATATGACTACTCCAGTGCGGCTTGAACTTGATCAGTCTATAGTTTTATTTGTCTATGATGAGAGAATAGGAAAGAAAGTATTTGTTTATTCTCTTTAAAAGTTTTTTTTTTCTTTTTATTACATTTTTATTAATTGTTCAGTCTCGCGTATCAGTTAGTCCAACGTAACTTGTTTTTTTTGTTTGTTATCATAACGTATAGTGATAGTCTAATGATTACATCTTGTTCTCTGTTCGAGTATATATATATATTTATTTAGGTATCTATTTTATAAAATTTATTTCTCGGTATAAATTATTGAGTGGAGGCTGTGAGTCAGATTAATTGCGGCGCGCCAACATATCGGCGTAACAGTTGCAGATATGCATATTTAACCAGTGGTCCATACTCTGCCTCGGCACTTGTAACTGTTTTATATCATTAACTAATTGTTAATATACTTGGTATAATTCATTACTACAACGTCACGCCAAAGTACATCGCGACGCATACCACTTAACCTTCCGAACAAACAGAAAGTAACGAGATTAAAACGGCATACCACTTAACATTCCGAAGAAAACATAATAATAATACTATTGAAACGGCATGCCACTTAACCTTCGGGAGAAACAGAATGTAACAAATTTTGACGTCGCGTCATGTACCGATCACTGTTACTAATGTAACAAATTTTGACGTCGCGTCATGTACCGATCACTGTTACTAATGTAACAAATTAAATCAGCACGTCTTTTACTGACAAACGGAATGGCACAAACGAAGCCGCGCTATTTAACGATCAAAATAAATTTAGCAAATTACAACAGAGAAATTACAATATACAATATTACCTTAACAAACAGAAAGGAACTGTAATCATCAGGCCGAAAACATTAACCAAAGATAATCGTTTGTAACCAACCCTATACAGTATACAGCATGGGATTTCGTTTTAGTTTCAGTACATGACACACCATTTGCGCACGGCACATGAAATGAGTCACATGAAATTTCTAATTGAGATTGTTTCCTGAATCGATCAACCGTAAATTATAAAGTCGCATCTGAATTATAGTAGTGTCGCGTCGTCTGTGATGCAGTCTGATGATCGCCGCGAGCTAGCAGTTAACCAATTGCCAGACATAAAAACGACAAATACACTTACAAACAGGACACAACTTAAGGGGAGAGTATACGAATCATAAATATTCAATACGAAAGCGATATCAACACCCAATCACCCAAAACCCACACCTACTCTCTCTCTCTCTCTCTCTCTCTCTCTCTCTCTCACTCACCCACCCACCCACCCACCCACCCACACACACACACCTTCAGGCACACAAATCCCACACACACCCTAATTAAAATATCATTATTTATAATAATCATGTAAACACTTGCATTGGAGGGTTTCATGAACCATTGTAAGAATGGCATGTGACCGCCAATATCTAACAGAAAGAAAGAAAGAAAGAAAGAAAGAAAGAAAAACAAAGAAAGAAAGAAAGGAAGGAAGGAAGGAAGGAAGGAAGGAAGGTGATTTTTGAAAATGTCACACAAACTCTCGGCGTTTACTCTCGCTGTGGCAATTACAAATTATTAAAAATCTAGTTGTTTTCAAATTAATATCATATAGAGAACACAACTAACGTTACGCTGCTAGTGATTTTTAAATCCGAAATAGGTCACGTTAATTTATTTTTAAAAATTATACAACGAACGCGGCTTGACCTCCATAAATTATGGTGAGCCACAGGAACTCAAGCCATTAGGGTTTTCAAAATTCCTCATGCTTAACTAGGACACACACTAACATTATACAACGAACGCGGCTTGACCTCCATAAATTATGGTGAGCCACAGGAACTCAAGCCATTAGTGTTTTCAAAATTCCTCATGCTTAAACTAGGACACACACTAACATTATACAGTGAACACACCTTGATGTTCAGTTAATTATCAGGCCAATGCATAGTAAACCAAGAGCAACTTACATTCTCAGATTCTGGGATAAATATTTGAAATCTATTACTACAATATGTGAGGAGAGTGTTCTATGTGAGAAATCTATTTCTGTTTTATGCGAGAAATCTGTGTTCAACTACACTATGTAAGGAGTGTGTTTGGAGTCTATGGCTGGAGCCTGGAATCTACGTGGAGTGCATTTATGGAGTCTCTGTATAAAGAAATGTATGGTGTGTCTGGAGTCTAAATGTTGAGTCTGTGTGTAGAGTCTGTGTGGTCTATGTTTGGAGTATGTCTGGAATCTGTATGGGGTCTATATGCGGTACTTGTATTTGCAGTCCAAATATGGAGTCTATGTCTGGAGTCTGAGAGCAGTTTTTGTCAGGAGCCTATGTATATAGTTTATATTTGGAGACTGTGTGTGGAGTATGTGTACAGTTTATATTTGGAGACTATGTGTGGAGTTTATATTTGGAGACTATGTGTGGAGTTTATATTTGGAGACTATGTATGGAGGCTATGGGTGGAGTTTACATTTAGAAACTATGTATGGAGGTCATAACAGGACAAGTGTTCTCCAACAACAATGATTGCAACATGCAACACTGCTGCCTTGTGAGTTCCAATCAGTTAGGGTTCGGTAACACTAAACCAAGCGTGTACACTGAAAACAAATCTGTCAATAAATAAACTTCCTGTCTGCCTTCGTGACTACTGTCAAAATATGTCCGGTCCTAGCAAACAGATTAAATATACTCTCTGGTGAAATGTTTCACAATCGCGTCCAGTGAGTCGGCTGCGTCACAGATAAAACTCGTATAAGTAATGCCCATATCTTGCGTGCTAAAAGGCGTTCGTTTTCAAATTTAACAGTTCCTGTTCTAAAACTGTTTCGTTTGCGCTTGTGGAAACAAAATGCTAGACATCGGAATGGGTAAGAGAGCAGAGTTGGGCACTAAATAAACATGTGGTAGAAAACAACCTCTTTTATCGAAGCATGCGGTGAAAATAAAGGGAGGTAATACTTGCAGAAAATTTTAAAGATCTACATTATTCTGTTGAAACTTTCTCTTTAAATGGGCGTATTTCATCAGTGCAATGTTCGAACGCGTATATATATACCTCCTCTCTCCCCAGCCACATACGTAAACACACAGAGAAATAGATCTTTAACAAAATAGTAAAATTGACAAATGACACACATTTGAACCTACCCAAACTAATCACATATAGTTACACGAACAAAAAAGCAAAAGCATATACATCTATATATATACAGAGATTACACACATATATGGTCACATAGAGGCACACATATATAGTGTTATGAAAAGAGCGGAAAAGGGGAGACAATGAAGCTACAAATAAATTGTCCTTTTAGTCTTTAGGAATTAAGGCACTCTTACCATCGGGAGATAAATCCTTAATGTGTGGGTTCTAACTTCTAAAGAACGCAATGGAAATAACTCCACATCACACGCTCACCGGAACAACACAGCAACATATTACTGAACACAGCTCAAGTTCGCTAAGCATTATTCTATTTTTTTTTAAAATTCAGCATTCAAATCAAGCAGTAGTTTCTTATGAAATGAATTATGTAAATCGCCTGTCATGTTTCGATTAGTCACGGACTGAACGCGACTCTTGTGTTATTAATTGCCCATGTCACGAGCACTGCACATCGTGAAAGCTCGTAGGATCACAGGCGGTAGCTGATTATTTCCTTCTTTTAAACAAAATAAAAAAAATAGCTATTCTCGCAACGCACATAAATTTCGATTTGAAAGGCGCTGCCAATTTCTACGTCACGATAATATAGTTGTCAGGCATGCCACAGCTAACCCAGTCTACCTAGTTACACCTTAATCCAACACTGGGTCAAGGAACGTCATGTCAAGGCCTCGTGCATCCCACGAGCGGGGCTTCGGTAGAGAAGACTTTATTAACAGTTCTAGAGCAAGCTTAAGCGGATATACAAGGAGAATTAAAAGGCGCGATATGCTATGTCGGGATGGGTTTAAGACAGCTATGGCTGCGGCATGTACACTTAACACTAGCCAACAAACGCTTTCTTTTGTTCGTTCATTTGTCTTTTTCTTTGTTTACTACTTGTTTTGTTTTAAAATTTATTTAGAACGTCTGCAGCTCAAGGCTGAGAAAATAATGGAGCTTATATAATACTGAATTTCAACAGACATGTAACCTTGAGTTTTTTTACCTTTGCAACAGATATGTAACCTTGAGATTTTTACCTTTGCAACAGATATGTAACCTTGAGATTTTTACGTTTGCAACAGATATGTAACCTTGAGTTTTTTACGTTTGCAACAGATATGTAACCTTGAGATTTTTACGTTTGCAACAGATATGTAACCTTGAGTTTTTTACGTTTGCAACAGATATGTAACCTTGAGACTTTTACGTTTGCAACGGATATTTCAAAAAGATATATATTCAACCCATAAGCAAGTTCTTACCGTCGATGACACTATGTAAAATTTTCCGGCTCAGTCATCGATCTAATGATTGCATTCACCAAAGACAATTAAAGAGCCCTTATTTTTGACTTGACGCAAAAACAAATAATAAGTAAATGAAGCGGGAAAGCTACAAAACAAAGAAAAATCAAGAAATTCATTTTTTTTTCCTCTTCCGCGCCTACTATCGGTATTTCGGACTACTGGTAGATTGTGTGTGTGCGTGCGTGCGTGCACATGGGTGTGTGTGTGTGTGTGTGTGAGTCGTGGTAATGTTTTTCTATTTTAAATGTATCTAATGTTGTTGGCGGCAGTTTAATAAAAGAAAGATGCGTGAAATGATAAATCTGTTGACGTATTGTGTCGCGTGCAATGATAACTATGTTCATTTAAAAATTTTCAAAATAAGCGTGTAATAAATGCGCAAGAAGTTAATTAGCATAGATAGATAGATAGATAGATAGATAGATAGATAGATAGATAGATAGATAGATAGATAGATAGATCACGTGACGGAGAGAAGAGAAAAAGAGAGATAATATACCAAGCTGATCCACTAAGTTGCAAACCGACAAGCACATAATGTAAACGAGGCATTCAATTGAAATGAACTGCAAGAATGTCACTTCACAATCGGGCAAGGTCACACCTTTGTTTACGTATCTCAACGATTGATCAAGTGAATGCGAATGAAATTTACTGAGCAAAATAATGTGATTGATCAAGTGAAAGTGAATTAAATTTACTGAGCAAAATAATGTGATTGATTAAGTGAAAGTGAATTAAATTTACTGAGCAAAATATCGTGATCCAAAAAGAAACTTCCTTCAAATGTCTCATAAAACTGCGTCGTGTGTGCGCCTCCTGGGTGGGGTGGGAGAATATTAAAAAGAGAATATTAAATTAAAAAGATCATCTTTCATTACACGTGAATACCACAATTACGTCCTGTGTTTCAATTACACATGTATTACAATTACGTCTTTCCTTTGGCAATATAACTTTGAAGCGTCATAATTGTTAGCCTAATTTCGTCGTTTCTAACTGCCAAAAGTGACACAGAAGTCCACAGGAAAATCGCAAATGGATGTAATCATAAAGTTAAGCTGCTCCCAGTGAGATCAGCTTTGGGATTGTTCTCTGAAGATAAGTCAAATGAAGTAAATGAGACACATACAAATACGGTACATAGGCTACACATTCTTTTGAAGTTGTAACAGCAGGGTAAGTTAACAAAGAATCATAATCCACACAACTCTACCAAAGACGCCAACAACAACGCACCCACGCGGAGACGTGCGTATACATGTATAATCTGACCTTGTACAACCTGCATGCAGGTGAGAAAAAAGTCTGTGTACTATCGATGCATTTGAGTGTTATGTGGTGGAGAGGTATGTTAGAAAAAATAGAAGATAAACACAGAACAAAAAAGAAATAAGAGACAACGGTGATTAGGGGGGGTAAGGGGGGTGAAGGGTAGGTTAACCTATCGATAAAAGAAAAATCGATAGGAAAGATCTACAGTTTTACACAGCCGTGAATTGATCGCAAGAGCTACCCGCAAGCACAGGTATGTCAGAAAGGGGAAGTAACACAACGAGCAGGTTTGACACTTACCTGCCGCGAAAGCAGACGACACCAGAACCAGTACTTGTAGAAGTCCGCAGCGTCGGCCCCACACTCGTTGCAGCATCTTTGCGCCGCAAACGCACGCGCACGTGCGCAAGATGCATGTGCGAGGAGGTAAACGAACGAACTGGCTTAGTAATCCACCTCTTTTATTAGTCCACCATGTCTTAAATCCACTCGTTAATGGGAAAGAGAGAACAGGAACTAACACACTCTCCGTGACAAAAGTTTAACTGAATGCCATGTTGGACCCCGACAGGGTCGCGTTTCCTCTACCTGTCAATCAATACGAAAAGAGCCAATCAGAAACGGTCACTATCTAGGGCTCCTGTGGCGCCGCGTGACAAAACAGCGCGCGATGGAGCGACATACTGCGACACAAAGGCGAAGCAACGGCATGAGAAGTGGAGACACCTTGTACGGCACTACGTCAGGAGTGCTAGCGATCAATCAGGTGACACGAAGGTGCTCTCTCGTGCCCCTTTGATCTGTAAACTGGTGCTGAACAGAGGAATTATCCGAGTATTCTAGGCGACAACATTTTGTTCCGACTCCCGCGTTGAAATATCTTTTGTAGAAGGTCAAGTTTAGGATAAAGTATGATGTCCTTGACATGTGTCAATCATGCTGATTGCATTCAATACACTGATTTCTTTTATTTAAAAAATTACAAAAAGTAAGAGAATCGTTTGAAATACCACCGCATTACACTGTATATAGCGGCTAGATCCGTAAAAAAGAAATAATATTATTACAAGAGTTTCTTCCGGATTCAGCCCATTCGGTGTACCTTCAGGTTGTGTCTGTGGCTGAGAAGAAAAAAACACGCTATCTTGTCAGATTTACGGGATTATATGTAACAAGATCGAATCCAGTCTACTATTTTCTCTTCCGTCGTCTGACAGCTCTGGGAGGTCAAACTTGGTTCCTGGAATGGAAGAAAAGTTTACACTTTAGAGTACATAACGATACATATATTATTATTATTATTATTATTATTATTATTATTATTATTATTATTATTCAGAATTGTTTTAACCACTAGTTGTAAATGGAATCAGTATCACAACGCAAGACCAAAGACAGCTTGATGCTTTTGTTTCATTTTAGACAATCAGTTGCTTTTTGTGTAAGACATATTTTATTAATGACGAAATGGTCGTATTAATTATTGTTTGATATCGCATTACAAATAATTAATTAGATATGTGTTTGCGTTGAATATAACCAGATTTAGGAATTAACCAAGTAAATTTATACAGCTATTAGTTATCCACGGAAATAGGTCAAAATGGAATCGAGAAGGTTTGTGATTGAGAAACAAAATTCCAAAGGAACGAAGTAAGGTTCGGATCCCCTGACCCTCCGTGACCAATGTTAGCGCGCTTAATCCCCAGAGCCACAATGATTATGAGCACAGACACACTGCAGTTAATAGCGGGATCCACTTTGCAAGACGATGATGATTTCCTTGTTGATATGAACAAGCATTACATGTATAACAGCAATGCACAGTGAATATGTGTGTGCGTGGATGTGTGCGTACGCGCACGTGTGTATACTTATGTGTACACGTGTGTGTGTATTTGCGTGTGAGTACATGTGTATATTTATGCGCATGTGTGTACATATGTGCATACGAGTGTGTGTGTATCATTGGCTATAAATGTAAACTTAGACGTGTAAATGTCGGCGTTTACATTTGTTTAAGTATCAAATTACAGTGGCAGCAGTGTGCACTCCAACAGTGCTATGCAACATTGACAAAATATTTGTCTGTTTTGACATGACTTTAAGGTTTCTGGGTCAGCGACTGAAACTACCATTAAAGCCTGCATCAGGTGACAAAATGGCTTCCAGAATATCTCCAGCTTTAAGCGGCGAGATTTAATTTAATGTGTCTACTCAAATTTTAATCAGCTTACGTTTGAGTCCACAATATTTTTGTTGTCGCTAGAATCTTTTTTTTAATCCGTTAGTGCATGATAAGACAACTTGAATTAATTTGATTGTTCAGGGTCGGACGATTTGAGCTAATCTTTTTTCTTCTCAGTAGGACGATTTGAGTTAATCTGATTCTTCAGGGTAGGACAATTTGAAGTAATCTGTCCTCGAAGAGATTGAACTAATTTACTTATGTCAGATTTTTGATTAAACTATTTCTTATGGTAGGCCTGTCTCCATTCATTTGCTTATACAGGATAAACTAGTGAACATGACCGTTCAAGATAGTAAGTTTCGATTAAACCTGCCTGTCGGGACGTGACTGCTTGAATTAATCTGCATACACCCTATAAGACTGGAGATGAACGGGCCCGTTATGATTAATCCTGCTGTTCATAAGGAGTATTTTATCTGTCTGTTTGTAATAAGACTGGATTAATTTGCTTGTGCGCAATAAAACAGTGAACAAATCCATTTGTGCAGAGTAGAAAAATTTAAACTAATCGGCCTAATCTACCTCTGCAGGATAAGTTTTGATTAATCTGCCTGTGTAAGATAAGCGCCCTGGTTTTTTTATTGCTCTAAATTTGGAACTTATACATTGGGAAGTCGACAAGACAATTAAATATATATATACATATATGTATATATCGTTAATCTGCTTTGCAGGGTAAGAGTTTATTAATCTACTATGCACGATAAAACAATTTTGAAATTATCTGCTTGTCAATGGGCAGGCACTGTCAGCTATATTTAAAATTGCCAATAAAACACTTTTGCTTCGCATGCATATCGCCTTATTTTAATTTGCTTGTCGTGCAGGTTGAAGATTTCCGTCAAAGATCCACCTACCATTCCTCTGCCCCCCCCCCCTCCAACTTCTCGCGTTAGTCACGTGATTAGAAGGGAGCGATTCTAAGGAATCCGCAACCACCTTATGACCTCGTGTTGAGTTCGGGTCATACTGACCAGACAATTGGTTGTGAGGAGACATTTTCGGCACTTTATAATATTTATGATTTTAAGTTTAGTCATTTATTTATGTCTCCGCGTTAAAGAAACAAAATATCCTCTCTACAACTCATAAAATTAGGAATGTATTATTTTTAAACAGATTTGTTATCACATTCCACAAAGCTACTACTCTACCGCCATTGGTTGTCACATTCCAGAGAGCTACTGTACCGCCATTGGTTGTCACATTCCAGAGAGCTACTGTACCGCCATTGTTTGTCACATTCCAGAGAGCTACTGTACCGCCATTGGTTGTCACATTCCAGAGAGCTACTGTACCGCCATTGGTTGTCACATTCCAGAGAGCTACTGTACCGCCATTGGTTGTCACATTCCAGAGAGCTACTGTACCGCCATTGGTTATCACATTCCAGAGAGCTACTGTACCGCCATTGGTTATCACATTCCAGAGAGCTACTGTACCGCCATTGGTTATCACATTCCAGAGAGCTACTGTACCGCCATTGGTTATCACATTCCAGAGAGCTACTGTACCGCCATTGGTTATCACATTCCACAATGCTACTTCGCTGTACCAAGTTACTGTATTACGCTACCCTGCTGAACTTCACTAAATTATCAAATTCTACTAAAGTACTGTAGTGCACATTACGCCTAGCAACTAAGTGCAAACTATTCTTGTACTACTCTAAGTTATTTTACTGTAA
This sequence comes from Sinotaia quadrata, assembly GCA_028829895.1. Classification (NCBI taxonomy): domain Eukaryota; kingdom Metazoa; phylum Mollusca; class Gastropoda; order Architaenioglossa; family Viviparidae; genus Sinotaia; species Sinotaia quadrata. The sequence goes on along the minus strand of CM054183.1, from coordinate 26,825,171 downwards.
ATTGTTCATGTACTGCTGCTATACATGCAGTATGATACTGCTGTATGCTCTAATTAGCTTTTCAACTGTAAATGGGGAATTGTTGCATTGCATTAATTTGTTAAATTACAATAGGCAATTGTATAATACCAGTGTTAAATACTATACTACAAACCACTATCATAAAGTTTTCATTGCACTAAACTACCATACTGCAGTGAAAAAAAGCAATGTATAATTTGCTAAGCAGTTACATGGAAGTTGGATTAAGCTGCTGGCCTGAAGTAGGTTTCTCAGAGTAATAAGTAAACTGCGATAAGCTTACCATTCTGTAGAAAGGTGTTGACTTGTCTTCTAGCTACTGCCATCCGCTGCTATACAGCTCTAACCCCTCTAACGTACTGCAGTGTCGTCAGCTAACGTACTGCACTGACATCAGCTAACGTACTGCACTGACGTCAGCTAGCGTACTGCATTATCGTCAGCTAATGTACTACACTGTCGTCAGCTAACGTACTGCACTGACGTCAGCTAACGTACTGCAGTGTCGTCAGCTAGCGTACTGCATTATCGTCAGCTTAATGTACTACACTGTCGTCAACTAACGTACTGCACTGACGTCAGCTAACGTACTGCAGTAAGGTATAATATTCCCCCGCTGTCTGCATAATAGATACAATTACTAACTGTAAGGCTATACTGCTCTAATTGCATTGCCTTCAGCTACCGTTCTGCACAAATGTATTGCATTGCGTTACTACAACTACGACACTGCATATTGCATCCCACTAGCATGTGTTGCCGCAGCTACTGTACTACTATGAATGCAGTGCTATCAACTACCATGCTGCACTATATTACTGCACTGAACTATTCTTCCATATTACGCACTTCATGTGGTAAGCTTTTCACTACACTGGGTTATCTTCCCTTTATTTGATTCAAATATATTGAATACGCATCTCATAAACCCTCACCGACCCTCATTAAATTCGCGCGCGGTGCTCGATAGGCAAGTTGTCATAGCAATTGCGGACCAGCATACGCGTTACTGTAGGGACACGAGATGATTAAGTTGATTGAAATTATTGATAAAGCTCCAATGAACGCCATTTTGTTTTTAGTGTACATCCTTGAACTTTGACAATGGTGACGTTTTTATACTGTAGACTATAAAAAAAAAAAACCTGCAAAGGATGACAGACAACCATTTGCACATTGATCCAGTACGCCATGAGAATGTAGCCGATGATGTGTGTCTCTGCCTGGACAAGACTGACCATCGATATCGTCGCTATGTACGAGGTAATCGCTTGGTCAAGATATGATGACCAATACAGTCTGGAGAAAGGATTATCACAGACAGCATCAATGTACATCAGTGCATGGACGAGAGATGACCACTGATACCGTCGCAAGACTCGTCATTGCATGGACAAGAAATGACGACTGATACAAATGGAAAGTACCCCAAAATACGACAAAGTGCCGCTATTGACAAAATAGTAATATACACCGGTGTGTTCACCAAATATGACAAGTGATGTCGTCACAATGTACATCATTGTTTGGGTATAGAGATGACGTCACAATGTACATCATTGTTTGGGTATAGAGATGACGTCACAATGTACATCATTGTTTGGGTATAGAGATGACGTCACGTACGGCAGCAAAGTATTTCAGAACTTAATGGCCAGTGAGATTTGCCATGTGGGAAGAGAGAATGCCATTGCGCAAACGACCGACTAGCAGTACTTCGCTGAACAAGGCTGGAAATAGTTACTAAGTGGATTTGACGAAATTTAAGCCACAAATAAAGCAGCCATAGCCAGTCCTAATTTGGGTGCTTTCTCATTTATTTTTTTCCCTCGACCGCACCAGCCCACCACAGAAACAAGTCTCTGAATGAAGAATACATTCTCTCCCTTATATTTAACTTGACACGAATGCTATTGTTTTATGTGTTCCTTTCGACCTTTTATACCCTCCGTTGTACACAAATTACACAGCTGAAATTTGGCGAGCAGGAATTCCACCGTTGTACACAAAAGTACACAGCTGAAATTTGGCGAGCCGGAATGCCTCCGTTGTGCACAAAACTACACAGCTGAAATTTGGCGACCGGAATGCCTCCGGAAGCAGTTTAGATTGTTATATTTTGTGGATTCCGAAGAACATAGTAACGTTACTTAACTTAATTTGGATGTGTATGTGTTTGTGTATGTATGCATTCCTGTAGGCATGTTTACTTGCAGTTCTTTGGTCACTTATATTTTCCGTTGAACTCAGACTTCAGAGATGAAATTTGGCAAACGGGAATGGGGCGTCTGTTGATCACAGATTAGGTTTTTACATTTTGAGATCTGAAGAACTTAGCAAACTTAAGTTATTTAACTTCACTGGGTGTATGCAAGTGCACTCTATATGTTTTCTTCTGTGTTTTTTTCAAATATCAGAATGTTTATATATTTTGTCGAACGCTAACTTTAGAGCTGAAATTTGGAAAGGAGTGCCGCTAGAAACTTTTAGATTGTTATAATTATAATCTGGAGGCCGGCCGAGGGCAATGTAAATTTAGAATATGAATTCACGTACATTTTAAAAAAAAATCTTTTAACGTGTATATCTCTACCTGACGGGGCAAAAATATGTTTGACAGGCAGAATTATTTCTGAAAGTTTGGACTTTTTTAATTATTATTTTTTGTTTGAGGATCGGTGTGTTGTCAACACCTCACTTACTTTAATTTATCTTTTCTGTTCTCTTTTTTAGAAAATCAAATCCACAAGGGAAGTAATCGGATTATATGCACAGTAATAAACTATCTCAGTTCAACAAATCACATCGTCCTCCAATTCTGATCATGTCTAATGTTACGTAATAAATATACAATTATAGGAAACCAATATATAAACTAAAAAGTAGATAAAAATAAGCATCTTGAGTGAAAATCTTTTATTTAACACTTCATTTAAAGCAAATTTTTTCCCCCTCCATACTGGATCTGACTTCTTTGTGTACACAAGCGTGTGGTTTCATTTCACCATATAAAATACTGTATATTTAAGAACAAACGTTATTTATGTCAGACAATTTATTAAGGTAATCTCGAAAGTTGTTTATTGTTATGACCACACGTTTGCTTTGAAAGCGGTCACAATTCCATCCTAGAGTAAGGTGTTTTTTTAAATTGTCAATAGGAAGAAAGACCATACATTTGCATTTTTCTTTTACAGCAAGGTGGGTAGCTCCATTTTAGGACATAATTATTAGATTTATTATTTATTGTATTTAGAACACAAAATTCAATCCATTCTGAATGGAAAAGAAATCTTTGTTTAGATTTCTTAAAATGGAGTATCTGCAGTCAGAGACATAAAATAGATTGGTTTTTAAATGTATTTGTCTCTGGTTTCCTTTTCTTTCTTACTCCCAGAAACATTAAGACGGTTTACACTACACCCTGCATCCCTCACTACCCCCACTAAATACATCATATGATTTCTAAACGCTCTTATATCATGACGGATAGTTGCATTAATTTCCTAAAGCAAAGCTTTCACTTACACAAGCCAATGGACAAAGCCCGAGACAGTCATGTGACTTGAAAGAAGACACATTCCTATGTCATGCGCAGTTCCATTGACTAGTGTAGACGTACAGCGTGCTCGGTGCATACAGACACTACGTCCTTGGAGCCAATTTGCTGATTATCGGACTCAAACCCAAACCTACACATTTACACTGATCAATTCCTTAAGAGAAATAAATAAATAAAGTAATTATTTAATACTAATAATAATAATAAGTCAGATTATAATTGCAAGTCAAGAGTACATCTGAACTAAACACACCTTGAACAAAATGCGGCTGCGTTTCGATAGATAACTCTCTTTCTGACTACGAGTTACTTCCCCTATTGTTGGAGGCGATATCTTTACTGTGTACCTGATGAATGTATATAACGTTTGTATAAAGTAAAATTTAGCGGGGAAAATGAAATGCCTCTAACACACGGCTCTTAAGGGCAGAAGAGTTCGTTATACAGAGCAAAGATGGCGATTTGTATAAAGTAAAATTTAGAGAGGAAAATGTCTAACACACGGCTCTTAAGGGCAGAAGAGTTCGTTATACAGGGCGATTTGTTAGGGGATTAATTGTTTGAAAGAATCAAGCCGAGCTCCTTTAGTGAAGTACTTAGGTGAGTTGTCAGAAACTTCACTATGCAGAAAATTAGCAAAAAGGACTTTCTACCTGGTCTACCCAATTGAATGAATAATCCATTTTCTTTTTCCAGTGTGAATGCCGCATAAGGTGTCGCAAAAGTAAATCAACCAGCTGTTCGAGGAGGGAAAGAACAAGGATTGGGGGGGGGGGGACGACAACTAAAAAGTAGTATGAGCATCGAGAAGTGCTGGTCTACCTTGTCTGTTAGGGTATTGATAGACAGGGCCGTACACTTAGGACCTCAACGACTGCAGTCACTGGTTAAAAATAATAAGTGCCCGTCATAAAGTTAATCCTGACATTTATGAACTGTTCTGTTTTCTCCTCTCAGTATATTGATGGTTATGACCTCTTAAGATGGCGACGTCTCGGCCGCTGCTGTACGCTATGTTAAATTTATCGTCTGTTCAACAATTAATTGTAGAGGGAAGTGGGGGTGGGGAGCGAGCCACTTAATAAAGTTAAGGAAGGGTTATAAGGGATTGAAAGAGTGACAGTACTTGGGGAAAACAGTGAGCGGAACGGCTAAACTAAAATTAACAATGAAGTGGACCATTTCATCTAACGGGAGCATATGTACAGTATCTTGTGAAGGAATAGCAATTCGTAACCTTTATAGATATGTAAGCGTTGTGCTTGTATGTTTGCGTATACGTTTAAATACAAACATGCCCAAGCAAAAGCCGTTTCGACTATTAATTTTTTAGTGAACATTTGTTGTCCAACAAGATGCTAACTAACAAGACGCTGACAAACAAGACTCTGACAAACAAGACTCTGACAAACAAGACGCTGACAAACAAGAATGACAAACAAGACGCTGACAAACAAGATGCTAGTTAACAAGACGCTGACAAACAAGATACTAACTAACAAGACGCTGACAAACAAGATGCTAACTAACAAGACGCTGACAAACAAGATGCTAACTAACAAGACGCTGACAAACAAGAAGCTAACAAACAAGACGCTGACAAACAAGACGCTAATTAACAAGATACTGACAAATAAGCACCCGATGCCGAAGTAGTTACATTGCATTGCTTTCGCGTATTTATTTATTCATCGTGTTCAAGTGATTACGGTAAATGTGCCGTATACCACATTTCGGACGCTGATAACTTTATCGTGCTGGAATTTTGTTTCCTTCTTCCCAGTATGCATTGCATAACGCCTTTCACTCAACACGACTGTGTAAGTGCTGTAGATTGTTGGCCTTTGTGGTATAGAGTTTGTGAAGAGCGGCAATGTCAGATTCACAAATGACGAGTGAATTATTTTTAAATTCTGGGTACATGGTCACACGCATATTAAATTTTAACCTGAAATTTTTTCAAGCACAGGCTTTTGTGTGTCTATATGTACATATATTAATGCATTTAAATGTATATATGCACGCGCGACTGTATATATCTGAGAGTTTCGTGTAAACATGTGCGTGCATGTGCATGAGAGTGTGTACGTGAGTTTGAGTGAGCGTACAAATGCATTTTCATGTGAGTTTGTGTATGTTTATGTGTGTATATGTATGCGAGCCGTTGTTTATAATAAAAAGACAACGTTTACAACGAAAAAAATATTTTCTAATCAAATGGAAAAGATTTCTTGAGTTATGCAGTTGTTGTACTCAGCGTGTTACGAAGTCTCCCGTCTTGCACAATCACGTCTACAAACTGCATTAACCCACCCCGATGCACATGCATTCACACCTTGATCTGCCGGTTGAAAACGTTTCAAATTCTTTCCCAAAACTTCGTGAATGGCTGCATAAGCCATTAAACCTTTAGCTCGGAACAGATCGCTACTATTTCTAACGTACAGCCTATATTCGGGAAAAACAAAATTGCATTCTTTCTTCCTTTAAATTTTTTTTATAAAGTATTATTATTCTTTAATGTTTAACTTGCACTCAATGTTTTTTTTGGGGGGAAATGGAAAGCGGGAAGGGACCACTGACTCTTGCATAAAAAAATGCAAAGAAGGTGGAGGGGGAACAAATGACTCTTGCAGAAAAATTCACATGATTATTCAACTCCATGAAGTGTTAACATTGAAAACAGGCCAGGTATGTTTGTCAATTTATTGAGGGTTGCACGAGAGCATAAATCATTTGATCAAGAATTCATGAATGTTTAGACACTTGTGTTTAAGTGCTTTCAAAAAAGATGTTGACTCACTGGAGTAGGATAAAAATTCTAGATTTTGAAGGCCAGTCTGACCAAACTTCAAAAGCGTTTCAAAACTGCAAACAATATATTATATATATATGTGTGTGTGTGTGTGTGTGTGTGTGTGTGTGTGTGTGTGTGTGTGTGTGTGTGTGTGTGTGTATAATAAAATTAGTAGTAGTAGTGGTGGTGGGTGGTGGTAGCAGCGGTAGCTGTTACAGTGGTAATAAAGCTACAAATACACAAGCTATATGTTCAGCAACATTACAAGAAGCAAAGATTGATGTTACACAGGTAATAAAATAACAAAATACACAAAGCTATATGTGAAGCAATATAACAAGAGGCAAAGATAGATGTTAAACAAGTAATAAACCTAGAAGAATAGAAACAAAGCTACACAAAATCCAAAGTGACAAAGTAATCTATTATAATGATCATAAAGCTACGAGCAATCAAATCTGCACATGTTACGCAAAATACAAAGAGATAAAGAAAGATTAACTTGCTGCACATAAGTTGACAATGAAAGCTACATTTTCTAAAAAAAATGTAAGATTTTTTAATTGCCTGGAAACCAGACTCGCCCAACTTATAAAAGCGCCATGTCTGGGAAGTGCCCAGATCCTCCTTATAAAACCTTGGATCTCCCAGAATCTTGGTAAGAATCAGGGATCTTGGTTCACATGCGACAGTGAAGAGAAATCGTGAAAGAAAAATAATAAATAATAATACTTTTCATTAGCAAATAATTAAATAAAAAATAAATTAAGGCATTAGCAAACAGATGGAGACAAAAACCTCTCCAAGGTCATTATGTGCGACAAACTGATGAAATATAGACAAAACAAACAACATACAGATGGTTAAACGAGGCAGGTTTGCAAGCAAAAACAGAATCACTCAGAACACCTGAGCAAGATCAAGTACTGAACACGAAATCACATAAAACAAAAATCTCAAATGATTCCAAATGCAGACTTCTTCAAAACCATGGATAAAAACAGTACTATCTGGACATCATTTTCTGACTAGAACAGAATATACCAAAAGACATAATGAAGTGGCAAAACTCATAATAAAAATATATGTGAGAACTATAGAATAAAAACTCCAGAAAGAGCATGGATGCACCAAGTAGAAGAGGTCACCGAAACAGAAGTCCAAACACTGTCGGACCTTGAGATAAGAACAGATCGAGTTATTCCTGCACGAAGACCAGACATTGTAGTTCTCAATAAATCCAAAAGAACTTCAACAATCATTGAAATATAAAAAAAAAGAAAGAAAAACTAGACAAACACTAGGATCTTAGATTAGAAATCCAGAGACTGAGGAATGTTAAGCTTTTAGGAGCAAAAAGCATAGTGAGAGTTTTGTCATTATGCATTTCTGCCTTAATACTCATCGTCTAAAGACATAACTGGGATACTTCATCTCGCTAACTGGGGTTGAAGCACTTGCATTTGGGCAACTTGATTTGTACAAGTCAGTGTCTTCTGGTGGGACGCAAGATGGTGACTTACAACACTGGGTAGAGGCTGTGTGAACATGATTAAAAAGAAAAAATTGTCCTACGATAGGCACCTTTGGGGGTAACAGCAAAGATTTTCTGATCGGGAATGAATACCTTTTAATGATAATTTATTTTCTATCAGGCAGATTTTGGATAAACCAGATTAAAGCAGAAATACTATATATGTTGTGCCTTAGACATGGCTGTAATTAAAACAGCATTCGAAATCATTTAAATCTTAGAACAATGTTACATATGAAGCAATGATTCAAGAAGACAACAACTATAGCGATTTAGAGTTAAGACAAATTTCTGTATGGCACAGATTAAAACAGAGAAAACTTATTACTATGACAAAATTCAAGCTGACAACAATTATTACTATTTATCAGTAAGACAAAAACATGAAAACGATGTGAAACAAATTATAGCAGGCTATAACAGAATTCAAGCAGACAACAATTATTACACTTAATCAAAGCAAACTATGAAAAAATTCAAACAGAACAATTATTACGCATTAGACAAAGCTAGATACTAGCATACAAAACAAAGTTACTTTAGGGAAAATTACATTTGAATCACATATTTAAAATAGCCCAAACCAATCAAGTCTTAGATAAAACTACCTATGAAGCACGGGTAAAACAGACAACATGTAGACAGGAGACAAAATACATTATGTTTAAAGACAAAAGCACGTGTGTTACACAAATATAAACATTCTCACACGTGACATTCAGACATTTACACATTTCACAGATACGGATAAACATTGTTATAACGCACTAATAAACAAACTAATAAAAAGAACGTTTCACGGACGCAGACAGACAAACTGACGCATGCAATCGATGCTTTCGCACCCGAGAGCCGTCGACGAAGGACGGTACCAGACAGACAAACTGACGCACGCAATCGATGCTCTCGCACCCGAAAGCCGTTGACGAAGGACGGTACCAGACAGGATCAACAATGCTGCAGGTGCGTAAATGTTTCAGCCGTTCCTAACTCCACAGAATTCTGTAGAGTGCCGACACAGCTGTGGTGTTCAGGGTGCCGCAATCGATTCGCTGGACTGGCTCCAAGTCACCAAAGACTGGCTTTCCTGTCGCGCCCCTTCTTTGCTCTCACTTCATCAAATGTTAACCTTTACGCCTCTTTCAGTCTATCATGCACTGTACACTTGCTAACTCTTTGACACAATAACTCAATCAGTCCGTTAATATAACACACACAGACACTCCAATACACACCCAGGCACTCATATACACAGGACCAAAACTTGGGCGTTCTTCTTGAGCTCTTACACAAAAGAAAAATATGGCCACTGACGGGCAAACTCACAATAATACATCTAGATCTGGACGCTATGTCTTCCTTACCAGAGCTAAGAAGATAGATAGATAGATAGATAGATAGATAGATAGATAGATAGATAGATAGATAGATAGATAGATAGATAGATAGATAGATAGATAGATAGATAGACAATGCAGAATTGCGCTATCAAGAGAAATGATTAAATTCCATGAGTCTGCATTTATCATTTAAAAAAGCTTTAAAAAAAAAAAGAAAAATGTTATGTGTTCACATATAAACCAGATGTTAGGCTGTTGATATATATGTAAATCTTTCGCAAAAATGTTTTCGATAGTTTGATTTCTTAAGCTCTAATCCTTGAGTCATCATGTTTTAGACGGAGCCAAGAATGAATTCATGATGCGAAACTGACAAAGGAACAAGGAAGAAATTGAAGTAAAGGATGTTTCCTTGCACCAGAATTCGATGAATGATGTATGGTTCTAGTCTAAAGAATGGCGAGTATACACCGCAACGAATTGCAGGTCATATCTATCTATCTATCTATCTATGAATGATGTATGGTTCTAGTCTAAAGAATGGCGAGTATACACCGCAACGAATTACAGGTCGTATTTAGTTATCTATCTATCTATCTAGCCGAAATCCATCCATCTACCCATCCACCCACCCACCCACCCACCATCCATCAATCCATCCATCCATCCATCCATCCATCCATCTATCTATCTATCTATCTATCTATCTATCTATCTATCTATCTATCTATCTATCTATCTATCTATTTATCTATCTATCTATCAGTCTCAGTCACTTTATGAACTGTCTTACGCTCCTTTTTCTTAAAACATTTTCGATTATACGTGTATATATGTACGCATTTGTGTGTGTGGTGTTAGTGTGTATGCTCAAATATTCAAATACAAACACATGCACCTATGTGTGTGTGCGTGCGAGCGAGTGTAAATGTGTGTACGATAAGAAAATTAAATATAACTATAGATGCTGGTATCACCTGCCACACTCTGCTTGCACTCTGAAGGTTAGATATGAAAATAAGCACAAAGCGACGTGATTTTCGCCCACTAGAGAAAATGATGGATATATATACGGATGGGTTGTCTTCCCAGGCAAGGTTGCTGAGTGATGATGGGCGGCTGACAGTGTGGATAATTGGGCTATGTGGTGAAATGGTAGGATGTATCATTACACCAGAACCTTTATATACGTTTATGTAAGAGTTGCTTCCGTAGAAGACAGCTCCAGCATAGAAACTGCTGTATGACATTCACAGTCTTTAATTGCTAAATTGCATAAGGTTCAACTGCGCTTTGACTTCTTTATAGTATGTTATTTAATTCTCTAAGTGCTATATTGCATAAGGTTCAACTGCACTTTGACTTCTTTATAGTATGTTATTTAATTCTCTAAGTGCTATATTGCATAAGGTTCAACTGCACTTTGACTTCTTTATAGTGTGTTATTTAATTCTCTAGTACACTGAGGCAAGCTTGGAGAATGCCTGTTATTCAGACCTGTAAAACAGCAGCAAGCTGGCGTGTTTATTTCCCCAAAGTGTTCCCAAAATAAAGAGGGGTGGGGGAGGGAATCCAAATGAACAGGACATCAAAGAAGCCACTTTTCCACCCTATCATTTTCGCATGAACACTCACAGCATGAATCTTTAAATCACATTGCAATAAATACACAAGATACATAAACTACTTCGACACTTGGAGAAAACTACATATATTTCTAAAGTATCCACAGACAGAACAGACAACAGACAATAAATAACTGTATTTACAAAAGAAAAAAGAAAATGAAGTTACAAGTGTACAATAAAACAAACAACAAAGCAGAAGGAACGATCCTTTCTTGCTTAGGTGTTGTTTAGTAATTGTTACCAACGCCTTTACAGTTCTACAAAACCAGAATTCTTTTTATTAAACGAATAAATCCTACATGTATTTAACTTTTTTTTTTTACCCTTGTTGCTATCTTTCACATTTCAGGTATGTGTCGGAAATTATTCTATCGATCCACGCGGAATCAGCTGGATATGCTATTACATTCAGTTCTCTCCCATATTCTCCTTTCAAAACCCCTGACAACCCTCCAGCTTCCAGTCATGCATTGTGAAAACATCTGTCTTGTATAATCTCACGTATACAGAAAAAAGCCCTGCTGTACACTTATAGCAACCGAGTGAATGTTCAACAACTCTCATTCTTATTATAGTGATCTTGATTGATCAATAGAACAAGTCGTGCGCTTTGGTTATAATCTGCTGTCTGCTGGTATATTAGATTTGTGCTGTTTAACTCCACATAAAGTTGCGGATATTTCTGAGAAATTCGCTTAGAAAAATACTTGCGATACAAAATCTCCGAGATATTTTATTTTTTTCCGAACAGTTACTGATATATCTAGTTTGTGTTTTGTTCTTTTTGTGTGTGTTTCTTTTTCGGCCTTTTAAAAAATAATTAAAAGATTAGAGGAGAGTGGTTTCAGCACTTGTTTTCTTTCCTAAGATTTCCCCTTAAAGTCTCAAACCTTCCAGAGATTTTAGTCCGAGAAACAAATCGGAGGAAAGATTATAGGTCGTATGTGACCGCTTCTGCATAGTTTGATAAAGAGTTTGGATTCTTTTACTGTTAAAATTATTTCAGATGCAAACTTCTGTCTCAGTTAACAAAACATTGTTCAAAATGACATCACGCGCGCTGCACACACACACACACACACACACACACACACACACACACACACACACACACACACACACACACACACACACACACAAATTATAACAGCTAGTACTAATAAATCAGTGTACTCTAAGTAATTTTCGAATGGTGTTCATTGTAAACCTCAACTCGCTCTTGAACAGGACCGATCTGTAGCTGTGTATTCGGTTAGTAAATCGAACATGCTGGAGCTGATAGAACTTGGCAATCATAGCGATGCGTTCAAGCATCTGCTCCTCACCCGCACTCGCGTTGATTCTGCTCTGTGTTGCTTGCCGAAGTCCGAAAAAAAACAAAACGTTTTCGGATCAAAGTGACTGCGAGAGGAATGAAAAGTGAAAAACAGAAATTACTTTTCTCTAGCACGATTGATGAACAAAGGAGATAAAGCCGAGAAAGTCAAAGGCACGTCTACAGCGCGAATGAAGGGAGAGTGAAGTGAAATTGAGAAAGGGGCAGATAATTGTGTGATACAACTTTTATCGATTTTTCATTCTGCAATTGATTTGAAAAGTTTTGTGTGTTTTTCTGCGTGTAAATCTGTTTCTGTATGTCTCTCTATATGTAATGTCTGTGTGTCTGTATGCGTCTGTGTCTGTGCGTGTCTATGTGTATGTGTGTGTATGTGTGTGTATGTGTGCGCATAAGGCACATTCCTCCACCGTTCCATGATTCCAAATTTCTTTTAATTAATCTTTTATTATTATTTAGTTATTTTAAAAATTCTTTAATAAAATTGGCTGCCTCTTATGGACATGTGTGTAGTTTGAAAGGACTGTTGTATATTAAAAGTACAAATCTTCACATTTCATTTTTAAACTTTCATTAGTGGAGGTAACTATTAAGCAGAATAATTCTTTGAGTTTTGTAACTAAATTCTTGTGCTAAATATGAAGATATCATCTTCAGCGAGTGATGAGAGGAGCTCCAACGGTGAATAATTGTTTTACCTTTAATTTGTCATCGATGCTCCAAGACAACGCGTTTGCCTTAACGTTCGAGTTGTTGTTTTTAACCTCCTGAGCTCATCAGGGTGTATGTTCTTGTAGGGGGAGGGGAGGATGGATATGTCCAACATTCCTAGACTCATAGATATCTGTTAGTCTGGTGGCAGTGTTTAAATCAAAGAGCCGGGTGCTGGACTGGCGCCTTTCATTTCGTGACCATGACCTCTAATTCCTCTATGAACCAATTATTCTGATTGTGAGGTCGAATTAAGCAACCAATCTTTAAAGCCTCCAAAGGATGCGGAAAGTTCGCGTACTGGTACAAAGCAGGTTTTAATTTATCTCAGCTGGAAGTGGACAAAGAAAACATAGCTTCCTGCAAACTGTAGTAAAAGATATAGTTCTCTGGAACCACACCCCGAATATTCTTGTTTATGAGGCAGCTCATACTTATATTTATTTTTCAATATGATACATTTCATTTGAGATGAATGTTGCTTTTCCTGGGTTTTATCATTTACAATGGCAGTACAATCTTACTCTTTGTTTCATACCTTAAAGATATATTTTAAAAAAATAATAATAAATGAGTATAAATAATTTTATAAAGATAATTGTTGTTGTAGGACTGAATGTATAAGTGAGTGTACTGTTCGACTTTTCTTCTTTTATTGTTCATAGTCGTGAGTTTAAAGAACAGACTAATATATAGTTACCATGGACAAAGGCCGGTATTCATGGACCAGTCACTTTATTGCAGTGGCTGGTTGTTGCTGTGGGCTTTCAAGCGTGAAATACCCAGGTGGCACCTCGAGTAGAACGGAATGACACATTACTACTGAAAGTTGTTGTGAAGCGGACAACCCTTGCATAGCAATGATCAACTGTAGACTTCATTTTCTCCTGTCTTCAGAGAGAAATCACCAAGATTTATCCTGGTAGTAGGATTCCCGCCAGAGAAAAGTTTTATATCAAGCCGACATTTGTCATATATTCATGGCCATTTAAGTAAACCAGCCTAAACCTGTGCTAGACGATTCTTTGGAAACAGTAGGCCTAACTGTGGTGACAATTTTATGATCGAAAATAGATCAGTAAAGAAATTATAATATTGTTTCCACCCTCTCCTACATTCAAGTCTCAACTTACAGTTTCCTGCAACAGTATTTATTAGCTTGATACATGCACACAGCATAATAAATACAGCATATCAATTTTATGAACAGGTTCACTAGAAACAATGTCAAGTGTTTAGCCTACCAAAAATAAGCATCATAGTTCATAATTTGTAGAAATAATAGTCTACTATATAGTACATATCTACATAAAACACAAGTATAACATATCAATAGCTGAAATGCACGAAATATTTCTAAGTCCATTATTTCTCAATCAGTCAGTGAACTCACTTTTATGGCCCTTTTCATGACCGGACTTCTTACCACTCCAAATTCAAAGTGATTAGACACTAGAATTCTCTACAGCAAACAGTAAACTTTTGATCTCAGCCTATTGGACGGTCTTGTTCTTATAAATATTAACCATTGGATAATAAAAACTACTTATCCAGTTGGAAATGGTTTGGATTGCTTTAGCAATTTCTAGTGTATTCTCAAATCGAGTTGTTTACTCCAATACTGACACTTACAAAAATACCATCTTACGGAGTGCCCAAGGTCAGGTCAGTTCGACAATTTAACAACTTAGATAACAATTAAGTTTAGAAATAAGGACAGGCAAATTTACTCCGCCATAGAAAGCGACATGAAATGTCCATCGGTAGTGTGTGTGTGAGTGTGTGAGTGTGTGAGTGTGTGTGTATGTGTGTGTCTGTGCTTTGGGGGGGGGGAGGGGGAATTACATTCGGACTTGGTTAATTTAAATTGAAAAGTGAAAACATGATAAGTATCAACTTCTTAATCAAATCATGTATGGAAACATTCTAGCATTGGATTTAAAAACTTACTCCTACCTACTTGAGTTTACGTAGACAGACCCACGTGATCAGATAAACAAAACAACAACAAAAGAAGTACACGTAATCTATATTGGAAACTTTAAAAAAAAATCCAAATGCTGCTTTGGGTTTGGATTGCCCTTGGACTGAAGGAGTCTCGGTTTGACATTGATTAATTTATTTTTACAAAGCAATAGGACCATCACGACAAACCCATCTGGTAGTTATGCGCATTATTAACTGGACTGAACTAGGCGGTCTATGTGTATCTGTAGCTGCAGAAGAAAAAAAAAACGAACTCTTTTGCACACGGCACTCTCCGAACACTGCAGACGAATTCAACAAGGACTTGAAAGGCTTATGGCGGCTTTGAAAGAGAGCGACGAAAGTATAGGATTCTATGACGCACCCATAGTACAAAAATAAAATAAAATAAAATGGCTCAATACGGATTTCCGCGTCCAACTAATCTCAGTGAGAAAGAGAATAAAATCATGTTGTCTATGCCCCATCTCCCCACACTTTCAAGGACTGAGGTTTTAAAGGCAAAGTCGTTACCCAGCAGGCGACGAAAATCTAAATATACGTGTTTCCGTACGCTTTATGACGTTTTAATAAATTTTATAAACATCAGATTTAGCAATTTTATCCAGTTCTGTGTGTCTCAAAGAAATCTAATGTTTTCCGTTTACAAATTATTAACTATAGTATAGAAAGCATTATATAAATTAAATTTTAAACAATGAACCTATCACTGATATTAACATCGCTTAATAATGTGAAAGACCATAAAATCATTTACAAACGCACTCATGTCTATTGTTTTAAAATTTATGGTAAAAAAAAAAAAATGCTGCCGTTTACCTAATTAACATGCAAGTATGTAGGTCGTGTACAAATCTGCACAGAAAGGTGTGTACAAATATCCATCTATTGCGAATCTCTCTCTCTCTCTCTCTCTCTCTCTCTCTTATAACTGTAGCTCATTGTTGAAAAATACACAAATATCTTTTTCAATAAAAAAATAAGCCGGCAGTTTGCGAACTACTATCAGATGAACTTTTGCTGTCTTCACCGCGAATTGGATCAAAGTCGTACGGTGTATAGGAGAAAATTACATTGACAGCCATTTGACCCCCTGATTGAGGATTGTGTATCTTAGTAATGGGGCAAATTTCGTTCCCAAACTATTGCAATGATTGGCAAATTATGCTCCTGCTTTGTTTTTGTTTTTCATTCCTTCTTTAATAACCAGTAATTAATAGTATATTAGTTGTTGTTGATCTTCAATTGGCTTATTGTGTAATCAGCCATGACCGCCTACGCTACATGCAATAGTGGAATTATGTCTCAAGACCATTGACCACGCATAGAAGTGTCTAGTTATCTGTCTGTCTGTGTGTCTGACTATCTATCTATCTATCTATCTATCTATCTATCTATCTATCTATCTATCTATCTGTCTGTCTGTCTATCTATCTATCTGTCCATCAGTCCGTCCTATCCATCCTTCCATCTATTCATCTATTCATCTATCTGTCTGTCTATCTATCTATCTGTCTGTCTGTCTACCTGCTTGTCAGTCAGCTTGTCATTCTATCTGTCTGTCTCCATCGCTACAGCGAAAGCATATAGTGCTTCGAATACCCAAAGCAGACATTCTAATGGCTTATGTCGTCATTCACTCCATTAACCATTAAAAAATTAGAACATTTTGCAATTTAATTGTTTATCTGTGATTCCATGTTAGATTAGTTACGTGAGATAGCAGTAATTTGTCAGGCATAATGGAAGGCAGACAAAAGTGTGTCGTTGAAAGGTATGTTCTTCTTTTTTTACAGTCAGTATGACCCAACCCTGTAACTATAAATCGCAAATCTTGCAGCTGTACTCGAGCTAAATAATACGTTCTAAATAGACATACATGGGCTGATGAATGGATATATGGATGAATGGATGGATAGAGAGACAGAAAAGAGACGAACAGACATACAAATAGATAGATAGATAGATAGATAGATAGATAGATAGATAGATAGATAGATAGATTCAATGACTGATTACGGAAATGATGTAATGTGAGGCTGTTTTATCATTAATTAGTCCGAATGCAATAGAAATCATTCCATCCACACACTCAAATTTCATCAAAAGCCTACATATTTCACTATAAACCACAATGCTTCCCTTTAATCATCACCGAGCTGTCAAAGTAAGAATTATAGAGCATATAAAGGGACCGAGGCAAGCAATACATCTTCTGAAATTTTGAGTTAAATTGAAAGAAAATTTGAAATTACTATTCAGTTCCATGACGTTGTGATGAAAGTCACTAGTTTATGATTTCATTTGTTTACAACCACCAATTTAGCAATAATTCTGCAACATACTTAAATGTTTTTAAATTGCCTAGCAAATTTAACCGTATAACCGTTTTATGACTCCCAATTTAACAATTATTACTGATTGAAAATTGATTGCTAATTTTATGCTGACTGGCAGTTGTATACATATTCCAATCTTTCTTGATTTCATTTCAATATGGTGACCATTTATAATGTAAAACAATTTTATAAAAGGAACAATATTCTACTTATAGCGTGGAAACAGGGATGATTCTTTCATGAAGTGTTATTATTTGGATGTTATTTTTATTGCTTTATTTATTTACGATTTAGTAAATGAAACCAGTTTTAAAAGAGACTGAAGTTATAGTAGTTTTGTACACAAAATGTTCACAGTTTATATCCCCTTAGGAAACATCGCACAGCTATGAAGTCCACATATAAATATAAATCAGCCAGTTGAAAACATCGCACAGCTTCCACATATAAATCAGTCAGTTGAAAACATCGCACAGCTATGAAGTCCACATTTAAATCAGCCAGTTGAGAACATCGCACAGCTATGAAGTCCACATTTAAATCAGCCAGTTGAAAACACATTCGACTGTATTTTTCGCATCATGTCAAGAGTCCCATGCGCCTTAATGCTCAACATGCATCAGTAGTCTAGTCTTGCCTACAAACCCTGGACAGGTAAGTCTATTTTAGTCTCTGCCTACAAACCCTGGACAGGTAAATCTTTTAAGTATTTGCCTACCTTTGCCATAATGTTGAATACGTAGCAAAAAACTCAAGTCTTTGCCTTCAAATCCTAGACAAATAGGTCTACCCTAGTCTTTGCCTTCAAACCCTGATCAAGATTTACCTTAGTCTTTGTTTTTAATCCCCGGATAGTTTGATCTACTGTAATTTGTACCTTTAAATCCTGACATTTCCAATCTTGAGGTGTACGTATTCATTCGTTCGTTATTTAAAATATCAAGAGGAAGTCTGCTCCAGTAAATGCCTAAAGGCATACTCTGACGATTGTTCTTAGTTCAAACAGATGTGCCTACTCCAGCCTTAAAATCTAAGAAAACACTGCACCTGTTTTTTGCCTTAAAATATAATCAGATACCTCAACAGATATAGGGTATGTCCCTGCTCATTTTATACTGAGCCTGACAAACTTATCATCAGTCCGCGTACTGGGGAAGAACACAAGCTCACTTTGTGATGTGTGACAAGTGAAGCCTCACTTCACTGACCAGTAAAGTCCGTATGGTTTGCGAACATGTATGTAACGAACGCGTTGGCTCTAAATGTATTGTTCGTGACCTTTCAATGATTATTTCTATAAACTACAAATAAGTTTTGACGAAGTAAGAAATCTAAGATTATAATTATCAGGGTAATCTCTTCCTTTAAACCAAAACAGAAAGGTTTGCATAGTCTGTAACATAAAGTTACGTAATGACTTTATTTCTTTTACTGAAGACATAGTTACGGAATTAAACACATCTATTTTCTTACCTCATTTGTTCTTACCTCATTTGTAATAGAGCGTTAGATAAAGTTTTGTAATATTTAGTTCATTTTCAGTCCCGCACTAATCGAACAGTTGTAACTGTAGAAAGAGTAAAAAGCAGTTTAGTTTTGCTATTGTTGTGTTGATTACAGTCATTTGCAGTTTCGAACAGAATAGGGGCAGTTGGAGGCACGATCGCGCTTTTGTGAAGCTCAGGTTCTTGAAGAGCTAACCCCGGGCAATTCCTGCAATCGCAATGGGAATCTGTTTCTCTTTGCTGGAAATGCCGCCTGCCGCTCCCAGATTTGCTTGATGGAATTAGGTTTACATTATTCATCTATGTAATCAAGACGCGCGCGAACACACACACACACACACACACACACACAAACACACACACACACACACACACAAACACACACACACACACTCACACACACACACACACACATATATACATACTACGAATACATATACAATGCATAAATAACTCATAATTTAATTTTAGCTTTTCAGTTTTATGTTAGCAAACATATTTCTATATATAAGAAATATTTCATATTTCTAAATTCCTTTACTATTTTAAACATGCCTATCTGCTCTAGCTTTGGGAAACAATACGCTTAAAGTATCTGTTTCAATAACCCTCATTCTGAAGTCTATTGGACACAAATGTAATCCAAGAAAACAAAGTTCAACTATGGCTAGACAAACACATTCTTAAAAAGTTTGACAGCAAAAGTTAAACAAGTAGTTGCCGCGATACAACGATCTCACACCACGAGAAAACAGACCTCGAGCCACAAGAAACAGTTCTCGCTCAGCACTTGCTCAGTAAATAAGTTATGCCAGCCAACGCGCATATATTAATGGACACAAAATTAGATCTTCAAAGGACTGCAACCAGCAGCCAGGATGAAAGTCTTAGTAGCCGTCCCCCAAAAAATAATAATATTTTTTTTTGTACGTCTTAAAGGAAAGAAAGAAAACAACAATGAACACTGTTCACTGCGGGAGGGGTTTGAAGTTGTTAAAGCTCCACATTGTGCGAGCCATCAGGAAAAGGTAATCCTTAGATGCCCGCTTTTAATGTCTCACGTCTTCCCAGGCTGTACAGCGATAAGGACTTTTAATGGCGTCATTATCATGGCAAAGGCTGGAGCGCCGTCAGAGAGAAACACGAGAAACACGCCGCTTCGCACCGTTATGGATGGATTTGAATGTTAGTTGCAAAATACGTAGAGATTTTGGGTATGCAAATGAAGAGGGTGAGGGTGGGTGGGTGGAGTGGGAAGGCTTTTGCAGATGTGGAGGCAAACATCAGAATACAAATTTTCAAATGAAACGTTGTTTATAAAAATATTTATTAAGACATTAGTATAGCTTTTATTGATTTTTTAAAAATAGTAAATATAATGCACACATATAAAAATATCTTATTTGGGGAATATTTGTCAAATTATGTTGATTTACATGTTTTGCCAGTAACTGCTCTGACAAACTTATAAACAGACATTTTTAATTCTTTTGAAGTTGAACATTCACTTTCAAATGTAGTCAAGTCAGCATGTACTAAGGGAAACACATATTGGCGATATATATATTTGTCAAATTATGTCGATTTACATGTTTTGCCAGTCACTGCTCTGACAAACTTATAAACAGACATATATATATATAGAGAGAGAGAGAGAGAGAGAAAGAGAGAGAGAGAGTCCTGACCTACAAGAGCGGAGAAAGTTTGATAAGTCTGTCAGTAAATTATTAGTTTGTAATATTATATTGTGAAATAAAACTTAACACGTGATCATTGAATTTTAAAGTTGACATCTTCGTGTCTTCCTGGAAGAAAATAAAATTATTAGTTTTTCTGTGACTGGTCAACGCAAGCTTTCCATGGACACGCTCTAGTCATGTGACTTCCTACTGATAATATCTTTATTAAATTTACACCACTGCCTTGCAGTGCAAAACTGAGTGTATAACATCAACCAAACCGATAAACTGTCTTCTGTGATCCCTAGCGATCGCACGGAAATGACTGTGTGTGATCCCTGGTAATCACACGGAAATTACTGTGTGTGATCCCTGGTAATCACACGGAAATTACTGTGTGTGATCCCTGGTAATCACACGGAAATTACTGTGTGTGATCCCTGGCAATCACACGGAAATGACTGTCTGTGATCCCTAGCAATCACACGGAAATGACTGTCTGTGATCCCTAGCAATCACACGGAAATGACTGTCTGTGATCCCTAGCAATCACACGGAAATGACTGTCTGTGATCCCTAGCGATCACACGGAAATGACTGTCTGTGATCCCTAGCGATCACACGGAAATGACTGTCTGTGATCCCTAGCAATCACACGGAAATGACTGTCTGTGATCCCTAGCAATCGCACGGAACATTCTCTCTGTAAGTCAATGTAAAATCGTGTGATGCTTTGTTATTTTGTTCTGGAAAATTGTCTTCTATACAATCGATATTACAAGCAAATAAATTGAAATGGCCGTTGAAGACACACCAACCTTCACCATAACCCACCCCAGTTTATAAATTCCCTCACATTCATAAATTTTAAAGACATTTTTCATAAAAGAATTATTTTAGCAATCAATATGCAAGCTACTATGTTTATATTTTCCAATGTATTGGAAGCCATTAAACATTTAAGCATCCGTTTTGTTTGGATATTTTGTTTCAAATGTGAGAATTTTTAAAAATAAAAAAATTATGTTTAATCCCACATGAATCTACACATCCCCAACGTAGTCGATCACTTGCATAGGTTTTGTGTGAATTCCGCTTAATGAAACAAAGGTTTTGTGTGAATTCCACTTAATGAAACAAAGGTTTTGTGTGAATTCCACTTAATGAAACAAAGGTTATCCATGTATATAACAGCTAAATGCCCATCGTGTATGTGTAGTGTGCAGCGTGCGTGCAAGCCCGTCATCGAACCAGACACTATAGGATGAGAGTAGACTTATGTTTTCAACCTTGTTACCATGGACACGAGAATGCCTGCGGATGGAACCGACGGCAACAAAGAGCTTGTATTTTTGACGTGTGTGTGTGTGCAGAACGCTTCGTGGAGAAAAAAAAAGCCTTTAATAATTGATTGAGAGGAAAATGGGAAATGGGGTTGGGTCATGAAATAAAAGACTTGGAATTGATTTCTTGTTTTCTTCACAGTATAGATGCACTTTCTGAATGACTGCACAGGAGACTGATTCATAAAACTTTAGGAATTAAACCATCTAGGGATTTGGAATTTGAACAGAGGCATGCTTGAAAATATGTAAGCTTTAAGTTTTAGTTCAAGAAGCTTTATAGTCAAGTCTACTTAATCGTTAGTATCAAGTTTAGTAACTCGTTACTATCAAGTGTAGTTAGTCGTTAGAATAAAATTTAGTAACTCGTTAGTATCAAGTTTAGTAACTCATTAGTATCAAGTATGATAATTGTGACGCCTATGCTACTTAGTTAATGGTTATGATTATTATTATTAATTAATCATCCATATCTAAATACAAGTGACGAGAATCTTAATTTATGTTATTAATAATTCTCCAGAAGACACCAGTCGTCTCTCTCACTTGGCGGATATGTGGGCGCTGTAAACGTTTTCTCTCTTTCATAACAATAAAGACAGGCATTTACTGTCACAATATTTCCATAGGTGGAAAATTTCTTACCAAATGGGAAGGTAAATTGGTCTTTTAATCTACATTTAGTGAGCCCCTCACTTTCTTCTCAAACATAAGGTTATCAGTAAGTGTAAGAAAGTCAATAAAGTTAACAATAAATTTATTAAATCAACAATCAAATATTTCCATATAATAAATACAATGAGAAAGATTACTAGACATCTATATTCCATGAAACCACATTGAAATACTTTTATTATGTATACAGAGTCTTATATCCTAACACACAATTCAATAGATTAGTGTCAATATAAATCACAGGATAGTTCTTATCAGGGAACAGAAATGGAGTTATTAGAGATAAGCATTAATAGTTTGTACATAACATGGTCTAGGTGAAGTTACAATAGGCTTTCATGTGCTTTTTGTAACAAAGTCTCAAATTTATTGTTCACATTGTTACTGTCAGTTCCACGTGTTTCTCTTGCATGTTGTAGAACACTGATAAGCTTCTATTCTCTTGAAGCTAATCTGGCACACCGCCATATTAGCTCCCTCAAGCAGAACAACAAGTGTAGCAATTTCCAGTAAGTTCCTTGTTCCAGAAATTCCACCGTCTACCACAGTAGTAGCATTTTATGAATTAGTAAACGAAGATATTACGGTAAACAAGAAAAGGCTGCTTATTCCATGTAAAATATATCAGGAAACAATCACAAAGTTTCCAGTTTTTTCATCTTTAACCCCATTCTCTCTTACAAGTCAAGCCTCAACTTATAGTTTCCTGCAACAGTATGTAGTATCCTGATACATGCACACACATGCTAATAGTTTATGAACAGGTTCACTAGAAACAATGTCAATTGTTTAGCAAACTACATATAAGCATCATAGTTCAGAATTAGAAGGAATTAAGTCTACTCATATAATGCATCTCTACATAAAACACAAGTACAACATATCAATAGCAAAAATGCATGAAATATTTCTAAGTCCATTCTCTCTCAATCAGTCATGTGACTCACCATTAATCTAACGGCCGCCTTTCATGATCGGACTTCTTGCCACTCCAAATTCAAAGTGATTAGAATGGAGTACTTTTTCAACAAAGAAACTTTCGGTCCATCCCCTCTGTTTGCGGTTGTAATGAACAGTGTGGAACTATTAGTCAGTAAAAACTACTCATCCAGTTGGAACTGGTTTGGATTGCATCAGCAATTTCTATCCTTCACCTGAATTGTTTACTTCCAGCTCTGACACTTAACAATATCACCATAAACAGTGCATAAGGTAGGGTCACTTTGACATTTAACAATTTTTAAAACAATGAAGTCTAGAAATAGGGATAGGCAAATTTATTCTGCCACAGTAACTCGTTAGTATCAAGTTTAGTTAGTCGTTAGAATCACACTTAGTAACTGGTTAGTATAAAGTTTAGTTATTCATTAGAATCACATTAATAACTCGTTAGTATCAGGTTTATTAACTATTAGTATCAAGTTTAGTAACTCGTTAGTATCAAGTAAGGTAACTCATTAGTATCAAGTTTATTTAGTCGTTAGTATCAAGTATGGTAACTCGTTAGAATCACATTTAGTAACTCGTTAGTGTCAAGTATGGTAGCCCGTTAGTATCAAGTTTAGTAACTCGTTATTGTAAAATTTAGTAACCCGTTAATATATAGTATGAAAACTCGTTATTATCAAGTTTAGTAACTCGTTAGTGATGTTTTGTAACTCGTTAGTAACCTGTTTAGTAACTCGTTAGTATCAAGTTTACTAACCCGCTAGCCTCAAGCTCACTTAACTTTGTTAATGTCAAGTTCTAACTCTCTAGTTTCAAATTCAATAACTATTTTCCGTCCAAGTTAGTAAATCTTAATTAAATTCTAGCTCGTTACTTTCTAACTTAATATCTATTTTGTGTCTAAGTTAGTAAATCTTAATTAAATTCTAGCTCGTTACTTTCTAACTTAATATCTATTTTGTGTCTAAGTTAGTAAATCTTAATTAAATTCTAGCTCGTTACTTTCTAACTTAATATCTATTTTGTGTCTAAGTTAGTAAATCTTAATTAAATTCTAGCTCGTTACTTTCTAACTTAATATCTATTTTGTGTCTAAGTTAGTAAATCTTAATTAAATTCTAGCTCGTTACTTTCTAACTTAATATCTATTTTGTGTCTAAGTTAGTAAATCTTAATTAAATTCTAGCTCGTTACTTTCTAACTTAATATCTATTTTGTGTCTAAGTTAGTAAATCTTAATTAAATTCTAGCTCGTTACTTTCTAACTTAATATCTATTTTGTGTCTAAGTTAGTAAATCTTAATTAAATTCTAGCTCGTTACTTTCTAACTTAATATCTATTTTGTGTCTAAGTTAGTAAATCTTAATTAAATTCTAGCTCGTTACTTTCTAACTTAATATCTATTTTGTGTCTAAGTTAGTAAATCTTAATTAAATTCTAGCTCGTTACTTTCTAACTTAATATCTATTTTGTGTCTAAGTTAGTAGTTATCGACACGAATCACTGCATATTTCATATTTAATTGTCTTGCTTGTTAGTTTTCTGTGTTCTTTCTCTCTCTACATGTTTAATAATCAGTATTTGTTATAATTTATAGCGTTCTATCTCTCTTTTATATTTAATAATCAGTAATTGTTATACTTTAATGTGTTCTATCTATCCGCATGTTTACTAAACAGCAATTGTAATAGTTTATTTTGTTCTACCTCTTTACATGTTTAATAATCAGTATTTTGTATAGTTTACTATGTCTCTACATGTTTAATAATCAGTAAATGTTATAGATTATTGTGTTCTACCTCTTTACATGTTTAATAATCAGTATTTTGTATAGTTTACTGTGTTCTATGTCTCTACATGTTTAATAATCAGTAAATGTTATAGATTATTGTATTCTACCTCTTTACATGTTTAATAATCAGTAGTTTGTTTAGTTTACTGTGTTCTATGTCTCTACATGTTTAATAATCAGTAATTATTATAGTTTACTGTGTTCTATGTCTCTACATGTTTAATAATCAGTAATTATTATAGTTTATTATATGTTTAATAATAATTAATTATATAGTTTACTCTGTTCTATCTCTTTTCATGTTTAATAATCAGTAATTGTAATAGTTTATTGTGTTTTATCTCCCTAAATGTTTAATAATCAGTAATTATTAAATACTACTGTACAGTACCTGATTTGTTTTGATAACTTTTCATTTGTAAACTTTCTCGTACATCAATATTTAACTCTGTACAGCGTGAAGTGCGTCTGTTTTTGTCTTTGTCGAACACTAAGTCCTTTTTCAATCTGCTATAAACTAGAGTCTCCATTGTAAATCAATTTTAGACCCTTTGAAGCTGGAGATTTCAGTCGTTAAAACTTCTGAAGGATTTCCAGAACTTCGTGATTTCAGAAATTCAGAGTAAAAAGAATCTCATTCATCTCTCTGTGGATCACATACACTATCACCAACCTTTTTTCTCTCTCCCTCATTCACACACATACACAGAGAAATATGCATACACACACAGTCACAATATGCAGACACACACAGACACTCACAGATGTACATCAATACATACACAGACACAAACAGAGACACACAGACACACACAGACATTCAGACAGTCCATCTATCTCTTCTCCATTTCTCTATCCATCACTCATATTTCTCATTTCCTTTCTCTCTTTCTCTCTATATCACTCTCTACCATCTCTTTCTTTATTCCTGTTTATTTCGTTTTCTCTTTTCCTTCATTTCCCTCTGTTTGAGTATCCATTTAACATTCCCACACCTCCCTTTCTCTTTCCTTCAAGCCATCTCTTTTCCCCGCTCTCTTCCGCATCTCTTTATCTCAGTCCCCTTTCATTCTGTTTTCTCGTTATCTCCTTCCTCTTTCACTCATTACTTTATTTTTCTTTACTTTCACACACTCCATCTTTCGTTCACTCTCCATTCATTTTCCGTGAGCCTATCTATCTATCTATCTATCTATCTATCTATCTATCTATCTATCTATCTATCTATCTATCTATCTATCTATCTATCTATCTATCTATCTATCTATCTATCTATCTATCTATCTATCTATCTATCTATCTATCTGTCTATCTGTCTGTCTGTCTATCTATCTATCTATCTATCTGTATGTATGTTTCGTTTGTGTAATTTAAATACAAATGAGAGATCGAGAGAGAGACCAATGTCCCATAATTCTTTGTAAAAGATATACACCTAACGCATAAATCTGTTCTCGTGCCCGAGACCGAGTACCTGTTATTAGAACGGTTGAAATGTCTGTGTGATGGCAACAAGTACCCATTATTACAAGTGCAGGAAGCCAATAATTATATTCATAGATACGCGTTAAGCCACAAAACCAATGCACTGTTTGTGTCGTCATTACACTGCAACTTGTCAGTAAGGTGAACTACATGTCTTGTATCCAGTTTCACAAATTGAAGCTGTCATTTCAAGGCCGCATTTGCAATGAGAATACAAAATTTCTCGTCTTCCACAATGATTTGTAATTAACAAGCGTTAAGAGATCAGTTTCAGAGGTATGGTTTTATGACTAGATTTGTTATTTTGAAATGCATTTAATAACTGCAGTTGGTTTTTATTACTGATCTTGACACACAAAAACAAAAGTTTAAGTCTTAACACGTAGATTTGTACGTACAGACCAAAGAATAAAGTGTGAAATCTCGTCATACAATTTTGTTCGAATTTTGTTTCGATGGGAAAAAAATCAAGATAGTATTTGGGTCTCCATTAACGCCAAATTACGGAACTTCAAATTTGTTTTTATTGCCAAAAGTATCAATTATACAGAAGGACAATTTTCTACAGTCGATCGTTTGAACAAGAACGTATTTAACTGGTGAACTGCACGTGTCCTTCGGATAATTATGACGAAAATTGTCTATAACTAATATCAGTGAAAAGAATTTCGTTTTGTGCTCAATAACCGCCGTATCAGTTATACACAGAACCACACATTTTTCTTCTTTCTTTTTTCTGCTTTATTCTTCACCTGTTCTATAACTGCCAGAAATGTGTTTTCGATGTGTGGCTTCGTTGCCAAAGTTATTGACATTTGTCACGTGAGACAGCAAAATTTGACATTATCGTCATGTGGTTTTTGGGTGGGGCTGCGAGATAATAAACATTGCCGCGGAAAAATAAATGGAATGCCCGCGGACATATGAATTCCGGCACAGATATTATCAGTCTCTGCGATTGCAGAAATAAATAGCTTGTTACGGGACTTTAATTAACCGCCACAAAAATGTTGAAACTACACTGATGGATTAAATCTAGCGTTAAATTAAGTGTTGTTCACCTGTGTAATAAATATTTTTCACAATTTATTCTATAATTTATAAAAACTGTTAAAACGGGAAGAAAAATAAAACGCGTACTTTTACGTCCAATCGCCGTTCTACGTTAATGAAATATTTTCTTACACACGTATTGGCACACAAATAAATCAGTCAATATTCATTCAGGACACATCCATCGCCACGTATAGTCGTCGGCTGGTGGTGCTGGTACTGGGAATCGAGAACCCGCTAGTCAAAAGGTACACTACGCCATTCTAACATCAGGTATTCCTACCTGATTCTGTGTGGAGGTCAGAAGGACACTGACAATTAATTCTCCGCCACCCAATCAGCACCATTGCTGTAAACCAATTTCGATGATCGCTTTCTATCGCCGTGTATCAGGTCCAGGTTAGAGTTGGAGACGCACAGTCGTCATTAAAACTCCATTTGCTTATCGACAGGGTCGCAGAAAAGCGGAACTGGGGCGAGATCTAAGTGACACGCAGGCAGCTTTATGGTGTGCGGCTCTGAAGCGTAAATGGGCATATGGACGGAATGGCCGTGTCGTATGGCACAAAAGTGATGGAGCGAGAACGTGCTGTGAAGAGAGAGAGAGAGAGAGAGAGAAGTCTAATATGAATACTGACAGAAAGACAATCAGATAAACAGGTGTGTGTGTGTGTGTGTGTGTGTGTGTGTGTGTGTGTGGAGGGGAATACCATACAAGAGTCAGAAACGAAGAAAGAAATATCTATACAACAAGAGTGATACGACGAGAGAGAGAGAGAAAGTGGAGACAGAGGAAGACTGAATTGTGGGAGAGAACGTTGGAGTGTGATAGAAGAGAGTCAGATAAGAAAGATGAAAATGTGTGCGTGTGTTTGGATATGTGTGTCTATGTATTAGAGAGAGAAAAAAACAAGAAGCAATAACCTGGAGATTAGAGGGAGAACCGTAGCCGTAAACGGACACGGTCGGACTATACATACACACAGATACACACACACACACACACACACACAGACACAGACACACACACACACACACACATACATACACACACAGATACACACACACACACAGAGATACACATACACACAGAGACACACATACACACATACACAGAAGAGACATAAGTAGCAAATAGACAGACCGAAAAAAGATAGAATAGAGAGAGTGACAAGAATATAAAAAGAGGAAAACGGTACCCTGGAGAAAAGAGTTGGAGATAAAGAATTAGATAAAGAAATTTAATCGAGAACACAAAGAATGAGATACACACACAACACACCTACACACAGACTACAGAGAGTCGAAGAGAAAAAGAAAAAATAAGAAAGTGAGGAGAACGGGAAGAGTCGGATGTAGAACAAAATTACTGTAACACTTAGAGAAACCCTCTCTCCAAGAGGAACAAAAATTACTGGACAATTACTGTAATACTTAGAGAAGAACAAAAGAGGAACAAAATTTCTGGACAATTACAGTAATACTTAGAGAAGCCCCTCAAAAGGAACGAAATTAATGGACAATTACTGTAATACTTAGAGAAGCCCCTCAAAAGGAACGAAATTAATGGACAATTACTGTAATACTTAGAGAAGCCCCCCGCCCCCCCCCCCCCCGGAACAAATTAATGGACAATTAATGTAACACTTAGAGAAGCTCCTCCCCCGGAACAAAATTACTAGACAATTACAATAACAATTAGAGAACCCCCCCCCAAAAAAAATACTAATTACTGGACAATTACTGTAATACTTAGAAGCCGCCCCCCAAAAAAAACAAAACAAAACAAAACAAAACAAACAAAACAAAACAAAACAAACAAAACAAAACAAAACAAAACAAAACAAACAAACAAAACTACTGGACAATTACTGTAATACTTAGAGAAGCCCCTCCCTCCAAAAAACAAAACAAAACAACAAAATTACTGGAAATTACTGTAATACTTAGAGACACCCCCCCAAAAAAAAAAAAAAAAATTACTGGACAATTACTGTAATATAATGTATTTAGGGAAGACCCCCCAAAAAAAAGAAAATTTAAAAAAACGGACCACTAGATGTGAATAGTAACCAATCTAAAATAACTATAAAACCAGAACTAAATCCAAACATCACAATCAGCTGGGATCTAGAGTTTGATCTTTTACCTTTCGTGAATCGTAAAAAGCAGATATAACTGTAATTTGGCAAAGAAAGTTTTGGCAAATAAATAAACATTGCAGTTTCTAGACCATTAACTGGCTGAAAGAACATTGACTGATATCTTCCACAAGTGGCGAATAACTTCAACACTTATTGTTTGACACAATTTCTCTTACAAAATAAACTAAAGAATATTAATTGACTGATAATCATTAAGACACACTGGGAAATAACTTCAACAACTGACACTTATTGTTTGACACAATTTCTCTTACAAAATAAACTAAAGAATATTAATTGACTGATATCATTATGACATACTGGGAAATAACTTCAACAACTGACACTTATTGTTTGACACAATTTCTCTAACAAAATAATTTAAAAAATATTAATTGATTGATAATCTTGCAGACACACTGGCAAATAACTTCAAGCACTGACTTAAATTGACAATCTTGTGATTGCTAATCTTTCTCATACAAAATATAACTTCAAGCACTGACTTAAATTGACAATCTTGTGATTGCTAATATTTCTCATACAAAAAATAACTTCAAGAATACTAACGACTGGTACGACTTCTGATACACTGGCAAATACTCAAAAAATTTACTTTGATTGACAGATAATCTTTTGATAAATGATCTTTCTCACACAAATTATCTTCAAGAACAGTAACTGACTGATGAGATTTCAGACACACTAGCACATACCTTCAAGAGCATTAAATGACTGAGAAGATTTCAGATACTGGGATAATGACTTCAAGAACATTAATTGACTGAAGAGATTTCAGAGATACTAGCGAATAATTACAAGAACATTAACTGACTGAGGAGATTTCAGAGATACTAGCGAATAATTACAAGAACATTAACTGACTGAGGAGATTTCAGAGATACTAGCAAATAATTACAAGAACATTAACTGACTGAAGAGATTTCAGAGATACTAGCGAATAATTAC
This sequence comes from Sinotaia quadrata, assembly GCA_028829895.1. Lineage (NCBI taxonomy): Eukaryota > Metazoa > Mollusca > Gastropoda > Architaenioglossa > Viviparidae > Sinotaia > Sinotaia quadrata. The sequence continues at coordinate 26,794,323 of CM054183.1, read as the reverse complement.
AAGAACATTAACTGACTGAGATTTCGGGCACAGTTGGGACAGAAGTGGTCCTCCACACAAAATCCCACTCTTCACTGATGATCATCATGTCGCTAAATGGTGGTGATATTTGGACTCAAGGCGATCGTATGTTCAGAACCAAATTTAAAAGCGTGTGAATCAGTGCCTGCCAAACAGCAACTAGTTTTATTCCGGAAGTGCGAGAAAACCTATTGTCTCGCGCCCGATTGAAACTGTCTTGATCGTAAATACTTGTACCGTGTTGCTTGCACGGATGCAAGAGCGAAGAATACATCAATGATCTGTATTACGTCATTTCAATTTCACACCTTTGTGAACACATTCTGTATGCTGCACTTTAGGGGCATTTAATAGTAACATTAACGTTCTGTATGCTGCACTTTAGGGGCATTTAATAGTAACATTAACGTTCTGTATGCTGCACTTTAGGGGCATTTAATAGTAACATTAACATGCTGCACTTTAGGGACATTTCATAGTAACATTAATGTTCTCGTTTGTTTGCAGATTCCTTTCCTCCAACTCTAATTTCCAATTCTTTATTAAACCACACACGCACTAACACATGCACACACGCACTCACATATATATATATATAAACCATTTTACAATTTTCATCGCAATCAAAAATCTCATATATGTGCGACGTGAGTGTGTCAGTGCTAGTGTGCTTGTGCTCGTGTGTGCCTAAGTGATTTTAATTTGTCTGTAATGGCACCAGTCGATCGGGTAGCTCCCAGAATTATTAAGTTTTACAACCCGAACACAGCTCAAATCTGTACAACCTGCGTCACACTGAATGTCAGTTTCCATTAGGATCCCGAAACGCAATAATTTTTTAAAAAAAAGATTTTTAGCATTTTCTGTTGTTAACCTCAAGTCCAAAGCTTTAAACCAGTGATATGTAATCGTATTCTTTCTAGGATAACTCGACGGCTTTTTGTTCAAAATAATATAGATTATAAAGTAGTTTTAAAGGTGTTGGTCTGTTTAATTTATCTACTTTTAATAACTATCCTTGTCTTGAATTATTAATTCGTAAAATAATACTGCACTGAACCGTAAGCTTGCGTTAGGAACCATAAAGGAACCATAAATTTTATTTGTATCCTGTGCTTTTAGACAAAATTGTGCAATCATTCCCTCGCGGATAGATGAAAAAGATCAAAGTAAAGGCTGGAAGGGAGAAAATCTGATTGGGTTACAGTGTGTATGACTCAGGCCATCGTTATCACGACTGTTCATTATACATGTCAAAACCATACATAAAATATTTACCAGTGTTTATATTTGTATGTGTACATACAGCTTTTGTTTGTACATTTATTCATTACTAATTTGCGATATTTCTTTAATTTTCATTATTAATATTTAGAACGAATGTATTCGATCCCATTGTTATGATAAAAACCCACCATCATTTTCACTACACTAGATTTGTTGTGTTAAAACCCCACCATCATTTTCATTACACTAGATGTGTTGTGATAAAAGCCCACCATCTTTTTCACTACACTAGATTTGTTGTATTAAAACCCCACCATCATTTTCACTACACTAGATTTGTTGTATTAAAACCCCACCATCATTTTCACTACACTAGATTTGTTGTATTAAAACCCCACCATCATTTTCACTACACTAGATTTGTTGTGTTAAAACCCCACCATCATTTTCACTACACTAGATATGTTGTGATAAAAACCCACCATCTTTTTCACTACACTAGATATGTTGTGTTAAAACCCCATCATTTTCACTACACTAGATGTGTTGTGTTACCCCAGTATTGACATAAACTGAACCTAACGGTACTTATTATAATCATTCATCAACACCGATCTACAACTTTTCTTTCAACAACTTTCCACTCTTTCTTTCATCATCTCCAACTCTTTCAATAGCGGCACACCCCGTGTCAGGCAGCGAAATCGGCTAATAGCCAGAATCTGCTATCCTTCCCCCCAACAAAAAAACCCAACAAAATTATAACAGCAGTTCACACCAGATTTATAATGTCACATAGCATAGCAGGTCACACCAGGTAATTAATAGTTCCACATAACATAGCAGGTCACACCAGATACATAATGTCACAGGTTGCATCAGGTTTATTATGTCAAACTAGGTTTATATTGTAACATAACGTAGCAGGTAACTAACTCCCTGTTTATAATATCATACAAGGCTGATAATTTCACCTAACAGGTCACATCAGGTTTACATGTCACACCAGGTGTAACTGTCCCATAGCATAAAGGGTCACACTCGGTTTATGTCACAAAGCAGAGCAGGTCACATTAGGTGTGTATTGTCACACCAGACTTATATTGTCACGTAGCACAACAGGTAACGTCAGGTTTATAATGTCACAACAATGATGTTGTCACATAATGAAAACTGTTACGCAGGCTATGTATTATCATTGAAATTTCATTTCATAACGCCTGGTTCAAAACAACATACCAGCAATACACCATCACACAAGGCACAAACTGTCGTGTGGTATTTACTGTTACAGTAGGTATATTATATACAACCAGGAATACATATTGCTACTTAATTTATTATTTACTTTAAACCTTTCCTGTGAAAACCAGAAAAATGAAAACAGTGCTCTCTCTTCTTGAAATACCCACAAATGCTGTAAACTTAAAACATCCAATTCCATTTATTTCTAAAGTAACTGCGTGAGAAAATGAAATCAGTTCGATAGCAGGCTTACAAAAGTCAGAATAAAAACACAATTTCTTAGAATTGCCTTTCGATTTTAACGTATGAGCTGTTGCTTACCGTTTTAAATATAATCATATTAAACCATGTAGCAATATAATCTTCGTCCCATTTTCTCGTGGAGCTCGGCACGCACAAGACTCGCTGAGTTTAAAACGCAATTAAAACCCTTGGAAGGCTAGCGTCTTTTTCGTCTCTTTGAAAAAAGTAGCAGTCCCTGTGTATTTTATTTCTATTAACTACTAAGTCGAGCGTCTGCACAGAACTAACTGACAATGACTGGAACAGCCAGGTGTAATGTAAGAGCTGTTATCACGCAACTTCTAATTACAGCGGTGAGCGAGAAGTGCATCTATTCATGAAAACGACCACATCGAGTGTGTGAAGGCATTCTTCAGGGAACGCGCGCACGCACGCACGCACGCACGCACACACATATATACATGAATACCTACTGTATAAAGGCATGAACATGCACTTCATCAAATACCCACGCACAATTTCAAACACAACACAAAGCAATCGCAAGGCCGTGTATATGGATTAAAGTACACTTATGATAGGTAGTTAGATAGAAAGATTGATAGACAGACAGACAGACAGATAGATAGATAAATAGATAGATAGATAGATAGATAGATAGATAGATAGATAGATAGATAGATAGATAGATAGATAGATAGATAGATAGATAGATAGATAGATAGATAGATAGATAGATAGATAGATGGACAAACAGAAACAGTTGGATGGATGGATGGATGGAAAGGTGAATGGATAGAAATATGATTAGATATATAGATGGATTGATGGATAGAGAAGCAGGCATATTTCCTCTATAAGATAAAAATAGATAGGGAGACATGTACACTAACCTTTATTTTATTTTTTAAATCTCTGAAGTACACAAGTGGTTTTTTGTTATAAAAAATTAATTCAAATATATATTCCTTTTTCTAATAATTTCTTCAGCACTATCATCGCAAGAACAGCATTGGGTGTCTAGCCAAGAATAACAAAAGCTATTTGGTTCTAATTCAAGTAGCTTAGTAGCAATAACAATTTATTCTAAATATCAACTCTGCCTGGGTCTGGCAACATAATTGATGGATGGATCCACCCGACCTGAACACTCGTTCAAGTGTATACCGGTTTCAGATGTTATAACTGCTTGGTGACAGGGAGAGGGGTATTGTGTTACATATTGTTGAGCTACATGCGCGGACAAAATTGTAGTATTTGATTTTCAAGCTCACCAAGCAGGCAAAAATAAAAATGCAAAAAATCCGTACAACAAAACCTACAAATAGTGATTACCGCAATAAAAACTAAATAAGAATTTTTGTCATATAGTGAGTCAGTGTTGGACGTGTTTACGAAATAATGTGTTAATTCATTGTTACTGTACCTTTAACATTCTTATTGTATTGTGTCCTTTTTAATCTGTTCACTGTTCGATTAATGTTTGTGCTGTCCTATTCAAACACGCACAAAAAGTTAAGATATATATAAGAGTTGCAAAATAAGGTGGTGGATTCCTGTAGAGCGATTATCTAAAACATACAAGTCAAAGTGTGTTTGTGTGTCTGTCAATATGTGCATGACTCACAGCACACGATAAGAGATTTCCCTGGGAGACGTGGCTTTCGCATGGAATGGCGGTGGAGGGTGGTGCCAGAACAAATCATGATAAATTAAAATTAATTATGTAACCTAAATCATTCCTCAAACAACTTTAAAATCAATGGCAGAGCGATGGAGAGTGTTAATATCCTAAAAGGAAATACATTTATGATAATTGTTGACTTCGATAGGTTTGACGGGTTGGGCTACTTTGGCTTCGAGAATGAAACTCTGGCCCGTCCACCTTAGAATGCCGCGGTCACTCCATCTTAAAATACTGCAGCAATGATTGAAAATTCTGACTAGTCCATCTTAGAATGCTGCAGCAATGACTGAAAGGCAGACCAGTCCATCTAAGAATGAGGCAGGAATGATTGAAAAGTTGACCTGCCCAACTTAGAATACTGTAGCAATGATTTAAAGGCCGAACACTCCATTTTAGAATAACGCAGCACATATTACCGCAACTCACTGACAATGAGATGAGCACGCCAATGACAAACAGATGAGCACGCCAAACCGGTTTTAAAAAATCGCTCTCAGTATTGACGGCAAAGACAAATGACGTGTCGGACTAGCACGAGTAGGACGCTAACTTTGCTACGATTTCTATTTACTTAACAATTATAAAACATAGCAAAGTAACCGGCTTTCTGCAATGTGAAGATATTAAACTTTTTTATTTTCTTTTATTCTTCAATAATAATATTTTGCAGTGTTCGTTTTGGTTTGCCATGCTGAAATGGGAAGGACTTTCCCTTTAGAGAAACTTTGATGGGTGTCGACTTTGATTGACGTCACCCGGATTTCGGGTAGAATACTGATGACGGGTTTGACTCGATTGAAGTTGCAGCTGCCAGTTCTGATCATTGCTTCTTTGTCGACTTGACTGAAGTTGCAGCTACCAATTCTGATCAGACCTTCTTTGTCGACTCGACTGAATGTGGAGCTACCAATTCTGATCATTCTTTTTATTCCATAAGGGAGCAAACTTCCATTTTTGGAATTTAATCTCTCTGGGCACGCGTCATTATGATTGCGTACTCTTTGACCCTCGTTGGTTGCGAATTAGCAGCTGCGCTAAAAGCAGACCTTATTTAGAAATGCCACTAGCACCCAATGTTCCAACGATCTGCTGTCACACCCCATTGGTCGATTAGGCGCACTCATGTTGGCGGTATAATCGAGAAGGGGAGAGGTGGAGGAGGGTTTTGGCCTTAGTGTACGGCATCGCATTGACTGCATCTTCACTGCGTGCGACTAACCTCATCATTTCCGGTTGCATTTTCAGCGTGAACTAGACACATGGGCAAGCGCGTTCAGTGCTACTGCAGTGTTAAGTGCCCTTTCGTCATATACTTCATGAATAGTGATCTAACGTCATTTACTTCGTGAATAGTGATCTAATGTCATTTACTCCGTGAATAGTGATCTAACGTCATTTACTTCGTGAATAGTGATCTAACGTCATTTACTTCGTGAATAGTGATCTAACGTCATTTACTTCGTGAATAGTGATCTAACGTCATTTACTTCAAGAATTCTTTTATCGCATTGATTTATTTCATCACTCAATCCGTCACAAATTTCTGCACTTTAAGAAAGAATATTTTCAAAATGAAACAAAAAAAATCACATCTACACGGTAAATGAATAAATTAATGAATTAAATAATAATACACTCATGATCTCCAGTTTTCTTTCTTCAAATCATTCCTCGACAGTTTATGAGAAAGTTAAGGCACGCAAGCCACAAAATCCTCGTCCTAATGCCTTGTCATTTCCTTTTATTTATTTTTTTTTTTGATCTCGTTAGGGGTTAACGGGTAAACGAGAAAGCGAATTAAAAATATAACGATAATACTTTATCACCGTATAACCACACAGGTGTAGGAAATTGCGGGCGATGGAAGAATGTATGTGATCAATAATTTTGTGTGCAGCAATTTCAAATTTGCTATCCTTTCTTTTCACCATTATGTTTTTAATCCTAAATATTTTAGTTTTTGTTACCTGTGGATTACGCAGTGGGCGTTCTATTTTCTATAGGCACGTTTGTCTTTAAAATACAAGAATGGAAAAAATACACAACAATGGTAAAAAAATATTTAAATATTTTCGACAGTGTGTGTGTGTGTGTGTGTGTGTGTGTGTGTGTGTGTGTGTGTGTGTGTTTATGAGAAAGAAAGAAAGAATAAAAGGAACGAGAGATATAAGTAAAAAGAAAAAGAAAAGAAAGGACAAGAACAAAGAAAAGAAAGAAAAAGAGAAGAAAAAATAGAAAAGAAGAGAACAAATAAAAAAAGAAAAGAAGAATAGAACAGAAAAGGAGATAGAAAAGAAAAAAGAAAAAGGAAAGAAAGAATAGAAAAGAAAAGAAGGCCGAGTTGTTATAATAATAATTGTTCATTAGTCGGATACAAATTTTGTGCTTAAGAACGCGCGTTTGCTAAAACGCAAATGAGAATCATGCCATGGGTTATAGTCAACTGATTCAAGTAGAGTTATCTCCCTAGTGCAAATGACTACATCTCTGAACATTGATTGATGTTTTCTTTTGTTTCCCCCTTTTTTTTTTAATGCTGTTTTGTTTGAGCAAGAATTATAGTCTTTCTAGCGGTCAAAATGTTTCTTTGCTTATTCAAATATGGCTTCCTACATCTTTCACACACACAAAGAACAACATACACTGAATGTTATCTATCGATGTTATGGTGATGTTGCCCGACGTACAAACGGACACATGAATAATAAATATCCTGATTGAAAAACACTCCACCCCACCCACCTCTTTTACCAGCCGACAGTAAAGAGAACAAAGACAATGTAAACATTACGAGATAAGTACACAAAAGGATGAGATGAGAATATGGTGAAGAAAAATCAACAAAGAATTCATATTAACAATATAAAATTAAGATTAAACAAGTTTCCAGAGGCAGGAGATGTAGCCACTTAATACTACAGCACGGGTCTAATCTTTCCCTACTACATAAAATATACTATAGTTAAATCAAACGGTTCATTCAGAAACAGTTTATTCATTTCTTTCAAATGCATGCACACTGTTAACAAACTATTGATATATTTTAGGGTCTCCTGAATACGGTCACTTTACTATTGCATCACGCCTCTGTCTTTGATTCAATTTCTTTTACTTAAAAGTTCATAATCATGTCGCTGAAGAAAAATTCAACAGTCTCTCAGTAAATAAATTATACCATGCAGATCAGATAAAAATCCTAAATGACAATTAAATCAAGCTATTCTTTAAATCACCTAAATTCCACAATATTCACATTTTTATCACAATCAACTTCAAATCTATAGCCTTCAGTCTAGATAACAATCTATACACTGTAGCGATGACGTCAAGTGCTAGGTTGTTTTATGATGTCAGACGAAGGCCTCGAGTGTATTTGCTTCAACCATAAAATTATCAACAAGGTTAGAAGAAAATTCCAAAACTTAAAAGGAAATTGAAACTGAAAATATGGCCTGAAAAACTTGCAAACAATTGTGTGCAACTTTTAAAATGTATAAAATAGTAATAATTTCATGTGAAACTCGGGATCATTCTCATGTTCCACATTTTACAATTTATTTTATGGTTAAAGCAAGTACACTCGAGGTCTTCGTCTGACATCATAAAACAACCTAGCACTTGACGTCATCGCTACAGTGTATAGATTCGTCAAAATAACGAATTAATACATTTTAAATATAATACCATTCACACTTCTAGTTTATAATAAGTGCACCTACTCTTCAAGGTTCGACTCAGGACACAAAATAATAAAGAAATTACAATTGTTCTTTTCTTCAGATGTTTTTTTTTCTCAGTTTAGTTTATTGACTATTTTAAATCACCATTGTTTAGTCAGGGTATTTTTTTTAGTAGACTTTCCCTACCATAGGCGACTCTCTCAGCTAAGTCTGCAGGAATAGTGATTAAAATTGTGCAGATGATTTGCAACTTTACATTCTGTCAGGTGACATAGGTTTATCCCTCTACTATTGAGTTTCATAAAAGTGATAGCTGGTTTTATTTTTCTGTTTGTGCAACAAGGTTGCCCACACATTTTTATGAGATAATTATTCTATTTATGCTGCCAATATATATGCAGTGAGAGTTTGAATGTAGACCTCGTGTACTGCACGTTAAGAACAATATGTAAGGAAGAGAGAATTCCCTACCCTACCCCACCCCCCACCCCAAAAAAAAAAAACACTATAGGTTTTCTGCCTGGCTCCTGTTGGTTTGATTTGTTGTTGGCCAGTATCATGCCACTCACTGGTCGATTATAACTGGCTAGCTTCTTAGAACTGCTTAGTGTCACTGGTCGAGCTGTTTATTACTAGCAAGCTCGGCGGCTTGGCTTTGCTCACTTCAATGAAACTTCTACCCTCAGATTTTGCAAAGATTGACACTGCATCTTTATGACTGAAGTGTTACCTCTGGTTATCGTTTACCTATTAGAAAAATTCCTTGTTCTTATCACTTTGATTTTTGCTGAGAGTTGTGAGTTATCTGACTGATAGTTCTACATACCTGAAAACATCTCTAAGTCTAGTTACAAACCATCAAAATTCATTAGTTCTAAATGCATGAAAAATGCTAAATCTGATTTAACTACACTCTTTCTGTACTTAAACTCTATCCTACTTTTCACATTATCAGTATCCGTAGTATTGCCGTTCTCTTCATCGTTATCAGCACCATATTACTATTATTTCTTTATCACGTCTTCAGCATTGTCTTCTTCATCACCATCTTTTTTGCTTTATCATCAGTATAGTATTATTTCTTTATCACGTCTTTACATTCGCCAGGGTTATCATATCGTCAATGGCGTGAATTCACACGCTACCTAACCCGTGGACTCGCGGTGTCAAGCTGTTCACAATCCTAACCCCACCAACCGGTCAGACCTGAAATAATTGTTCTCCACTACCTGATACTGATTTGCAGGGACTTTTCTCTGTGATCTTGTATTTAGTTACAAGAATTGTTTTCTTTGACCGTACACTGATATACAAGAAATCAGCTTGTACAATGCGAATTCGTTGCCATTGAATAGCAACCACCGGTATTAGCCATTCATGAGTTTAGCTTCTCGGACCTCGGTGGTTAGGGAAGGGGTGTGTGTGTGTGCTGCTTTTTTGTTGTTTTCTTTTTTGTTTCGCTGAACAAAGGGTCGGCTTGCACGTCACCTCCTAGCTCATCAATGCCTATGAATGTACGACTACATGACAGCTCGGCCGAAAACAGCAGCAGCATAACGTTTTAAGACTTTCTGTCTCAACCATGTCCTTCTCGACACAACAAGGGAGATGTGGCTGAACAGCCGACTATTAACATGCAAATGATGCAAGCTGTCTCTGCTATTAAAACCAGGAAAGAGTGAACCAAAATGCCGTGAAGCCTTTCAGTAGGCTCCCTTTGTTCAGAAACAAAGCAGAGAGAGAGAGGTGAAAAGAAAAGTTTTCAGATAAAGAAGAAGCAAAATAAAAATAATAATAATAATTCGTACAAATTGTTTGGGTTGAGGACGTTAACATTCCTGCTGACAAGAAAGTATGTACGTTACGATGCAGGTTTTGTTGTTCTTCCAGGCTAAGTGCTCTAAAGAGGTTTTTAACTTCACTGTTATAAAGAGGCGTGTAACTTTGGTTCATTGATTTAAAGAGGTGTGTAACTTTGGCTCATTGATTTAAAGAGGCGTGTAACTTTGGCTCGTTGCTTTGGATCACTCCTTTAAGAAATCTGTAACTTTGGCTCACTGTTTTAAAGAGGCGCGTAACTTCGGCTCATTGCTTTAAAGAGGTCTGCAGCATTGCCGCATTTTGCCTTGAAAAGGTGTGTAACTTTGGCTCGTTGTTTTAAATAGGTGTGTAACTTTGGCTCATTGCTTTAAAGAGGTCTGTAGCATTTTCTCATTGTTTTAGAGAGGTCTGTTGTAACTTTGACTAGTTGCTTTAAAGAGGTATGTAAATATGGCTCACTGCTTGAAGAGATTTTTTTTGTAGCCTTGGCTCACTGTTTGCTGGTATGTTGTGAATATATACCGTTGTGACGAGGAATTGTGTAAACTGGAATTGGATGTATGTTACTCCTGTTAATTTATGAATTACGTCTCCAACTTTGACACAGCACCAATGTTGTTGTTGTTGGTGGTTTGTTTATTGAATCATAGTGAGTGTTTACACGTATCTATGACCTGGTGTTCCTCACTCTAGAAAGGGAAACTTGATTACTGTATGAAAATGTAATTACGGACTGTCATGAAAATATCTGCACCCCTGTCGGTCTCACTGTCCGGGTGTTAGCATGTCTGTTCCTTTCCGGGTGTTAGCCTGTCTGTGGGCTAGCAAGGTTAACGGGATTAATTGATATCTCGCCATATACTATACACCTGAACGGCAAAAAAGCAAGTTTTGAATGATGCACATTATCTAGCCTCAAGGCGTCTATGCTGTGACAAACTGAACATTTTCTTACCTTCAGACACTGTAACACAAAACTTCACTACCTTGTTGTTCCACTAAGAGCACAGCAATGCTACACAACATAGCCTTAACGTCATTTTCTTAGGCACTATATGACTTTACAACGCCCCAAATGTTTTCACTACAGCAAACATTTATTAACTTAATTCAATTTTCGTCACTATACGTCTGATAAACATCCCAAATGGTTTTGCTGCTATACAATAAGCCCTTCATACCGTTCTTGTCACACACCCTAAACGAGACTCGAAACTGCGTCCTTTGTTATGACTTCCAGATTTCAGTTCTCGTGGATGCTTCAACGTACCCCGCCCCTATTTCCCACCCCTGCTAACCATCCTTTTTTACTTCCAGAAGCCCCCCCCCCACTACTTCTTGGTGTCAAGCCCCAAACCATCTCTACCTCCACACCAGTGCAGGAGCAAATCTTTTCACACTATCTTTACATGGCCAGGCGTCTTTATAAAAGATGTGTATTATAAGCTGCGCGTTGCTACGTGATCGTAAACTAAACATGAAAACTAACTTTAGATCGAGAGAGCTTTTACGAGGGGATTAACGTTGTCTCTCTCAACACTGCGTCATCAGTCCTCCATGACAATAGTCAACATCAGTTTTGAATGACATCTAGAGCGGGGGGGAGGTGGGGAAGAGAACGCTTTACGAAATCGATGCTTCGTGAACAGTTCTGCTACGTTGCACAAAGACAGTAATGTTTAGATCAAATTAGGACAAGAATCGAATTATTAAACAAGCAGAACACCAGGCTCCTACGGCTTTTCAATGGCGCGATAAACAGGCGACCTTACAAATGAGTGAGCGAGTACTGAGCAAGGCTTCTAACAGAAGAGAGAAACGCTTGCATAGGGTTAATGGTGGCATTCCAAGGTTTATTGCTTAAAGTCATTTACACAAAGCTCCTTTGTGAAGCACTTGCTCTTGATGAATGAAGTTTTATGTCAAATCTAGTGATCATTATTTGACTATTGTTTGGGAAGATGATGACGATAATTGCAAAATGATGATGATGCTGGAATAAAGAATAGAATGATAATTTTGATGATAGATGAGAAAGGACAGTCGTACCGCATACAAATTGTACACTTGTAATGCATCAATTAAATTTAAAAACAGCAAAATTACTTTTGCATTTTCGTATTCTAAATTTACAACTAAATATAAACTGTACAACAATACTGAATGGATACGTTGCACTATGCCACGAAATTATATATTCTGAAGTGGTCATTATAATGATACATAGACATGTGTCCTACGTTATACATGTTTTGAAATGATAATATATATGGATATTCACATATGAGTAGCTATATGTTCTGAAGTGATACATTATATCCATACTCACATATATTTATGTAACCTTATGCTCTGTAAGTGACACATTTTATCCATACTCATACATTTAACTGTACGCTGTGGAGAGACACATTACATCAATACCCCCACATTATGTAACTCTGTGATATGAAGTGATACGCTATTAATTGTGTTAAGTCAGCAATGAACACATATTCTGAAGTGTAACACCAAAGTGATGTACAGCAATGAACACATATTCTGAAGTGTAACACCAAAATGATGTACAGCAATGAAGACATATTCTGAAGTGTAATACCAAAGCGATGCACAAGAATATGAAAAGACATGTTCCTGAGGAGTTTATTTGTAAATTTCGATTCACAGATTCACATTCGTAACCACGTTTAGTAATAATGAAATGCACTGATACAAAAATAAAAACAAGCGATTTACGTGTACTTAGTAATAATGAAATGCACTGATACAAAAAATAAAAACAAGCGATTTACGTGTACTTATGACGTGTAAACAGTTGCCATGAAGTGACAAAGCACGGATACACAGACGCTCGTAGCTAAGCACGTGTCCTGCAGGTTACAACAGAAAATATTGACGTTACAATATATCATGGACTCATAACCGATTGACGGAAATATCTGTACCAAACAGAGACTGTATGGACATTGAAAGCAGGCGTCACGGAAGATGAACAGAAAATAAATTACTCATGAATGCAGTAAAAATAATCAATATTTCTGAAAACATTTGTAGAAGGGTAATGTTTTACTAGGATATGAATTTAATATACCCAAATCCCTCACACACGCCGTGCTCCCATCCGGAAGCTTAGAAAATTCCGTCGTATTCATAAATATACTAGCAAAATCGCCAGCAAGGAAAATTCCTTCGATTAATAAATATACTCTCAAAATCGTCAGGATGGAAAATTCCCTCGTATTAATAAATATACTCGCAAAATCGCCAGCAAGGAAAATTGTATCCATGAGTCGTTGAATGAAGACGTCCTAAACAGTCTTCTAATATCAATGTCTGTTTCAATGTGTAAAAAGTAAAGGCGCGTGTTGAACGTAATAACATATTTGTCCCTATTCGCCTATAGTTAACTCTCTTAGAGGATCGTTGCCTTGTATGGCCTTTCATTTTATTGAAATTATTACTTCAGAATTCCATATTTAGGGCGCTGACATCAGAGACTTGGGCGTGCTATCTAATTGACAATCGTCATACACCATCGCCTGTACGTCATAATGCTCAAGGGACATAATTAGGACTCTATTTTGAATACGCTAGTCTTGACAAACAGCAATTTCAAATCTTAAAGAAAAAAGTTTAAAAAATTAGTCAAAACGATTGTATCTGTAATACAGGTGTGTGTGTGTGTGTGTGTGTGTGAGTGTGTGAGTGTGTGAGTGTGTGTGTGTGTGTGTGTGTGTGTGTGTGTGTGTGTGTGTGTGAGTGTGTGAGTGTGTGAGTGTGTGTGTGTGTTTGTGTGTATGTGTGTGTGTTTGCTTCGTAATGCAAGTAATGCTGATGCTTTTCAAAGGTAAATTAATGTAGTAAGTATATCATGAAGACTTCCTACATTTATTATTATCATGTTATATATTGCCATAAAATGTACGTGATATTCTTGTCATAGGATGATCTAGTACTTGTACTATCACACCCAGTAAAGTGTCCTGTCACTAAGTACTTGTACTATCATACCCAGTAAAGTGTCCTGTCATTAAGTACTTGTACTATCATACCCAGTAAAGTGTCCTGTCATTAAGTACTTGTACTATCATACCCAGTAAAGTGTCCTGTCACTAGGTACTTGTACTATCATGCCCAATAAAGTGTCCTGTCACTAAGTACTGTGCCTATACTACTGTCATTATGACAAGGAATATAATACAGAAAGCAATTCATACTCTATAAACAGAAGTATAACACCTACTTCTTACTGCATGCTATTTTAATCTCAAATGCAATAGATACCATTCTAGTTTTAATTTATTCGCCAGGGTGGTGTGTCAATTTAAATATTTTAAAATTCAGGTAGCATATTTAGAATCTGCTAGTGTGTAAGTCACGTTATTATGCAGTGTTTTGTTCACGAACACATAATAAGATTAATTCCTCAACCACCCTCCGACTTAGCATAAGTCCTCTACACAGACTACGAGGAACATTTTAATCTCACTTTTCCAAATTTAAAACACTGTTGCCGTTTTATTAAGAAAATTATTAAATACCTACGTCCGGTTAACAAAACGTTGTCGTAAAAGGTGTGAACAGGTCAAGGAACTGATCCTGGAGCGCTGAGTTAACCAAAATAAAAAGAAATTTTAAAAAAATGAATATAAACGTTCAGTGTAACAGGTGTCCCTTCAGGACAACCTCCATTTCGACGAAAAGACAGTTTTAATAAGGAACTAGAAAGCAGACCCGCTGAATAGACACTGAGAGGGGCACATTTACTAGACTCGTGTAATCCTTGTGAGAAATATCCTGTTGAAAGAGCTTATACTGAAATGCGCACTAAACTCGGGCTTTGTGATGACTATGGCGATTATGTTTTCTTCTGCTTCTCGTGAACCGCTACGACTAATGCCCTAGCTTCACACGTGATACTCTCCTGAGAGAAAATTAATTCATAAGAACATATATCAGACAATTTATTAAGAGAAGAAGCATTAACAGAATATTTAATTAAGTCTAGAGAACGATCTGTAGATTTGATCTGCTCACAGTTTGCTAAGAAAAAAAGCCTTAAGTGCAAATTTCATTAAGTATGGGGTAACTGCCTATAGATTTGATCTGCTGACAATTTACTAAGAGAAGAAGCATTATGTGCAAATATAATTAAGTGTGAACAGTGGCCTGCAGATCTGATCTGCTGACAGTTTGGGTCTCTGGAGAACTTGTGGATGGCGGTGGATTTTCTGTACTACCTCAGTCAGCCGTCAGTTCAGGTCAGTGTCTGTGGACTGGTATTGATTTCTGTCTAAATAATTCCTTGATCTGATTATGACGGTTCTAAAAATCTCTCCCAGGTAGCCAAGGTTCAGTGAAGACTGGTTTCATACAGTTTTAACGTAGACGGTCACGTGACCCGGGTGAACTATTGATTTCTTCCTGCCGTTAAGTGTTCGAACTATTGCTTACGGAAATTTTTTTACAGTCATTAAATATGCTGGTACTCATCTTTGCGAGCCGACTGCCCTTTTCTACACTCGATGTTTGGGTCTCGTAAATGTAATATACATTTCTATACTCAATAATTGGTTCTCGTAAATGTAATATACATTTCTATACTCAATAATTGGTTCTCGTAAATGTAATATACATTTCTATACTCAATAATTGGTTCTCGTAAATGTAATATACATTTCTATACTCAATAATTGGTTCTCGTAAATGTAATATACATTTCTATACTCAATAATTGGTTCTCATAAATGTAATATACATTTCTATACTCAATAATTGGTTCTCGTAAGCGTAGTATTATTTTCTGTACTCCATAACTACTTCTCGCAAGCGTAATGTTATTTTCTGTACTCGATAATTGGTTCAAATAAATATACTTCACTGTTTCTCCTCGAGACAGTGAAAACAGTGATCATTCTGCATCGACCTTAGAACAATGCCTGAGTTCTAATACAACTTAATTATTCAAATGACAAAAATTTTCAATTGGTTTAATACAAATAAACTGTTCACATGATAAACTATTGATCGATTTGATAATACTAAACTGTTTGAATGAAAAATATCACCTTGTTTTATTGTAACCTAATTGCTTGAATTAGAAAATTATCAACGGACTTCAGATGATATCCAGAGCAAGATAGTTTCTATTCATTATTTAAGCAAATTGGAACTTATATATTTATTTATTTATCCCACATATTGTATAAATTAACAATTGTCTCCTTCAGCAATGACAGATTTTGTTTACGCTGTTTATTTTCAAAATTGCAGATAAATGTTAATAGAGTATTCTCAAAGTTCTGTTCTGCAAGATGAAAGGCCATGTTTACAGGCGCTGTTGACACGAGCGAGCCAGCATCAGCCATGACGACAAAAGTCGTTGTCTATGGGACACCAGCTACAGCGCTGAAAGGAAGATCACGGGCAGTAACCCATATACATCTTATCTCCCTTGTTCCGCGCAACTGACAGGGAAATAACGCTAATGGCAGGCGTGGACCATTTGCATTAGATCATCGTTGTCTGTCTGTGGAGAATTACAGTGGCTGAAAGCCTGCGCTGTCTAGAAAGAACAATAATTAATTCGAATCTCGCGCGCTCGGCCTAACAAGAAAATAGGCAGGTCGACTGTGTGCACTTGCAATGATGCATCGGTGTGGTATATCCAGTTTTCACAATTCACATTCATGGGCTACAGGTCAGAGGTCAGATTCAGAGGATCAAAGAAGACACGTCAATCAACTACCAACGTTGAAATCAGTCTATTTACTTTCCTGTATTCTTTGTGGTTTTTTTTTAATTATTTGTATACTATATTCTCTCACATCCCCCCTCCTACCCAGTCTCTGTACCAATTATCTAATTAAATGTCATTAAATTATCTCAGTCTATTTACTACTTCTCAGAATATGAATGTGTATACTTGTATTCTTATCTATCTTCAAAACTCTTTTCCTCTATCTCTCTATCTGTGGTGGAGTAAATTTGCCTATCCCTATTTCTAAATTTAATTGTTATATAAATAGTTAAATTGTCAAAGTGACCCGGCGTTGGAAGTAAACAACTCAGGTGGAGGATAGGATAGAAATTGCTGATGCAATCCAAACAATTCCACCTGGATGAGTAGTTTAGTCTCACACTTGTTCATAACAAATTCATCCAATGGAGATGGATCGAATATTTCTTTGTTGAAGAAGTACTCTGTTCCAATCACTTTTAATTTGAACATAGTCCGGTCATAAAGGTGATCGTTAGCTTATGGTAAGTTAACTGACTGATAAAGAAAGAATTGACTTAGAAATATTTCGTACACGTTTGCCATTGATCTATGATTTCAATTGGAGAATGCTTTATGTAAACGAACCATTATTTATATATTCACTAATTTAATTACATTATACTTGTGAATTTTGATCGATGCTATATTTTATGTTCTGTATGTATCGGGCTAACAAAATTCTTGCAGGATTTGTAAGTTGAGAATGTTTGTGAGAGAGAAAGAAGTTTTAGAGATGAAATTTGCCTGAAATTTAGTGCTGCCTTAATTTGACTTTTGCAGAGAAGTGGGCCTTTCTCCTTTCACTTCAGGCTACAGTAACTACTGTACTTGGTTATGTTGGTGTGTGAATCCAGCATTGTTGTCAACATATCAGTAAAATGTGTTGCTGTAAATTGATTCCTGTTAATTTCGTTCATGAGCCAATATGTCAGAAATTTGAGGCCTGAGTTTGGTTTTGAAAATTCATGAAGATTATTTTGGACATTCACATTGGTGTGCTGAGTAGCATACATGAAAATTCAGAAACATTCTTCCTGCTGTTCTTGATAGTGCAAGGGAAATTTGGGACAATTTTACACAGTGTGCTTGTGAGCACATAGAAGATTCTAAAACAGTTGTGTAACGTGTCTAGAAAGGGCACGTGGGGCCATTGTCTGAAAATAGAAAGAAAGTGACTTGGTGCGAACCACGTGTTTGTGAACATGTGCTGGTGACAGCTGCCATCTTTGAAAATGTTATGTACGTTGACTTTAACTCTACACTCATTTCCGTGATGATATCCATGAACTTGGTTATATATAGGTTAAAGTGACTGCTAATATCTCTGCTAGAATAAAGTGAGTGATTGTCTAATGTTAACTGAACATTCTTGTGAAGTGAATGTCAATGCTCTATAATTATATTCATATGTTGTACATTTGATTTGACTGTTAAATTTATTGACCGTTTTATACATATTGATACAGTATGCTGGAGAGATCGTAGTTGGTGGGCGCTTGCTAAATATAGATTAAAAGACAGATTTATCTTCTCCTTTAGTAAGAGGTTTTCCACCTACGGAAATATTGTGTGACGTAAATATTTGTCTTTAATGTTGTGAAAAAGAAGAACGTTTACAGTGCTTGCATATCTGCCAAGTGAGAGAGACGAGTGGTGTTTTATTAATAGCATAAATTAAAATTCTCATCACTTGTGATTAATTATGGATGGTAATAATAATAATCATAACCAATAACTAATGAGGTGTTGGTGTCACACTATCTATCTATCTATCAACACACTGAAAATTGTTTAATCAATGAAACACTGAGATGGCATTGAAAGTCAGGTGGACACGAGGTCTAGCCACTGGCCTTGTAGTTTGACCATTTGGGCTCGAATCCTATTTCATCGGGATTGTAGTTGAACTTGTTTGAGTTTGTATTTTATTTTTGTTTTTAACAACTTTAACAGATCATCACTGGCTCGAGATTGTAGTGCTGCGCACCAATTGTCAAACTCTCAGACGATTCTAATTAATTCTGTGACAAATATTTCCACCCCTCCCTTTATTTGTCACTTGTTTCCATATACTTTTGTTTATGAAACAATTTTGTGATAAATTGTGGAACATTTTATTGCATGTTTGGAGCGTATGTGCACAACGTGTATGTATGATAAACACTATAATGTGTAGGTATGGTGTATATATACTACAAAGTGTATATATATTATACTATGTATGGAGTGTGTATATATATACAATAACGTATATGTGTAAAATCACAAGACAGGTGATTAAAACTGATTCAACCAGGTCAACATTTTTACTGCATAAGAATGATTGGCAGAGTGAGTTAATGTGTACATTCAAACCTGACATAGTCACGGGTAACGCAAAAAATAAAAAATAAAAAACTGGAGGATAGCACAACGTGAGAGCCAGACATCTGAAGCGATCTGATTTTATTTTCACCTGCGTGCTAAGGCTCAAGTGGGCGATCGATGAGGCCTGAAGGGAAGGACAACGCTAGGTTCTCTCTCCCCCCCCCCCCCGATCATAAGACCGTCGCCCTTGATACTTCGATCAGGGAACGTCACTGATTATGGACCTTGGTCTCACGGGAGTCAGAGACGTCAGTCAATCATTAGT
Organism: Sinotaia quadrata; assembly: GCA_028829895.1. Classification (NCBI taxonomy): domain Eukaryota; kingdom Metazoa; phylum Mollusca; class Gastropoda; order Architaenioglossa; family Viviparidae; genus Sinotaia; species Sinotaia quadrata. Next base: position 26,774,986 of record CM054183.1, on the reverse strand, counting down.
TCTGTTTGATCGATAGAGGTTAGGAATTGCATGCTTCTGAATATCCTTGTGTGCATGTAGGCATATGTGTGTGTGTGTGTGTATAAGTGTGTCCGTATGTGCATGTACACATATATGTAAGCTGGTTTGTGCGTGTATATGTTGTGTTGGTATAAACGTTTTGAAATCAATGTGTTTGCGTGCATGTATGTAAATACTATTGTTTTTGTACGGCTTATATTATGATACTATGTAATTATGTGGACAGATTTTTAAACTATTCAGTAGAGAATAGAGTTATAGAATTATTACTATTATTATTAAGAATTATTGCTCCCTCTATCACTACAGAATACATATATAGGGGATACATGAACAACAAAAGGCGCGAAGTTAACAAAAGCTTTTTGGTTGAAATAATGGCAGTTCACGCAATAGCACGAGAATGAAAATAATAAAGCAATGATTTTAATTATGGATGCCATTAATAAATCACTATTCAATTCAGTAATTAAAATTAGCTTTTACCATATAATATATATATATATGCCAACTTAGTTATTGGTTATTATTATTATTATTATTAATCATTCATAACTAATTACAAGTGGTGATAATCTTAATGTTATTAATAATTCTCCAGATGACACCACTCGACTCTCTCTCACTTGGCAGATATGCAGGCGCTGTAAATGTTTCCTGTCTTCTACAACATTAAAGACAAATCTTTAAAGTCACATAGTATTTCCTTAGGTGGAAAACTTCTTACCAAAGGAGAAAATAAATCAGTCTTTTAATCTATATTTTTTTCTCCAACATACGGTATCAATATGTGTGAAAATTTATTAAATAACAAATACAATGAAAAAGATTACTTGACATCAATATATCCACGAAACCACATACAAATAATTTCAATACCTACATAGTGTTATATCCTAACACAAAACTCAGCAGATAGGTGTCAGTATAATTCACAGGATTAATATCTTATCAGAAAATAGAAATGGAGTAATGAGATTATAGCGGTAATAGCCTGTACAGAACCTGTTCTAGATAGTTGTCGCAATAGTCTTCCCCTCATGCTTTCATAACAAGTCACAAGTTCACAATTGTATTGTCAGTTCCATGTGCTTCTCTTGCTTGTTGTAGAACAATGATGAGCCGCTATTCTCTCGGGGCTAATCTGGCACTCTTTTGCTGTATTAGTTCCCTCAAGCAAAGCAACAATTGTAGCAATATCCTTGTACCAGAAATTGCACATATAGCAGAGCATACTTTGCCACAATATATCAACAGAGTGCAGTGTATCCTTTGAAATACAGACTTGGGGTAGATACTTCTCGCATCTACCATGGTCATAGCAGTTTATAAATCAGTAAACTGAGAGATTCTGCTGAAAACACAAAATGGCTGCTTCTTCCCTGTAAAATATAATCAGGAAACACATGCTAAGTTTCCAGTTTATTTATGTCTAATTCTTACATTCAAGTCTTAACTTACAGTTTCCTGCAACAGTATTTATTAGCCTGATACACGCACACAGAATAATAGTCTATGAACACGATCACTAGAAACAATGTCAAGTGTTTAGCATACTACATACAGTGTCACAGTTCACAATTGATAGAAATAATAGTCTAGTCACATAATACATCTCCACGTAAAACACAAGTATAACATATCAATAGCAAAATGCACGAAATATTATGTTTGCATGAGTTCGATATCTGTGTATATCATTATGTAACGACAATCAACAAGGTAGTTGGAGTTTTCTACATGTGATCAAGCTAATTACGAGATAGATAGATAGATAGATAGATAGATAGATAGATAGATAGATAGATAGATAGATAGATAGATAGATAGATAGATAGATAGATAACATTGCTCTGATATAATACTATTTCACTAGGTTTATTCGTAATATTGTCTATTCATTGCACTATGTTTAACATTTGATTATCTAACCTTAATATTATTAGTATCTGTGGCGCCGTGCTTTGTTAACATTATCAATATCAACAGCATTATACTTATCATTGTTAGTGTATAGCGCTATGCTTTAACATTATTAATACCTATTGCGCTATGTTTAACATTATTAGTGTGCAAAGTGCTATGTTTATTATTATTAATACCTATAGCGCTATGCTTAACATTATTAATGCCGATAGCGCTATATGTTATATGTGTCTAAAGCGCTGTGATACAACAGAGTAGGTATAGCGCTATGATATACCATTCTTAGTGATTGTAGCGCTATATAGAGTGTCTCGAGCGAAGATGAAGACAATGTAATGGTCCGCATTGATTAACTTCACCTTCACTTAGCGGAAGCCAATTAAACGTTTGCTTCAATGCCTCCAGTACATAAACGAGGGTTCATTGAAGGCAGTGTGGTTGTCAAGCAACAGACAAGCGACGACGCAGAGCACCCGTTACGCCTCCTTCAGGTGGCCCATAGTTCAAACCCAGCTCAAATGTTGATACCTTTTGCAGGTGATTCTTAACAGTTCCTTAGCTTCAAGAAGCTCATGTAGGTGAATCATGACTGCTTAACGAGTGACACGGGACTAGAGAGCATACGTGACGAGTGGCCAGTGGTTAGTGAGATATATAATGGGAGACAAGAAGATAGAGAATATATGACGAGAGAGACAGAGAATATTGAGTGACACAGGACTAGAGAGAGACTATTACGAGATATTGAGACAGAAGGAGAGTGTGACAGAGTAAATTTGCCCCTCCCTATTTTAATTTTATTTGTTATATAAGTTGCTAAATTGTCAGAGTAACTCGACCTTGGGCACTCCTCATTTTGTTTTTTTGAAAGTATCTGAGTTGAAGTAAACAGCTCCAGGCAAGAACATTCTAGATTGCTGATGTAATACAAACCGAGTGAGTTGTTTTCTATTATCCAATGATCATACGAGAATGAGACTAGCCAATGGGCAGAGTTTAAAGAATCCACTTGCTGTAGAAAATTCCATCCTCTAATCACGTTTGAATTTTGAGTGGAAGGAAGAAGTCCTTCTTTAAAAGGCAGTTGTTAACTTAAGGGTGAGCTAAAACTGAATGATTAAGAGAGACTGGACTAAGGTATATTTCATGTAATTTTACTATGTTTCATACTTGTGTTTATGTAGAGATGTACTATGTGAGCTGACTTTTATATCTACAAATGTTTGAATTAAGCTGCACACATGTAGTGTGCTAAGACTTGACATTGTTTTATATGCTCTGTTTATTTTACCATGTGTATTGGGCTAATAAATACTGTTGCAGGAGTAAGCTGAGAATGGGATGTGAGATAGAATGGAATTATATTGTGATAAATAGGAAACTTAGGTTCGCTCCTTGATTGTATTTTGCAGTGAACAAGTGGCCTTTTGTCTTAGGGTTTCAAGCTCTGAGTTTGAGTTTGATTTCCAAGTTTCAAGTTTCACGTTCCCAGTTACTCTTCATGTGTTCACTTGTCATAAACCTATATAATCGGGAAGGTGCAGGAATGTCTGTTGTTGTGTGTGTAAGTGTGAGGAATTATGCTACACACTATTGATATACATGCTGGACACAGTGGGAGAATTCTAGTATATTGAAGTTGCTAGAGTAATGTAATATACATTGTTATCTTCCTACATGTAATATACATTGTTATCTTCCTACATGTAATATACATTGTTAATTTCTTATGTGTAATATACATTGTTATCTTCCTACATGTAATATACATTGTTATCTTCCTACATGTAATATACATTGTCATCTTCCTACATGTAATATACATTGTTATCTTCCTACATGTAATATACATTGTCATCTTCCTACATGTAATATACATTGTTATCTTCCTACATGTATTATACATTGTCACCTTCTTATGTGTAATATATGTGACAATGTATATTACACATAAGAAGAAGACGAGGGGATAGGTGCCGCAGAGAGAACTGTGTTTATGTACACGTGTCTACGTTTACGTGCATATGTGTATAGTGCATATATGTGCAGTACCGTGGTAACGCTCGGGAACCCTTGGCCATTGCCCGTGGGTCTCATGACGATAGAGGCCCCATGGTAATCTATGTACGTTTTATTACTGTGAATGGGTGTATAGGTGGGGCCCCAGTGCACTGCTTTGCCTTTGGGCCTATAATGATGTTAAGACGGCCCCGTGTGTGTGAGGTGGTAAATGGTCAAGACTGGGTGTATATTTGTGGTCGGAGAGAGTTCATTTGTTTGTTTGTTTGTGTGCCGATGTGTTGGAGTGAGTGCATGCTCTCTAGAGTATTTATGAGTAAGTGCATTATCTGAAATCTCTGAGTACTTTAAGCGTTCACCTAAACGAAATAATTTCAAGGTACTGTTCATAAATTTCTCATTCACACTGACATCGATTTGGTGCGTATTATTTCACGTCTGCATGACCGAAAACTCACTTGTGAAGAGATAAATGTGTGACACTTCTTGAATTCTCACACCATTGTTCGTGATAACGGACAGTTGGTGTGTGTGTGTGTGTGTGTGTGTGTGTGTGTGTGTGTGTGTGTGCACACTGACAAAGAGAGAGAGAGAGAGAGGGAAGACAACTACAAACTACATTTTATTAAAGATAACATATTCCTTACCTTCGCTTCTTTCTCCCATCCACTTTCGATTCGTAATTAATCAATGTCCAGCAGATATAGTTCTTTATTAAAGGAATGACTCTTGTTCTTCTGATTGAAAGAAAAACAAAAAACCGAACTGCACACACACACATACACACACGTTTGATATCAAGTCTGGTCCCAGGATGCACTGCGTATCGTGCACCCGGCGTCTCTTTATTGTTCTGTCTTTGTGTGTTACAGGGCTTTGTCGCGGTCACCCGGGAAGCGCTCTCGGAGACTTCAGGAGAGATTGTCAGGGCACCAGAAATAGAACTGTCGCAGACTCGCACATGACTGCGTCGTCAGTCGCGCGTGTAATATTTCTTTTGCGCGTGCGCGAATGACTGTCACGAAGGAGAAAATGCCACAGTGACGTAGTTGGTTTTACACACGGTTGCGAAATGGACGTCAGCAGCTTGCTTCGAGCCACTGCCGTCACTAACTTGGTTTGTTATTTAATGACAGGGAGCATCTGTACATTAATTATGTCTGAGAGTTTTGACTAATTAGTCTTAATACTGAAAATGAGCATTTGTAGATAAAGTATGTCTAATAGTATTGAATAATTAGTGTCAGTAAAGGAAACAGTCAATAATTTAACGCTACCTGACAACAGGACCAATATGTCTAAGTGCTGACAATTAATTCACTCTAACATTGTATATCTACAAGTACCTTGTATTATTGCTTCATTTCGCAACACGCCTTTTACGTCAGTCATGACGTCATGTATGCATACGAGAGCTAGACTGTGTGGTGGAGAGCTCTTAACAAATGACCAAACTACAGAGATACAAAGAACAGCCACTTAAAGTGGAATTGTAAGTGTCTTAAAGTGGTTTCTGTGGTAAAGTTTTTTTGTTCTGGGAGATTTACTGCATCACTGCACACAGATTCTTTGACTCCTGTGTAGTTCTGCACAGATTGCAATTTTGCGAGCTATTGTTAGCGAACTATGCTGAATAGTGGCTATGGTCCTCGCGCACTGGATCAAACTGTCTGTCAGTCACCCTTCTTCAGTATGCAACCCTGTATGAGGTAATGTCCTCTGCAATACTACAACTACCCTACAATAATCACCAACCCATCCTCACTGGAGCCAATGCATCTCAAGTCACTTATACGTGGAGAGTACAGAGTTGTGTGCACTGACCTCTCCTCATCCTGTGTGCACTAAAGAGTGCAAACTGTTTTTAGTTCTATCATATAGAGTAGACTTTTAATTTGTCTATTTTATTATGTCAAGTGTAAATTATGTTTTGATTTTATTATAGCAGTGATGTTATCTATTTTATGGTTTTGTTGTAAGTTAAAGTCGGCATGTCTTTTATCAGCATTCATTCATCTGTCTGCACCTGTCTTGGGAGGATGGGGCTGATTGAGAGTGACAGGAGACAATGCATATATTTGTCTATCGATCTGGATGATTACCTTGTTCTTGCTGTGTATCATTCATTCATCCACACGTCACACCATCCTTTTATGGAGATTATAGGCACACATATACATAGAGACACACACACACACACACACACACACACACACACACACACACACACACACACACACACACACGAGTGGCCTCGATGGTACTTTATTTTGCCACCCACGCTCATACTCCACGTTGACCACAAACCGTTGGCAGAGGATGTGTGGTGAGGGGTGGGTTTTGTTTGACGTTTAATTGTCTCCAAAATCCCTCCTGGTGCATTCTGTTAAAACCGATTATATTTTAGTGCATATCGGTTTATTTATCGATTTGTAGACCTGTTGCAATATCGCACATATTTGGTAATGTAACATGGCACTAATTATGAGATACACTGAACGCCTGCAATAATATTAATCTAGGTGGTGGAGGGTGGAATTGAATGAAGAAATTATCCACATTGATTGAAACACAGATTAAACATGCACACGTGGCAACACATTCTTGATTGAAAACCCTTTCCTGCTTCGACATTAAAATCAATAAAAACACGTCAGTGAGCACGCTCTCCTATTTTAACATTAAGTGTCATTGTTCACTATCAATTTGAACTAAACTCACACTGATGGAACACGCTGTCCTGTTTCAACATCAGTTTTAACTACAAGTACATGGACTGAAAGCGCTCTCCTGCTTCAAAATTGAGTGAAAACCCGTTACCAGACTGTGACTAAACATATTCTGAGTAAACACACGTTACCAGACTGTGACTAAACATATTCTGAGTAAACACACGTTACCAGACTGTGACTCAACATACTCTGAGTAAAAACACGTTACCAGACTGTGACAAAATATTCTAAGTAAAATCACCAGACTATGACTAAAAATAATCTGAGTAAAAACACGTTATCTGACTATGACTAAACATACTCTGAGTAAAAACATGTTACCTGACTATGAGTAAAAACTATGTTACCATGCACGCGCACACAACACAAATAAAAGTTGTTAATGACATGCCTCGTCTACTTCAATCATTCATTCTTTCATTTATTGACCTAAATGCTGTTTATTTATTTTATGGAAGTCCAAAGGTTCAACTAACTATCAGAGTTTTTTTTTTTAAATCAGACAGAATTGATACTTCTTTTCAATATTTCCTTAGCATTTTTCAAAAAATGTGTTTAAAACACCAAGAAGAAGGCAAGAATCGGAGGTTGTGTGTGTGTGTGTGTGGGTGGTTCTTAAAGACGGAAAGAGAAATCGCCACCCGTTTGTTTCTTGGCTTTCTTTCCATACTCAGTGCTAGTGAAGGTCTGTGAAGTTCTTCATTCTTAAGAAAATTTTACAATTGTGCCACTAGCATTAACGTAAACTGCGTCTGATGGTTCTCGGGGACAAAAAGAAGCATGTCGATCGACAACAATCCTGCCCTGCGTCAAGGTGGACGTGTCTGTCAACTTCTCTTGCTCTTTCAACCCGACATGCTCGCGCGGCATCAAACTGCTCATTGTCACTCTGTCCAAACACACTTTCACTTGATCTCTCAGCTAACGGAGACAGTCGGACAGTGCAGGTCATCTATTTTTCAGCTGTCAGTGAGATAAGGAGTGCGAGATATCACACACTTTATCGGTTAGTCAGGCTCATGACCATCTGACATCAATGAAATACGCAATGTGAGACGTCACTTTGTATGTTAGTCAAGCTAAGACCATGTGACGCCAGTGAGATACGCAATGTGAGACGTCACTTTGTATGTTAGTCAAGCTAAGACCATGTGCCGCCAGTGAGACACGCAATGTGAGACACTATTTTGTATATAAGTTAGCCAATCGCGTGACCATGTGATGTCAGAGAAACACGGAATGTAAGACATCACTTTGTATATAAGTTAGCTAATCTAAGACCATGTGACGCCAGTGAGTTACGCAATGTGAGATGTCACTTTGTATCAGTGAGCTAATCTAAGACCATGTGCCGTCAGTGAGATACGGAATGTGAGACATCACTTTGTATATAAGCTAGCCAATCGCGTGGCCATGTGATGTCAGTGAGATACGGAATGTGAGACATCACTTTGTATAAGTTAGCCAATCGCGTGGTCATGTGATGTCAGAGAGACACCTAATGTGAGACATCACTTTGTATAAGTTAGCCAATCGCGTGGCCATGTGATGTCAGAGAGACACCTAATGTGAGACATCACTTTGTATAAGTTAGCCAATCGCGTGACCAAGTGATATCAGTTATACAACACTCTTCATCAGTTAGTCAAACACCTGCCGTCAATGAGACCCTGGATGCGAGATATCATTTTTTTTGTCAGTCTCACAATCATCTGACGTCAATGGGACAGCCGGCTGCAAAGCATCACTACAAAGTAACTATCTGACCTCGGTGAGATAATGGGAAACGAGGCACGGAGCATTATCAACTCATATCAGCTTCACATCCCAATTTGAACGCATTATCTGCACGAAACTAGCAGCTCTCGGATTTCACTACACGTACACAACAAAGAGTACTTACACCAAGTTGTCACTGATACGAAAAAAATGAATCATCGATTGTGTCATCAATGAAGAAAAAGTAGAAAGTTAGTGAATCGAAATGAAGACTCCGATTTTTCCTCTGGTTGTTCTGCAGTTTGTGTCTGCAATCGTTTCTGGTGAGGCGGCTTGTTTAGTTTTTACACTAATAACGAAAACATTTTTTGAATAGTTAAAAATACCATACTTTTACTAAATTTAAAGTTATTTTAAATATGACTATTCGTATACAAAGATATTTGGACCGACTTTACTAATATGTAATGCTTCTAAAACAAGTTCTTTAGACATGCAACGGATTTTACTAACGTGTAAAGTTTCCTTGAACTAGTATACAAGAAACAGAAAGTCACCGACTTCAGTTTATCACTATTGTATGTATAAACATGAACTTTTGCCGAGACTAGCAACTATGTAAACAATGTTTCTAGCTCATTGTGTATTCTTCACAAACAAATAATAGTGTTGTATTGAAAAACTCTACTAATAGTTCTTTAGCTCATTGTGTATGCTTCACAAACAAATAATAGTGTTGTATTGAAAAACTCTACTAATAGTTCTTTGGCTCATTGTGTATGCTTCACAAACAAATAATAGTGTTGTATTGAAAAACTCTACTAATAGTTCTTTGGCTCATTGTGTATGCTTCACAAACAAATAATAGTGTTGTATTGAAAAACTCTACTAATAGTTCTTTAGCTCAGTTTGTGTGTAAGATACAGTTCCTCCTCCCGCTCCCACCCCCAATATCCCATTTGGTAATATTTTCAATAGAAACACTTTCCAAATGATCATAATCTTACTGAAGTTATATTTTAAATTTTAAAGGACTGATTATTTCTTTCAATGTTTGTAATTGTATCATTCAACATATATCTGACTTTTTTAATAACACTTTTGGCAGCAGACTTCAAAAAAAGAAGGAAAGAAAATTTAGAAAGAAAAAAAGAAATTTAGAAAGAAAAAAAGAAATTAGAAAGAAAAAAGAAATTAGAAAGAAATTAGAAAGAGAAAAAGAAATTAGAAAGAAAAAAAAGAAATTTAGAAAGAAAGAAAGAAATTTAGAAAGAAAGAAAAAAGGAAAGAAAGAAAGAAAGAAAGAAAGAAAGAAAGAAAGAAAGAAATTTATAAGAAAAAAAGAAATTTACAAAGAAAGAAAGAAATTTAGAAAGGAAGTAAGAAAGAAAGAAAGAAAGAAAGAAAGAAAGAAAAATTTAAGTTAACAACAAGTAGCAGTAAAAATAACTGAAGAAGATATTTTTTTAAGTATAACATTTCTTCAAAGATTGCATACAGTACAGTAGCTTATCGGCTAATTGTAAGCCGATATAAAAACTGATCCACTAGAAAGTACCACACTGATATCAACAGGCCATCCACGCTCGTAAAAAGTAATACAGCATATTTTTGTCAAAACAACTCTTGCCGTATATGCCTGCCTGGTGTGACGTCAGTGCATTGCCATGGAAAACGTCACAAGATGCTTTGGTCATTTGATCACGTGACAGTCTCTCAACCGTTACACCTTTTATGTTCTACAAAGTACAATCTCTTATAAATAAACACGATAGCATACCGAGACAAAGTTTGATAATAATAATAATAATGATAGTGGTGGCGGTGGTGGTGGTGAGGTCATGAGGCTGCTAGTGTGTCGATGATGGCAATGATGATGATGATGAAAATGGTATTGAAGAAGGTGGTTATTCTTTTGTTTGTTGTAAATGACTTAAAAGTCATTTATTTCTCAGTGAATGCATTGAGCCAAAACAAATCCCTTTAAACAGTTGCAGATTGTTCGTTGGTAACTAACGAACTTGAGGTCACAAAATCGGCATTTCTTTACTGAATGTCTGAAGAGCGAAAAAGTAAGTACAAAGCGATTTATGTTTATCAGAGGAACTAAGCATGTGCCTGATGGAGAGAAGAAGGGTGAAGAGACATTTGATATACATATTACAGCTCTTTCAAGCTGTGAAACAAATCCCAGAATCATGGAATAATAATAGCAATGGACGATTTCGTGTTTGTTAACTTTATGCTTCTGAGGGCGTTCAATGTTTCATCCACCCCATCGTTTTTTTTAAGGTGAAAAACAGCAACGTACTTATTATCTACTGTCAAAAGAAAATCACAAGATGAAGAAAATAACTATCATAAACCAATGACGTCATCTATGCTTGGAGCCAGTGGATTCTCTGCAAAAGGTCGTACTATGCGGAATCTATCTAACTGGCACACCCAAGATTGCCCAGCTCCGAGCTCAGCTGTAAATTGTGAAACCTTTAGCTATCTTAGAAAATGCTTATAGAAATCCATTGTATAATTAATTAATTGTGAAACCTTTAGCTATCTTAGAAATCCATTGTATAATTAATTAATTGTGAAACCTTTAGCTATCTTAGAAATCCATTCTATAATTAATTAATTGTGAAACCTTTAGCTATCTTAGAAAATGCTTATAGAAATCCATTGTATAATTAATTAATTGTGAAGCCTTTAGCTATCCTAGAAAGTGCTTATAAAAATCCATAGTGCAATTGATTGAGCTATCTTAAAGAAGTACTAAAATAAATAAACAGTATAAACAAATCTTATTCCCTGAGCTGATTTAATGAAGGACTAGTAGTCTAATTAATTGTGAAGCTTTTATCTATCTTAGGAAGCGCTCATAAAAATCCACATTTTAATTAATTGAACACCGTATATACACTGACCAATAGATATTGCTTTATGAGAGTTTAGTTGCAGGCTTTGGTCACTTTTATTAACGCTGTGTATTACTTAAAAAAATATATAAAAGAAAACTATGAATTCTTATTTGTTGACGTTTAATTCATATTTTTTGTTTTATCCCTATTATTCATGGACTTTGTCAGTAATAATTAGGTCTTTTTACCTGCTTGTCCTGTTTCTTTTTACTATTTGCTTTTAGAAGATATACAAAATTCAAATATGATAATTTTTGTTTCTTCTCTCAAGGCGACTACATCGACAACCACTGCAAAACTAACCCACCCACAACTTACGTTATTTCAACTTCCTACACTTACTTCACCATCAACGATACCTCGGCGTTCTTAAACCTGTGCAAGACCCACTTTCAGCGAGACACCTCGGGAAGCATCTCTCTCCAAATTGCGGGCTCGAACCTCGACTGCAGCCAATGCTTTATTGAAGTCTTCGGCGACGATGACCTCACCAGCAAGTCCGGCGGTCAGATCTGTGCAACCGGAAGTTACTTTTTGAACACCTACACCTCGGACTACTCGGGGCAGCTGTACGTGCATATACAAGGCACCCTGTGCCAGAACTATTCCCTGAGTTTGGCCGCCAGGACAGAGTGCGATTCGAACGAGTTCCAGTGTACTAGTGGTCAGTGCGTGTTTTCCAGTGACCGCTGCGACAGTTTCACTGACTGTTCCGACGGATCTGACGAAGACGGCTGTTCCTGGAGCATCGGTGCCTACATCGGTGTGGCCATCGGCTCTTTGGCCTTCGTTTGCGTCGTCGTTATTCTGTCGTATGTAGTGTTGCGTCGGCGCGCGATCTATTACAGGGGTCCGGTGCTGATTGCCCAGAGCCAGGTTGAATACTCTCACAGCAGATGGTAGACTGATGAATGACATTAGCAGGTGGTAGACGTGACTGACGTGAAAGTCACCAGCAAGTGGTAGACAGCCGAAGGGTATGAATTAATTCAGCAAGTGGTAGTAGGTGAACGACATGACTGACATTAATAAGGGGTAGACATATGAATGATATCAGTAAGTGGTAGGCAGATAAATGCCATGGATAACATCAGCCAGTGGTAGACAGACGAATGACGTGAATGACATTAGCCAGTGGTAGACAGACGAATGACGTGAATCACATCAGCCAGTGGTAGACAGACGAATGTCGTAAATGACAGACAGTGGTAGACAAACGAATGACGTGAATGACATGACATCAGCCAGTGATAGAACTACGCCGAAGTCGAATAAGTTGGTAGAAGAGTTTTGAAGTCATCAGCGGAATCCACAGTTGGTAGACCAGTGGTGCACTGATGACGTTGTCAGTGGAATGCAAGGAAGGTAATCTAGATGTGATAAGAGGAACCACGTAACTGTCTCTGACTTCTCTTTATGTCATCTGCAGTAGTAAGAAAAAAAACTGATGTGAAAATGGTTTCATCACTTGTTCTTGAGGCGAGTTTATTCGAAAGATTTGTTTATTTATTTATTGCTTTGTTTATGTGTGTTTTATACGTACGGTGGTTTTAGGTTGTCTTCTTGGTAAACTGTCAAAATGGTGAAAGTTTATTTATTTTTATTTTGCAATGAAACTTAATTAATTGGCTTAATTATTTTGTAAATAAACGCATACTTTTACTATTAATCAGGGTTGGGTCATAGGGTGGGGTGGGAATGGTGGTGATAATGTAACCTAGCGGTTTATGTTTAAGGGAGAAAATGATAGAAAAAAATTAATAGCACCTAAATGTTGAATCAAATTGATATTTGAAATTAAAAAGACTAAAATATATTTTAAATTTTGTAATTTGCTTAACTTCTTATGGGTTATAAACCCCCATCCCCTCTCTCTCGCTCTTCATCTCTTCTAAACTACGACGGCTTTCTCCTACAGTTTCAAGATTATAAAATAATGGGGTTTTTTTTAGTCATCATCGCATAAATACATCTCTACAGTTTCAAGATTATAAAATAATGGGGTTTTTTTTAGTCGTCATCGCATACATACATCCCTACAGTTTCAAGATTATAAATGTTTATTTTAGTCGTCAACGCATACAAAGATCATATGCTAATTTAAAGAAAGAAAGCACAATTCTTCCAGACTACTGCAAATTTGGATTTGCTTTACAATGTTTGCGGTTGTCCCCATGACGACGAGGCAACCATTGTGATTGTTAACAAATAATTTCAGTTATGCAATTACATATGTATAAATAAATAAACACACATTATAAGTACTTATGCGCGCGCAAGCACGCACGCACACACACACACACACACACACACACACACACACACACACAAAAGATCACATTTGTACCGATATAAATTCTCATTGGTAGTCCCTCGTTTACACAAATATTCTACTGAATGAAAATAAACAAACGACATAAAAGAACCATCGAAGAGTTGGGCAAAAGCCAGTGTCACAATTAATAATACCAACTCGAGTCCCCCCTCCCTTCTCACCCGCTAATCCTGGCTTAAATTAAGAATACATGCAAACATAACATGATAGATTCTGTACAAGCGAAAAGAATAAGGAACTTCAGTATGGGATTTTATAAGAGATATTTTGAAACAATTATAGCATCACTCAGGAAAGCAATTGTACGATATAGAGGAAAAAAAACAACTCCAGATTTCACAAGATAGAAAATAATAAATCCATTATTAAGTTGTAAGTTGTTAAATTCTCAGTGGCGATTGGCTGAAATGACGTGAACTTAACTGGAGGTTATATATTATAATGAGCCATAAACATTCATAAAAATATTTAAGGAATTGCTTATCCGCGCGGAAAGCTGGTGTTAGTACGGATCATGGACATGATCAGGACTACTCCTGAAAACTGAGGAACCTACCACCTGTCTGCGATTGCCATTGACGTCTGGGATGAGAGCCAGCTTATGCAGTTCTAGTATTTGAACGGTCACTAGTTCGACCTAGTTAAATGAAAAATGTTTAAATTTAAACTGAAGAGCATATATAATTAATAAAAGTGGTTGCATTCTCCACCCACCCTAAATAAAAAGAAGTAAATATATGCTTAAACAACTCCAAAATTATTTGGGAAATTAAAGAAGTACGAAAGAATTGAAGTAATTTAATTTGGGCAAAAGGCGGTTTTGTCACAATCCCTAATTTAAATGATTGATGGAGGGATGCATTGATGATTAAATTATTAATAAGTGAAGAATATAGATCCCTGTTTTGATAGATTTCAGAAGAATTGATTGTTTGACTAATAGATTTAAGAAGAAATGATTGATTGATGAATTGATTGATTAACTGACTGGTTGACTGATTGATTGATTGATTAATTGATTGATTGATTGATTGATTGATTGATTGATTGACTAATAGATTTAAGAAGAATTGATTGACTAATTGATTGGTTGGTCGATTGATTGACAAATGGAACTTCCCTTTTAACCTGTTCTTTCTAAGCTAAACAAGCAAGAGATGCGTATCAAAACAAGTGCTCGATTACAAAAAATATATAACTACATCCTAACTACATCCTAAGACTTTATTTCCATGTCTCATGTGGACTCAGCTTTAGTTCTGCAATCTCTATATTCCATGTGACTCAATTTTAGCACTGCAATTTCTATGTTCCATGTGGCTCAGCTTAAATACTGCAGTATCTGTGTTCCGTATGACTCGACTTTAGTACTGCAGTCTCTATGTTCCGTATGACTCGACTTTAGTACTGCAGTCTCTATGTTCCGTATGACTCGACTTTAGTACTGCAGTCTCTATGTTCCGTATGACTCGACTTTAGTACTGCAGTCTCTATGTTCCGTATGACTCGACTTTAGTACTGCAGTATCTATGTTCCGTATGACTCGACTTTAGTACTGCAGTCTCTATGTTCCCTAAACTCAAGTATAGTCGATAATCAGGTGTTGAGCTAAATCTTTCACAGTGACTATAACAATTTTAAGTAATAAAATAATTTTAACTAATAAAACAATTTTAAGTAATAAAACAATTTTAAGTAATAAAATAATTTTAAGTAATAAAACAATTTTAAGTAATAAAACAATTCTTCTTAATGCATTTAATGTATTTCTTGCTTGTTCAAGCAAATTTCAAACTTGCTATTCTCTTTTTGTCTTGCAGGACTAAAAGAAATTCATGGAACAATTATTTTAAAATTAATTTCTTTCTTTAGGGATAAAAAGAATTATGTCTACTACTTTAAGTTTTCCAAACTTGTAACTTACTGATGCCATTTAAAAATAAATCTTGCCATCTTCACTTAGATGATATTCTGAACATCCAAAAATAAATTCAGATTTCCTTTTCAGCCATGAAGGGCATGCAAACACACAAACTCAGTAAAGCGCCTTTGATTGGTACATTTCGCTCTTTGACTTCCTATACAGTGATTTAATTATTCAGGAAACATGCACTCTACATATTAATCAGAAGAAGGAGGAGGACCTAATGTAAAATAAATGCTACTGTGCATGAGTTGTACATGCTGTGGATGGGCCAAAGCGCTGCAAAATATCATGGGAGGTAATCGTACACATTTAAATCTTTAAAGATTACTTTCCCCTTGTGTCACAAACTCTTATGCTCAAATTCAGAGGATAAATACACGACTAAATTGTCGGTTTTTTTTTTTTTTTTTTTTTTTTTTTTTTTTTTTTAAAGATAATTTCTGTCACCTTACTAATTAATTCAAATTGAAAGGATTGTCCTGATGTGTCAGTAAATTAAATACATAAAACTTATATTTAAAAAAAT
Source organism: Sinotaia quadrata (assembly GCA_028829895.1). Taxonomy (NCBI): domain Eukaryota; kingdom Metazoa; phylum Mollusca; class Gastropoda; order Architaenioglossa; family Viviparidae; genus Sinotaia; species Sinotaia quadrata. The sequence goes on along the minus strand of CM054183.1, from coordinate 26,758,866 downwards.
CTAGGCCCCCAAACAAATCATTATTTTGTTGCAATTTAACATAAAGTCTATTATGTGACTAAATCATGACAAACGCTTTCTTTCTGAGTTCACTGATACCTGTACGATGTGATAACAACTTTGCTTTCACACCTGTGATGACGGCATATCCCAAGAGTAAGCTACGAATTTTCATGTTATCTGTGTGTTCTTTTCATGTGAAAAGAAAGGTGTAGAAATTGTGCAATTATTGATACGAAAAGCACGTGCGAGTATCACTGCCCTCGAAATATCACATGATTAAGCTAATTGAACCAGTACGTCATAAAAGTGATCTTATTTGTTCACTGTGTTCAGACTTGACAGAATTAAAGAAAAGAAGGAATTTGGAAATTAGAAATGAAGGTCGGATCAGTGTCTTTAGCCTTTCTTCTGTGTTCGGTACCTGCCTATGTTTCAGGTAAAGTGGCCTGTTTAATTATTATTATGATTTTTAATGTATATATACATAAATTTATTTCAAATAAGTTTGTAGAAAGGTACGAGATGTTCAGTGGCTATTAACAAATGTGATTTCTTTTATGTTTTATATATGAACAGGATTTCTCATAGACTTTCCTTGTGCATGCTTGGATTATATTTTTATCTCTGTACACGTTGTACAAGTAGCTCTTCTGAAAATTGAACACATTCTCTTCCTGCCCGATAAACGCATACAGCATAATAAATAGAGCATAATAGTTTTATGAGCAGGTTCACTAGAAGCAATGTCAAGTGTTTAGCATACTACATATAGTAGAAATAATGGTCTACTCACATAATACATTTCTACGTAAAACTCAAGTGTAATACATCAATAGCAAAATGAATGAGATATTTCTAAGTCCATTCTTTCTCAATCAGTCACTTAATTCATTGTTAAGCTAACAGCCGCCTTTCATGACCGGACTTCTTGCCACACCAAATTCAAGTGATTAGATAATATATATAATTCTCTACAGCAGGTAAACTTTTGATCTCAGCCCATTGGCTGGTCTCGTTCCCGTAAATATTAACCAGTGGATAATAAAAACTACTCATCTAGTTGGAACTAGTTTGCATTATATCGGCAATTTCTAGCATATTCTCAACTCGAGTGTTTATTCCAACTCTGACACTTACAAAAATACCATCATAAGGAGTGCCAAAAGTAGGGTCACTTCGATAATTTAACAATTTATATAACAATACATTTTAGGAATAGGCAAATGTACTCCTCCACAGTGGGTAATCAGTTTTTACTTAGATTTACAAAACATCTGACGACCTCCGCAACGTGACTCTCTGAGTAAATCGAATCTAACAAATCTATTTTTCGCTGGACCTTTCATCCATGCATATATAGCATCCATCATCCATCTTGCTACCAATCCAGTCTTTCAAGCTTCATACATATATAGCATCCATTAATCCATCTTGCTATTAATCCATTCTTTCAAGTTTATTATATATAAATCATCCATCAATCCATCTTGCTATTAATCCATTCTTTCAAGTTTATTATATATAAATCATCCATCAATCCATCTTGCTATCAATCCTGTCTTTCAAGCTTATTATATATAAATCATCCATCAATCCATCTTGCTATCAATCCATTCTTCCATCAACCTCTTTACTGCCTGTTTCACTTGTTCCATATGTGGGTATGTGTGCTATACGTTTTGCATATGTGCGTCTGTGTCTGTTTCTGTGACGTTCTGGGTATCTTCTTATATATATATATATATATATTGTCATTTTATAATAGCAGATTGATGATTTTATTATCATACTTTTAATACAATTTAATTTAACAATTCTATTTAAGATATTTTATTTTTTTATTTCCGCTACCATACGTATTTTATTGTAGAATTTTTAAAATATTGTTCCTCTATAGTAATTGAACGTTTCTTGATAGTAACAATGAATATATTTTTGCTGATTTTTAGTTGGGCCTACTGAAGATTTCTTTTCAGAAACAGTGAAGTACGCAGTTATTAATTGTATTCTTTACAAAACACCTCATCTATGCATAGTAATGCAAAGTTCCTTTACAGCGACCGTTAATGGATGCACAGATATTTCAGGTTTCTTTACAGCAACCCTTAATGGGTGCACAGATATTTCAGGTTTCTTTACAGCAACCCTTAATGGGTGCACAGATATTTCAGGTTTCTTTACAGCAACCCTTAATGGGTGTACAGATATTTCAGGTTTCTTTACAGCAACCCTTAATGGGTGCACAGATATTTCAGGTTTCTTTACAGCAACCCTTAATGGGTGCACAGATATTTCAGGTTTCTTTACAGCAACCCTTAATGGGTGCACAGATATTTCAGGTTTCTTTACAGCAACCCTTAATGGGTGCACAGATATTTCAGGTTTCTTTACAGCAACCCTTAATGGGTGCACAGATATTTCAGGTTTCTTTACAGCAACCCTTAATGGGTGCACAGATATTTCAGGTTTCTTTACAGCAACCCTTAATGGGTGCACAGATATTTCAGGTTTCTTTACAGCAACCCTTAATGGGTGTACAGATATTTCAGGTTTCTTTACAGCAACCCTTAATGGGTCACAGATATTTCAGGTTTCTTTACAGCAACCCTTAATGGGTCACAGATATTTCAGGTTTCTTTACAGCAACCCTTAATGGGTGTACAGATATTTCAGGTTTCTTTACAGCAACCCTTAATGGGTGCACAAATATTTCAGGTTTCTTTACAGCAACTCTTAATGGGTGTACAGATATTTCAGGTTTCTTTACAGCAACCCTTAATGGGTGCACAGATATTTCAGGTTTCTTTACAGCAACCCCTAATGGGTGCACAGATATTTCAGGTTTCTTTACAGCAGCCATTGATGGGATCTTCTAAGAAGCATATTGTTGGGGTGTTTAAATAAATCTTTAACCACCCATCTTATCCATTGTTTTCCCTCCAGGCAACTACATCGACAACCTGTGTTGCGAATGTTGATGGTCTATTCTTTTTATTCTTTTTATTTATTTATTTTTAATAGTTGCAGGGCTACAGCCTATTTCCCGAAAAGTTGGATGTTTATGAATTGGTCGTAGTAGTGGTTTGCTTTTGCCTTTGGGTTTGTTTTTTGTGGGCAGGATAGTCGTAGATAGGGTAAGTTTGTTGATTGATGGAAATTAGCGTTTGGGATTTCTTGAATTTTGTTTATAAGTATTTTGTGTGTGAGTGTTGTATTTTCTCGCCCTTATATTTTTTTTATTTTTTTTTATTTGATTGTGTGGTTTGGTTGTGGTTGTAATTGCGGAAGTGATGTCTTTGTGTCTGTTGTGTGGTTCGTATTATCTAAAATTAGTTGTGTTTTTTTAATTTTTTTATTATTAATAAAATGTAGTTTAAAGTCAATTTCCCATTGAGTTTGAGACTATCCGTATTTTCTAATGAGTTGCAACTGTTGGTTTTTTTATTTTTTAAAATAATTATTAATTATAGAAGGTAAAGTGTGTTTGTTTGGATGAGATACGTGATTAGTGCTTGGTGTAAGTGATTTTGATGATGTTTTGTTGAATACAGTAGTGATTGCATTGTGAATGGCAGTTGTAGTATGTTTGTTGTTTCACTGATGATTTTTCTTTCTTACTTATAATTGTTACATTGTAACCGAACGTGTTCATTTGTGTTGTCTGTTTTATAGTGAGTGTATGATTTTGGTTCATGGTTTGGATTGTGTGTGAATCTTTTGGAGTTGTATCTTAGTCTACAAATTACTTTATTGGGGTTATGTTAGTTAAGAGGGGATGAATTGGGGTGGGGGTCTTTCTTTAGTATATTTGTTTGATTAGTGCATGTATGTCTGATGTGTGTGTTGTTAATATGGGTTGTTTTAACAACACTTTATATTAATATGGATTCTTATAACAGAACTATATATTAATATGGATTGTTTTAACAACACTACATATTGATATGGGTTGTTTTAAAAACACTATATATTAATATGGGTTCTTGTAACAACATTATATATTAATATGGGTTGTTTTAACAAGACAATATATTAATATTGGTTCTTGTAACAACACAATATATTAATATATTTCACTTAGTTAACTTTTGAGAGAACCTATAATGTTGCAAACAATATAATAGTTATTAATACGTCAGAAATTGCATCTTAAATAATTAGCCTTGTTTTGTTTCTCCAAGATCATTAATTTCGGGAAAAAAATAATTTTTAAAAATTCATTCACAACTCACTGATATTTATTAATATTGACTATTCAGTTAATATGATTCTTATTATTCAGCAACATGATTGTGTAGAGTTAAAATAGGTGTAAGTAAATTTACCTACCTTAAATTTATATTTGTAAAATCTCTAGGTACCAGACATATTATTTTATTGCAATTTTACACAAAGTCTACTCTGTACTGCGGGTTTGATCATAGCCCTTTTATTAAACTGTGTCCACTGATAACTGCAAGATTTGATAACACTGTGCTTTCACAACACACCGTGATGCAGTTCCCTAGTTACGAGCGTTCGTAGTTTAGTGTTACTGTGTACTCTTCTCATGTGACAAGATAGCTAATTGTGCAATACTCGACATGATACTCGGGTATCACCTCCAACGAAATAACACGAGATTACGGCTAACTGAAATCGGACGTTATAAAACGGTCTTGTTGGTTCATAGTGATCATACCCGACAGTTTAAAGAACAGAAGGTGAATTTGGAAATTAGAAATGAAGGTTGGGTTAGTCTCTTTAGCCTTTCTCCTGTGTGTGGTGCCTGCATATGTTTCAGGTGAGATGGCCTGTTTTATTATTATTGTGATAACAAACATACATTGATAAATTTATTTAAATTAAGATTGTAGAAAAGTTCTGGGTGCCTAACAGCTATTAACTAATGTGACATCTTCAATGTTCTTTATATAGACAAGATTTGTCAGACTGACTTGGGCGTGTTTGGACTATCTCTGTACAGTTGTACAAAAAGATCGGATGAAAACTGAACACATTTTCTTCTGACGTGTGAAGTTATATAATCTCTTCTGGCGTGTTTTCTGAAATTTATAATAATGTCTTCTGACGTGATTTCTGAAATTTATAGTAATGTCTTTTGACGAGTTTTCTAATATTTATAATAATGTCTTCTGACGTGTTTTCTGAAATTTATAGTAATGTCTTTTGACGAGTTTTCTAATATTTATAATAATGTCTTCTGACGTGTTTTCTGAAATTTATAGTAATGTCTTTTGACGAGTTTTCTGAAATTTATGATAATGTCTTTTGACGAGTTTTCTGAAATTTATGATAATGTCTTTTGACGAGTTTTCTGAAATTTATGATAATGTCTTTTGACGAGTTTTCTGAAATTTACAATAATGTCTTTTGACGAGTTTTCTGAAATTTACAATGTCTTTTGACGTGTTTTCTGAAATTTATGATAATGTCTTTGGACGAGTTTTCTGAAATTTACAATAATGTCTTTTGACGAGTGAAATTTATAGTAATGTCTTATGGTGTGTTTTCTGAAATTCATAGTAATGTCTTCTGATGTGTTTTCAGAAATTTACAGTAATCCCTTCTGAGGTGTTTTGTGAAGGATATAGTAAAGTTTTCTGACGTGTTTCCTGAATCTTAGAGCATTATCCGTGACACGGTTTTGGCGACTTTATAAAGTTATCATGACTAGAGACAAGCCCTTTCGATACAATCCCTTTCGATACAATCATGAATACCACTTTGAAGGCCGACAAAGCTCTCTTTTTAGAAGAACCTTTCATCTGTAAAATTGCGTCACTAAACTCTTTTGAAATGAACTTGGATGTTTGCATCTATAAATTGTTACAAAAGCTCTTTTGACACGAAGGAACATGGTTACAACTGTAAACCTTATACAAATAGCTCTTTTGATTTGATATGATCTCATTTGACCTCTGAATGCCCCTACAGCTATACGTCTAACGTAATTTTGATCACATCTCTAAAGTAATTGTGTGATCTTTCCCTCTATCTATAATATATTATTAATATTCACCTTTAATTATTGATAACTATATTAATATAAATGGGTAGATCGCACGTACATACTCTATTAGCTCTAATGAGACGATCCTTCTCCAATTCTCACCTGGTGAATCGGTCTGGTGCTTTCTGAACTCTATTCTAAATACACACTCTTGTGGAAAGGTGACAAATGACGAATGACGAAAAATGTCAACAACAACAAAAAAGATAAATGTAGATTTCACTTATGAGTAGTACTCCCACTAGTAATAACTACTCTGGTACTAAGATGATATCAATCAATCACAGAAACAGATTATCAGAAAACGTTCAGATGATTTAAATGTTCAATATGCATAAGTAAACAGTTTCTTTCCAAAGTCAACTTTAAGGTATTTAGATGAATATAAGTACTTTAGTAATTTAAGTGCGCTGAGGTCTTAAAAAGTTATTACAGAGTTTTTTTTTCTTTTTTTCTATTCACATGTATTAGTCATGACTGTTCATTGACAACTCTTTGTGTTGATCCTTGCGGCACTGCTACTGCCTTCTCACCGTTCTATGAATGCTGACCCTCCTGTATGTAGGCTGGGTCCAACGCTAACACCGTTGCTCTTGTGACAACTATTGTTGCCTGTCATTGCCCGTCAGTGAATGTGTCATCATGGTCATGAAGATTTGCCTTCCATCCGAACTCTGGCACTGGAAAGCAAACTCAATTCATCCACAGAACAGGCTGATCGAAATATACTCCCCAGATAGAGAGCTCTGTCAATTCCTCTATCTATCACTATATATCTATCAGACACAAAGGGACAGTTCAATTTACTGAACTTTTCACAGTGTCAAATATGTCCAAAATGTTTTGCCATCACATTGTGGCACATTGACAAGGTGAGGAGAGGGATGACAAGGGAAAACGCACTCCCTTTCACCCACTACACTGTGTACTTCCGCTGAAGGATTTAGGTGTCTCTCTCTGTTACATTATTTCTCTCTTTTTTATTCAGCACTAGGCCCTATGTACTTCCTCTAAAGGACTTAGGTGTCTCTCTCTGTTACATTATTTATCTCTCTTTTATTCAGCACTGTGTACTTCCGCTGAAGGACTCTGTGTTACATTATTTCTCTCCCCTTTATTCAGCACACATCTATTTTTTTGTAAAATTCTGCTGAGTCGGTGTTACCCGCACTCAGATCATGTGTCATTGTAAAATCCATGCACTACTCACGAGAACCTCACGAGAACCTCAGTTAGTTACTATCCTTACTACAGTGCACTATCAAGTTCTACTATAATGTGTATTATACTGTTTAGGTTATTCTATCACCAAGATGTATATACATTAATGAGTGCTATAAATATCTGGTTTTTAATTAATCACCCTTAAATAAATCTTTCACACTCAATAGTGAATAAACTGCACTCACACAATGCATAAAATCTCTAACTTCACAAGATACATTGCACATGGTAGTAGTTTAACGTCAACACATATTTTCAGTCTTAGCGCTAATGAAACACATGTGAACTTTTATAGTTCAGTTCTTTAACCAAATGACTTTTTAAAAAAAAAAAAAAAATACTGGCGTTAAATAGCTACTACCCGACGACCTTGACAGATTGAAATGCATAAAAAAAAATTATCTGACATGGATTACCCCCCTTCTACCGTGACAGTTACAAAGCCAACACTCACCTGGATTGGAAATTGTCCGGGCTAGATGATTAACTACAACCATCATATGGTAATTTCACAACACAACATGATACACTCCTCGGGAGTAGTCTTTATGCCTCTTTAGCAAGTGATAGATTTCCAGAAACATCTGTTGGAGTAGCCATGTTCGGCCTGATTCCCTTGTCACTCCTAATGCATTCCAATGTGACTTGATGTCAGCAGACGACTCCTGTTTTCCCGATGTGCGGACTCTTAAAACTATTGAATTCTGTTGAAATTTTGCCGGACTCTGTCAAAACTCTGTCAAACTCTGTACCATGATAACTGATTCTCTTGTGACCAAGTGTAAAAGAGCAACATACCATTTTGATGAGGGAGCTACACGCTGGACCCACTTTAAAAAACAACTGGCTAGTTTGTTAATTAATGTTGATGTTCCGTTCACTTAGCATTGAGATATTTTCAAAGGCAGTAATTGTCCAGCTAGTGTGTTTCAGTAGAATAGTCACACTCTGTGACTACTACTTGATGCCAATTCTTATTTTTCGCACTGCATTAGTGGCAGGGGTGAACGTATTGAAATCACTTTGGTGTGTGTAGACACCGTCACTTAACTTTTCTATCGGGTCAGTATTATGTTTAGATTAATGGTTAGTGTGGAGTTCAGTCTGAGGTTTTATCAGTCTATTTATGTATTTAAAAAAAGTTGGAGTTAATATGTAAATGTGTGAAGTCCTGATTTGTGCATCAGGCTAAGTTAGGATATTCTTTGTTCTAATTGCTAAAATCTAAATCTAAATCTAAGTAATCCTGCGAGTGCTGTTCAACGAAGTCTTCGTGTTCTTATTTGTACGTCCTGTGACCCTGTCACATTTTAGGAATTTATTATTATGATTAATAAGTGATTTATTTAATCCAATATAATACCAGGTGTCTAGCATTAGATTGACGTTTCATTAAATATTGAACTCTTGTCAGACTTTATCAACCACCATAAGATTCAAGTGACATTATTCTATTTGAAAGCTTAGACGAATGATAATTGAAATCGTTGGTTTGATAATATAATGCATGCCTGATTCATATTTTATAACCTTCTCAAATTTATTATTAGTAGTAAGTTGCTTGTGTCTGCAGATTGCTAATTGTAACTGCTGTGACCGGAAATATCTGATCATGTGGTACTTGTTCGTCTTTCTTTGTGACGAAGCAGGGGCTTTGAAAGAGGGTGTGGGGGGGTTAATACGAGCCGCGAAATAAAGCTGTAGACTGTAGAGCCAACGCTGAATGGTAAAGATGTGTCCTCCTTGTGTTAGGATCCGTGTAGCTTGACGGAGTAGAGGGAAGTAACTTTGGATGTATTTTTGATAAATCTTCTTGTATTGTATTCAGCAGTTATCCCATCCAACAAAGTTAAGTGTTCACCGTGTGTATGCATAATCAGTCCACCTAGCAATTAATCTCTTCTTCCATCGACCTCTCTACATCTTGTTTCACGTGGTGCGCGCGCATGAGTGCGTGTGTGTGTGCATGTGTGTGTGAGTGCGTGTGAGTGTATGTGTGTAGGAGTGTGTGTGTGTGTGCGTGCGAGCGCGTGTGTGAGTGTGTGTGAGTAGACAGAATGGAGGAGAGTGACAAAAATAGAGATAGAAAGGCTGAGAACGACTTGAAAAGATGGATTGAAAAATGAACATATCATCATCATTCTCCTTGACTACAAGATTATCTTTCATAGCCATTAAAAATTAATATATCTTAGGTAATGAGTCAAGGGCAGTTGATAATTAATCAATACCAGGAGAATATTATTTTTAATCTCAGCAAGCTCGTTATATTTCTCTCTAGGAACGTTGATACCGGATCGATATCTGATCAACTCTATTCTTACAGAACGATCATGTATCGACCATCGCATGCATAATTCCTCAACTAAGCCAAAAGGAACGAGACGTTAAACACAACCATGTCATATTTAACATAAATCTACGCCCACACCTTTAGATTTCATCGTACTGCTCTTTAATCTAAAGAAAGAATTTAGTCCATTCAAGAGAAGAAAACGTCAATTTATTAACAAAATATATCAACGATTCTTGTTCACTTGGCATCACAAATAACATTAAGCAAATATACAATTATTGGAATATAAAACTCAAGTTCTCAATCGCTCAGGTGAATAAAATGTCATGCAACCACAAATATATGTCAATTAGAAACATAATATTAAAAAATCCTTAAATATTTTTTCTATTAATGTCAAATAATAAGCAAATAGATTTTTGAAAGCTCAGTGACTCATGCAAAAGTTTGTGCAGATGAAATTATTACAATGTTGCATATAGTTAGACAGACACCTATCTGAATGACATGTAACAAGAAAAGCACAAAATACATCTGGCTTATTATTTCACAGCGGGTCCTTTAGAAATGTAAATTGAATAAATCCGATTTAGTGCAACAGTAAGTGTATGCATTGATACTGAAGATTTCGTTACACAAAATGTTGAAGGGTGTATAGTTATTGATTTTATTCTTCGCAAAAAAACGTGCTCTGTGCATAGTAATTAAACTTTTCTTTACAGGATCCGTTAATGTGTGCCTAGTAATTAAACTTTTCTTTATAGGATCCGTTAATGTGTGCATAGTAATTAAACTTTTCTTTACAGGATCCGTTAATGTGTGCATAGTAATTAAACTTTTCTTTACAGGATCCGTTAATGTGTGCCTAGTAATTAAACTTTTCTTAACAGGATCCGTTAATGTGTGCCTAGTAATTAAACTTTTCTTTACAGGATCCGTTAATGTGTGCATAGTAATTAAACTTTTCTTTACAGGATCCGTTAATGTGTGCCTAGTAATTAAACTTTTCTTTACAGGATCCGTTAATGTGTGCCTAGTAATTAAACTTTTCTTTACAGGATCCGTTAATGTGTGCATAGTAATTAAACTTTTCTTTATAGGATCCGTTAATATGTGCATACTTATTGCAGGTTTCGTTATAGCAACCATAATATGTGCATACTTATTGCAGGTTTCGTTATAGCAACCATAATGTGTGCATAGTTGTTGCAGATTTCGTTATAGCAACCATAATGTGTGCATAGTTGTTGCAGGTTTCTTTACAAGAACCGTTTATATATATATTGTTAATGATGGGATCTTGTAAAAAGCATATTGTCGGGGTGTTTAAATCTTTAACCACCCATCTTACCCATTGTGTTCCATCCAGGCAACTACATCGACAACCTGTGTAACACACATCAGTACATCGATGCACCTGGCTACTCCTACTACACCATAAACAGTGCCTCTTCGTTTTACAGTCTGTGCAAAGTCCACTTTGATAGAAGCCATATCGGTACCATAACTCTCCAGGTATGGGGTTCGAGTCTAAACTGCTCTCAGTGCCGGGTAGAAGTGTTTGGCTCTAATGACATAACCAGTCTGTCTGGGGGACCGATCTGCTCCGCTGGCGGCTATTTCACACGCACGTACCGCTCCGGCGACTTTGGAGGGCTGTACCTCCACATTCAAGGTCGGCAGTGCCAGTCACCTGGCCTCAATTTTGTCCTGAAAAAAGCATGCGCTTCCTATGAGTTTCAGTGCAACAACAACGACTGCGTGTACTCCAGCGACCGTTGCGACGGATTTAATGACTGTTTCGATGGGTCTGACGAGGATGGCTGCTTCTGGAGCGCCGGAGCCATCGTGGGTGTGGTCTTCGGCTCGATAGCTCTGGTCATCGTGGTCACAGTGATCGGTATCGTGTGTCGTCGCAGAGTGGTCTATGCAAGACGTACTGTGCTTATCCCCGCCTCTCAGACTGTCATCACTCAAAGCAGATGGTAGATGAAGGAAATGACCGCATACTCTAGCATGTCGTGAAATCGCCGAGTGAAATTAAATTGTCACGTTTCCGGGTGTTGGACTCTCACGTACTGTAATGGTCGAGCTGTCGATTATTTTTTGTTTTGAGGCTTTTTGAGGCTTTGAATACATTGACCTGAGTTGTGATTGTGTGGGAGTGTGTACAGCGCATTATCTGTGTATTTTTAACAGTGATTATAACACGTTTGTGCTACATGCAAACCTTGCTGATATCCAGAGATTGTAACATTCAGTTTTACAAACATATATTGTAAATAATTCTTAACAGTGATTACAACACGTTTGTGCTACATGCAAACCTTGCTGATGTCCAGAGATTGTAACATCCAGTTTTACAAACATATATTGTAAATAATTCTTAACGTGCAGAATAAAAGATGAAATTATTACAAACGTCTACCATTAAAATATAGGCAAACGTGAAATACTGGAAACAAGTGATCAGTAACCAAACTGGGAATATTTCATAAGTTTCTATTGTTTGCTTATACTTTGTTACTTCTTCAATTTTGTGGTGTTACTTCCGGTCTGGGAGAGAGTGAATGGAATTGTTGGCAGGAGAGGGGGGGGAGACAGCAAACAGAGAGAGAGGAGATGTAGAAAAAAGTGAGAAGAAAGAATAGAGAAAGAGAAGACTGACAAATGAAAAATAAGATTTCACTAAAGCAAAGAAAAGGGGGACTGATGAGAAGAGAGGAGGAGAAATAAAAGGACGAAATAAATAAATGGAGAAACAGACCGACAAAATAGAGATTAAGAGGGAGAATAATATAAGAACAACAGTATTTCTTCCAACCAATGTTTTATCTATAGTTATACAGTGTTTCAACTACTTTGCAGTTTAATATATGTCTTAACTGTGGAAAAGACAGAAAATTAAAATACAAAGTATCTATTGAAGCAAATTAAAGTATAAAATATTAAAAATGCATTTACTCTACTGCTTACAACGTATTAAAATATAAACCATTACACGTATAATTTCTTCTACAGATGCAAGATAAAATAAGTTCATATACATATTTCAATGGATTTTAACTGCCTACAATATATTCACATTTAAAGTATTAAAAATAAAACTATATTACGCACAGCAAACTAAACTATTAAGCATTCAAAAATACAAACTATACTACGCACAACAAACTAAACTATTAAGCATTCAAAAATACAAACTATACTACGCACAACAAACTAAACTATTAAGCATTCAAAAATACAAACTATACTACGCACGACAAACTAAACTATTAAGCATTCAAAAATACAAACTATTCTTTAAGTTCAAATTAAAAAATTATCAACTTAGTAATAATTGCAAATATAAATTTCAGTAAATTAACGCCTTTAACATTAGGCCTAATTTCAATGATTTTGATTTTGATTGCTCATTTAAAGACAAATTAGTTGAAATTGTTTATAAAGATTTAACAATTTCAACTAATTTGTCTTTAAATGAACATTTTTCCTATTATCTTTACACTTAACTGAAACTATTTTGCTGTTGCAATGACCTTTACAAAGATCTTCAAGCATCGTGTCCATAATATCATATTTTATTACATATTATATATAAATTTTATTACATATTTATATCACATTCTATTACACACTTATATCACATTCTATTACACATTTTATTACACATTTATATCACATTCTATTACACATTTATATCACATTCTATTACACACTTATATCACATTCTATTACACATTTTATTACACATTTATATCACATTCTATTACACATTTATATCACATTCTATTACACATTTATATCACATTCTATTACACACTTATATCACATTCTATTACACACTTATATCACATTCTATTACACATTTTATTACACATTTATATCACATTCTATTACACATTTATATCACATTCTATTACACACTTATATCACATTCTATTACACATTTTATTACACATTTATATCACATTCTATTACACATTTATATCACATTCTATTACACATTTATATCACATTCTATTACACACTTATATCACATTCTATTACACACTTATATCACATTCTATTACACATTTTATTACACATTTATATCACATTCTATTACACATTTATATCACATTCTATTACACACTTATATCACATTCTATTACACATTTTATTACACATTTATATCACATTCTATTACACATTTATATCACATTCTATTACACACTTATATCACATTCTATTACACATTTTATTACACATTTATATCACATTCTATTACACATTTATATCACATTCTATTACACACTTATATCACATTCTATTACACACTTATGTCACATTTTATTATACATTTATATCACATTTTATTATACATTTACTTCACATTCTATTAAGACTTGTATCATATTCTATTACACAGTCTGTGTTTTGACAAAGAACATTCTACTAGGTGTACTTTATTTTTTTAATAAAGAATTTTCTGCTGTCAGTTTTCATTTTTAGAACATTTTATCTTATTCACTGGTATGGTTGTCTGTAAAAAAAAAAGATCATATGATTACTGTATTCACAAAGAAGTTCAATTATCTTAAAATATTCCTCTCTGTCTTTACTTAGAATATTCTACATTTGGATGAGATGTTCAGTTATCCAAATATTGGAACTTGACACGAAATGGTCGAATTCTGTCTGGTGAAATAATTATAAATTTTAACTTACATACAATCTTGATTTTCCATATGAATCAATGATTCCTGTCATGCGCATAAAAGAAATGGTCGCCATTGGAAATAAGACATCCGGGTCAAGGTCATCGTCATTAGAACTCTCCATCATATTGGTGGAAGCGAACACCTGAGTTATGAGTAGACGAAAGAAGTGTGAATGGATGGAATGATAGAAAAACAAAAGCAGAACAACCAATGCCAATATAGATGAATGGAGTGTGAATGGATGAAGTGATCATAGACACGCCTATTTCAATGCATCGCCACCTTGCTCTATCTGAAATCGATTTGAAAGATTAAGCAGGGGATTACTCTAAGTTGCCACAATAATCGGATTGTTGGGAGGGGGAATCACGAGCAGAAATGAGGAGAAACGTAGTCACTAAATGACTGTCCTGACCAAGGTTGGTGGTCCATAAACGTCAGCTGTCGGATGTGCGCGCGTTTGTACGTATACAAGTGTGAATGTGCGTTAGATAATCTTTATCATGCACGGTGTGCATTGCTTACTTGATGTAAACAGAGCTGTAAGTTCGAGCATGTTCTTACTTTTTACTTTTTGATTTGATGTGGAAGACTTCGGTAAGAATTTCTCAGGCCTCTACCTCAACCCCACCCCCACCCTTTTTTTTTTTTTTGCCAAGGTGAAGACGCGGAAGGCATCTCTTCAAAGGCACAATGGGGTGTACACAATGTGCACAATGCACGCACACAAATTACAGCATGAACCAAAACCATTCACACACTGCAGGACAAACAACATTATTCAACATTTCTCCCTACAGTGAAACCTACGAACAGATGAAAGAAACACACTCCAGGAGGTAACAATGTACCCACACATTACTCTTCCTACAAGAACACAATAAAAAATAATCATTCACTAAGCACTAATTGCATTCCTCAACCAAATACACCTCCTACAACACCTTGTGCAATGGCAATTTTTTTTAATTTAAAGAAAAAAGGAGAGATGTCAAAGATCAAGACCAACGGATCCATTCAAGACACTGAACTAGCCACTTCTACCTGCAACACCATGACATATACCCTCCTCACAACACTATGACATATACCCTCATCACGACATACACCCTCCTCACAACACCATGACATATACCCTCCTGACAACACCATGACATATACCCTCCTCACGACATACGCCCTCCTCACAACACCATGACATATACCCTCCTGACAACACCATGAGATATACCCTCCTGACAACACCATGACATATACCCTCCTGACAACACTATGAGATATACCTCCTGACAACACCATGAGATATACCCTCCTCACAACACCATGAGATATACCCTCCTCAAAACACCATGAGATATACCCTCCTCAAAACATCATGACATATACCCTCCTCAAAACATCATGACATATACCCTCCTCAAAACATCATGACATATACCCTCCTCAAAACACCATGAGATATACCCTCCTCTAAACATCATGACATATACCCTCCTCTAAACACCATGACATATACCCTCCTCTAAACATCATGACATATACCCTCCTCGTAAGCAAATGAGAAGGGGAGGACCCACATGAACATACCACAACCGAAAACGGCAATCGAAGGCGAAAGGGTTCCTTCATTTCTTGTGGGAAAAGAAGTCAACGAAAAAAAAATCATAGCAAGAGTTGCCGATGTGTCGCTAACGAAAACTTCAGTGGAACCATTTTGAAAATACCAGCCAAACACCACAGTGCTGAGTAGAAGGTGTTGGAAAACTTTCATTATTTTCAAAATATGCCTTAGTTAGCATTGTAAATTATATACACGTATTTAATTAATTTTCTGGGTAAGTTTATATTTTAAACGTTTAAAATAAACATTCTTGAAAATATTAATTTGTAACATTACATTTACAGGATACAGTTACTATATATATAGTTTGCCATCACATTTAAAAAAGACTTAAGTAGAGAACATCTTAATCAGAGTTTTCGTTTAAATTTAAACAACTGTAAGTGGAGAACAGTCTAATAATTTTCGTTTAAATTTAAATAACTGTAAGTAGAGAACAGTCTAATAATTTTCGTTTAAATTTAAATAACTGTAAGTGGAAACAGTCTAATCAGAGTTTTCGTTTAAATTTAATAACTTTAAGTGTAGAACAGTCTAATCAGAGTTTTCGTTTAAATTTAAACAACTTTAAGTGGAGAACAGTATAATCAGAGTTTTCATTTAAATTTAAACGAATTCCAGGTCAGCGCTCAAACACAATACAATTTAACAGAAACAAAAACTGAGGAAAGAAAAATTAATGAAAAGATAACTCTAAATTAAAACAGTTTTAGTGGATAGATTTATTTTCATGTTTTATTTACAGCTTATCCTAACCCTAGCCTTTCTCTAAAAATGAACATATAATGTAAATATTTTTTTCAAAACTTTTATAAATATAGAATTCTTAATTAGATTGAGTAAAATATTTCACAACATAAGGCTATCTCTTTACATGGAGACAGTTAATTGATTATTTATTGTCTGAGGTGAAAGGCCAGATCTTTTCCCATCTTGTTTGTTTGAATTGTATTGATTGATTCTTTAACTTGGGTATATATATACTGAAAACGATCGATACCAAACGCATAGTTATCACAGACACTACAATGCGACGACATCTTCAAACTGGCAGAAGTTTTGCTACAATATAACAATTTGCCCTTGTGTCCTCTCCTATAGGGCGCAGTGGCAGGGACAGATCTAAAATCAGCGGAAGCCAGTAGTACCCCCTCCCCCCAAAGTTACTGACAGATCTGAACGAGTTTGAAGCAGTTTTCAGACAAGGGATTCCTTCTTCTTCTTTACGTTAACTTCTTTCCCCCCCCCCCCCCAGGAATTTTTTCATCTTCTTGATGTTCTCAGTTTCTGTAGAGTTCCTGTGGGGCCTTCCTCCTTTCTCTGTTATTCAAGGAGGGTAGTACTGTTCTGTGTTGCTGCGTTTGGTTGTATTAAGTGAAAAATAATTGTGCGGAGGCTATTTTGTAACTTCCTTTCAGTGTATATGGTTTTCCTCTTATTAGTCAGTGTGTAATAAATAGTGTAGGGTTTTTTTTAAAGATAACAATTTAATTTTTTAAAATGTGTAGGGAAGTAGTTTTTCAATTGCCTGTCAGTATCTACGGTTAACGTCCCTTTTTTTGTAGGGTGTCAATGTTTGAGTGTGTGGTTTTTCCTAGTAGTTGTTGCATAAACAAATGTATAGAAAAAAATTTTTTTAAATAAAAATGTGTGAGGAAACTATTTGTAACTTTCTTTTAATGTGTGTGGGTTTTCCTTTTATTAGTTATAGTGCGTAATTGTGTGGGGGTGTGTGGGGGTGGTTCCTAGAGCTTTTATTATTCGTCTTAGCTGTTTTCCTCGTCCCGATGTGTTTGGTGGTGCCGGCTGACATGGCCTTGTTTGTTTCTTTGGATACGAAAAATTGTACTATAAACAAAATAATTCTATGAACAGGCTAGGAAGTCAGATGTTCTCTCTATACAAATGTGTCTTTCAGACTTGTTATCTAGATGGCCAGATGTTCCCTCTATACAAATATGTCTTTCAGACTTGTTATCTAGATTCTAGATGGCCAGATGTTCCCTCTATACAAATGTGTCTTTCAGACTTGTTATCTAGATTCCAGATGGCCAGATGTGCACGCAACTGGAGGAGTACAATTAGCCCAGGGGTGTAATAAGTTCACGTAGCTTGGACTTATTGAAAATTGTTACAGTCATAAACTTGGATTGTCTGGACAAAAACGGAGAAGTATTTTATATTTTTGCTGAGCTTTTCTTTATTGAAGGAGAAGTAAGGTCTTGTTTTCAATAAAGTTTTAGGGTTTTTTAGAATTTATAAAATTTTACTGTTATTTATTTTTCACATTTGCACTTAAATTCTGTTGTGTCTTGTATTTACCACTGCTGTAGACTTAGAAAAACAGTATCAGCACATAATTATATACTTGATGCTTGCAACAACTTGCAACAACTTGCAACAACTTGCTAGCCGATTAATAAACAAATGTAAGCGCAAAAGAAAAATAAATATTAACTAAAGTATAATTTCCATACATAAATGAGAGAAAGTAGAGCTGGAATTAAAGGAATGATTAAAATTGAAAGTACTTGAAATTCGTCTTATTATGACATATTAAAATGAACTAGTTAATTTTTTCTCTTCTTTAAGTTAAACGGTAATAATTTATACACTCTAATGTAATGTTTTGTTTTATGATAAAAAGAACCAACCTCATTTGTATATCATAATAAAAGAAAGGGTTACATTATTTTCTTAATATAAATATTTTTCAGCTAATTGTGAGTGTATTAAATAGTATGAGTCATTGGTGACCATTAATGGTCATTAGACAGTACGAATTATTGGTGATTATTAATGGTCATTAGGCAGTAACAGTCATTAGTGACTATTAATGGTCAGTAGACAATAACAATCATTGGATACTATTAATGGTCATTAGGCAATACGGTCTTTAGTGACTATTAATGGTCATTAGGCAATACGAGTCTTTAGTGACTGTTAATGGTCATTAGGCAATACGAGTCTTTGCTCAATATTATAATGGTCATTAGACATACTTTTTTTTTAAAGTGATGTCGACGTGCTTTATATGTCATTCAGTTGTTCGATTTCTTCACCTTGATCACCATAAAGCATGTCTTGAGTGTTCCGAGTTTAATTAATAGTATTCAATGAGTAGTTAGAGTGGTATATAAGAACTGAAAAGAACGGTTCATTGACACACTATTTGGAACAGTTCGTAGAATCTGACGAGACCTGTTTGCAGTAATTTACAAGACCAGTTTGTCGAATTTGATCAGATTGATGTGTAGAAATTCTCTGGACATAATGTTGTAGAAACGGAATAGATAAACATGCAGTAACTGACTGGACCGATATGTAGAAACAGATTATACTGGTCATAGAAGCTGACTAGACCAGTATGCACAAACTTAGTAGACCAATAAGCAGAAATTTACTAGATCAATATGCACAAACAGACTAGACAGGTGTGTAAAAACTTCCCTGGCTTGCAGTTGAGACTGATGAGACCTCCCCTTGAAATGTTACTGGTTTTCTCATTTAATGAGTGTCTTTTGCCTTAATTTCCTTCTCCATGATTATGTAAATTAGGTCTACATGCATGATCCCATTTCGTCGGAATAATTTGTAAATTACTGAAAGCCACACTCTAATACATAGTAAATATAATCCTGTTTTCAGAGACATTGCATGGCTTCACTCCTATGTGGACATTTGTATTTAACATCAGAGATCAACTAAATGTATAGCAGCTCTTTCTCATTGATTACGCATGCACAACATACCTATTATTAAAAGAACCTCCTAGCAGACACAGTCCACGAAGATGTTTGCTCGCTCGTGATTTAGGCCTTCAGGATATAACATTTACAAAGCTTAGTGCACGTTAACGAAATTCTGAAGTTCAAGTGATAAGCTGCTTCATTTTGACTTGCGTAATTCGTGACCTTAAACTCCATTCATTAAACGTAAAGGTCAAATTGTAGTTCTTTTAAAAAACACAATTATTCATCTTTACTATCGCCATTGGTCCTCCACTGCTAGCTGTACTTGGCGCTTTGTTAAAAGAAAAGGGAGAAAAAAAGAGAAAAAAGAGAAAAATATGACTGAAAGTTTATTTATTTATTTCTTGTGTTTGTTTCATTATTCTGCAGGCGTTCACTCTGAGAATGATAAAAGAGGTTGCGAAACTTTGTTGCTTGTCTCCCTTTTGTTGTGTTCAAACCACAGCGCGGCATACGTTTTATTGGCATGATGCTTAGTAAAACAACGAAATATGGAATGTACCGATTGTTGTACAACAACATTATTTATCCGATTATCTTTTCAAATGTCATATTTAAGAATTAATTTATTAAAGCAGGTCTGATTTACACACACACACACACGCACGCACATACACACAAACACACACACGCACGCACGCACGCACGCACACACACACACACAAACACACACGCACGCACGCGCTTGCTTGCACATATCGTTCTTTGTTCAGGATTTAGGTTAAATTTAGAATGAAGTTCAGCGTCAGTCTTGTCTGGAAATAAACAGAACGCATGTCTATAATTTAAAAATACACCACATTGAATAACTATAGATGTATATAACTTAGTCTGGGTCAGAGACGTTTTCAGGAGTTTGGGGGGTCATAGGCACAAACCCTAACCTTAAACGTAATCCAATTTCCGCCTCAATCTCTGTCTCCTATATAAAGTATTGCATTGTTTGCGTCATTTTGTTAAATTTATTAATATAGTAATAAAATGTTAACACAGTTAACACAGCAAACTGCATACATCAAGTGTAAAATAAAAGTTTAGTTTAACATACATTAAAGTATTTATTATTAATTTGTTATACTGCAAGCGATTGCACTGTGAAATATAAAGCCATTTCAGGCCATTTAAGCGAACGTTTTTGGTTTTAAATTAAGTTCTGATGGTACTGTTTCAACTGCAGAAAACGTTTGTTGTGTGCATTTTCATAAATCCTTTGCATATCATGGACCGAACACTTCGATAACTTACCATATGCAGCATGTACACCCGACCCAGCACCAAAGTGTACTGGACAAAGCATCGTCCAGCAAGACGTCGTCGACATTATCCACAGCACAAATGCCACAACAAGGTAAAATTAGTCAATTTTTTCGCCGAAGTGAGCGGCCAGTGAGTTAATTCTCAGTCACAACACGGTATCAACAGTTCTCTGGCAGAAGTGGATTGCAACATCCATGCAAAGATCCACTGGTGTGGTGGAAGATGAATGAACACCGGTTTCCAAGATTGGCATCGCTGGCAAAGATTGTTCTTTGTATACCGGAAACTTCAGTGCCGTGTGAAAGATTTGTTCACTTCAGCCGGTTACATTGTAAACAAATCAGGTTGTTCACTTGAACCACACAATGTGAACATGCTCGTTTGCATACGGGACTGGATGAAAGGAGATAATGAATAACATTTTAATCATTGCCGTTTGAAAGTCTGAACTTATTATATTTTTATCTACTAAATTTTTCCACTGTTTGTAAACAAAATTTGGAAATTTCTTACCTAACTAAAATTATCTATTAATTAATCGTTATTTTTCAAACTATTAAAAGAAAATTAATCATTACCAGCCATATTTTAACAATTAATATTTTCTTGCACCATCAAAGTTAGATTTTTTTAAATACTATCTATGTTTGATTTGATTACACTGTGGAAAATGAATTATGGTAACCTGCATAAGGAAACTTCTTACAGAAATAATAATTAAACACTTTCACAGAGCAGCTCTAATAACAGTAATGAAATACAAACAGAGACAGAGAGAGAGAGAGAGAGAGAGAGAGAGAGAGAGAGAGAGAGAGAGAGAGAGAGAGAGAGAGAGAGAGAGAGAGAGAATTAAAATAATCTCAAACCAGACAAAAGAGTAAGTTGCCTACTATAGTAGATGACACAAGGTTAAGCTCTCTCTCTCTCTCTCGAGGAATTAATTCATGGCTCGATTCCCGCTCAGAATGATACATCAGCTGCCTCACAAAAGCTGTTGTATTGTTGTCGAACAACTTTGCTTCAAACAATGGGAAGTTTAAAGCCTAGATAGTATAACTGATTCGATCAGTGCATGTTGTTTATAATGAACTGTTACAAATTTAAGATTTCACTGATAATTTTTGGTTCAAATTTTATTTCATATAATGTAAAATGACCCTTGTGCTCCGCTTTCTTCCTCTGCTTTTAAATTTAAAAATAATACCTGTGTACTCTATTGTGCATTTCAGTTGAACATTGGGGATGGTGGGAGGAAAATGTAGGCTAATCTCTCTGAGTTTATTATATGATTGATATTTGTGTATATGTGCGTAATTTTGCAGCAAAATGTTTGGCTGAATGCTGTTCTGTTTATGTATTCTTCATTTGTGCATTGATATTTTTTCCCCATTTTTTTTTATCTTGAAAAGTCATAAAGCGTATTACAGAATCATGAATAATCGGTAAATTGTGAGACAATCAGTGACGCAGAGATTAACATCTCGTTAAAAAGGTTTATAGTTCGAAGGAATAGCTAAGCCGTTTATGACATGACAATTATTATAGGCATAAAATAAAATATTTCCACTAACCGTGACTTTAGTTTCTATTTCTGTGAAGTTTTTCGTCTGAATTTTCTTCTCCCTAGGAGTTTGTGTGCAGGATTCCCCCCCCCCCAACCTTCTCTCTCTCTCACACACACCGACCGTTTTTAAACCAGGGCAAATTGTTCTGCTGGATAAATCTTCTACATGTATTTGTATATTTACATATGTTGATAGGGTGATGGGGAGATAAATGGCTGTCTCATAGTTCGTTACCCTTTAGGTTCAAAAGGATATGAAACGTTATAATGTTAGTTTTTAATGGATATTTAAATAGTTGCTAAAAAATAGTTCCTAAGTTTTCCAGTAACTGGGTTACATTCTATTTCTCCTGATTATGAAACACTGCACAAATTTCCCCGTACTATAATCACCATCGCTGGTTATTCTCAAGTTTGAGCATCAAAGATGATAATGACACCTCCCTCAAACCCTTCCCACACAGCATTTCTCGACGGAAGCGACTGTTGCATGCGCACATTTTCGCTTCCAGATGGTATAATGTCGTGGTGATATTACTAACTAGTGATCTCTTCTATCTCGTCCTTCATAGTGAAGTGTTCTGAATTCAACACATTTAAAGATCCATTGCAGAAATAACTTAAAAATAATGGGTAAACCAAAGAAAGGAAAGAAAGGACAAGACGACTTGTAAGTGTTGTTGAATTTAATAAAAAGTCTGCTAAAGCCTATAAAGAATAATAGAACTAGCATAGCTTTGTAATGTTATACTTTATAGCCCTAACCTTTTGTGTGAAGTACGTATTAAGTGCAATGCAAATCATGTAAATTATTTTGTGTTCGATTGAATAACACACTTATTTTAGAGTGATTGAAGAGTTCTTTATAGTTTGTTTCTATTCCGTCCTAAAGTAGTTCTAGTTGTGACAGATAGGATTGTCGCCACTAATTCAGTAATTGTAATTGTAAAACTTAAACACTATAATTGTATTGACAAATGGAGTGATAATTCTTTTGCACTATGTTAGAAAAGGTTTCTGTATTATTATTAAATGTATATGTTAACTAGCAACAAAAAATGAAAAAGTATTCATTATAAATTGATTGTCAGTTTAAAATAAAAATAAAACTTAAATAACATCTCTGATGGTTAGGCCTATAGTACTGATACTGATACTAGTGATAGTGATACCATGAACGTAATTCTAAAAATAGTTGAATTATTAAAACACTTAGACAGATCTAAATACTCTATACGTGAGTTTATCTGACTTATCTGTTGATGGGTGTCAGACTCTGAGACTGTCACAGTACTAGTTTCATGTTTTGAAATTATATGACATCGCTGAGATTAATCATATTAACATAGGCCTACTTTTCAAATTATACATTAGAAACAAATATTTTGTGTGCTATACTTTAAAAGAAAATAGCAGGAAACAACATTGATGTATTATTTAGTATAATAATTTTCTTTTTGGATATTAGCCTAGGGAAAATAATATGCATTTCCTAATAATTTCTAAATTGTATAATTGTTTACAAAGTATAGTTTTCTAATTTTCTAGCAAGTTCACTTTAGAACAAAAATAAAAAAAATGTTTAAAAGCATTAATTTGTCAGTTATAAAATATTTTGACATATGATCTGCTATAGCCTACAAAAATAAAGATAACAAAAAGTTACACTTGCAAGATATAAATAAGTGTTGTCTTTATAATTTTTATATCGTCAAATATTCTGAAACTAGAGAAGTATTTTGTGTGTGTGAAATTATTTTATTTTTAAAAATTTCTTTTGAAGTCATACTAATTAATATAAATTCACATTCAACATTAACTTAGGTAAAACTAAAAGTTAATGAATGCTCAACTGAATCATTTTTCACAGGCTAGGGTGTACTATCACTGTAATATTAGTCATGTTATTGTTATTAAACTTAAATACAAATCTGTCTGAATAGTGTGAAAAAACTCATTAGAGCAATCATATGCTCTGATTATTTAAGTTTTCATAAGTACAAGAATTTCTTCATTTGACATTAGCAATATATATATATATATATCATTTCATCACTTAAAAACATTTATATCTTGTTTCTAATTTAATTGTGTTACCACAAAATATTTTTAAGTCTATACAGTCAGTGCATATACATCACTCTTGCTGATGCAATCAGCACATATTTTAATATAATCATATACAGATGTTTTAAAAAATAATAAATTTACAGATTTCATTTTAGGAAAAATCTTTTATTCATGGGTTAATAATTTTGGTAATGGAATTCAATGAAGAGAAAAGTATTCAGTCAAGTAGTTATGCTGACTTAAGATATTTATCTGTCAAACTACCATATGAGGTGGCATAACATTTTACCATTTCTTTCCTTAAACTAAAGGATTGGAAGGTGAATCATATTTATGACTTGATTATAAAGATGCTATATGTGTTAGAGAAAATGACAAGCCCAAACATTGCACATATATTTCATACATTTATTTATAAATTGTGTAGCACAACTGTCAATGTCATTAAAGTGTGAATCTGCTAAAACAATCTCACACCAATACATAACAGAATCAGAAGAAGAAAAAAACAAGTCAGCAATATTTTATTATTTATAGTTTTATACTTTGGAACAGAATTGATGCCATCCTCTCATTGTGATTGTTTCTATTATCATTTTCTATGTAAAATATGCTGTATGCAAGTTGTCTGGATATTATTAATTATTAAATTAAGATATATTATATTGAAGAAAAAGTGCATCAGTTTCTTGAGATTGATTTTAAGAAGACTGTACATCAGTTTAATAGTAATAAATCATAATGAAATTTAAAATAAGTTTATAAATAATTTATTGTGATGGTATATTTTAAAATATGGGTTTTATATTTTTAATTTTATTGTGTGATTCTGATCTTGCTTAATTTAGCTTGTAGTAACAAATAATGTAACTTTCTTTCTTTCTTTTGTTAATACCTTTTATTTTCAATTTCAGTGGAGATGATGTTGATATTGATCCTCTTGCTAGCACAAAAGATGGAGAAGTGGATGGAACAAATAAAGTAAACAAAAAAGATGATGACTTGTAAGTTGTTGATATCAGATTCTTGAGTTCCACTTCCAGTGACTGGAAGACCAGTAGAAAAATTAATATACACTAGGCAGCCCCAATGTCACTGCTTTACAGGATAAAACATGCTAATGCATGCTAATTTGCTAAAATTTATCACACAACTGTTTACTTCACATTTAACCTGAAACTAACCATATATTTTTTAAAAATTTATCACACAACAGTTTTCATCACTTTTAACCTGATTTAAACATATTTATAAAAATAAAGATTGCTGCTTCGTGTTTCAAAGTGTGTTTTTAGTTTCTTTTCTGAACTTTAATATTGTATCCTTAAATTTTGACAAAAATACCTGAAGGTTGCTTTAAAAATTAATCATTGGAAGTATTGAAGTATCGTGGTTGAAAAAAATCAAAGCTGTTGTTTTCAGATACCATTACTTAGAAGTTAGAATTAAGATTGATCAAGCATAATTAAGGTTCTCAACCTTTTTTGCCCCATGCACCCTTTTCACCATCTGTAAGAATGTCATTCCCCCCTTTCCAAGATTGCAATCCAAATATTATAATATAAAGCTTGAGTTTGTGGTCCCCAATCCCACCCCACCCCCAAAACCCTAAAATTCTCCCCCTGAAGGGAGGGGTGATTTTTCCTGGTTTAGAATCCCTGCCGCATAAACTTTTGTAAACTAGATTCTGAAGTATCACAGTTGGAAAGATAGATAGAGTATAGTTTGTTGAACAATTTGTCATGTGAACCATCTCTGTGTATTTTATAGCATCAAAGATAGGACAGTTTGCTTGTCAAAAATTTTACATGTTAAAATTTGCTGACGTGGCCAATTCAGCTTAAAATACTTTCCAGTTTTGTTGCAATGTCTTATAGGGGAAAATGGGCATTAAGTACATAAGCAAATGTTTTAATAATATGCAATCTGGAGGTACTTTGATCATCAGCTTCAGTATTTGAAAAATACAAACTCTTATTTTATATTAGGTAATTCCAACATTGCTGTTTTGCATGAATAAGTAGCATTTAGTGCACAATTTATACAATTATTTATTGAGGCAACTTGGATAATTTCTTTATCTAACAATTAACATGCTGTTTTTGTGACTTAAAGTAAACCATTTAACCATGTTTGAAAGAAAAATAATTACACTTACTAAGTGTTGGACGTTTTTTTGCTAAAAATCGGGCTTTGCAGCTGTATGTTGACGTAATTGAAAAATTTGCTTTGGTCCAAATTTCTTTTTCTGCATGATTGCATATGAGTTTTTCTTATATCAGTAAGAAGAAAAACTAAAGGTGCAACCCTAAATTTTTCTCATGGTCCATTTTTATTAGCATAACTTTAGAATTCAGGATTTGATAAACATTTATAAATTGGCTATTTTGAAATCATTGCTGCTATCGCATTTTTGAATAACTTTTCCCCCACACTGAAAACTGCAGTTAGAAGGGCATACATTTCTTTACAAAACTAGTTGTATTTAAAATATGTAGTTTTTGCTGAAGTTTAGCACAAACAGTTTCTGTTAGGTAACCAAAAAAACATCTGCTTCAAATTCTAGCAATGGCCTTGTTGAGTGTATTAGAAATGTTAGAGCTGCAGCAAGCTTTGAAAATGATTAATTTTGATGCTTGTTACGCTTAGGTATTGCTTCCATTAAATAAAGCTCTTTATTTGTGTATGAATTTATTTAGTAATTGCAAGTTAATTTTAGCAGCTATATAATTGCAGGATCAATGACTTCTGATCTTCACTTCTCTAGTTTCTAATTATTTCTTTGCAACAACCTTATTTTTTTTCAAACCAATTTTAAACTATATTTGATACACATTTGATAAACAAAACTTATCTTTGTTTTATAGTAGTATTTATTTTATGCTAAATAATTTTTTTTATTCTATCTTATTATTTGATTAATAACATACCTTACTCTTAAGTTAAACTATAGTAATATCATGACGTTTTTTTTTTTAACACAATTTTCTGTAGTTTTCTTTGGTTGAAGAATCAACTAGAAAAGAATAGCATATGTTTTCAACAAACTAACAATTGAGTTGAAGTCTTCTGCAGCTTATTAAGTGTTATTTTCATTAAAAAAAAAATGTATTTTGTACATGGATTTCTTTTAGTGAAGGACTTAATCAAGCAATTATATTTTCAGGGTCTTAGCTTTACAAATAATACACTAATTTAGTAATATGTATTTTAAATATAGTATGAATTAGTACCTGTAATAATTTATTTGTACCTATATGTGTAATAATTAGTCTAGGTACAGTGAATTTACAAATGTTCTCTTAAAGTTTTAAACATTAAAATTTAATTGCTAAGTAATAATAAATTAATATCTAAATACATATAGTATTATTATTTGTTTTTAATTATATTTTTGTTTTTAGATGGCATTTAGTGATTTACTTTTTAATAATTATACTTTCTTTTATTGTGGTTCTTAAGAGGTTAGATTGCAGCCTCTCAAAATTATATTTCTATTTAACTATTTTGTTGCATAGTTTGTTTATTTTATTGAAATAAAATTATTAAAGAATTAAAGCTGCACATAAACTTTTGTTTATGCTAAAGTGTTGTATCAAAAGTTTATTTGACAATGATTCAATAAAGTGAGTGATTGATTAATAATTGAAATTACCCACTAACCATTCTTTTTGTTGGTTTTTTCCTTAGTGCTTAGCATTTCTTTTTAGAAGACCTGCCATAGAATATTTTTAAGGTATATTTAAAGACTTTACAGTTTACCAGACAGTTGCAGTATGCTTTCTGGTATTTTCTCAATTTGATTACTATAGACTATAGCTCTTGTCTTTCTGGTTGGCCAATTTTTTGACAAAAATAACTTAAAATACTCAAAGTCAAAATACTGCAGCTAAAGTTTATTCTTCTTTAATCTTAGACCACCAACAGCCCTCCACATAACTCCACAGTCTCCATAACCTTCATGTTCACAGCAGCATACAGTACACATTCTTTGTTTTGTTTCACTTCTGGTTCCATCTCTAAACACCTGTATGCTCTCTAACATTTGTTATTCCTGCCAAAAACTTATCATCAGACGCTCATTAGATTTAGAGTCATTTGGACTTTTTTTTTAAAGCATAGTGTTAGATGTATGGTAAGCTATTGTTTACTTATTAGGGTCCATTTTCCTGAAATTTGTTGCCTTTTGAGCTGAGACAACAAGAGATCAGGGTCATTTTCATATATTTGTTTCATCAGCAAGGGTCTCTTGTGTGTAATTTGTACATTTATAAATCCGTGTTGATTGTTTCTCAATTTAAATATATTTATTTGTTAAATATTGTCATGTTGCACTAGATTTTAATTTTGTATTGTTTTACTTTTATTTTTCTCATGTCTACAAAGACTTCATTGTATAATGTGTAAATATTATTTCATAACACTTATTGTATAAGAATAAGTACTGTAATCAGTCATCATCTTTATTATTAATAAAGTATTTGAATTGTTTAAATAATTTTTCAATCCTTTTTAATTCATTTATTTTTCCACCTGAAACACATTTTTAAAACTGCTATTGAATTTGCATATGGGAATTGTATTGATTATCTGGTTGTGCAGTCTCAAAATAGCTATAGATTCTGTGGCCTTAAATCCTTTAGAATTGATCTTAAATGTGGTAAATTTTCTCAGAAAACTGTAAAATATGTGTAACTGTTTATAATTTTAAACTTACATGTTTGTACATGACAAACTGAAGATTGAACTTGAAGCAGTTTTCGTGGTTCTTGCGTTGTCAGAGATGATGCAGCTGATGAGATTGCTGCACACTCTTTGGAAATGAACAAAGGATCCTTACAGGAAGAGGAGGAAGGTGCTAGCCAGATTGCCCCAAGGAAAAAGGTAAGACTTTCAATATATGTTGAAATTTGACCTTTTCTTTCATATAATCAGATGTGTATATTGTGGGTGATTGTCCCCTTCAGTTGGTGAAAGATTGAATAAATGTTAGAATGTATTCTATCTAATGGACTAAACATCTTCAAGCTAAGATCTGTTGTCTCTTATGCCCAGTTTGGAAAAAGAAAGGCCTAAACAGAATTTTATTCCTTGGTTTCTTGTTACAGGAATAGTTCTGAACTGTTTAAATTTTGACCTTGTGGGGGAACTTTTGGGAGGTTAGGAGCATTTTGTAAAAGCCCTTTCTGTTGTAATATCGGTATGCATGATCATTGAAATACATTCTTTGTCTGAAGAGCCTGCTAGAATTGCTTTCCTTCATGATTGGTCATTCTTATTAGGTATTCCAAACATCGCTGAATGGCTGATTGGGACGTTGTTTTGTCAATTTTTCTACATTTTCAACACTCATGTTTCCTCTGTATTATTGAAGCTTTGTAAAATAAAAGCACATGAAACAAAAGTTTGTTTTCTGTTCTGTCTTTCTGTGTTTTTTGTTTTAATAAATAATTGTGAAAAAGTTATAAAAAGTTATTCAGAAGTTGCCAACCGAACGACTTTTTTACCAAGCCGCCATAACTTGTCCGGCGGTGGCGCTTAACACATGCACTCTTTCTCGGTCCGTGGGGTCGTGAAGGGTACAGTAATCTAAAAATAATAACGGTTTTAATGTAGGGGAGAGAACAAGGTTCATTTCCATACTAAATAGTGCGCGGGAATTTCAAGATAAAGCGAAATACGGTTAAACTTAAATTTTCTTAAATTACGTTTTTGGTGATTCCGATAACATAGCAACCGTAAAAGCTACCAGAAAATAGGAAAATTCTTCATCTATAAGCCTATATAGTTTGTTTGAGACAAAAAGTACGCTCCAAGACTCCAATTGCGTTGAAAGAACTGTACTCAGTGACCGAAATCACCGAAGACCGTCAACAAAAATGGCGGACGAGTATCGAGTACCGTAGTGTTCAACTCTGCGACATTGAACCGGTTTCCACTTTGCATTCTCGTGCATCACTCTGTTTAAGGATGTTAGTTGATAAGTTAAATCACTTATTTTCAGTTTATAGCGTATATTTGTTCGTTTAAAGGACTATAATAGCCGATAAATAAGAATTGTCAGTGTCTATAGGCCTACGGTAGCGTTCGTCTTTTAAGGCGTTGAGGGTGAACACAGAAAATAACTTTCTGAATTTATTCCTGCCTTATCCATAGCTTAAGTTTTGTATCATTCAATAGGGGAAAGATTTATTTGCAATATAATGTATTTCGTTTATTCGGATCGCGTGTTATTTGTTTTTAATTCTTTTTATTTTGTGGTCACGTGACCATATTTTCGTCCCTTACTGCATTAGCTGGGCACAGTGTAAACAAAGAGTATATCACTGATTCACTAGATTAAAAATAAATAGTTATTATTTTTACCAGATTTTCTTTTCTTTTTTAAAATTTTGATAGACACGAGTGAGTTATATATTTATTACCTGTATTTTGCAAGCTTATTTTTCCATAATAAATATATGTGTGAGTTGATAATGCACATACTATTACTATAAGTATTACATTTAATGATTTATAAGATCATAACTTTGGTGGTGGTGGGTGAACTCTGAAAATGACTTTAGAATTTATATTCCTTATCCAAAGCTTATGGTAGTACACATAACTGAAATCCAGTAAATGTCAACAACAAAAATTGTATCAAATAAATGAAGGAAATTTTTATTCAAGTTTTCAGAAACTGGTGAAAAATGGTTGATGATTCAAAATATATAGGCCTACTCACTTTTTTTCTTATGAATTTAATAGGTTTTGCATCAAAATTATTTATTTAATATAAACATTTTCTTAAACTTAAAATTTGTTAATTCTTTTTGACAAGATTATAAGAAAACCTTAAAATATATAGACAAAATATTCAATTAATATACTGTAATTTCTGGTTAGTGTGTAGCAATCATTCAGCTGATGGAGCACATATTTTATTTAAATAATAATTTTTAAAATTTAAAAAAAAAAATTAATTATAATTATATATCCACACTATAGTAAAATATATTAAAAAGTTAGAGGTTCAGAAGCCAGCTTATGTTATCCTTAAACTGTGTTCAAAATTCTTTGCAGATATCTTTAATAGTTATTTTTAAGATATCCTGCAGAAACCGAAATTAATGACTGATTTTTAGTTAACTTTTTAACCATAAATGTCTCCTATGGTATACTCCCATCTTTGATTGAAAATATCTTCAAAACTATTGTGATTTGTCCAAAAATAAAAGCAATTTCATAAAATTTATATCAGAAAAGACCAATAAAATTTTTGTTATTGAACTTTTTCAATTTTTCATGCTTTTTGAGCAGATGTGCCACCTTAAGAGATTGTACCATTCAATAAGGGAAAGATTTGAGGTACAAATATTTTTTAAAGCATGTCATTGGAAAGACTGGCTGAGAAAAGATGATGTAGAGATAATAAATATTAAAAGGCTGTCTTTTACTGCAACTATGAAATTCTGTCTATGTCCAGTGAAGGTAGATTGTGGAATAACGGTCTACCAGCAGATTGAATTGCTTATTTAGGTTAAGCACCACAACATGAAACATGCTGTTGTGGAAAGAATGTAATTGTGTGCATTCAATGTATAAGAACATTCCTTGTGATTCCATGCTAGACAGCACTAGAATCATTGAACTGAAAAAGCATTAAATTAGATGAACGATTGGCAAATGTCTGAGTGTGTGTGTATAAAATATGAAGATTTCCTTACTGTGGTGAGTGCATTCTTAATATAGATCTTTCCAAACTGAATCCAATGATACCAAAAGCATCTCTGTAGCTCAATTACAAGCAGAATTATTACAGTTTTAACGTTTATAGCAATTTCGCCCATTTTGCGTTAACTGCATTAGAGCTTTTTCCAACCTGAAAATGAATAAATTACTAATTTTGACTGACTGTATATTTAAAAATAACATTGCAAAGCCTCTCAAAAAAATTCAGCCATATCTGTGTGTTGGATACTACTTATGTGGAGAGTCTGAACTATATTGTTCATCATTTCTTCATTTTGTGGACCTTCAAAATAAGCTATTTGTACAACTTCGTTTTTGAGCGTAAAACTTTGCGAAAAATTAAATATTGAAAAATTTGTAACTTTGGTTGTAATTGAGGTACAAACTTCATTTTAGTATCATTGAAATCAGCAAAAAAAGTTCTATCTGTCTATTTGTTTTTAAAGTATGAATAATGATTTTGAAAAATATGTTTGGAATACCTATTCTTATTAATGGATTCATTTTAATTTTTGGGTCAAGGAATAGTCTTTGTGATCGGCAGCAGCTGTAAGTTTAATTTATTTATATATATTGGCTTGTCATCAGTATATAGATAAATACATATAACTGCACAAATTACAATTCATGAATGAAGAAACAAGGTTGTAGCAGTTCCATTCAAATCCTTCCTTACGATGCCATTTTCATACAATGTGGTGCCCCTATCAATCAAATCCTCCATTAATGACCAAATCAAACATCTAATTACCTGTCTGAAAATATCTGAAGGCCAAACTATCTGGCTTCACCCATTCTGAGTGGTCCATCCTGAAGCTTAATCACCCTTCTCCTCCACCCTGGTCACTGGTTCAATATATCCCTATGTGCTGGTTAGTAACCAACTTGTTAATTCTTACTTCCAATAAACTCTTCATTCGTGATTGTACATTTAATTCAACATATTCAACATTACCAGCTTATGTTGGACATGAGGCTACTTCTGCACCTTTATACACCTGGCAAAAATTTCTGTCTATCTATCCCTTCGTCTTGCCAACCATTGGGGCACCACTGATGACTTGATAACCAGCTTCCTCCATTCCATTTTGTTCACTGATATAATCTTACTGTATCACTCAGCTTCAGTCCTGTCCACTCTGAGATGTTATCCTCCCATCTTTTCCTCAGTCTTCCTCTTCTTCACCCTCCTTGCACAGTGCCTTGCATGATTGTCTTGGCAAGCCCTGTTGATCGTGTGACATGCCCATACCATTTCATTTTGCGTTTTTTCACAATGGCTAATAGCTCTTCATAAGCCCAATGGCATGTGTAATTCTTTTTCTCATTCGTGACATGATCTCTTTTATAAAATGCCAAGCAACCTTCAAAAGCATCTCATTTCAGGAGCTTGTATCCTCCTTTTCAGATCCGCTGTGAGTGTCCATGACTCACAAGCATAAAAGAACACAGATACAATCAAGGAGCGCATCAGTCTGATCTTTGAGCTGACTGAGGTGTTTCTGTCTTTCCAAACTGTCTTCAGCCTTGCCATTGCTGTTATTGACAGCACAATCCTGGACAGTATTTCTGGTTTTGATCTCTTGTCTGTCACGATGGCTCCTGAGTACTTGAATTTATTAACTGTTTCCAGTTTCTGATCCAAAATCATGATATCAATGACAATGCCCTTGGTGGTGTTGGTCATCAATTTGGTCTTCTCTGCACCAATTTCCATACCCCAAATTTGGCAATAATTCAACATTCATGAGCTAGAATTTCTGGGTGAGGGTCTATTTGAAAAATTCCTAGTGACCAAAGATAGACTCAAACTCCTATCCTGCTTCTGCAGTAATTCCCTAAGGTTGTGTATTATGTAGTAGTATTAAATATTGAATTTTATTTTTCTAAAACTGTCTAGATTTTTTTCCCCTTCAAACAAAATTTTTAAAAAATGTAATGACTTTAAATAAATACTTATAGTTCTGTTAAGATTATAAATAATATTCTTATAAATGACATTCTTAATATTTTTGTCAAATTTGTTTGGATGTTTGAAGGAAAAGAAGAAAAAGAAGAAACAGCTTGATGATGAAGATGAAATTGATGTAGGTGTTGCTCCTGTTGAGGCAGGCATTGATCGTTTCCAGATGTTAGCCATGATGGAAGATGATGATGTTGGCCAAAAGGAGAGCGAAGATGAAGATGCAGTCAGTCTCTCTCTGTTTGTCTCTCCGTTTCTTTCTGTTTTAATAAAATAGTAACCACATTGATTCTGTAATTTCTTTGACCTCAAAGACCAAGAGCAATCCTCACAATTCATAATATATAAATAATTAATTTATGTTTTAAAATTTTTTTGGCCAAATTTAAGATAGCAACTTGAAGAAATATTATTTGAGTTTTAAAGTCAAACAAATTAAAGCTCTTAATTATTCCTGAGATCACCACGTGAAAAGCACGTGATAACATAAGAGGGTTTAAATGGCACTCCTTTATATAAAACACTGGTAACTCTTTCTTGCCAGAATTATATTTAGTGAAGTATGGTTCCTTTAAATTTAACAGTCTTATGACATTATAGTCATCCTTATTTAAACTTTGACATTCTTCGATTATATTTAGTGAAGTATGGTTCCTTTAAATTTAACAGTCTTATGAATGTGCAACATTATAGTCATCCATATTTAAATTTTGACATTCTTCGATTAAATTTGATGAAGTGTAGTTCCTTTATTAGTTTGACAAATCGTCCTTATTTACAGCTTAGTGGTGTGACAAGTCATCCTTACTTACAGCTTAGTAGTGTGACAAATCGTCCTTACTTACAGCTTAGTAGTGTGACAAGTTATCCTTACAGCTTTTATAGTAGTGTGACAAGTCATCCTTATTTATGCTTATCAATAACATTCTTCAATTATATGTACACAATGGATAGCTTTATTTATTCATTTTGTTTCTTTCCAGCATCATATCATTGACTTTATTTTTGCAATAATGCTTTAACATCTCCTGACTTAATAATGTAGTGCAGTGGTGCACAAACTTTTTGAGTCAGTGGCCACAATCTGACTTGTTGAAACCATCGACTTCCACAAAAAAGTGAAGATCAAAATCGTCCCACACAAGACAGACATCACATCTAAGAACACACAAATAATGATTACGACTATAATTACGACAAAGAAGTTGTATACTAAGACTCATTCTAAAAATGTTATGATATTTCATCTTTCACAAAGTCATTGTGATGGATGGTGCTGCACTAAAATTTGCTGACTGATTTGAGAAAATGTTCTGTTGGCGATTCAGTGAACACCTCAGAGATTCAATTCGAGCTGTTCGTTTGTCACCGACAACATTGTGGAAATCTTGATGCTTCATCTCATAATGACGCTTTATATTAGAAACCTTCGCCACTGCTACTGTTGAATGACACTGTAGACAAATAACGTTCATCTGTTGTTGAACAAAGCAGTATTGTAGAGTCTGGTTTTTGTTGTCAACTTTTCTTTTACGATTAGCTGCCATTATGTCTCAAAAATATAATCAAAATAAACAACGGACAATATGATGGGTACTTCTGGTAATCGGATTATTGGTGATGTGCACCACTGCAAAATTAATGGCAATACTGCCAGGCAAATATTTTATAGCCATTTGATCGAGTAGTGCACAAAATATTTGACTTTTTCGTTGGACATTGCAGGCCACTCAGTGACTCTTTACGGGCCAGAGTTTGTGCACCACTGATGTAGTGCATTCCATAGCTAAATATTATTCTTTATGACTTGATTCTTGTGAGTTAATGTATGTAATTTCAAGAGATACTTGTGCAGCTGACATTTTCTTTTGTCATTTATATTATTTTCACTATAACTGAGCTTTGCCAGGTCATTTGTATTATGTGCACTATGTGGACTTTGTGTAAATGTCTGTGTTGCCCTCTTCTCACCGCCTTTCAGTATGTGCATTAAAATAAAATTAAAAATCTTGCAGAAGCATGCTATTTCAATTGCTAGTATTGAAACAGCATCTAATAGAACTATGATTTTAAAATTTGCATTAGTAATTTGTAACTCCTAACACTACTGCCTTCTAGTATTGGCAAAGTTAACCTGCATCCCTCTTCATTTTCTCTTCAAATTAAATTTGAGATTGCAGGATTGAAATTTTTTTTTTGTTGTCCTGCCATTTATTTAATAGTATTGTTTAATTGTTATCAATATCTTGTATCATATATTTTTACAATATTAAAACTAGGTCAAACTGAAAGTTAATCACTCACTGTTTATGTTTAGGGTAAATTAAAATCTCACTTAGTATCCCGTATATATGTATGTTGACAGACTTTATAAAAAAAATAAAACATTTCTAACCCATAATGAATGTGGTTGACTGAGTAAACAAGTCTCAGTGTAACTAAACCACTTGTTGCTTTTTTGTTTCTTTCTTAAAAATTAATTAATTATTTTTAATCATCTAAATATGATGGAAATGAATTGTCAACTTGATGATCAAACATTATTCATTATTGATTATTGTAATTAAAAATTGCCAATAGTTTCCACTTCCATTTCATCAATATAACAAGTCATTCCTTCTTGCAGAGTCGGAAGGATGATGAAATTGTCTTGGAAAGTGTTGGTGACCCTGATGCACAGAGCAAGTCCAAAAAAAAAAAGAAAAAGGTCAAGGAAAAGGTCAAAACAGCTGAAGAAGAGGATGTTGAAGCTATATTGGCTGCTCTCGATGAAGCTGGCAGCAAAAAAAAAGGAAAAAAGGCTAAGAAAAAAGAAGCATCTGAGGAATGCCTAGAAGAAGAAATCAAAGGCCCTGTTCCAACACCAGAAGCAGAGAAGTCAGAGCCGAAGGTTGTGACAATTGATTATGATTCAGAAGAAGATACTAAAAAGAAGAAGAAGAAAGGCAAAAAAGGTGAGCAGGCTGCAGAAATAAAATTGCAGAAAGTGGAACCCAAAGTTGTAACAATCGATGATTATGAATCAGAAGAAGAGATGAAGAAGAAGAAAAAGAAGGGTAAAAATGATGATGAAATAATGGCAAAGTTGGAAAGCATGGGACCCAAGGTTGTGACCATGGATGATTATGAGTCAGAAGAAGATACAAAGAAGGCAAAAAAGAAGAAAGGTAAAAAAGAGAAGGATGTTGAGAAGGAAGGAGATGATGAGGCAGATGAAGATCAGGAGGAAGGGGGCACAGTGAAAACAGCAGCACAGAAGAAGAAAGAAAAGAAAGAGAGAGAAAGGCAGAAAAAGTTACAGGTACAGTGTATTTTAATTTGACTTTATAATTCTATTTGTTTTTGTGAAGGATGTATGGTGTCTGCATTCTTAAGTTTGGTGTATATTTATGAATAAAAGTCCTTCCTTTTCAAACATTTATAAATGGGAGTAAATGAGAAGAGAATATAGCACTTATAGAAAAACAGATCTGGAATTTGATTTTAACTTTTTCAGGTCTGGAAAATGACAGGAAAATCAGTAAAATGTCAAAATAGTCTGGGAAAAGTTGAATATTTTTACCATTTTAATTTTTGGGTTGTCTGCAGATGGAAAATCAGAAATAGTTTTAATATTTCAGTCATCTGCGGTCTAAAACTTGGAAACCGGAACAACAGGCTTGCCATTTTTTCATTCAAAGTAATTGCACTTTTGGGATAATAAATGCATAATAAGAAAACACGGGAGAATGTAGTCATTGTGATTTCCACTAACTACTGATCTGAGAGGTCGGATTACATTGAAAAGATTAATTAAAAATCCGTTAGAGATATCCATCTGAAACCAGTTGCAATCAATACAAAGAGTTGCCACGCACATATGGTCAAAATATGGTGCATATATACCACAACAACTTCACGCTTGTATTGATTTGTTTTTGAAATAATGTGATCAGTACATCTTTATTTGATTAACTCCAATATTTACAAGCCTATTTCTTCAAAAATAACAGTTTTGGGTGTCCTTTTTCATCATCTTTTGATTATTTTTTTGTTTTATGTGGACATTCCATAATTTCATATTGATAAAAAGCACTGATTTTGAATTTTAAAATAATCGAGTCCACATAACTCACCAAACTGACCCTCATCCCTTGAGAAGAGCTGGTTTTCACAAAATACAACCTTTTTCCGAAACTGCTTTATAATACACCAGACTTTGTAGGAAGCAAGAAGAATCTATCCTGAATCAGAAACAGACAAACTTCAGATATCTTTGAGTACTTTTGGAACAATTCACACCCAACACTACTACCCCCAAAATCAGGGTGTCACAATTTTTGCTAGTGTATATTGTCATAACTCGGGAACCGTTTGTCCAATTCTAACCTTATTTGGATATGTTCTACACTTGCATGACTTCTACAAGTCTGCATTGATTCACAATTTTCCATTAATAACTATCAGAGATAATTAGATTCATTAGCTGAATGGTACATTTTCTGTTACTGTCATCTTGCACGATGTTCCTTGCGTACTTTTGTACATTGTACTGTATTGTCTTGACAGTATTTTACAGAGGCATCCATTTCCAATTGTTGAACATCACTTGCAGACTTGTACATTCAAAATTTTGCATACTGCACAAGGTTAATCAAAGTCACCCATTTTCATTTTCAAATGCATGAAAATACAAAGTTGATTTTTTAAAATCTCTGCAATATTACACATTGGGCTATGAAAGAATAAACAATAATAATATATGCTGAAAATGATTCTGAAATTACTTTTGTAAAATTTACAATACTTGAGAAAATATTTACATATTTATGAAAAATAAACAATAATTTCAAAAATGGGTTTGTGTACACCAGTGCCATGCACACCTGTCTAGAATGTTTTTAGGATGGCTTGGAAAGCAAAAAAAAGTTTAAACATACACATAACATTTAATTCATACATGTCAGAAAGCAACTGTTGATCCGATTGTAACTAAATTTAGACATAAATTTCAGCTTACTGGTACTTATTTTATTAAATTCTGCATTCCAGCAAAAGCAGAAACAACATCCTGCTAAAAAGGAAGGAGAAATCCCATCTGATGAAGGGAGTAAAGCTGCTTCCATTGAGCGAGAACTTACACCTCAGGCTTCTGAAGATGCTGGAACTAAGGCAACAGCTGGTATGTGTTGTCAAGTCACGTGTCCTTTTATAATGAACAATCAATCTTAGTCTTACACAAAAGTGAAATGTATTTAACACACACAATTTCTTGGTATCCAGAATCACATCTCTAAATGTTTTGACATGTTTCATGAAGCAAGGCACAGAGGCATTCACATGCTTTGCATTTTGTCATTAAATGTTGCAATGAAGGAATGATTAGTAGAGGAATAAAATAGTTTACTTTTTTCCCCTCCATATTCTCTTATCAAGATTTTGCAGTATTTAATCCTTTTTAAATGGTTGTGCCCAGGTTCATCGTAAATTTTTTATGAATGCTTTAATTTTTTTTTAAGTGGTGATGAATTGATTGTTCTGAAATTTTTGTTGTTTGTTATAGTTGATAGTTAAAAGAAAATATATGGATTGCTTTATTGTGTAAAAATTTATTGAACATGATAATTGGCTAATTATGCATATTATACAGTGTAGTTTTATGTTCATACACAACAGACAAATTATTTTTTAAAAAAACTATTGTAGCAAAGTATATTTGAAATTGTCTTTAGATGAAAAATGAACAAATTCAATTGACATGCAATTCAATTGTACTTATTTATTTAAAATATTTTTTACACAATCCAAGAAATTATTGATGGTGTAGTTTTAGGAGGAATCCTAATTCTGAGTAAAGCATTTATTTAGATGTTTATTATTGCAGTTGGTAATAATGGAATTTTTTGTAAAATAACTTGAAATTGATTTGACTCAGAATAAAACGAGTCTATTTAAGTTAAAGTATCAGTGGCAAAATCAAAATTATGGCAGAGATATTTATATATTGCATAATAAAAAATCTCTCTAAGCTAACAAAAGTGTATGGCTAACTTAGCCATTACATTTTTATTTTGTCAAAGATATTTCACATGCCTATATGAATATATACAAAATTGAAGATTTGGAGTTATTCCCTCTTACTTTTACATTAAAAAGCATATAATGTTCTTGTTCTTTTTCTTTTTTTATACTCCAAATGCATGTGTATTTGAAAGCTTTTACTGTTTTGTAATAAAATATAGTCTCAGCAGCTGTTCTTTCTGTAATTAAAATTGATAAGCTCTAAGCTCTATTACTGTAGAATATGGCGCATAGACCAAGGAAAAAAATAGATTCATTGTCCATTGAGGAAAATATTTAATTAGAATTGTTCTTTAAAATAATGTTTTTTTTTTTAATTAATAACCAATATTGATCTAAATACTGGACATAATCTGTAATTTTTTGTTTCATTTTCTTTTGAATATCTTTGTTTTTTTAAAAATCAGATGAAGATGGAACTCATGAGGATGATGGAGAAAAAGAGAGTAAAAAGAAGAAAAAAAAGAAGGGAGAGAAAGAAGAAAAGCCTAAAGTTGTTAACAAGAAGGTAAAAGATTTTCTTTTCTTGCACTTGACCATTATTGTTATTTCTTGGTAAACCAAGCTTCATGCTCAGCAATCCCCAAACCCAGAAAAAAACTCATCACTCATATTAAACTAGACATATTTTATTTATAAAGATTGCTTACATTTGCATTTTTTAATGTAAATAAATTCCATTTTTACACATTTGTAACATTTTATGTTCATATTTTTGTGATTTTATATCTGTGCGCTTTTCTTTCTTATCAACAGTTCCTTCAATACAAATGATAAAAAGCAGCCTGAAACCAGTTTCTTTTTTTTCCTTTTTTAATGGCTAGGACAACCTATTACTTACAAACTGTTTTAATGGATTCAACCTTAGTAGTTTATAAGGAGCAGATGCAAAGCATCTTGGAGCAATTTAAGAATTAAAAGGTTAGATTTGGTTAGAAAGAAACAAAGAGAATGACATGGGGTTGAGGTGATTTTTGTTTATTTTAACCTTCTTATGTTTGTTATTAGCCAAATTGTTTCTTGGTTGTTGGCAGTTTTCCTATTTAGTAGCATTATTT
The DNA here is from genome assembly GCA_028829895.1 of Sinotaia quadrata. Taxonomy (NCBI): domain Eukaryota; kingdom Metazoa; phylum Mollusca; class Gastropoda; order Architaenioglossa; family Viviparidae; genus Sinotaia; species Sinotaia quadrata. Next base: position 26,717,545 of record CM054183.1, on the reverse strand, counting down.
TTGTTCTTAGCATGTTTTTTATATTAGAATTGTTTTTCATTGTGTAATTGTTATCATCATCATCAGTAAATGTAATAAAATATAAACAAAAAAATAGCAAATTAGTGTAGTAATTCATCATCATTTGTCTTTTCTGTATAGAAGAGTTGGTACAAGCTTAAAAATTTAATCAAAAACAAATCATTTCAGCAAAGGTTTCACAAGAATCTATAAGCAGTTTGAAACATTAAAAGTTAAAGTATTTAGTCTATTTTGTAATGGGATATTGGTAATTTTCACGCATTTTCTCCACTATGTTTATTTCCAGTAAATTGCTTTCACTCTCTAGAGAGAGATATATCTTTATCTTTCCCCTTCTTTCTGTCCCAAGTTTTTCTAAAGTTAAAAGGTAAGTGTCTGATAGTGGCCTATGTTTTTGGTGTTGAAATAAACATCCAGATGTAGTAGCATGCAACAATTAGCTCTTTACTTAGTATAATGTTGTTAACAGTTTGCTCCCTATATTTTTTAAAACACTATTATTTTTGCATCCTTCTGCCTTTAATGATTATTTACACCAGAAGTGCACAAAGGTTTTAGGCCAGAGGGCCAAATTTCCAATTGATAGTGCGTGGAGGGCCACCACGTGGAGGGCTTAGTAGAAAAAACAACACAAATAATGAAATAGTATGCTTTACATTCATAATAATGGTAACATCCGAAAGTCCTCCAGGGGCTGCATGAGCCCTGTCTCGGGCTGCAGTTTGTGCACCCCTGATTTACGCACATGTTTTAGCAGCTAAATTTTATGAGTTGCTTATGTATGAATTCTGTGCCATTATGAATAGTGTATTTATATAATACATAAAATGTCTTTTTCTTCCAGCTGGCAGCTATTAAAGAGCATCTTGCTAAGCTGAAAGAGGAGGAAGAGAAGAGGAAACAAGAAGAAGAAGAAGAAGAACGCCGTGAACAAGAGCGAATCCAAAAACTTGAAGAGCAGGTAAATACATTCAACTAATTTGTTCGACCACTTTATTATGGTGTAATTTTTCTTTTAAAAACTGTTGATGTTGTCACTTTGACATAATGAAAACAGTTGCATACAAAAGATGTTTTTAAAAGTATTTATAAAAATTAATTCATTCTGTACTGTTATGTTTTGCTGGGAGTTGGGCAAGATGTTAATTCTCCACCACCCCAGGCCACCTGTAACCTTAGGTTAATCCCCAAAACACACCTTTAGGTTGGCCACATATGTTAGAAAGATGAATGATATATGAGTAGAATAGAAGGGTGATAGGTCTAGAAGACATACAGCCAGGATAATAAATAAATGCAGGTGACAGACTACAACATATAACGTGAGTCAAATCTATTCAACAAGAAATAAAATAAGACAACATAGTTACATATAGCGAATGACTCAACAGTTACAATTAGAGTTTATAAAGTGTTTATAGTTCATAATCACGACCATGTGATGTTCTTGGAGAATGTTTGATTTGAGTCGTATGGCACTGTAGTAATTTGGTTCATATTCATATGAGTGAACTGTAAATGAGTTTATAAGAGAACATTGAATGTTTCTGGAGTGAACTCTAAAATAAATCTGAGAGAAGTTGACTGAAGCTGTGCAGTTTTTGACTTTATGGTTACATAACTTAGGATCGCTTGATGTGTCATCTAGGATCCTATCCTAGTGAATGTCGTTAGCAGAAGCGCATATGGTCTGTTGATCCGGTTCTTAGCCTGTGGGTTGTTCTGCTCTTGTGTTGTTTTGTGGTTCAGTACTGTCAAATCAGCATCCAAGATAAAGTGGTTCCATTCTGGCATTGTTTTGCAGCCCAGCGCTTGTCGAATCAACGTATCAGATAATGTGCCTTTCTGCCAGTAAAATACACATAGGTTAAGAATTCATCCTCATGTGTTCTCTGACAGAGCACTCTTACATGATCATCATAGTTTTAATATCTTAAGAGAAATATAACAGTATAAAATATATTTAATGTCAAGAGGTAAACATCAATATAATATTAGTTGGGCAAGCAAAACCAACCATCGGCAGTTAAACAGAAGATGGTTTCCTGCTACATTAAGGGTTAGTAATATGATTCTAACTTATTAAGGCCAAAATGTGTATTGCCTTAATGGTCAGCTGCATTTGATTAATGAATATTAGGTGAGTTTCTAATATGTTCATTTCATATGGCTGAGCTGCACTTTAATTGGCTAGTTTAGAGTGTTTCTGGAACATTTAGGTATGTTTCCAGCCAGGATAAGGCTCAGCCTTTCTAGAAGTTAGGTTGTGTGTAGTCTTTTTTTAGAGGAGGGTGAGTGTGTGCTACATAAGCCATTATGTGACAGTGCCTATGAAAGCTAGTTTGCTTGCTTGCTTCCTTCCTTGTTATATTGAGAAGGAAACATTCAAATAAGTTAGGTCATCTGAAACAATGAAAGCAGGTAGGTCATCTGAAACAATCAAATCAGTTAGGACATCCATGACTTATGGTCTAGTTAATAGGGAAAATATTAAGGTTGCACTGTAAAGTCAGTTAATTGATAGTAGTGTACTGTTATTGTGCTTGCTCTGATTTATTCTACAAAGTGATAAGTCAGCTAATTGACAGTGGTGTGTTTGTTCTGTTTAATGTTACAAACATTATTACCTGTCTAGATTGTTTTGCTTTTGTATGGATTTTGATAATTCCAAGATTTGGGTGGGTGGGGGCAGCATAAGCAAAGCTTGGGTTTTATGCCTTAAAAGACTTAATTGTATCAGACATAAATCTTGATTGTTTTGACATTATTTAAAAAATGTTTTAACACTAACTGTAACTACAATGTATAAATATTCCAGATGAAGAAAGGTTTGGTGTAGTACCAATGGAATATTGTTTTATTACCTTTCACAAACAGAAACGTCTTGAAGAAGAACGAAGATTGAAAAAGAAGATGAAGAAGAAAGAACGGGAAGAACGAGCAAAACAAGAAGGGCGCTTTTTGACAGAAAAGCAAAAGCAAGATCGCTTGCGTTTGAACCAAATGCTGCAGTTAGGTATGTGCTTTTGCAGAATTTATGTTCCATCAGAAACCACAATCTAGTAGTTATTATTTTACAAAAGCATACTTAGACCATTCCTGACATAAATTATTTTTACCATGGAAATCATATAGAATTTCAAGTTCCATTTACAAAATTTATACTCTTATTTATAAATTATTGCAAAGTACCTTCTTTAGTAGCTTGATTTGTGTGAATGTCTGTAAATATTTTGACATCTAACATTACCCAAACAAATAAATGAATGGGAGGAAGGATTTGTTTTTTGAAATGTTTTTAGTAGATTGCTTCTCAGCTGGCACTGTTTCATTATAATTTGATACTTGTGGACAATGGGTTATTATCACAAATGAATTTACCTCTTGTGTGTGAGCATTGTATAGTAGACAGCTTACCAGCTGGCACTAAAATAACTTATTAACGCACATGCATTTGCTCATTTGATGAGAATTCAGTGCATGCAGGTATAATGATTGAAGACATGACAAACAATTCTTATTACTAAAGTCATATTTTTATCAGATGATCACTGCATACTTTATTTTACTGTTTTATTCACCTTTCTATTGAAATTCACCTCACAGGTGGTGGCATTGTGACTAAAAATGATTCTGCCACAAACAAGGAAGATGTACCTAAGAAAAAACCTATCTACACCAAAAAGAAGAAGGATATTACACCCAAAAGTGAGTATTTTGTGTTGTCTTTTATTTTAAATAATTACTTGATTGTTTTCAAATAGAGAAAAATATCAGGGTTTCATTTTCTTCAGTGCATAACGTTTCTACTGCCCATTTGACCAATAGACGAAGTTCACATTTTCAGAATGGCAGCCAAGTAGCGATAGTACACGCAGTTAAGCCGTGTCATTTTGACAGTTACGAAATAATCTAATAGTACTTTTGAAAATAAAGTTATTAATTAATACTTCCATGAGCAATATAATAATTTCAAGTTCCTGTCAATCACAAGGATTTTCAGTGCATCTTTGTGTTATACATTCATTTTCTTTGGAATTAATGTGATCACTTACTTTAAGCAGAATGATTCACCCCATGTATTAAGCTTTTATAATTTATTTTGAAAGAAAATTTATTTTACCCCTAGGCGATGAAGCTGAGAAGTCTCCATCACCGATTGAAGAAAGATCTATATCCATTGAAGAAGCAGAGCCAGTGGAACAATCAAAGGTAGAAGTGGAGGTTGCTGAAGAGGAGGAAGAGGCAGAGACAGGCGAAGTTAAAGAAAGCTGGGATGCAGAATCAGAGGATGAAAATGAGGATGATGAGGAAGAGGAGAATGAAGAAAAGGAAGCTAAAGTAGCCGCTGTTACTGGTTAGTACCTTTATTTAAATAAGAAATGTCACTTTGCTTGACATGATTTCAGCTTGGCCATTTATTTAACTTAATCAGTCATTTATTTGTGCTATTTATATATCTCAAGAATGTTAATGATTGATACATAATATTTTGTATATTAATATATAATTAACTGTTTAGCATCATTAGTAGTTCTGGGTTTACAATGATGTCATCAATAGTTTTAGTGTCTGTTAAGCCTGGGTGTGGTACTGATTCAGAATTGGTTACAGAAGTGGCTTCATCCTCTATAATAATGGTAGCAACCTTGTTATCAGGGCATTCTTTATATGCCTTCATCAGATTAGCATGAAAAATGTTCACCTTGGATCCAATTTGAATTCCAAAATTACAACCATTTAATTTTTTAATGATGTCCTAGGGTCCTTGCTATTATACTTCTAACTTGTTTTGGTGAAGCAGTAATAGCAACAACACTTGAGCACTTCTCTTTGCCTTGTCAGCTCCTTCAAACAACAATAAATTTAGTAATGCACAACAACTTCTCTACACTAGAGATTATTCAGGCAGTCAACACATCTTGCCACCAAACATCAGTAGAGTGTCATGTGTTCTTACACTTACACTCTATTTCCTGCCTTTACCACTGTGGGTTGCAGTGGTTTATAAACAGTAAAGCAGGAGATTCAAGTCAAATGTTGAAATTAAAACAGAAATGGCTACTTGTCTCTGCAAAATACAATCAAAGAACAAAAGCTAATATTGCAGTTTATCACTTTATAAGTCTATTTTTTCTTAAATTCCAGTCTCAACTTACAGTTTCCTACAATGGTGTTAATTAGTCCAATACACAAACACCGCATAATAAATACAGCATATCAAAACAATGTCAAGAGATTAGTACACAATATTTGAGCAGCTTAGTTCAAACATTTGTAGAAATAATAGTCAACTCACATAATACATCTCATTAAAACATAACTATTAACATATCAATAGCAAAAGTACATGAAATATTTCTAAGTCTTTTCTCCCTCATTCAGTCAACCAACTCACCAGCAGGCCTTTCTAAATGGACATCTTGCCACCCCAAATTCAGAGTGTTTAGACAGTAGATTTCTCTGTAGCAAGTCAAAATTTGTAAAAATATCTCTACTACAGTCATGCAGCAAACAATTAAGATACTTGAAAGCTATATGACTGATTTACAAAAATATATTCACATATACTCAAGTGACTGATAAACTTTAAATCTTTTTACTGAAAATGTACAATCAATATAACAATAGAATTTGTACACATCTATAATAGAAATTATGGTAATACATGTACAATATGCATCATGATCAAAAAATTTCCTAAGAAGAAGAAAAGGATAGACAAAGCAAGGCAAGTTCTAAATAGTGTTATAAAAATAATGAGTGAGATAAGACTGCTTTCCTAATGTCTATTTTGCTAATCAACTATATCTTCGCGGGCTCTGTTTTTTAGTCTAGGATTACCGGTTTAGGTACCTAAGTTCAACAAAGTTTTGAACAATCAATTTCCACATTTACTAATTTCAACTCAAATAGTTTAACAATTTTGAACAAATTTGAGCTCATCACCAGACAAAGCCTACCCACTTTATGTGACACCTAGGGGCACTCTTCACTTGTTATGATTATTATTTATTAATTAATAACACATAACTAATTACAAGTGATCGAGAATCTTAATTTATAGTTACATGTATTAATAATTTTCCCACCAGACCAACATGTCTCTCACTTGGCAGATTATAAGGGTGTCATAACTTTGCTCTTTATTCAATAATAAGATAGACATTTTACTGTTGCACAGTGTTTCTGCAGGTGAAACTTCTTACTAAAGGAGTAATAAAAATCCTTCTCCTATTTATATTTAACGAGCCCCACATCCACCCACTATTACCCCAACATAAGGTTTTAATATGTTTACAAGAAGGTTAATTAACAATAAATTTATTAAATCAACAATAAAATATACAACATATTATGAATATAGTCAAAAGAGCGTTGACATTTACATTATTTCACAACAATGATTAAACGATTATTTTACACTCATTCAGTTTATCCTAGCATAGACATCAGAAGTAAATTAACATATATATAACCAAGTTCGTAGATATAATTCATCATAGAAATGAGAGTGGAGTTTTAGAGAGATAATTATAGTCAACATACATAACCTTTTTAATGATGGCAGCTGTCACTAGCGTGTGTTCATAATCACATGCTTTGCAACAAGTCATTGTCTTTCTTACTAGATTACAGTCCTACATACCCCTTCTAAATCTTTGATGCACTCACAAGCACAACATGGAGAATCACCCAAAACTTTGCATGCACTATCAAAGCACAGCATGCAGAGCGTTCCAGCATCTTCATATGCACTACTCAACACACCATGAGCCAATTCTTGAGACCAAATTGACTTCAATTTCTGTCGGCTCTTGAATGGAATTCACAGGAATCAACTTACAGCAACACATTTACTTTGATGATTGACGATAATGCTAGATACAGACCAATGTAAATCAAGTAGAGTACAATAATCACTATAGTCCGAAGTGGATAGAAGGTTACAAAACAAAAAGGTACACTCCTCTCTGCTAAAGTCAAATTAAGATATTGCTAATTTTAGGCATATTTCATCTCAGATCTCCTTTCTTTCTTATACACATTCTCAACTTACAAAGCCTGCAACAATATTCATTATCCCATTACACAAGCATCATAAGAAATATAGCATTGATCAAAATTCACAAGTATAATGTACAACATAATCAAATTAGTGAACATAGAAATAATCATTCTCCAATTCAAGTCATAAATTAATAGCAGACGTATGAAAATTTTTTAAGTCCAGTCTTTCTTTATCAGTTAATATAAGCTAACGATTGCCTTTATGATCGGACTTGAGTTATGTCAAGTCAAAGTGATTAGAATATAGGACTTTCTTTGGCAAAATAATTTTTGATTCATCCCCATTGGATAAAATTGTTATGAACAACTGTGAGACTATTAGTCAGAAAAACTATTCATCTGCTTGGAACTGGTTTGGATTATACCAGTAAGTTCTAGAATATTTCTTACCTGAGTTGTTTACCCCAACTCTGGTACTACAAAAATATCATCATGCACAGTACTGGAAGGTCATATCATTTTGACATTTAACAGTTTATATAATAATTATATTTAGAAATAGGAATTGGCAAATTTACTCTGCCACAGAATATAATAATATAGCATTCACTTATATTTAGCATTTGTAAAGAAGAAAGTATTGTGTTTAGAAAAGGGTTCACACTATTGCATGCATGCCTGTGCACTTATGCACATGCATTCAGTGCAAGTATATTTTTGCTAATGTGAATTAAGTGGAACTCGAATGCATTCCAATCAGTAAATTTTCAATTATGCCAGTTTTACAAAGGTACATGTCAGGTTCATCACTTTTCTCTCTCTCAGACTATTATAACAGAGAATCGTTTGCTCGTGTGATTGGTTCATTTGTCATTTATTTCTGACAATCTTTTGTATTCTTATTTATGTCTTATTAGTACATTTGTAATGGTGACTAACTTCAATGTGAGCCATGATGTACTTTATAGATTTGTGATGGTGACTATCTTCAGTGTAAACCAAGATGTGCTTTATAGATTTGTGATGGTGACTATCTTCAGTGTAAACCAAGATGCGCTTTATAGATTTGTGATGGTGACTATCTTCAGTGTAAACCAAGATGCGCTTTATAGATTTGTGATGGTAACTATCTTCAGTGTTAGCCCTGATGCACTTAATAGATTAGAGCCTTTAGCCTGCAAAGGATGTTCAAGCTAGTACAATAATTTATTAATTAAATAAATAATGAAGGACCTGAATTTGGTTAACAGTTTTATAAATGCATTAATGTACTTAAAATAAATACAATGAAAGAAAGGGTGCAAATAATTGGAAATTTATGTAGAAAAGATTCTTGCTATCAGTGGATTTTGATTGGATCTTAAAATTCCAGTACACTGATGGAAAGAGTACTATTTTTTGTTTTTTTGTTTGGTACATCCAGTCCAGATTAGATAATTTGGGATTGTTTGGGTTCAGATAAATACAGATTTGCTGCATGTACATGCATATATTTGTGTGAGAGAGAATAGTTTCTATCATGGTGTCAAAGCTTCCACTGTATGTTAAACTCTGATTCTCTCTCTTTTTAAATTCCCAAGATATATTTGGAATTGCTTTTTTCAGCTGCACCTGTTGAATCAGAAATAAAATCTGAGCCACAGACAAAAATGGAAGTGCAGGTTGAGGAGCTGTCTGAAGAGGAAGAGGAGGAATCCGAGTCAGAAGAGGAAAGTACTGAGGAAAGTGATGACGAAAGGACTCCTGCTGAACGAGGTCGAGACAAAGTAATGGTAAGAGAGCTGAAGCACACAAACATCTGTCATAATCTTTATACTATTGCATACTGCTCAACCAATATTATACTTTTATGTATCTTGTATATGCCATAGTCTGTGAAGTGTATGTGTGTATTTGAGTGTATATATTAGAGTCACTAGTGTGTGAACGTAGTGCTTGAGCATTGTTATACTTGCTTTACAATACAGTCAAGACCAGTGTATGTGTACGAGTTGTTAGTGCAAACAGAGTACTTGAACATTTGTCATAGAGTTTACCATACCTGCCTACCTTCCGCTTTTAGCGGAAGAATCTCCCGCTTTTACCTCGAATCTCCCGCTCTTCCGCTTCCAAAAGAAATCTTCCGCTTTCATTTTCATTTTCAATTTTTTTTTCACGATCGATTATGACAGGACGAAAAACTTACCGTGCGTTCAATAGAGCTAACGGCGGCGTAACTCTAACTGCTTCTCTGTCGTCTGCTATGAGCTCTTCAGCATACGAGTCCTTTTCTAACACTTCCGGAATCTTATTCGTCGGCCGTTATTAATTTTAGTTGACAAAACAGAATTTCGCTCGTGAAATAAACATTTTCTTTAAATATTTTTTATGTTGAGAAGTCAGAGCTTAGCGGGATAAGCAAATTCGGTTCATAACGTTTTTACTGCCCGTTCGACCGATAGACGAAGTTCGCTTTTTCAAAATGGCGGCCACGTACCGATAGTATATGCGTGACAATTACGAAATATTTACTTTAATAAATAACATTCAACTTACATTTAAGACAGTCTATGCAATTTTCTTCAGAAATTATCCGTCCAAAACGAGCTACTTTGACGAATTATATTGCAATGCTAGGAAAAAGATTGGCGTTTTCAATAACGGTAGGCCTATGTTTGAAACCGCATTGAGGTTCAAATAATCATTTTTCTAGAATCCGTTGTAATTATTCTTATATAATATGTAAGGCTTCAAAATTTATTTTTTAAAACAAAGTGACACAAGTTTTAAAACAAAAGATCATCGGCGATAAAGAAATGATCCTGAGTCAAATTTGTTTGAAAGTAATTTACGGAATTGTGAACATTTTGATTTAGTCGAATTTTTTATTTTAATCATTTCTGCTTAAAAAAATAATAAAAAATTAGAAATATATATAGGCCTATATATATACATGTATTTGTAAATTAGCCGTTGATATTTTGTGATTACGCAGTACACACATTATTATAATAGAATTTTAGAAGGCATGATAATAAATACACATACATTGAAGACAAAAGAAATGCATAAAACATTAAAAATACATGTAATAATATTAATCATATCCAATTCTTAATTAACAAAGCATGCTTATTGAAGAATAATGTCTTTTTAATAACATTTTAAATGTTACAGGAAGACTTTCACTGTTTTTTCTCTAGTTTAATGGACATGTAAATTTAGAAAAATACAGGTGTTTTATATATTTAAATCATTTATAAATTAAAATCTGAACCAGATATTCTAAAACTAATAACTGGTATTGCTTTCTCATAACAAAGACAACATATATTCCAAATTTTATTAATGTGGATTGATAAATATTTTTTTTTTTAAATTTCTTTGCAATATTCTGGTTCTATGTAGTATTAGAAAATAAAAAGACTGTACACTGAGGATGTAAAGGATAGTAATATATAGTATTAGTATATTTAATTCTGAGAGAGCTAAATGACTAAGAGCAATCCAATGTAGTATGGATAGGGTATATTTATTTTAAAAAAATAAACCACTTGAACACTTTTAAAGTTCTGTAGTCTTTATTTTACTTTAAATGTGTTTTTATCAAAATGACTTTTTTCCTCTGTTGAACTAAATGCTAAGACCCCTTTTGAATAGTTGTAATTATTCCATGTCCCTGAAATTTGGTTTACTAGTTTCTCATACATAAAATTAAAAGGTTGTGCATGGATGAAAGCCTATATGCTTTAGGTTTAAGTAAATTTTATTTTTTTAAATTCTACATATTCTCCAAAAATATATATTTTAGATGGGTACAATAAAAAAAAAATCATAACTTTTTTCTTAAAATTTTTCAATAGGCACATGTTCCTTTTTGTGTCTTGTACATTAGATAATAAAAAGTTAAATATATATTTTTTTAAAAATCCATTATGAAATATTTAATGAATTTCTGTAAAAGTGAAAATCATGATGCGGTACTTCAATGGCCCATTATTCTGAAATGTGAAGATCCTTCTTCAAATGAAGTCTAAAGAAATATCTAAATAAAACTGCCTAACACTTGGTGTGCTTGACAAAAATCATCTAAAATAAACAGTGGAATGGAGACTAGACAAAATGTAGACAAATTGTTGTGCTTTGCATTAATCATTACATTATTGGTAAGTTTATTTACAAATATTAACATTATTTTTTTTATTTTGCATTTATTTTCTATTATTGGTATTTCTATTAAAAAGCCAGACTCCGCATAAAATCTCCTGGTTTCCATTCAAAATCTTCTGGTTTTGGACCAGTGATCTTCTGGTTTCCTAAGGTGGGGGGTAGGCAGGTCTGGTTTACAGTTTATTCAAGGACAAAGAACTGTACGAGTATTTATATAAGAATCTGTAGTGAGAACATAGTATTTGAACATTTGTAGCATATGCTTGACAATTACATCAAAGGAAGTGAATTGTATGAATACATATGCCAGTCATTAATGTGATCATAGTGCTTGAACATTGCAATACATGCTTAATTCAAGGCGTGAACTGTATAAGTGTAAAGTGAAAAGATAGTGCTTGAGCATGTGTAATACTTTACAGTCAAGGGTAGTGAACTGCATGAGAACACATTACAAAATTAAATATTAAGATTCTCAAGCATTGTATTAATAATGCATTATATTTAATTAAAGGGTGGCAAGGGCATATAGACCTACATGTGTATAAAAATCTATAATGCAATAGTATTACAGCTTTTATACACACAAAAGACTTTGCCTGCATTCATTTAGATGGTTTGGTTTCAATTTGTAAATTTTCTGCTTTCGATTATTTTGACTTATAAGCAGCTGTCTGGAAATTTGTGCATTTTTATTTCTTTAAAGTGTTGTGCTCATTTTTAATAGAAAAATATTGAGTGGTTGTTTTCAGTATAAGCCCTAGTTTAAGCATGTCCTTCAAGTTTGCTATATTTATTATTCTGTTTTGCTTTCATCAGTTTATTATTGAATACTATATGGATCTGGACCTAACACTTTTTTTAAAAATTCCTTTTATAGAAACTTCATGAAGCAGCAGAAAAGAAAAGGACAACTGATGTACTCCGCGCTCCAGTAGTGTGTGTTTTGGGCCATGTTGACACGGGAAAAACCAAAATCTTGGACAAGGTAAGCCTGGGACTGTTCTGGAGAGACTTCATCAATGTCCAACCCTCTGAAAAATTATTTTCTGACTGGTACAACCAAGTATATTTATATATATATCAACTGAAAGCTTAAAGCTCCCCCCCCCCCCCCCCCCCCCCCGCCCCTAATAAACAAAATAGACACCACCAACAGACTCATCAGTAATATAATGACTGACAGGAAAACATACAATAATCATCTTTCATGACATCTCAAAAGCTTTTGACACCACATGTCATAAAACAATACTCATCAAAGCATTTCATTTTGGAATAATAGGAGTCATATACAATTAAATTAAAAATTTCCTTTCATAAAGAACATTATTTAAAGTTTCTCTAAATAACACAATCTCAGCAACAAAAACAATAATAAATGGCTTAACCACAAGGTAGTACCCTGATTCCTACATTATTCAACATAGCGTCATATGATTTAGACATAACAATAAGAATTACAAATACACATATTACACAGTTTGCGGATGATTCATCACTATACTATACACACAGAAATAGCACGCAGATGGAGACACAGATTCAAAAAGCATTAACGACTTGCCTGTCAGATCACATAGTTATACTATGTGTGATCCTGGCAAGTTATTTTGCCATTCAGTGATAATTGAATGAGTGTGCTTACTAAAAAATGAAAATCGGCAGTAATTATGAATGGATTTGAAAATGTAAAGACCTGTGAAGAACATACTAAAGAATTTTACACTTATTTTTAAAATATTTAAAATTCACGAATAAATATATAATTAAAAGTTCGCTTACTTTTGTTGATATTGAATGATGATTCTCACAGTATCTGCATCAATTTTCTCACAGTGTTATAGGTTTTTTCATAAATCCTAAGTGAATTGGGGGTGTTTTGGCTGTATCTTAGATAAATATCCAGGGTGTCGCCTCATCAGAGGTCTCACCCATAATTGTTTGAGACACATAGCATCAAACATGCAACCACCAAGTACTGTTACTCAATGGCTACAGTGCCAGAGATCAGTCTGCTGAAAGCTTCAGAATCTGCAAAAACAAATCTCATCCAAAAATGTAAACTGTAAGTAAAATATAAATCACAGTAACTGCCAAAATAAATAAAACTCCAATTGCACAATTCATATTGCAAGTTGAAATCCATTGTTCATTATTACACTCAGATTTTTTTCTAAAGAAATTCAAGGTGAAAAATTCATTACATCTTCATAAGACAATGTCCACATGAATTATTTTTAGAAAAGCAAATACAAGCCCAATTGCACAGTTATATTGCAAATTGAAGTCCAATTTGATTATTACACAAATATGTTTGTTTTCAGAAACTCAAGGTGAAGAAATGACCAAACTTTCACAGTGCATTGTCCAAAAGAAATTATTGAATAAAAAAATACAAGTCCAGTTGCACAATATATATTGCAAGTTGAAGTCCATTGTTGATTAGATGCTAAATTACTATTGTTTTCAGTCCTAAGATATTTTCTTAATGAAAATTATTTCCTCAAATTAAATATAGTCCAAATGTATATACTTTTACAGTTCAAGTGGAAAGTACTTGTTGAGTATATACAACAAAAAAAGGAATGATGAAGTAAAATCACTTAAATTTATTTGTTACGAAATTTGTTTGTTAGAATTATTTACATATGTAACTGTGAAATATATAAGTTTTAATTATAGCACTTGTTGCAAGGCATAGTACAAAAATATGCCATCCCCTAGCAAATAAGAGTGGAGATGTGATATGAAGATTTATAATTATTTAGAATAAATTAGAATTAGCACTTTTTTTTTTTAACAATTCCAGTGAATAAAGTTCTCACATCCGACTTAAGTAAAGAAACAGAGTTTTTTCCCCCATATATATCTCAACACAAGAGTCCAATGCACATTTTAAAACAGTTCCAATGAAAAGGCTGGTGAAATTTATCTTTTCAGTTGCGAAGGACAAATGTTCAAGATGGTGAAGCTGGTGGTATCACACAGCAGATTGGTGCTACAAATGTGCCGAAGGATGCTATTTTGGAAAAAACAAAAATGTGCAAAGAGGTTGGCAACTGATAACAAATAATTATATTATTTTTTGGGTGGCTGTCAGTGCTTAAATTAAATTTTGTTCATTTATTTTTATTTTATTTGAATAAATGAAATTGATTATCATCTGAAATAGTTATTTAATTATCAGTATTCTTAATTTGTGTTTGCATATTGAATTAATAAATGCTGCTTTTGTGTTATGAAGTTTTAACCCGATCCCTGTCATGCAAAAAAACACGCGTCGGCAGCGCTGTGTCAGGCACTTTTGCCGCTAATCGATAATTTCAATGGGTTGGTAAACTAAAACATTAAAAGTGAAGCTAATACTAAATGAATTTTAAAAACGTTAATTGTAAACTATTATATACATATTATAAAATATTTGAATTTTTTAAAAAATTTTAAAAAAAATTAAAAAATATATAAATAATAAAAAGTTTTTTTTACCTTTTTGTTGAATTTGCGATTTTCATCATCTGTTGTCGTATTCCTGGAGGATTTTCATTTTATTACACATTTATTTAATAGTCCAAATTGTGTGGAAATGTTTAATCAATATTTCAGAATATTAATCCAAGATTTTGCATTATTATTAGTTTTTTTATATCAAGCACACACCACCAAGTACTTTTACTCAATGGATACACCGCGAGAGATCTGAAATAGATCTAGAAAAATAGATCGCATCCAAGTAGATAAATCCAATTGAAGTGAAGAAAAATATTCCACATATGTCCAGTTCAGTATTTTTTGTGCACATAAAACCTATTTCCATAAGAATTTTTTTTACACATCAATACAATAAGTCCCCAAAACTGATACATTTCAGTCACCTCTGTATCACGCCACTGTTTGAAGAGACGAAGTTAGAAAGATTTGCACACGATAATAGTAGATCTGCGGCATAAGTATTCGTGAACTCGACAATTTTTTGCACAAAATTCACTGGTAAAAATGCTTCCAAAATATCAACTTCTCCAGTATTTTCTGCAAATGGCATTTATATTTCACTATTTCCTGCAAAAGCATGTGGCTTTTCCATGCACATAACAGATGCCGACGCCACGCTTCGACACGACCGGTTCAGTTTTCGTAGTGCTGGCCTCGAGGTCAACTGCGTCTAAAATTTCAATAGGGGCTGGTTGAACATTTTTATTTTCTGATAAAAAAAGAAATCAGATTCATCTAAAATGAATCAAATTCTGACCCAGCTGTGGCTTCAAACTGAGTTTGAAAACATCGAAACTTGCCATGGAGATCAACACAAAATGTCTGCCGTCTTCACAAAGACAGTGGGTTGCATTGAAAAAGCCGCCAATTCAAGCTCATTAACATACTGATTATAAGTATCCAATGAAAAAATTTATAACAGATTGGGTGCGGAAGCCAAACATATCTTTCAATTTTTCTGATTGGTTATTTTTAATGAATGGTTTCATGAATGAACGAACAACACGCACGTATCCGTAAGCCTGTGACATACCGTGGAACGCAGTCAAGGGCTCAGTCACTTCCGGTTGTGACATAACTTGACACCCAGACTGCGAACGGGTTAAGGTGTCTCAGAATATTTCTGTTACCAATGAGAGGTGTTCATGTTTTGAGTAGTGAATCTAAAACTGTTTTAAAATTTTTTTGCCTTTTAATTCCTTGTCTTTCAGTTTATGAAACAAGAATTAAAATTACCAGGTTTGCTGATCATTGACACACCTGGACACGAGTCCTTCAGGTAAGAATTAAATTTTAAAACCCTTTATTGTTGTTAATAATCTGTCACTTCTGATTAGGTTTATTAACACATTAAATTTATGTACACTGATATATAAAAAAAAAATGTTTTTGCTGTTTGGTGTTTAAATTATTTATTATTTAATGTCATTTTTACTTTTAAAAACTTTTCTAAATTATATACTTATTTAAACTTTATTGAAATTTAAAATATCAATTCCCTTTATAAATTTTCAAGTGATTTTATTGAATAACTTGTTGATTTAAAACACATATTTTTGATAACTGGTAGAAAATTGTCCATATTTATTTTTTTTAAAATAATAATTTTTAACCATCGGCAGAAACAAAAGGTTGAGAAAGTGAGAATATGTTAAGGTACATAACAAAGTTATATTTTAATAGCCATCAAGGGAAACGCTATTTACAAATAATAAATCTTTGACCCTAATCATTGGCCAAGTACTACAGACAGATCTCTTCTCTTTTACTCTGTACAAAATGTCTTACATTTTTATTAAATAGCAGTAGTAATAAGCAATACCTTACTACTTTTAAATCATTTTGAACCATTATCTGCATATTTAAATGATGCTCCTACAAAAATGATATACAGCTTGATACCTAATAATACACACTATATTTTTTACAATGGAAGAATATATATCTATAGTCTTGAGTCTTTTCTTTATGTTATTGTCCTTTTTTTTAGTAGCATTTGACCCATGACCTATATCATATTAAGAATATTCTGGGGAAAATAGTTCACCTGTGGAACAAGATGGGAAGGAATAGTTCTCTTTTCCAGGCACCAACTTGTAGCTCGACTTTGCATTGCAACTCACCTCGCCTGATATCAAAGGGGACTTCATGGTGTTATTTCTTATATGTTCACTGTATTTTTGACAAGTCTTCCCTAATTTCAAGTAGCTAACTTTGCATCTGTGGATCTAGAGCACTGTATATTCATTTTCTTACTGCCTTACATTATGGCATTTATGCAGATCAAAGCTTATGGCAATTAGACCTTGTACTTTGATGTATTTGACAATAGACTTTGTACTATAATACCTGTGGCATTAGACTTTGTACTATAATACCTGTGGCATTCGACTTTGTACTATAATACCTGTGGCAATAGACTTTGTACTATAATACCTGTAGCATTAGACTTTGTACTATAGTAACTGTGGCATTAGACTTTGTACTATAATACCTGTGGCAATAAGCTTTGTACTGTAATACCTGTGGCAATAGACTTTGTACTATAATCCCTGGCAATAAGCTTTGTACTATGATAGTGCTCACTAAAATGTACAAACATTGCACTCACTTCAAAGTACATCAGCAGTTCTCACTGCAGATTGCAATAATTTTGGGAATTCACTATAATGTATAATCATTATAATCATTAATGCTCACTGCGAAGTACAGTCACTGGTACTTACTCTATATTACAACCATTGATATTCACTACAAAGTACAATTAGTAGTGCCTACTGCAAAGTACAATCATTGGTGTTTACTACAAAGTACAATCATTGATGTTTACTGCAAAGTACAATCATTGATGTTTACTGCAAAGTCAAAGTACAATTAATAGTACCAACTGCAAAGTACAGTCATTATGTTTACTGCAAAGTACAATCATTGGTGTTCATTTCAATGTAAAATCATTGATGCTTACTACAAAGTACAGTCATTGAAATTTGATAAACAGTTTTCATTGAAGTGTTTGTAAATTTGTCATGTTTTTTTTTTCTTTTATTGTTCACAGCAATCTTCGTTCACGAGGGTCATCACTTTGTGATATTGCAGTTCTAGTTGTTGATATCATGCATGGACTCGAGCCTCAGACAATTGAATCCATAAATCTATTGAAACAGCGTAAAACTCCATTTGTGATTGCTTTGAACAAGGTGACCATCAATGATTTTAGTCGTAATCATCCTATTATCTCATCTTTTTTTCTTATCCTTTTGATTCTTCTGTCCTCTTTCAGGCTTTCTCTTACTTCAGTCTCTCTCTTACAACCCCATGCAATTAGTCACTGTTCTTTAATTTTTATATCTTCTTGAACATGTATTGAAATTATAAGTTAGAAATATGCGATTAATCATACTATTTTTTTTTTGAAAATCTTATAGAAATCAGATTTTAATTTAGTAAAAGTATAATTGTACAATATGCAGAGGAATCATTTACTGAAAAATAAATGTGTGATTGCAATTGCCATTTCCCCATAAATTAATGGTTGTAAGTACAAGATATATTTCTGAAAAACCCATGATATTTTTCAACAAGAGAATTCTGAAGGTTGGAATTTGGAAATGTTAGATAATATGAACACCTAATCAAAATCACTGCTGCAGATGTTATACATAAAAAGTGATTCATGATTATAATACCATTAGTTATACTATGAATTTAAATCAAGCATAATTGCATTCATGTACAGTGCTGTCCTCTTATTTACATTAGTTATAATATGAATTTAAGCTAGGCATATTTGCATTCATATATAGTACTGTTATCTTATTGTACATTATCATATTATGAATTTAAACTAGGCATAATTGCATTCATATTTATTGTAAATTGGTTATACATTTAATGAATTTAAACTAGGCCAGGGTTCATAGCCACCTTGAAAAGTCCTTGAAAAATGAGAGCCATTTTAAAAAGTACTTGAATTTGCCCATAAATCCTTGACTTATGTTTGTAGTATTTTTATTATTGTAAACATATAATTAGACAACTGATAATTAAATTACTCAGAAAGATTTAAATATAAATATGAAATTACAATAAAACTTAATTCAGGTATCTTACTGTAATTCTTGCTTAGTAAATATTGTAAAACAGTGGTGTTCAGCTGCTATTGGAAACAAATTGCATTCTAAAGAAGACACTTGATAGTTAAAATCACATTATTTGAAATTCTTTTTTACAATATATTTATTCACTAGATTGACAGGTTATACCAGTGGAAAAGCAATCCCTTAGCAGATGTGGCCAACACAATTAAGCGACAGACTCCGCATACCAAGGCAGAGTTTGATGAGCGAGCTCGTGCTGTCATCTTGCAGATGGCTGAAGAGGTGGGTTATGGTTATCATTCAGTGTATTTTTTTCTAAACAGGTGACCCTGGCTTATGATCATCCAGATGATGACATTTCTCCCCAGTCTTACATTTGCAAACTTTATTCTCAAGGAAAATGAACCTGCTAGTGTAAGTACACTAATGGCACATATGAAGACATACTTTACAAGTTTTAAATGTACTATTTATTCTTTTTTTATATGCATAATTTAAAAATATAAATAAGTATGCTGTAATTATCATAACTATATACTCTATTCATAAGAACTGCTGCATTCATTAACATACTCAGTGCATGGTGATTAAAGCTTATTCTGTTCATAAGAACAGCAACATTCTCAAGCACTCCGTTTGATGATTTGAGTTCTGAAAGGAAACACAAGGAAAGGTCCAGCATAAGTACCTAAGGCCTGTACTGATATTGTATGTGCCAGTGGTCCTTAATGGAAAAAGTTCCACAAAAATTTTTAAGTGACCAGCTATGTGCATGGGGTGATGATGAATTGATGGGTTTTAATTGTATATTAAAAAATTGGCCACATTACATACTTTTTTTCTCCCTTAGAATTTTAAATGAATTTTCATCATACTAATTTTTCATTATATCAGTTGCCTCTTTTTAATTTTTTTTTTCCAGGGTTTAAATTCCACTCTTTACTATGAGAACAAGAATCCCAAAGAATATGTCTCCATGGTGCCAACATCAGCACACAGTGGTGACGGCATGGGCAACTTGGTAGCATTGATATGTGAACTGACACAAACTTTGCTTGCCAAGCGTTTGGCTTACAGTGAAGAATTGCATGCTACTGTGATGGAGGTCAGTCATTCTTGAGGGTTTTCATGTACAAGTTTTGCTTTTCTGATTGTAACTTGTTAATTTTTGCTGGTTTTGCTTGTTTGAGCAGGATTTGTTCAGATTTTGCTTGTCCATGTGTGACGTTAATTTTTACAGGTTTTGCATGTCTGAATATGATGTGTTAATTTGTGCAAGTTATTCTAGTTTGAGTGTGGCTTATTTTCATGTGATATATTTGTTTTTGTTTCTTGTTTGTTTTGGCAGGAAGTTTGTTTACATATTTAAATGTCTTCTGCTAAGTTGATCTTTTAGATTTACTGATAATTTTCACTCTTTTTACCAAACCTGATTACTTTAATATCAAAGTTTCCATAACGATACATCTTTGCCTTTTGGATTTTATTGACAACTATTTGCCCCATTGCTGAATGATTATTTGCGAGTACCTTAAAAAAGTATTTAATGTGAATCTTCTGTTGATTTGCTCCTTAACTAAAAATCATTAGTTCGTAGCTCGAAAATACTAAACATTCATGTGAATTTTTTCATTTATTAAATTTTTTGTTAATCTGTTTTTATTTTAATTTCTATAAAAATTCATCTACAGTATTCTTAATTATGTTTTCCTTGTCCTGCAAAGAAAAAAGTTAAATCAAGGAACAGTTCATTTCAATGTAATTTAAGTTTTCTGTACCTCAGGACTTAGTATTGTCATATACACATTTAACTTTGATTTGTTCATATGCATAATATCAAATCAAAGGTTTAAATTTCTTTTCAGTCAAGAATTTAATGTGACTTTAATACAAAGAGTAATGGTCAGGAATTTTTCAATAATGTACCTATTCACCTTTACATAGTATGTTAGAATTGTTAGTGTTACAAGATATTCACACGATGGCTTAATTTGAAGGCTTGATCACTTTAACTGTCCAACAGCAGTTGGCTTATATTGTTACACTGAGTTGCTCTTTGAAAAATTCTATGGTGTTAGAGCACAGACAATATATTTTTGTATATTTTTAAATTACCAACATAACAAAATATTCTAACTGAAATCTGTATTTGTAAAATGAATTGTTCAAGTGAAAGTCTGCACTGTCAGGTGATGAATAAGTCTTACCTGTAAAATAAATTGATTGAGAGAAAGTCTGCATTATCAGGTGAAAGAATAAGTCTGTGCCTTTAAAATGAATTGGTGGGAGATGGAGAGAATGCTTCACGAATTAAAATATATTAGTATTTTGAAGTAAAAAAAATCAAATTAAATGACATATTATTGATACATGATTAACATCAGTGTGGGGAATGAATGCTGAAAATGGCATTCATTCAAAACATACAAGATTGTATAATAGCACATATACTATTTCCATGAAATAAACCTATTGAAGAGAGATTTCCAAACAATAGTATTATTTTAATAGTAGTATTGTTGTCAGTCATTGTTCAGTATTGGGGAAAGTATCAAGGAAAATCAGCAACACCACTTATTAATGATTATTAATTAATCTTTCAAAACTAATTACAAGTGATGAGAATCTTAATTTATTTTATTAATGATCTTCCAGCAGATACCACTCATCTCTCTCACTTGGTGGATATACAGGCACTGTAAATGTTTTCTCTCTTCCACAACTTTAAGGATAAATATTTACTGTCACACAACATTCTATAGGTGGAAAACTTCTTACTAAAGGAGAAGACAAATCTTGACTTTAATCTATATTTAGCGAGCCCCCTTCCTCCAACTTTTTTCTCAAGTACAAGATTATCGATATGTATAAGATCAATAAATTTAACAATAAATTTATTTATTAAATCAACAATCAAATATACAAATGACAACTATAATGAAATAGATTACTTGACGTCAAATATTTCTATGAACCCACATTTGGATAATCTTATGATTAAAGACTGATGCAAAAAATACAATTCAAAAATAGTCATTATGATTCATAGGAGTCTTATAAATGTAAAGTAAATAAAATTAATAATATACAAATAATAATTTTTGTTAATATTTATTTTTATTTTGCCGCATTATTTATGTTCTATTGAGGAAAATTGCTGTAGATGTTGATCATTGTCAAGTTATTGTAATATTGATATTAATAGTGGGGAATGAAGTATAAGTAACAATGAAAAAAAAAGACATCCTCCAGTAAATGTTTCTTTCCACCTATGTTTAGTGACCTATTTTTCTTTTTTACCACTTTGGGTCATTGATTTCTGTTCAAGAGTATAGATCAGTGATTTCATGCCAGTATTGTAATTTCAGTTTTCGAAAAATTTAAACTGAATCCAAAGAAAGCATGTTAAAACTGTGAAATAACAAGGGAGGTAATATGATATCTCTATTATTGCAAATGGAGCATACTTACTTCCCCTTCAATAGCTGATCTAGCTTCACCAAGACTATCGCAGTCTTCCTTCAGTTATAGCAAAGCTCAGAGCCCAACATTCTTCAGAAAGAAATAACAAAAATGTTTAAACAAATTTATTTTTTTTCTGAGAAAACTATTTACACAGTTTTCCTTTGGATTGTTTTATGCAAATGGCAATTTTAATTTTCAAAGTTGACAATGATAGTAATTAATACTTAAAATAGATAACGATGCTACTGATGGACCACAAAGCATTCAGGTTTTCAAACAGTTGTTTTACTGAAGACTCAGTATGAACAGATCCAAATACTTAAGAATCCAGGAAATTAGCTGTGGCTGGCTTCAGTTTGAAGGACAGCTGACTTTAAATGATAAAACAGTTGACCAAACAAAGTAATATTTAATTTAGTAAGTCTTGCAGGTCTCCATTTGAATATGAAAATTTCTTATGTCTTCACTACTGTAAAGTTTAATAAATGTGCATGTTGTATTCATGACAGCTAAGGGTTAAACTTTTTTTTTAAAAGTTTAAAACGAGTGACAGTTTTGAAAGGGTTTGTTGAGAATAATTTTTAAAGTGCTATATTAACAGTGTTACACAGCAGATAAAAATGTTCAATCCTTTTTAAAATTTGTAAATTAATGTAAAGTAAAAAGTTTTTTTTATCCATTCCAAAAAACTCAGTCATCTCATTCTTTATATAACTGCACAATTGAGCCAAATAAGATGTTTAATCTTTTACCAAAACTTGAGGCATTGAGCGAGCATTAGTTAAACTGCACTGTTGCCAGTGGCGTGTATAAGTAGATAATGACTTATAAGAATTTTTTTTTTTTTAACATGATTTCTACTTGGTTTAGAATTTACTAAATAGTCTGAGTCCTGTTTTGTACTTTTTATACTTACAGTTCTCTGTAATGCCTACATTAACTTAACAGTTGTCTTAATCAAGTTAATGTCTGCATTTATTACTGCCTACATTTAGTCACAATTCTCTGTAATGCCTACATTTATTACTGCCTACATTTAGTCACAGTTCTCTGTAATGTCTCTACATTTCTTTAAAACTTAGATCTTACAATCATAATACAATTTAAACATATAATTAATGAGAATCATGATGATGATGCTAATTTTATGATCCATTGTGCACAGTGTTTTACTTGGTGGGTCCTGATATACTCACTTAGAATTAAAAATGATCTGTAAAAATATAAACAAAAATATAAATCAAAATAGTTTCAGTTTGTGAATAATAGCTTGACCAGACTATTGTTTAATTTTTATTTGTTTCTTTTGTAAATAAGTATTTCAATTATTATGAAATGAAATAGGTGGGTATGTTTTCACATTTACATTTCCAAATTTCACTTGTTATGTAATTTTACAGCTGAAGGGGTATCAGATCTTTTCTTGCAGTTAGGAAAACAATGTGACCGATTTTAGAGCACATGAAATAATGATAAAGGTACTTAATGTCAAATTAAGACATTAACCCAATATCTACAAGTACATCATGTATTCCAGATTATAAGACATCAAGAATAACACTTCTGTTTTTATTGTTTATTCTAACATTTGTAAATATAATTTACTTATTTAAAAGTCTTTTGAACATATGTATATTATATTGTATCATTTAGCATTTGGATTCATTATGTTGGCTGATTTTCTGAAGTTATGTTTTTTAAAGACTATTATTTTATATAGTTATGTTTAAAGACTATATTTTATATAGTTATGTTTTCTAAAGACTATATTTTATATAGTTATGTTTGTTTAAAGACATTGTTTTATGTGTAATTGTTATAAAGTGTTTAGGGTTTTCTATAAGATTAGGTGTTTCAAACTTTCATCAATTAATATTAATAACAGTTATTATTATTACAATACCATATACAAATCACTTCATAATTATTTCGGTCATAAGTACCCAAAAGCAGTTCTAAACAATGTTCTTGTAATCATGTTTCTGTGTAAATTGGTGAAATGTAAAAATAATGTTTTGAAACATTTTGTACAGTCAGAAGTAACGGTTGCACTAGAAGCCCACGGCAGAATAAATATTTCTAAAAGTAACCAAAGAAACAAAAAAAATATTTCTTCATTGAATATTTTAGTACTCAAGTTTATATTAAACTTCAACATATGTTAAATTAATTTTATTTCAAAATTTGATTTTTTATGATATTTAAAAAACATGGTTCTGACGTCACGAGTAATATGCATTGATACTACATGAGTGTTTGTATTTGTAACTTTGAATGAAATAATAATAGGAGTAAGCTAAAGGTATTTTTTCTTGTTTTTCTTTTGAATACAATTCTCTCTGGTACCAACTCTTTAAGACATTTTAATGAAATAATAATAGGAGTAAGCTAAAGGTATTTTTTCTTATTTTCCTTTTGAATACAAGTCTCTCTGGTAACAACTCTTTCAAGATATTTAAGAGAGACAGAGAGAGAGACAGAGAGAGAGAGAGAGAAAAAAAGAAGAAAACAAAATAGAGACCCTCGGTCGGGTCAACGGATTAAAACATTTTCTGCAAAAACTTCCTCCCAGCACAAAGTGGTATGTCAGAGAGCGGGAGGCTGGAGTATTTGGTTTTCGGATCAGTGACATTGTGTGTGCGTCAGTCGGCCATATTACCAGCGTTTACTCAAGGCTTACCCGCTAGAGCGTCGACCGTCCCGCTCTTGTGTCAACACTGCTAGGACTTTGTTGCGAAAACGCAGAGGTCACCTGCATAATACGGACAATTTTTTTTTTCTCTCTTCTACATAGCTGGGTTTGGTTTTGGGTGGCGAAAATAGAGAGCGTGACCTTGAGGAAGTAATATCATGGCACCTTCAGAGATGCTGCCAGCGTCTTTTCAACGCTCCAGTCTCGCGCGCTTCGGGAGAAAGAGAGTAAAAATTGTCACAAGTTTGGACTGGCTGATCGTGCTGGGTGAGATGGACTTCCTCCAACGGCGCCTGGAAAGTGAAGTGATTGACATTCAGTTCACAACCATGTTAAATAATTGCCAGTGTAGCAGCAATTAAATTCAGCTGAAGGTCGTGTAAATGAAAAGTTGACGTTCAGAATCAAGTGACAAGTTGACATTGACAGAGCAGTGTTTGAAATCGTGTTAGCTGAGCATTACTTGAAATTAACTAGTGAGTTCAGCATTACTTGAAATTAACTAGCAAGCTCATTAGTATGTGAAATCATCTTACCTGTTTGATCAGTGTACACAATACGTAAATCCACTCAGGTGTGAAATTAGTTTTTCAAGTTCAGCATCAAATAAAACCAACTGGCAAAGTTTAGCAGCACACGAAATTAACTGTTGAGTTCAGCATTACTTGACATTAACTAGTGAGTTCAGCATCACATGCAACTACTAGCACAACTCGGCAACTTGTAATATGAGCTGGCGAATTCAGTGATATGAGAAAGTAACTATCCATCTCAACAGCATGTCAAAAATTTACAGACAAGATCAGCATGTGATCGTTAACTGGAGAGTCCATTTTGTGACAGTCATTGAGAAATCAATAGCGTGTTCAGTTTACTGATCATTTCTTGATAACTGCCGCGACCGGCAGCTGAGTGTGTGATTAGCGAATGTTCATTGTTTCCATTTGCGTGCGACTTGACAATAACGGTTGAAAGACTGGCATCATTGTCTGCATGGTGCATGTGTTACTGCCTAGCAAACTTGCTATTTGTTGGGTTTTATAAATCATTTTCTACTTATTTTCCTATGTTATATGCAGTATATCTTGAAGATTTTGTACTATTTTATTCTCTCTCTCTCTCACACACACACACACACACACACACACACACACACACAGCTCGCTAGAATAAAAGTTGACTGGAGAATTGTTGGTTGTAAAACAGTGCAGTAAAGACCGGTTCATTGAACGTTGTGCGGGATACTTTTCTCCTTCTCAGTACCAAGAATCTTTAAGTTAGTCAGACATTCGATTGTGTGGCCGTCCAATTGAGTAAAATTAACAACTATCAGTATCACTGGGTTTGTGTGAGTGTGTGACTCCATTCTTATTTAAGTGACATAACGGAATAGGGAATAGAAAAAGCAGCAATGCTAATTACTTGTATATCCTTAGTAACATAAAATCAGGTATAAGGCAAATTATTTCTTTAGAAAAACCAGATATAAGGCAAATTATTTCTTTAGTAGAAGCTAGGAAAATCAAGTATAAGGCAAATAACAGACGCTTTACTGTCGCATAATGTTCTGCAGGTGGAAATTTCTTACTGAAGGAGTAATAAAAATCTGTCTTTTATTTATATTTAACGAGCCCCCCCTCCACTATTACTCCATCATAAGGTTTAATATGCATGCAAGGTTAATAAATTTAACAATAAATTTATTAAATCAGCAATCAAATAGACATCATATGAATTTAACTAAAAGAGCGTTGACATTTATACCACTTCACTACAGAGTTTCATTAAACGTTGGACACTCATTTAGTTTATCCTACCAATGACATCAGCAGTCAAATTAACATATATAATCAAGTTCATACATATGGTTTTAATCCTAGAAATGAGAGTGGAGTTTGAGAGATAATTATATCAATACACATAATCTTTTCAATGATTGTGGTGGCTGTTGCTAGCACATGTTCACAGTCAGGTGGTTTGCAACATGTAACTGTCTTTCTTATTCGATGACGGTCCAACGCTAGACACATTACACAACTTTTACAAATAATTTTGACAACAACGCTGGATACTCACACCAACATGTTCCAGCAGAGTACAGTAGTCGTTGCTGTCTGATGTGGCTACAGTGTTATAAAACAAAACAAACAAAAAAAAAAGCATTCTCCTCTGCAAAAGTCAGATTAAGAGCAGCGCTAAGTTTCAGGCATATTTCATTAAACTCCTTTTCCTCTTACACACATTCTCAACTTATAATGCCTGCAACAATATTCATTAGCCTGATACACACGCAGCATATCAAAATTCACAAGTTTAATGTATAACGTGATCAAATTAGTGAAAATAGAAATAATGGTTCAATTACATAAGCATTCTCCAATTCAAATTATAGATCAATAGCAAACATACGACATATTTCAAAGTCCATCCTTTATTTATCAGACAGTTAACTTACCAAAAGCTAATGATCGCCTTTATGACTGGACTTGAGTTATATCAAAATCAAAGTTATTAGAATATTACAACTTTTTCTACAAAGTAACTTTCAATCTACCCCCTTTGGATGATGTTGATACAAGCAAATATGAGACTATTTAGTCAGAAAAAAATAGACATCCGCTTGGAACTGGTTTGGATTGCATCAGCAAGTTTTAGCATATTCTCCACCAGAGTTTACTCCAACTCTGGTTCCCACAGCACTTGCAAAATATCTGCCTGTAATTACTCTTTAAAACATTCTGCATTTGATTATCTTTTATACAAATCACTTTCTTGGTGGAGTTCATTATATGGATGTCCATTTCTTGGCTTATCTTTCAAGACAACGTGTAATTACCATCAAAAAGCTGGCGAGTGATTTCGTTTGAAAACATATAGCATGTAAGATTAAAAACGTTTAAAGCATTTAAAACATTCAGAATGTGATTGCAATTTAAAATTTTTACCTCATATTTATTGATAGAGCACAGAGTAAGATTGCATTTTAAAATATTTGGCGATTGACGTGTATTTTAAACCAGTAACAGACCATAACCTTACGTTTGTGATTGTGTTTTTAACGCATCCAGTTCCCTATAAATGTGTAAGTTAGTTTTCTTTAAGCATCCAGCGTATGACTTCGTGTAAAACATCGGACGTGTGATTACGTTTTAGGAGCATTCCATTTTGCTATTAATACCTGGTTTCTAAAATCATCCAGAGTAATGATTACGTTTAAATCAGTCTTAAGGTAACGTTTTAAATATTCAGATTATCTGTTATTACATGTGGCGTAGTTGGTAAGGCGGCGGTGAGATTGACAGGCAACAGTATGAAGTCGTGCGCCTGACAACTCGAACCCCATCCACCTTGTGCAGTCGTGCGCCCGACAACTCGAACCCCATCCACTCTGTGCAGTCGTGCGTCTGACAACTCGAACCCCATCCACTCTGTGCAGTCGTGCATAAGAAAGCAGTAAATGGTGTGTGCATGCGAGCACAGGAAGACGAATGGGGGGGGGGCCGGGGGACGTGTGGGTGGGTAAGTTAATTGAACAAACAACAGGACTGCTTCCTGTGCTTCTCATGAAACTTCCACGCTGCATGCTGGATGCGCGGGCTGGATCTTATCAAGATAAACAGATCGCGCTGTACACGTCATGTACACCTTGAAAAGCAACAAGTCGAACGATTCGTAAGTCTCGTCAGTGCCCGCTTTATTTTCTTTGAAAAGTCTTATCAGGAGTAAGTCTCATCAGTGCCCGCATTATTTTCTTTGAAACGTCTTATCAGGAGTAAGTCTCATCAGTGCCCGCATTATTTTCTTTGAAACGTCTTATCAGGAGTAAGTCTCATCAGTGCCCGCATTATTTTCTTTGAAAAGTCTTATCAGGAGTAAGTCTCATCAGGGCCCGCATTATTTTCTTTGAAAAGTCTTATCAGGAGTAAGTCTCATCAGGGCCCGCATTATTTTCTTTGAAAAGTCTTATCAGGAGTAAGTCTCATCAGGGCCCGCATTATTTTCTTTGAAAAGTCTTATCGGGAGTAAGTCTCGTCAGTGCCCGCATTATTTTCTTTGAAAAGTCTTATCGGGAGTAAGTCTCGTCAGTGCCCGCATTATTTTCTTTGAAAAGTCTTATCAGGAGTAAGTCTCGTCAGTGCCCGCATTATTTTCTTTGAAAAGTCTTATCAGGAGTACTATCAGATGAATTTGAGAGAGGAGAGTCGCCCATACACACTTAATATTTAATTTTGGGCGACGAATGCTTCAGGTATAATTATACTTCCAGTATAAAATCGGACTCATAATGCTTGCTACTAGTTCTGTAGAGCAGACTGATTTAAACAGATCTCTTGATCATACGAAGGTGGGTGAGAGAATGTGGGGTGAAACATATTAGTGATGTCACACATAGCACTTGCAAACAAACCCAAAGTCAACATAACCCGGCGATAATCACCCAAAAACTTTGTTAAAAATTCCACAAAAAAATTCGTTTCTCCTCCCTCCTCTCATCCACCATAATTTCTACCACCACTCA
Source organism: Sinotaia quadrata (assembly GCA_028829895.1). Classification (NCBI taxonomy): domain Eukaryota; kingdom Metazoa; phylum Mollusca; class Gastropoda; order Architaenioglossa; family Viviparidae; genus Sinotaia; species Sinotaia quadrata. The sequence continues at coordinate 26,688,099 of CM054183.1, read as the reverse complement.
AAGCCGCAAGTGGAACTAACCGATTATAATTATTAATCATTTGACATCACACTTTGCGTACAAACTGTCTTTTGGTCCGATAACGAAGGGCATGTTGGGTTTCCCGCGGTCAGGCGCAGTGGTTTCATGGGGGAGAGGGGTGTTGGAGAGAGTGCTGGCTCCGCACGAGCTGCATCAGAGAGGGGAAGGGAGAAACGCTACGTCAACATGAAGCTGGAAGTGCTTAATGTGATTTTAATGTCGAGGCAGTTTGAGTATGCTCCTGCTGGCGTTATCGGAGAGATATCGGGATTACTTGCTTAGGGTCGCGCTTCACTGGCACGGCCCCTTATAAGGATTTAGAATGAATTGACAACACACCCACCATAGCCGCTACAACTAGCAATGATGCATCCTGCTTTTACTGATTATACGCGGAATATAGTTATATAGCAGGGCAGATAGGTACTAGGTGAAAATATATATTCCTACGATTTCAACATTTTATATTTTCAGCCTGAGTAATACTTATTTTTATTTTTTATTTTTCGAAGGCGTTTATATTCAGAAAATCAAATATTCAGAATGTGACTAGGAGTTTCCTATTCACCCGAACTCTTTATAATGAAATATTCATTGTACTGTTTAAATAATCCGTATGCTGTTTTGAAACATCTCTGTAGTCAGTGGTTCCCAGCATGCTGCGCACGACGAGGTGTGAAAAGTAGCGCAAATGTTGGCTCTTCCATCCAGCCGGACGTCACAGGTTAGGTTCTGTCAAATCATTCAAAGCAGAATTGATCTTTTGGAAGACGAAATCTCTTGTACATTTTCCGAGTGGTATGTGATATATTTTAACTCTTCACTACATTCAAAGACCTGAGGAACAGTTTGAAAGATATTTCAACAGTTCATTATCATTGAGTCTGTGATTGCCTCCCTTGAGAATCCTTTTCCTTTCTAGAGGTAACAAAAATGGCGACATCGACTGCAAGTCTCATTTAAGTAAGAAGAGAAGTGGAACTCGAGATTTTGGAACTTCAAAATAATATTGTTCTAAAATCGACCACAACAGATAATATTTTTTTTTGAATCTGTCTCGTACACAATAAAATCTTAATTCGATTCCATTTATCTATGTGAACTGTTTTTAACGATGAGCATAATAAAGTCAAAATACAGATCTTACAAGTGGGCGGGGCATCTTGATGATTGCTTACAAACTATCTATGTGAACTGTTTTTAACGATGAGCATAATAAAGTTAAAATACAGATCTTACAAGTGGGCGGGGCATCTTGATGATTGCTTACAAACTATCTATGTGAACTGTTTTTAACGATGAGCATAATAAAGTTAAAATACAGATCTTACCAGTGGGCGGGGGCATCTTGATGATTGCTTACAAACGGGAATATCGTTTTATTCTCTCAACTCCTTAAAACTGGCAAATGAAACTCAGTGCCAAAAGTCAGACGGATTTATTAATTGATGAATTAATATTATCTTTTCTCTATTCAGTTCTGGGGAACGCTTATGAAATTTATTTATGTTTGGAATACTTACGAAAATCCGGATCAACAAGGAAAAATTGTGCTTAACTTTTTTCATAATTGTATGTTTACTTGTTGATATCCAGATATAAATAAAAATAGAAAGAATATTTTACATTAACCATAAGTGGCTTCTAAGTTCTATGTTAACGTAAGGATAATAAATATAGTTCGGCAACTAGTTCAGTAATATTGTACTTTTAAAAAATAAATAAGAGAAAAGCAGCCTGCTTATTATATTTGTTTTATTTTGTAAAAGCTACTTAATTCATCTTTCAGATAGATTGAAAACAGCGAATTTGCATTGTAATAGTGAAAGAGTAATACTCCTGAATGGTAATTATTACATATTACTAACTGTGATGATTTGCGTATTAAAGTCCAGTACAAAAATAATGCTTTGAAATATTGATGGCGTCCGCCAAACTCTTATGAAAATATCACTGTGCCCTTATCCTCAAAACGGTTAGGAACAACTGCTGTAGAGGGTGCCTTTAATGTACCATGTGTAGCCGTACGGCAGGATTTTCTTTTTTTCTTCTCAGATTCCGCTCCTGGCGTAGTTGTTTGGTGATTTTTAGATTTTTGTTTGTCGTCGTGGTGGTAGGGGTGGGCTTTTATTTAAAAAAAAAAGAACAAAATTAGAATATGCTTTAACCCGTGATCTTAGTACCTGTGCTGTTCTTAACGTATGTCTCTACGAACAAGCCCGTAATTGTAACTTATTAAACAAAACTAATAAATAATGTAATATGTGTACTTTGAGAGTAACAAGGGCAAGTGTTATAAACCGTTTTAAATGGCATTTGAGAAATCGCGAGCAACAGAAATTATTGACAATGACTATCTGACAGGTGTGTGATATTTCTGCTTGTAATGGAAACCCATGTCGCCTTTTATTTAACATCACTCCGACATTTTTGATGTGAGGTCAGATTTCTGTAGGCCTGCCTTCAGTGCATCGCACCTGCAAGACCAGATTACGGTTCCTGCTTTTTCTTCTTTTCACGAAAACGCTCACGGAGTTACGGTTCGTTCTTTTGTACGCCAGTATTTGCCTTTATGTTTTTACATGGTTTTTTTCCCCTCTTGTATCTGGAGTTAACATTAATGAAATTGCATTTAATTATGGCTTACTCCGCGCTCACCCTTTTTTCCTCAACACACACACACACACACACACACACTCACACACACACACACACACACACACACACACACACACACACACACACTCACACTCAATCACCACCTTATGTTCTATACATTTCTGTTGAGTGTCATTTTGAATACGAATCATTTTAATTGGACGTTGTTTGTGTCATGTGTGCATTAATAATGATGCCTTCGTTACATCCAGCTTTTAGTGAGCAAAAATGTCCATAGTGCTTGATATATCGGTCAGAGTAGTGTCTTGTATTGATTAAAAAAAATAATTGCCTGTCGTCAAAGGTCGCGCTAAGTGCGGTCCCCCTTCTTTGTCCGATCGCGACCCCTGTTTTGTTTACATCCTTGTTTTGTGTGCATTGAGTTGCATGGCGGAGCTTTGCTAACTGTTTGTTGAGCAGCTTTACTCTTTGCGCCTATTATTGGTTTTATCTCTCAAACGCAAGGAGTTTGATCGATAGCAGACTGGATCAATATCCGATGACTTGCAAATATGGGGTTCATTTTTGGTCCCGACCTGGTCAACATGGGATTCGATGTACAGAAAATGTGCATGCCTAACAAACTTAGTATTATGTTTTCATGATTTTTTGTTGTTGTTAGTATTATCTTTCATGAACATAATATGAAGTAAACATGGGTTATTTCTTCAGTAACTTGTCTAGCAAACGTGAGGTTCTATCTACATGTGAGGTACTGTCTTCAGTAAGTTCTTGCTTACATATATGAGGTTCTGTTCAGTAAGTTCTTGTCTGGCAGATGTGAAATTCTTTTCAGTTCTTGTCTAGCTGATGTGAGGTTCTTTCTGTTCAATAAGTCCTTGTTGAGCTTATGTGAGGGTCTGTTCAGTATGTTCTTATCTACAGAGGTTCTGTTCAGTAAGTTCTTATTTACTATATGTGAGGTTCTCTCCTCAGAAACCCTCTGAGGCTCTACCTTTCAGGAACTTCATGGCCATCAGAGGTGCAGTTCTACTTGCTATTAAAAAAAAAAAAAAATGAGGTGCCAGAATTATTCAGGAACTTTATGTCATCTAGTAAATGCGGGGTTTTATCTTTAAGGTTCTCTATGTCCAGAATACTTGAGTTTCTGTCTTTAAACAATAGGAGCTCGTTTTTGGCGAATATGGAAATTGCTTAGTTAGAAACGAATGCTTTCTTACCTTGCCAGTGATTCAGACCACGTGACTGACTTCATTGTACTTAGCTCCGTCTTCTAGGCAAGCGATGGAACAGTACCTGGTTTCTTGTGGGAACCATGGGGCTGTCAGAGATATAACTGCGGCTGCGGTACCTCCAAATCGCTTTCTTGTTGCTCAGTAGATCAAACTTTCATTAACGGTCGCGGCAGCGCATGATTTAAACCGAATGGTACAGAATGTGATGTCTTTTCTGCATAAAAGGTAAAAAGATCTGTCAGTGGTTACCGCCCCTTCAAATAGCAAGAACTGACAAATATAGAGAGTATACTTGCATAAGCATTTGGGTGAAATGAATGAAGTGGTACGACATTGGATAACGACATTCTCAGTCTCTCTACAAATGGATTTTCTTTGAAATTATTTCACCGTGTCGATTTTATCCAGTAATTTGTACGCGTGTCAGTTTGACGCATGTCACTGATCGCCAGTTAGATCAGTCGATGAAGCATGAAACACAAGAGGTGAACAAATATATTGAAAGGGGATATAACAAATATATATTGAAAGGCAACATTGAACACGACACAGACAGAAAAGCAAGTCGAGAAAAGACTTTGCAGAACTCAAAATACACTACAACACGATTGTCTAGAATAGCATGGAACACAGCACGGCGAATCACGTGGAGACACTGAAATAATTCGACCAAGACACATCGAGTAAAGACACAGAACATCCTCACTACTTGCAAGTCACTGAAACAAAGCAAAGACACTACCTAAAAGCAACGCGAACAAAGCTGCTGGGTATTTGATATTGAGTACAAGTCATTTTAAAACTTTCAACAACATTTTATAGTATAGGTAATTTTTCAAAAAATAAATAAATACGCTATAATTATCATAAATACATATTCTTTTCATAAGATTTGCTGCACCCACAAGGTCACTGCTTGGTAACTTAAGTTTTGATAGAAAGGAAAACACTACGTAAACAGCTCAAATCGAGTAAAGACAGCATGGAACGCAACTTAACAGTACATCGCGAGTAAAGACAAGACGAAACACTACGTAAACTGCATATCGAGTAAAGACAGCATGGAACGCAACTTAACAGTACATCGCGAGTAAAGACAGCATGGAACGCAACTTAACAGTGCATCGCGAGTAAAGGACAAGATGAAACACTACTAAACATTGCATAACGAGTAAAAAGGACAAGATGAAACACTACTAAACATTGCAATCGAGTAAAGGATAAGATGAAACACTACGTAAACTGCATATCGAGTAGAGACAGCATGGAACGCAACTAAACAGTGCATCGCGAGTAAAGGACAAGATGAAACACTACACTAAACAGCGCAAATAAAGACAGCATGGAGTACTGCTTAACAGTGCATATTGAGTAGAGACAACATAGAACACCATTAAACAGCGCATGTCTGAAGCATTTCTTTCATTTTAACGTCTGCTGTTATATATATATATATATATATATATATAATTTTATCAACAGTTGGTATCATGACAGAGAAGACGACTTCAAAGGTTAAAAAACCGCAGTAAACGATTCTTAAATATTTTCAATTCATTAAGATATTTGGTCTCATCTTAAAAGTCTTTAGTACAAACAGTTGTACGCTTATTAGGAGTATGGACTTTAAATGGTTGCACTTCGAAGAAACCAGCGCAGTAAATATTAAACACCAGGGTTTAATTAGAGTCTATTGTGTGAATAGTTGCCTGCATTGTATAGTTTTTGCACACAGTCCATTATCATCATTTTAGACCTATAATTCATTATCGACATAGTAGACCTACATTACAATTCATTATAATGATCGACATTTTAGACATACATTACAATTCATTATCGACATTTTAGACTACATTACAATTCATTATCGACATTTTAGACATACATTACAATTCATTATCGGTATTTTAGATCTACATTACAGTTCATTATCGGCATTTTAGATCTACATTACAGTTCATTATCAGCATTTTAGATCTACATTACAGTTCATTATCGGCATTTTAGATCAACATTACAGTTCATTATCGGCATTTTAGATCTACATTACAGTTCATTATCGGCATTTTAGATCTACATTACAGTTCATTATCGGCATTTTAGATCTACATTACAGTTCATTATCGACATTTTAGATCTACATTACAATTCATTATCGGCATTTTAGACCAACATTAGAATTCATTATCAACATTTTAGATCTACATTACTATTCATTATAAATTGACACAATAGACCTATATTACAATTCATCATCGACATTTTAGACCTACATTACAATTCATTATTGACAAAGTAGACCTACATTACAATTCATTATCAATATTTTAGACCTATACTATAAATTTATTATCGACATTTTAGACCTAAATTACAATTTAATATCGATATTTTAGACCTACACTAAAGTCCATTGTTTACCTTTAAACCTTCACTACAATTCTTTATTGACATTTTAGACTTTGCACTACAGTCCGTCGTCCCCATTTTAGGCGCTTATATGCATTCATTGTTCACATTTCGACTTCAACTGCAATCCTCTAAACATTTTTAGATGGTAGCTTTTGTAAAACAATAATACTTGTATTATCCTCACTTAAATACACTGCAACATAGATACAGTACCCATCGTACAAGGGTACACTCCATAAAATTACTCGCGTTTAAGGTATGTGTACAACAAATAGTTGTTCACATTTAAGTTGTGTGTATTACAAATAGTTGTTCACATTTAAGGTGTGTGTATTACAAATAGTTGTTCACATTTGAGGTGTGTACTTCAAATATTTGTTCACATTTAAGGTGTGTGTACCACAAATAGTTGTTCCTGTTCACGTTTAAGGTGTGTGTACTATAAATAGTTGTTCGCGTTTGAGGCTTGCACTATAAATAGTTGTTCGCGTTTGAGGCTTGCACTATAAATAGTTGTTCGCGTTTGAGGCTTGCACTATAAATAGTTGCTCGCGTTTGAGGCTTGCACTATAAATAGTTGCTCGCGTTTGAGGCTTGCACTATAAATAGTTGCTCGCGTTGGAGGCTTGTACTATAAATAGTTGCTCGCGTTGGAGGCTTGTACTATAAATAGTTGCTCGCGTTGGAGACGTGTACTATAAATAGTTGCTCGCGTTGGAGACGTGTACTATAAATAGTTGCTTACTTTTGAAGCGTGTACTATAAGTAGTTGCTTACGTTTGAGGTGTATGTACTCTAAATATTTCCTCGCGTTGAGACGTGTACTCTAAATAGTTGCTTGCGTTTGGTGTGTATGTGTGTACTATAAATAGTTACTTGCGTTTGGTATGTGTGTATTATAAATAGTTGCTTGCGTTTGGTGTGTATGTGTGTACTATAAATAGTTACTTGCGTTTGGTATGTGTGTATTATAAATAGTTGCTTGCGTTTGGTGTGTATGTGTGTACTATAAATAGCTGCCTGCGTTTGGTGTGTATGTGTGTACTATAAATAGCTGCCTGCGTTTGGTGTGTATGGGTGTACTATAAATAGCTGACTGCGTTTGGTGTGTATGGGTGTACTATAAATAGCTGACTGCGTTTGGTGTGTATGGGTGTACTATAAATAGCTGACTGCGTTTGGTGTGTATGGGTGTACTATAAATAGCTGCCTGCGTTTGGTGTGTATGGGTGTACTATAAATAGCTGCCTGCGTTTGGTGTGTATGGGTGTACTATAAATAATTGCTCGCGTTCAAGGTGTGTGTACTACATATAGTTGCTCAGATTTTTAATATCTGCCCTCTGATCTAATCTTTTCATAATTTATTTATACTTTTTTGTTGGTATTACAAACTGTTGCACACTTTTACAGTATATGGTTTGTACCACCACTTGACTGCATTTTATTTTATGGTCTAATGCTGTTTATTTTTTTATTTTTGGTGTATATCCGTTTTATTGTTTGTCTGCATTTTATAATTCAGTACAGATGGATAAACACACCAATGCCAACAGTTAAATTTCTGCTTACAATAGTTATCCCACATTTAAATGATAGTGAATAATTATAATTACATATTTGCTTACAAATATTTGCACACATTTCAATAACTTTTACCAAACTGCTTCACAAACATTTATCTTTATTTAAATGACAGCTTTACAAAAGTCTGTCTCGCCAACAATTGTAAACATGTAAATTACATCTTTGCACAAGTCTCCTTCGCAAATATTTGCCCGCGTTTAAAGCACAAATCAATATTGATCTTTCTGCACTTTAGAACACGATATTTGCACTCATGCTACAAACCGTTGTCTGCGTCTTTTGATGATGACACTTATCGAGCGGCCTACTCACAGGACAAAGAGCATCACTGCCTAGTTATGCCTGTTCAGGCATCACGCATCAGGGGCAGACCGTCTGTATTTGATAGTAGTATTGACAGTAATGAATGGCGAATATTATCACGAGTGGGGAATATTGACAGTCAGAAGTGGCGAATATTTAGTCATGAGAACGTCCCCGCCATGATGATGTACTTAGCCACGCAACCACGAGAGACACCTAGTCAGTGAGCGTGGGCGTTACATGTGGGATGTTCTGCAGCGCTGTGCTGCAAGATACCTGTCTAGCGCTTGACCTCTCTCAGTCGCATTGACTACCACGATACTAATCCCCTGGGTTGCGTAGTAACAGTCAGTATCAGACTTTTGTATGGAAAAATTTCAAAGACATCTTACGGGAACGATAGGACGTGAACACAGTCACAGTACATGATCTTTTGTCTTGAGCGAATTCCAAGACATTTGATAGGAATTTTGGGATGTGAACTATTTATCTCGTCAACGTACACGATCTTTTGTCTTGAGAGAATTCAAAGACATTTGATAGACACTTTAGGACGTGTGTCTCATCACCGTACAAGATATTTTGTCCTATGAGAATTCAAGAATGTTTTAAGGAACGTTAGGGCATGCACTGCTTATCTCGTTTCCTCTGCAACCGTTATGCGGTAGTTTGAAGCTAGCAATGTCATGGTCGCTTGCCCACCAGTTAGTTTTTTTTAAAAATTATTATTATTAAAAATAAAAACGCGGTCAGGAAGTTTAGTTGAATATATGTTTTTTCACTCTTCTCTTACCACCCGCTCTATCATCTTTTAATATTCAGAGATATTTTTTTTTTAAGTTTTAAAAAGGAAAAAAAAAAATCGGAAAACCGAAATGATTTTGAAATGTAGCATTCTGACGACTGTTTACAAGGAAGGCGAGTTGCGGGCGCGTAGGTGGTGGTTGGAATTGTGCGCAGATAACGTAAGTTAGGGAACAGCCTTTAGCGGTAACTTATAGTTGGAACTTGGCCTGGAATGCAAGCAGTGGGGAGAGGAGTCTTCTAGCCTCTAGAATGCATATTAGATAAAGAGCATTAGTGGAAGGAAAGAGGTTTTTAAGTAGGGGTGGATTCAAAAAATGATGCAATGAAATTTTTAAAATATTTGTGCTTTTTTTTATTTTAAAGAAACTATGAAATACCTGCAGGAGTCACATATACATTTTATTTGCTTCATGTTGCTCTTTTCCCTCTCTATAAAAAGTTTGTGTATGTATTTGTGGGTCTGTGTCTCAGTGTGTTGTGTGTGTCTGTGTAAAATTTAATGTATATTTTATTTTGAAATGTTGAAAAACCTCATTGTTATTTCACATAGCTTTTAGGACTGAAAGTACTTCTTATGTTAGTTGTTTACTAGAATTACACTTTTCTGTGTGAATCTCAATGAAAATTGACACACGCTTAGACAACGCTTACTTGTCAAACCATGATAGTAATAATAGTAATTATATGTGAGCAGATGCGCACACACACAGTTGAGTTTATGTGAAAGTAGAATAGTCGAGCAGAGCGTATGTACCATGGCAGGTGAAGTGTATGCTTCCTGTTTGAATAGCATGCACACCTGTCTAGGATATTTTTTTTTTAATCACTACCTTTTACCCAAATCTCTCTTGGCATCCAACTCTGCACTAGTCTTCATTTTACTAGTCCCTAGCAGTTCTCAAGAGAACATATATCAGTCTCAAAATCACCATCTTGGCTTTCGTCTAATAATTTATGTGTCGTTATTCACTTTCTTCTCTTCCTAGAGGAAATGTCTTGGTCTGATTCATGTTATATTCATCTCTCTCTCTCTCTCTCTCTCTCTCTCTCTCTCTCTCTCACACACACACACACACACAAAGATGTATACACATTTAATATAAAGAGTGATTTGAAATATACATTAATAAACTTAACCCTTTCAATACCAATTTTTTTTAAAATTTCAGTAAAAAAAATTCTAGAAAGCAAAACTTTGCTATGGGATAGTAAGAAACAGAAATGTTCACTTGCATTACACTGGAGTTAATAATTAGAAAATTTTTTAACATGGTTCCAATTTGGCACCAGTGGGACTGAACGGAACTCAATATAAAGAATAAAAGTAAGGCAAGATATATAAAAGTTCATAATGTTTTTATTCAAACTGCTGAAGTGCGATAATTGAGGAAGCAATTTTTTTGCTTTGTAATGCAAAGGAAAACATTGCATTTCATCCTGAAATGAAGTTTGCAAACCTTGCACTGTTGTTTTGGGTCTAAGTGAGCTGGAAAGTGTCCTACACTGTCATTTCTGATGCTGGCATTTGGATCACACTGAACAGATGATTTCTGTTTTGACAGTGCCGGGGAGACATAAGGATTTCATAATGTCTACCACAGATGGAAAACGGACTTCTTCTGACCAGTAGCATTTTGAAACCGGGCCCATCTTCAGCAAAATTCCACAATATTGTTCAATTTTTACTGTTGTTGTCCTAAATGAGGACACACACTGAACTGCAAGTAAATTGGTTCAAATTACAATATGCTCAATAAATTCTGTGAAAGTATTTTATCAGAAGTTCTTCCTCCTTGGGTGGATCAGAAAATTTTCCTGACCAGTTTGGCATTATTCTCCTCCATCGAACATTACTGCATCTTTTGATTTTGATTTCTTTTTGAATAATCTGTTCAATGGAACATCATCATCATCTACACCAGCAACATCAAGATCTTTCTGCTTTGCATGATCCCTAACTGTTGATAATGAAAGATCATCTTCTCATTTGGTCAGTGGATCATTACTCAACTCATCCATATTATTTTCCTTTTCTGGATCCTGTATATCACACTCAGGTTAAAAAATATCAGCATCTGGTATAAGACAAACTGAGATTCTATATTTCCTTTTCTATTTTGTCTGTGATCATTTCACAATCCATCATTTTGCCCACATCAAACATTCAACAAATTTCAGAATGTAATCCCTGAGACTGAATTGTGTTTGAACTGCATTGTAATCACCAAGTCTGAATTGTGTTTGAGCTGCATTGTAATCACCAAGTCTGAATTGTGTTTGAGCTGCATTGTAATCACCAAGTCTGAATTGTGTGTGAACTGCATTGTAATCACCAAGCCTGAATTGTGTGTGAACTGCATTGTAATCACCAAGTCTGAATTGTGTTTGAGCTGCATTGTAATCACCAAGTCTGAATTGTGTGTGAGCTGCATTGTAATTGCCAAAAAATACATTTCAGAATGTAATTGAATTACTACTAGATTACTATTTAGTTAGCAGATAACATAAATTTGAAATTTAAATGTTCATAAAATGTGGTAAAATTCACTAAGTACTAATTACAGACCACCATTTCTGCAGTAACATGCAACAACCACTAAGTACCAATAGTTCCAATTGGAACCAACTACAAAACTCTCTCATTCAACAACTGTTTCAACAAAAAAAATGGTGAAAAAACTGGCAGAAAGGGAAAACAATCCCTGTTTGACTTGAGAGAATTTTCCTGATGCAGTGAGGCTTTCGGAACATTAAAATTTAATGCTAGAACACTTCAGTAAAATTTCAAAGTGGCTTCAAAACAAAAGTGTGCGCATACACACACACACTGAAAGTTAGTAAATACCAAGATCTCAGATTAGAAATCTTGAGAATATAGGATTTAACAAGTGTGACAGTAGTAACATGAGCACTGGGAAACATCGAGTCAAGCGGAGGGCTGTCTGAATAAATTTCCAGGAACCACAGACTTGCCTTACTGCTAACTGCAGCACTGCTCAGAAGTATCTCCAGGATTCTGTTAGATTCCAAGACCTATGTTCACAACCATTTCAGATAGCAAAAGCTATGAGAAGGGTCATTAATAATAAGGAGAAGAAAAATTAGATGAAGATGAAAATTAATCCAAAGAGGAAGTGGATTAATAGTAAAGGGAGAAGACAATAAATAATAATAATAGTTGTAAGGAAAAGAAGAAAATGGAAGTAAAAGAAGAAAGAACAAGAAGATAAATAATGTGACTTGTAGTAAGAAGAAATGAAAAATAAAATTAAAAGAATAATAACAAGAAGATAAATAATGTGACATGTAGAAAGAAGAAGAAAAGTAAAAGAGTAGAAAAGAAGATATATAATACTAGTAGTAGTAAGAAGAAGAAAAAGTAAAAATAGAGAGAAAGGGAAGAAGAAGAAAAGAAGATAAATATTACTACTAGTAGGATGAAGGAGAAAAAGAAGTAAAGGAGAGAGAGAAGCTGAAAAAGAAGATAAATATTACTACTAATAGTAAGAAGGAAAGAAAAGGAAAGAAGAAAGATTAGACAAATATTACTTCTAGTTGTAAGAAGGGAAAAAAAAATTCAAAAAATACACCCCTTTCCTTTGATTCCGCTATATCATCCAGAAGTAAGGTGAAATCAGCTGAGCATTTACTAATATGATAGTAGTTAATTTGCATTAGATTATTCATTAAGAAAATATTAGTCATTCGTTTTCTTCATATTTGTTGCTATTTAATATTTCTTTATGAACAATCCATGTAAATTCACGTGGTTTTTAATAGCTTTATTTTATCCTGCTTTGAGACGAGATAGGAAACACATCTTACCATAATTGCAGGTTATATGTGAAGTCATTGCTGATTGCTTGTTGTAGGTTAAAACAAATACAAGCACTTGACCCTTTCTGGAAATTTTGCACATAGATGTCCAATTGAGACTTATTTTGAATGTATTTAGAATGATGGGTTTGTAAGGCATTGATGACAGTCATTCACTTTCAGTCAGCTTTTGGCTGATTCATATTCACATGACATTTGTTAATTAATCTCACCTGCAAATGGTGCGATACTCAATGGAAATGTATATTCCTAAGTTATCTTTCCTTGAAAGTAGTCTGCAGATGCTAGGATTTTTTCTTTCCTTGTGGCATATTTTCCTAGATTTACATATATCTGGGTTTTTTCTTTGAGTTCGTGTGCCTAGAAGCTGGCAACTTCTTTAGCATAGCTATTTTTCAACAGCATGTTTACTTACGCCATTATTTGACTTGTACTTGAAGTTCATAGTTTCACTTCAGAGTTCAGCTTTTGCCAACCAGGATGGAAGGTGAAGTTCATCTTCTTAGAATAGAAAATAGAAATGACATAAAGCTCCAGGGTGTAAGAGTTTCATTATATGTTTATCACTTGGTAGTGCACTGCGTGTGTTTGTGTGAGTGTACATGCGTGCAAAGGGAGTGGAGAATTACCTGACCTTTTACCCAGACAGCAGTCAAGGGATGATAGAGATACTTTTAAGAACTCGCAGATGAAATGCTACACCATAGTTGGTGAAATGTTAATTTGCTGACTGTCCATGTTCTTTTTAGTATGATGATATCAAGGTGTTCATTTAACACTTGAAAGATGTATGTAGAGCACTTTCCTGTCCAGTCTGGCTCCCTCCCTCCCTCCCCCCCCAGTTTTAACATGAGCCAGGTGTGTCTTGACATGCAAGGGAAGGCATGAATCAGTGACAGCACTTTGGACATGTCTAGTGACCCACACCTTAGATGCAAATCGTTCATTGTCTGCTAGCATGGTAGGGCATCCTAAACGCAAAGGATGATATTTTAATTAAAGGCATGCTTTGAATTATTACCATTAACAATGACAATACAGGTCTTACCAATGGAAGCCGAGATTGATTATCTTACTGATATTGATTAAATGTACAAAATGAATTATTTCCACTAAAAGCATAGGTTTATAACCATTAAAAGCACAAAATGAAATCTTATTGTGAAACTGTAATTCTAGGGTTTGAAGCTACAAGTACACATGGTTATATTACTTTTAAGGGCACAGATTGAGGCATTGATAATTACTATTAAAGGCATGAAATATATTAATATTACGTTTGCATAGAAGTATTATATTAGATTGAGGTTTTAGTGTTTAAGGCACATTATTATTGTTGTTACAATTGGACTGAGGTCTAACTGTTCAAAACCAATGATGTATTCTGTTAAAAGTGCAGATTGAAATATTAATCACAGATTGAGGTCTTAATGTTAAAGACACACATTGGTCATTTGATGTTTTGCTGTTAAAAACACAGATTGAGGTCTTACTGTTAAAGCAGCAGTTTTCAACCCATGGCACACTGAACAAGGCACAAAAATTCTCAAGGCATGCCTTCAGTTTTTTAAGGATTTTTTCATTAAAAAATAAGAAGAGTCCAGAAAGTATTAAGATTGTGTTTAAAAATTCAATAGTTAATATTCTAATAGTTGTGTTATTTAAAAATATAATGTTTAGCATGGATTTCAGAAGATTTATTTTTAAAATTTATGCACTTGTTTTACCTTCCCTCCAAGCTCCCATGGCAGTCTTGTGAACCCTTCATTTCACCCCAGTGTGCCATGGTACACCAATTGAAAAAATGCTCTGTTTAAGGCCAAATAACTTCATGTACACAATGTAGATACTGAACTCAGATAAATACCGTGGCATTTCTCTAGTTAAAGGCACATGCAAGGTGTTCATTAAAAGCTCCCTCTTAAATTTATTCTATCCAAAATCATCATATTTACTAGTTTTAATTATACAACTGCTTTGAATTTTTTAAAATATAATTACAAGCAAAAGAAAGAATGGGAAAAAATAAAATAAATGAAAGATCAAAACCATTAGATTTCTTTCTTTAAGGTGTATCAGATTGGTGAATGGAAGGTAATTGTGTTGATAAATATAAGTTTTGGATAATCCTACTATCTTGGATAGTCATAATGTTTAAATATACATGTATGTTTGTGTGTTTACTAATGAAAAGCAAAAATGTGTGATTTTTATAGTGTATGCTTATGAATTCAGATCAGATGAGCATGTGATTGTATGTTATAAGTAGATTGATGCATTTCAGAAAATTGCAGTTATGAATTATTTTCATAATCTATAGACTGTGTAGATTATTTTTAGGATTTTTTTCTTTCCCTCCAAAGCTTAATCTTATTATTAATTCACATTCCCTTCCTTGCAGTGGTGAAGTAAAGTCAGACACTGGTAATATACAGCAAGTTTTACTGCTTTATTGTTATCAAATTAAAATGTAAATGTTCTGGGTCATTGGTAGGTCAAGGCTCTTCCGGGATTGGGGACCACCATTGATGTCATTCTTGTGAATGGAAAAATATGTGAGGGGGATACAATGGTACTGGCAGGAACTGAGGGACCCATCATCACTCCCATCCGTGGCCTGCTGATGCCCCAACCCATGAAAGAGTTGAGAGTGAAGGTAAGTAATAAGGATTGGATTTTTACAGGAATAAACAGTGTT
The DNA here is from genome assembly GCA_028829895.1 of Sinotaia quadrata. Lineage (NCBI taxonomy): Eukaryota > Metazoa > Mollusca > Gastropoda > Architaenioglossa > Viviparidae > Sinotaia > Sinotaia quadrata. The sequence goes on along the minus strand of CM054183.1, from coordinate 26,672,578 downwards.
GTGTTTGTATTCTGTATTAAAATAGCCACAGAATTATTTTTGGTCTTGGATTATATATATATATCTGACTGAGTTTTCTTTCAAAGTCTTGTGTGTTAAATGAAAGATTCAGTTAGATTAGATATGTGCATCAGAGTCAGGCATGCCCACATGCTCAAGTGCATATACAGTTAGTGTGTTTAAACTTATTTGTGTACCATTGAAGATAAATTCATTGCTTACTTTATCTTTGGAATGTAACAGTTCTACGTCACTGCCCTAAATCTCTTCAGTTTGCTCATCAGTTTATCTTTCATTCCTTCTATTTTTCTTTCTCTTGTCTCATGCATAGTTAGATGATTTGCATACTGCACTGGATGTATATAAATACATTCTTTGTTTATATATGTAGAGCAGTAAAGTGTGTCTTATATATTTCAGGGATCACTTTATATCTTGATTCTTTATTGGTATTTATTCTTCACTTCGGTACTACTTTTAACCTTTTGCTTCATAAGAAAATTGTAAAAAGAAATAATTTGTGGAAGCAAAATAATGGGATTTCATGCCTATTGCATATAATGCTAAATAAAATTGATTTAGATTGATTTAGATTATTATTACTGCATTTTTAACCATTAGATCAATATCCCTTTCTTTAAATAAAAAATGAATTCCTTTCTATACCACTAAAGTTATGTAAGTCTGAATGTCTACAAATGAATAAGAGGCATAAATTCTTAGAATTATCACACAGTAATAGAATCTCAATGAGATCTGTATTTTGCTTTTTTCTTTGTTGATTCTTTTGCTCATTAGAATTAGTATAGAACATATCATTATATTGTTTTGGTTTTCATTTTATATTATGTTGCTCAGTAGACTAAGAATGAAATTTGAATTTAAAAAAAAAATCTCAATAACATTTATTTAACACACTTTTTCTCTTTTGTTGCTCAACAAAATCAGAATGATTCTGAGGCCATTGAAGTCTTACAATCTTAAAGTTCTTACTGTTCCCCACCTGCTGACAACTTATCAGATTACTATTTTATACATATATGAAAGAAGGCAGACTTTATTTATGAGATCCACCATCTAGATTTTCACAAATATAGGACTAAGGGATTTGTAGTTTATAGTCCATCAAGGATTAAAATAAAATATTTATTTAGTCAGAATTTTAATTCACATGTAATTTAATCAACGAAGCAAAATATAATAGTGGTTCAGATATCAGAACAAAATCATTTTGGACAACACTCTTTTCTTAAGCTAAAGCTAGTTAAAAGTACTTAAAATGCCAGACCTCTAATTATGCAATGTAAATCAATCCCAAAGCTGTAGAAATAAACTTTAGCTTAAAAATGTTGAGAGGTGCAGTGGCTCTTACTGTAATGATGCTCACCAGTAATTCTCAGAGTTCTGTGCTTGCTCTTATTGGCTGAAAAGTATCAAATGTCTTATGGCAAAAGAAGACTATCATCTGGACAGGTAATTATCCATTACATTCCAACTAATTAAACATGCACTTGGCAGTAGAACATGAACAGAAGATATTCTCAGAATATCTCATTGAAGTATTTATACTTCAAACCTCTTTTTCAAACGATGGAATCTGATTATGAGTACAAATCTGTCAATAGATAGATAATACATTTTTATAACATAATATAAATTTTAGTTATACATTTCAAAAGAGGACTGACTATGTCTTTTGTACTCTTCAATCTTTTGTTCAAAAGCTTCCTCGGCGTACTGGGTTTGAAACAAAACATTTTGTGTCTCATAAAGCAAATAAGATTCTTTGAGCCAAATAATTCTATCAACTATTTTAAGTTTTATAAACATTGTGTCATGGTGTTTCCACTTAGATATTAAATTATTCACCCTTGACATTGATCATAATTATGCTGTCCAGTAGACCTATGTAGCTTCCACTCAAAATAAGAAATGTCTGTTATGATTTAGCTACATTGTTGTGACTATTGCATCCTACTAAATGAATTACAATCTGATTTCTTGTATTCTGTTGCCCAGTAGAATCAGTAGGTTGTTAAAATGTGAGGGTCCTTACACTTTAACAGCTATTAGTACTAATATACTATTGGTATTACCTGTAAAACCATAGCCAATCTGATTTCTTGTATTCTGTTGCCCAGTAGAATCAGTAGGTTGTTAAAATGTGAGGGTCCTTACACTTTAACAGCTATTAGTACTAATATACTATTGGTATTACCTATAAAACCATAGCCAATCTGATTTCTTGTATTCTGTTGCCCAGTAGAACCAGTAGGTTGTATAAATGTGTTTATGTATTAGTGTTAGTAAAATGTAATTAGCATGGATTTATTATTATGTTGCTATAATTTAATCTTTTTTTCTTGTTTCATTGCTGAATAGAATCAATATGAACACTTTAAGGAGGTGATGGCTGCCCAGGGGGTCAAAATCATTGCTAAGGATCTTGAGAAATCATTGGCAGGTCTACCGTTATATGTTGCACATGATGATGATGAAATAGAATATTATAAGGTAAATAATATTTTATTATATCTGAACAAGTCATTTAATTAAGGTAATGATAGTGTTGTTCATTTAATCTCAGTTATTAATATTCATATATGATTTACAATTGTAAATACTGTGCAAGAGACAAAGTAGCAAATATTAAATGCTTAAAGATTTTTAAAAATATTAATACATCTTATATTGTTGTTTTATAAGTAATAGCTATTTAATTTCAAACCCATGCACAACAGGCATCTTGTTTGCAAACTATATGGGTCTGGTTTATAAATAAAATTAAAATTTTGACTTTATATTACACTTTTTCATAACAGCATAATCTACTAGTTCTTTCTAAAACATAGCAGATCCTTTGTATTTTCCCCTCTGTAATAAATAAAGTTAATGAAATATTTCCTATTTCTGTTGTATCTATTTTCTAAACAGTGCTGTCCCCAGCAAGTAAAATCTAACATTCTGAAGTTCAAAATTATTTCTTTAAGTTGTTTTTCATTTTTATTGTTACTTGATTTTGAATTTAAAAAATATCTTTTTCTTGCAGCAAGAAGTAGAAAAGGCTTTGGAAGATGCTTTGAAATCCATCAGATTATCTGATCGTGGTGTTTTCGTCCAAGCATCTACACTGGGGTCCTTAGAAGCATTATTAGAATTTCTGCGAACTTCTAAAATTAAGGTAATGGCACAATGTCTGTGAAATAGGACACTAATTTAAGATTATATAGTCAAGTAAATTAGATTATCATGGGTTTTTATAATGAATTCATATATGAATTCAGACTATTCAGAAAGGTGAAAAAATAATATTTTTTATTTAATATTATCGTAAAGCAGTGGGTGACAAGCTAGAGAACTAGACCTATAACTGCAGTTCAGAAAGAACAAAAAAAAAATAATATTGTGTCACCTGTAAAATGACATTTTGATGTGACTTTAGTAGTTCAGTGTAATATCTGCCTGGATTATGTAGAATTCTTGTGGACTAATTGGTAAATGATTGGTCGTATACTTAGCTTTGAGAACAAATAGGTGATAGATTGTGACTTCATAGAAAGTTTTGGAGATTAGTAGGTGAACATTTGTGATCGCATACAAAAACCTTGGTGACTAATATATAAACAAGTCTGATTGCATAGAATTCTTGTCAACTAAATGATGAATAACTGTGAATGTGTTATAAAAATAAGAGAGAGAAAAGAAAATTAGGAGTAATAAATAAGAGCAGCTATAGTTTTGTTGAAAGTCATGGGGACTAATTGGTAAATAACTATGTGTTAAGAAAATTGGGACTAATAGGTGAACAGCTATAATTATGTAGAAAGTCTTGGGAGCTAATAGATGAATAGCTGTGTGTTAAGAAAGGCTAAGTGAACAGCTGTAATTATTATTTAGGAAGTCTTGGAAATTAATAGGTGATAGATAATTTTGATTGGATAGAAAAAATTAGGGAATTAATAGGTAAAGATTAGACAGAAAGTCTAAAAGATGTTAAATGCTTGGTGTTCATGTGAGTTGATATTTTTTCTTGGATTTAAGCGCAATCCTTTGATGACAAGTCTGCAAAACACTATAACTAAGATGTTGCATCTTTTTTAAATATATTTTTACTTATAAATAAATAATTGTAAAACTAATATCAGTATTAAACTGTATTTTTCTTCAAATAGTATCATGAGACTAAACAGTTACAAAAAGCCAATAATAGTACATATTGGTTATCATTAGCTTTGTATTAACAGTTTTCATAATTATCGAATGTTGGTGTGATTTAAAAAAATAATTTGTAATGAGCTGTTTAAAAAAGTTTTAATTGCAATTTTAATTATTTTTTTCCAGAACAAATGTTTTAATTAATTTATATTTTGTTGTTGTAGATACCCATGTGCTGTTTTTTGTGTTTTTAAATTTATTTATTTGGTTTTGGTGATTTTTGATTGTGGTAATTTTTCCAAGGACAATAGTAGTCAATGGAAGAAGTACTTTATTTCTGAAGTAGAACTTATTCAAGATAGACAACCATGAGTATATGTTCATACATTTCTCTTGTCTTTGTATGTAAACAGATGATTTTATACAGATGTCCACACTAGTCTAGTTAATATCTTGAGCCCCTATGAACATTAGTTCATACTTGTTTGTCTTGAGCAGATAATAATATTGAATATTTGTTAATATTGTTCTTTTATTTGTATTTTCTTTTAAAAAGAAAGGATGGTGGGAAAGTGTTCATGTTAGTGTATCTAATTTGCTAGTTATTGATTATGAGCAGTAGTACGTTGCTCTCTTTTTCAGTGGATAACCAAGGGCAGTTCTTATTTGTCTATTGTCTTTTGCAGAGGATAGATCTTACTGGTTTGTTTTACCGGAGCTGATTGAGGCATTTCTTTATATTGTTTTTTGTCCTTAGCAAGAAAAAAATGACTGATGTTACCAACCTTTGACAATAGTAGCCATGAGTAACTCACAGTTTGTTATAACTGCTCACTAGCAAAGGAATGCCAACAATGGGGTTGGGGATGTTGGATGTTGATGACAATTGTTAATATCAAATATATAGTAATAGGTTTAGGTAATCAAATAGAACTGACTCTCTCTCTCTCTCTCTATTTGTCATAATAACAAGAAACACTTCGATTTTATTATTTCTTTTCTTAACATAATAATTGCAGTTTTTATAAAAGTATTTTACCTAACCTATACATCAGTCACTGCCATCTTGCTTTTTCATTTGCATTTGAAGAGTTAATTTCTGCACAACACATCTGTCCTCCACCCCTGGTAACAATAGATTTGCCCACTCCTAAAGATTCACTGATTTGCTTAGATGTGCTGGGCATCACTTTTTTTAATTTAAAAAAATATATTTCACTATTTCATTGACACTTATTTTAGAGAAGGTTTTAATTATTTAGATTTTTATTAAAATATGCTCTAGAAGTGGGTGACAAATAAAAAACAAAGATTTAAACAAACACGAAAAAGAATGAACCTTAAACAAAACCCTCAGAAACTAACATAGCATGTGATACCCACATGGTGTCTGACAGGGACAATATGCTTGCAGATGAAGCAAATAGACTTCAGAATCCAAACTGATTCGAATATTGCTGAGTTTGGTACAGATGTGCAGTTGACAATACACTGAATATGCCTCAAAAAATGCATGCTTCTTGTTCACAGATTCAAGACATATAAATAAATATTATTTTTATTCTAATTGTGTTTTTTTTCTTGGCCTTCATGACTCATGTCTAACCTGAAACTAGTCAAATTGATTGCCAGTAATTAAATTATTTTCTTTAAAAGATGATGGAAAATCACAATTTTTTGTTGTTGAAAATATATCGCCTTATAATAGATTGCTTGTTATTTTCTGAGCATGCAAATGACATTTTTCCACTCACAAATTACAAGCTCGCGAGTGGGATTTTCATGGGTTGATTATTATGCTAGTTTATTGTTGCAGATTTAAATGGTTAATTGCCATGGGCACTTGTTTGCAATTTATGAAATGTTGTTTTTAGCAGACTGCTATTCCAAAATAAAGGCTTGAGTTTTCTTTTTCACAATTTTTAATCAGAGCATTTTCTGGATGTATTTTCAGTATGCAGGAATTAACATTGGGCCAGTACACAAAAAAGATATCATGAAAGCATCCATTATGCTGGAGCATGAGCCTCAGTGAGTTTGCACTTTACCGTCGTTACTCACTCATTTATAGCTTATTCATTCGCACTCATTATTTCATTTACTTCTACTTCTTGCTTAATTTTATTGCTTGACCCACTTTACCTTCTTTTCTCCTGTACAGGTACCCTTCATTTTTGTTAATAAAAAGAGTAATAAGAACATAATAACTTCTAAAAAAAAATAATTAAAAATTGGCATTAAATATTTGGTTTTAAATACACAAATACACTCTTTGAATCTTGGTTAAACGCTCTCTTGAATTATGATTGGTAGTTAGATTGAAACTTTAAATCTTTTATAGTAGTATGTGGAGACCAGTATTTTATGATTATCATAGCTGAAATTTCCTATAATTAAGAGTTTGTCTGTTGTCTTATAAGCCATAATAATTTGATTTAATTATAGGACCACCTCACAATTTGTTGCTCAGTTTAGTGTTTCATGTAAACAAGAACTTATAGAGTCAGTGTGAAATTAACATCCCCCAAAGCATTGAATTGTTTCAAGAATGACATGGTTGAAATAGGGTTCATTTTCCTCTCTTAACAGAAGACTAGTGGAGTTCTATATGGAGTAGTACCAAATATTTGGAGAGAATAAATGTAAATTTAATTTGATCTGTAATCAAGTAAATGTTATTGTGTTGAATTTATGTGCATAATGTAAAATAAGCATTGCTATATTTTGTATTAGCAAAACCACTTAAATTTTCTAAAAATTGAAAAGTATGTTTCCTCTGTTCAAATAAAAGTTTATACATGTAATACTAATAGTTTTAAATAGAGATGGATATATTTAATTTCTTTTAATAAGTATATTGTGCATTCTGCTCAGGGTTTTGACCATACCAAGTAAAAGGTATTTAACATGAGTCTTTGTTAAGTGCCTTCTTGTATAACTACTATAGATGGAAAAAACACTTGATTGCAGTAATAGTAGCTCAAAATTTTATGATCAATATATTTAAGTTTTCTGTCAGCAAATAGTAAATTTATGTTTAGCTGCTGTTGTTAAAAATCTATTGTCAGCTCAGAATAGATCTCTTGTCAACTCTAGATCAAACTTGGCAACTTAAAGTAAATCTGTGTTGTCATCTATCAGTAGATATATGTTGTCAGCTTTTAATAGATCTATTTTGTCAACTAACAGTAACTCTGTGTTGTCATTTAATAGTAGACCAGTATTGTCAACTGATATTAGATCTGTCTATCTATCTATCTATAAGCATAATTAAGGTATTCTGGACCATAAAACAATAATAATTTTTTCTAAAATGTATTTATTTTATAAATTTCATGATCAGTGGAACAGTTTTAAAAGGATACCTGCAGTCTTTCTACCACTCATGATTTGCAATTTTGATTGCCTTGAGTGGCCTATTCATATATTTTCCAGTCTTACTCAGCACTGTTAATGTTAATAGATAAACTTGTTTAAAATGTGTTTAAGATAATTTGTCTCTATGTTCATGAGAACATTTCTGGTGAATGTGTAAGTGATATAAGCCCATTGTAAAATTGCATTTTAAATTAATTTTCTTTCATAATGTACAGTTTTATTTGTATAAAAATTGAAATTAGTAATTACTTTTCAGGCTGGTACACGTTAACACAAAGGATAGTGATGCTAGAACTCCCAAACTAAAGCTCATAGAATGTGCTATATTAATCTCATAGCCAGTTATAGTCATATTTTGTGGCAAAATTTCTAATAATGGTATTAACATAGTGCAATCTAAATAGTTCTTTTTTCCCTTTCCTTTCCTTTCCTTTCCTTTCCTTTCCTTTTACATTTGTCTTGTCTTGCCTTGTCTTGTCCTTGTCTTTCAGCAGTATTTGTTTAGTGATCTACATTTAGAAAGGAGAAAGGCAAAGTAGAAGTGCATAAATGTAATGTACAATGTAAAATGGGCATGTTGGGCATGTCTCAGTACATGTGTTTATGTATGAATGCATATGCATGCGTGTATTTGTCATTTGTGCTTATTTCTGCAGTTTTTCACCAGGTGTCTTAGTCTTGTAACGAGGTAAATTAGGAGATGATGGGAGACAGAGTAATGAAAATCCGACATAAAATACAAGTATAAATTATTTCTGTGGCACATGTAATTAATACAGCTTGTAGCCCTGTCAACTGTCATTTTAAAAATATCCTCTCTGACAGCTTGGTTCAAGTTATAATGTATTCATATGTCCACAGCAATTAAATGGTATATACAAATTTTCAATGCCATTTATATAGTCTTAATAGGTAGCCCACAAAGAGCTAAGATTGTTAAATACAGAATTATCCCCAATACAATAACTAAAAGTTTCATATGTCAGCATTAGTAAAAGGCACTTTTGCTGGAATGCATACACATTTTCAAGTTTATGTTTGGAATTCAAAACACATAGTGCTGTCATAAGATAACAGTTCATCAGTTTCTTTAAAAGAAAAGCGAATTCTGGCTCAGTTATCACTGTTTTGTTTGCTTGTGAGTGATGTTTATTAGTTGGGCATCCATTTTATTTAGATGTTTCTAAATTTAAGGAAAAAATACAGAGTATTTCCACTTTATATGTTGGGTATATCTGGGCAATGTATGTGTCCTGCATTTTGGGGAAACAGGGTTTTGATAATGTCTGGACAAAGTCAATGCTCAGTTCATGCCATTGTCTGGGCAAAATCAATGCTCAATACATGTTATTATCTGAATAAAGTGTAGTACTGTGTGTGTGTCTAGTAAAAATGTGCTGTTTAATGGGTGATGTGTCTGGATCTGTGATATCTATGTCTGGATTAAGCTATTGCCACTTTAGATATTTAGATAAAACATTAAGAGCATGTGCTGTGTATGCATCTGCAAAAAGGGCGCATCTTACCTTTTTAGTTGTTGATAGAATATACTACTTACCAAATAGTCCTGCAGTTTTGCTCACATAAATGTTGATTTTCAGAATGTATTGCTTATCGCCAAGATACAGGATGCTAAACAATTTTTTTTTAATCTGTCATGTAAATTTGAAGTATTAGTTTGCCAATTTTTATTTTAAAGCTAGATTGAAATTTGGTTTTGAATTTGGTGTGCTCATTAAAGTAATGGAAGAATATATATTATATACTCTTCATACTGTTAAGTTTCAAACTGTTTGAGAGCATGAAGATCTGATGCAAAGTGTGAATATTGTGCTTGTGGCCTATGCTAAGTGTGAATGCCTGCAGTATGCAGAGGTCAGAGTGATTTATAGCCTGCTATGCCATACTGTGTAAAAGTCACATCCCTGGGGTCATTTTCATAGATTTAGGGCTACTGCCAAGCTCCCTTAATGGATAGTGTAATGTTACATAACCTGTCCTGATTCTAGGGCAATGAGGTGTACAACAGTAAAAGTTCCAATCAAAATCAGTCTAGTAGTTTTAGAGTTGGACCTGGCCAAACAGATATAACAGTTTTATTAAATAGATATATGATAGGTTTTGTTGAAATCATTTGCAAATAAATATTTGTCTTTGTCTTTGTCTTTGTACATGTATTGTATATACTACTATATTTAGCTGGTTAGGTTATTTCTTATGTAAAAAGTATACTTAAATAAAATGAATTTGATGTCTTGGTATGTCCTGTAAGAGAGTATGGAAATAATTCATATATGATTTGATTGTTCAATCTCTGACTTTCCTCAAAGTACAGTAATGTCATTTAATTAATATATATAAGTTAAATCTTTTTTCTTATGATTTTGAGTGATTTACAGTAAAAACGTTTACCTCATAGATTTTTTTCACTGGTAGTTTTTGTGTTTTCAAGTAAAATATTAATAAAAATTGTGAATTTGTCTTTAATGCTTATCATCAAACATGATTCAAAAACAATATAATTATCTTACCCTCATCATGCTGAAAATATTATATTATTTTTGCACTTTGGCAAAATGGTTGTTATCTGTTATCTTGCCTTTGTTAACTTCATTGTATCTCTGTTGTAAAATATAATTTAGTTGAGATTTTCAAGTTTATTGCTAAATTAATCCATTAAAATGCATGCTTTAACTTTTGAAATATGTTGATTTTCAGGTATGCAGTCATCCTAGCTTTTGATGTCAAAGTGGAGCGAGAAGCTCAGGAATTAGCTGATCACCTTGGTGTCACAATTTTTACTGCCGACATCATCTACCATCTCTTTGACAAGTTCACTGCCTACCGTACTGACCTCATGCGCAAGAAGCAGGAAGAATTCCGGCACTTAGCTGTCTTTCCCTGTAAACTGAGAATTTTGCCACAGTATATATTTAACAGCCGTGATCCCATTGTGGTGGGTGTTGTGATAGAAGCAGGATTTTTGAAGGAAGGTACACCACTGTGCGTTCCAAGCAAAGAGGTATGTTCTTTAGTAAGAAATTTTATCTGTGTTTTTTTTGGGGGAGGGGGTGGTGGTGGTTGATGATAGCAGCAATACCACTGTGTGTTCAGCAAAGAGGTAAATTCTTTAGTGTGAAATTTTGTCTCTGTTTGGGGGTTGGGGTTTTTTTTTGTGTATTATAGCAGCATGTATAAAGAAATGTTGAATTGTTGTTTAAAGAACAACTTAATTTTTATTAAATATTAATATTATATTTTAGAACCATATTAAGTATATAATTAGTAACACTTATCATGACCCCATAAATATATAAATTTATATTTATATCTCTTAATTGCAATGGGTTTTGTGCAGAGAAAACTGAAATTTGTTATTATTACATGTATAATCACTTTCAAAATAATCATTTAATTCAATGATGCTTCACAAATTCAGAAATAACTTAGCTCTAGAAAAATACATACATAGTTATCCATCCACATAACCAAGCATGCAAACACAAATAAACAGAAAATAAAACAACCAGCAAAACCAACAAAGTAAAAAGCATATATTCCATTGTGTTTTACTTTTAGAAATTTGGTTTATATATTTGTTTGTGTCAGAGTGTGGATGCATATTCTATTGTATTTTATCTTTAGAAATTGGGCAGTTTATTATACATGCATTCGTTTGTGGGTGTTGTATGCTGTTACATTCCAGCATTTATTTAGAGACCCTGTCTCAGCACGAGGACTTTGGATTATTATAAATTAACTTTCACCTATGCTGACAACAGACTGGTTGCCAAGATCTGCCCTTCAGTCCCTAAATTACCTCCGTAGTTGGATACTAATTTTAGTGACAGGCGAACTTGTGTAACAAAGCCTTGACTGGGTGCGTTATCTAATTATGACCAATTATGCATTCAATCGTTCGTCTTGCTTTTATGCCCCCAACCCAGTCTCTATTTGGTCTTCCTTGCAATAATTAGCCAATACCATAATTAGAAAACAATAAAACATTTATTAATTAACAGATAACAAAAAGACAATTATATACATCCGTTCCGGATATGCAGGTCATAGGACTGCGGTTGTCTATCATGTCAAACGAGTCACAAGAATTTCAGACTAACGTTCAGTGTTCATTGATCTTTACTTAACTCCCCAAGTCCAACTGTTATGACAGCACTCATGCTTGACAAGGCGTCACCAGGCCCGATCGACGGCTGTTACATAACTCGGCTCTTCCACCAGATGTAAGGACCCCTCCGTGCGCGTCCAGTAAGTCTAGGCACGTTGAACGGTCCCACAATGTCTCTACCAAATCTCTACGAAGCTCCAGTACGCTTCAGACTCGAGACAAAGCCAGGAAAGCCAAAGCCCCAAGAAAAACCCGCTCTGAAAATATAATTCGTTTCATGAGCGACTCTCTTAATGACTCGCTGACCTATACATGTGGCATAGACAATATAGCGCAGCCTATTTACAAATTGACCTTTAATCGTATCTTACATGAGAAGATAAAATAAGATACAGTCCAAAATCACGTTCATTTGTATTACAAGACAACGCAATGCTTCCCACGCAAGGGATTAAGCCATTACATACAAAGTAATTATATTTTACAATGAAAGGTAAAATATATTAAATGAGTGACGTGACTCAAAAACCCACGCATATGCGTGTTACAATTACAAAGCATTTACACGCAAGTGCGTTAGATTATTATGTACAAAAATACTTCAACGCACACGGGCGTTCCACAAAGTACAATTCAGTTAGTTGTTGGCTTCCAAAAGATGAATTTAACGTTCCGTAATCTTTATACAATAGAGGTAAACTGATGTTCAACAATCCAACACTTATATAGACTTATATAGAGGCGCAAATACATCAAAATATAGCCACTCTATTATCTTGCCACATGTCAGGAGAAAATAGCGATGATATAGCTTAAAACACGATAGATAATGCAAAATTCACACAATCATCATTCTTAATAAAATACAAAATAAATATTGTTAAGAATTCGATGTGTTATTACCTTGTCTTAGTACAAAGGTACTTGTCTTGACACAACGGGTTTCTCTCGATCCACGGAATATATGCGATGCCCCCTTGTGAAGTGTGTCGGGCGCTGTTTCCTCGTGAATGGCTCTCAGACTCCCGGTACCGTGTATTTAAAGACATACATGAATTATTTGCGGAATGCCTATCGGTCAGTGTCGGCCTTGGACATGATCCACCATCTGCTATTACTCGAACATATTAAGTAATACGTCCGGCTCAGGGTTGCGAGTACGACGTAGGCGGCAGGGGTGGTTGCATCACCGTCCGCGAGTCGGGTACTCGAAATGTCGGTTATGTGTGCATGTGTGCGACAAGTTTCAAGAGCTATGCGGACTAATTACTTAGGGTTTAGAGTTGAAGTATAAATTTGGCTTTAACCCCATCACACCCCCCAGCTTTAGGCGTTTATCACAGCATGTGAAAAATGCCCCACAATTATACGGGGTTAAAGTGTGAAAGATCAAAATGAAGAAAATTCCCAATCAAAATTCCAATACGCAGCAATGAATTCTGAGATGTGCAGTTAGAAATATCGCAACGCGACGGTAATCTACTTTGATTATGAACGGCGCTCCCATACAATAATTCTCGGCCTAACTGTCACTACAAAATCATCCTTCAAATGTAATTATCCAACAATATGAAATGATATGTTCAAAAGTTCATTACCTACTTCAATAATCATTAGTTCACTATGCAATCTAGTCAATCTAACCAGGTTACTCAGAATAGATATCCAACAACGACTAACTCCACTGAATACTTATAGCCAACAATAGTGTGATCAAAAATCAGACTTCAAATGAACAACACTGTCAATATGCAGGTTATGAAAGTTCCAGGCATTTGATTTCCCTGTATCAACCAAATATCAGAATTCATGCGTCAACGACAATTCAATGAACCATCTATCAATCTACCTGTCATATTCCGAGTTACAACACTAACACATTTCAATCAGTGTTATAGCTAGTCAATCAATTTTACATGAAATGTCCAACATATTTACAGTAACAGCTATCAACTACGGTACAACAAGAAAAATAATGAAAATTCAAAAGAAGTGTCAAATCATCATTTCGACTGTTGCACTATCCTGCCTAACACAACTTTTGTAGTTTCTATCCCACATCCAATAACATGTCGTCTCCCATGTGTCAACATGTCCATGGTATGACAACAGTATTCCCTTCTTCCTTACTCTGTTTGTCAGAACGTTACTGTACTTCTCCTCATCATGAGGTGCAATACCTTGCATGTCAAGATTAGACTTTTCATTCTCAAGCCAGTAAGTACGTCTCTGAAGTGTTTTATCAACATAACTCCTTTCAAAACTCTCCAAAGTACTTGTCAAGTTCAAAATGTTTCTGGTAGTGTCAGTTTCTGTATAGCTGGTGTCTACCCCTCCTAACGATTTCAAACTTCCTAATACGTTCTGTATCCTGTCAGTGTCACTACGGCATTGATTACGCGATGTCAGAATATCTAACCTATCGCTTTTAGCCTTATCACTGAGCTCACGCAAATGAAAATTTGCTCTCTTGGTGTTTCGTGCATCTGTAGTTACGTCATTTCCTACATGTTGAACGTCCCTAGTTCGCATGCACTCAACGTCTTTTGTCATAATGGCTTCAGATCCACTATGAGTCAATTTTGCATCTAGCGTAGCATCATAGGTTTGCAAATGTGCTCTGTCATGGCTACCAGTCTCTCTGAAGTACCCAAAATGCAACATAAGCTTCCCCTCTAAGTCTGGAGATTCCGTTCTCCTGATCTTAACATAGACTAATTTGAAATACCTCACCCCACTAGTTGTTTTCTGTCTTAATCCATTCACAACTAGGTTTTCGACTGTTATGTCTGCCAATTTGTCTCTCTCCTTGACAACATAAGTCTGTGTCTCTCCTGTGACTCTAGAATTATCTAACTTCCTACTCGTACGTTCCTTAGTCACTCTAGGATCGGACCCACTCAGTAGTAAGTCAGCTCCCTGTGGTTGTGGTTGTATGAACAAGGGTTTTGCTTTAAACTCTCCAAGAGTTATCGATTGTCTCCCCCGGACCATACTGTTCATTGAACTAACACAATCTGTTCCCACTGACTCAGTTAGTTCAATATGTCTCCTTCTCATCAAATTGTCAGAATCTATGGTGGGAATCCCTTTAGTCTCTGTCACTATCACACTGAATAACATCATGATGTCCTCGCTCTGTGTGTCGTAGGCTACACTCCCACTGTTTCCTGTACTATAAATCTCTGCGTCTGATGTCAGTAACAGCCCTGATGTCTCACCTACTCCGGTTGTCAGTCTGTCACTCCTGCCTTCATTATCTATCGATCCAGTTCCGTCACTCATTTGTACTGTGTTTTCGATCAACTCAGGATTACACTCTGTACTTGTCGTCAGTGAATCAAGGAACATATCAGTTAATGAAACACCCTCCTCCTTACTCTCACTTGTCACACTGGCGTATCCTGTCACGCCCCTCACCTCCTCTCTCTCTACTGTTTTTGGTACGTTCTCATGACTTTCCTTTATCTCAACAGGTGAGTCAATAAAGGTAGTCCATGTACCATGGCTTCTGTCTACGTCACTAAGTCCGTTAAGTGGTTTATCTGCAGACAGCATTTCTGCCCTGTCTCTGACAACGGCGTGCATACACACCAGTACACATGCATTGTCATCGACCGTCTCTAGCAATTCTACTCTGGAAATACTAGATTTTTTCGTCCCTGTACAGTTTTTGACTTTATCTTCTCCCCTATCATGATTGGAAAAGAATTCTGTCCCAGTTCTGCCAACTGTCTTGTAATCTGAAGTAAATGAATCCATCATAGGCACATTGTCTTTATCACTACCTATGCTGTCATCTATATCAAATACTCCTGTTCCTCTGGCTATCAACTCATTAGCACTGGAAACCTCGTATGACGCAATAATCTTGTGTCCTAAAATTACGTCATGACTCACGTCAGTCATCGGCGATCGAGTCCTACCAATATCTGTCTTTGTAGCAGGCACATTCTCGTGACTATTTCTTAAACTAACAACCATCCCATCAGTAAAATTAGTCACAGTGGTGTCGCTACCCATAGGGATTACGTCTAGTCTGTCAGACGTTTCACCACCCACAGACGGTACACAACTGATAGAATCCGTCACTATCCTTTCACGTGCATTTCCCCCGTCAATCAACATATCATGTGTAAAGGACAACACATTCGTACATCCAAAATCTACGTCGTTTGTTAAGCCCTTAACAACGGCATCTTTTCCTATCTCTGTTTCAAGATCAGGTTCCAATAATGTGCAAGCTAACAGTAAATGTTCTGTACACTGTTTAACAGAACGAACTTGAATGGTTTCGTCTAAACATTTTCCTTCATTTTTAATCAAAACGTCTATCTTGTCTACTGAGTCCGGTAACGCGACTAATTCCTGTCTGTCAGTTTCCACACTCACGGCGTTTGACCTCGTCAAGTCAAAGTTCACAGCCTGACCTTCCTGTCGTGATTTGTTAGCAGTACCGTCCTCGCAACAAGTGGATCCATGCGCATGCGTTTGCGGTCTGTGCAAATCGTCATAAGTCAGACTTGATTTAACGTCATCATTACCAGCGAATTTAGACTTTGTTTCGACCTCCATCCATAACCATTCTAATTCTAGATTTTCTTTCTTCTCGATAAGCGCTAGCTTCTCTTTCTTCAACCTTCTAATTCCGAAAATTAGATCTCTTAATTCGGCCTGATCTTCCGCTATTTGAACTTCTTTTTCTCTCAGTTCCCTTCGATCCCCTCTGAATCGGAAATCCCTATCACACAACTGTCTTACTCGCGCTTTCGTGAGTTTTAGGCGTGAGCTTATTGAAGATATCACTTCTCCCCTGTGTTCTATTTCCTTTTCAGTGAGCTGGAGTAGGACGTGATTGCGTAGCTCTTCACCTTCATATCCTAGCGATATGCCTACCTCTTGTTTATGTTTTAAAATCTCACTAAGTTGTAAACTCCCCACACTATTCTTCTGACCTTTGATCCCTAAACCCTCGGCCTCGATGTGTTTTATTTCGCGTTCGGCCGCGCGTTCTTCTCTCTCTTCGAATTCTAACTGCCTTTCTTTTAGCTCTCTAAGCTCTTTCCTTAGACGGTATAAATCAGAATGATATGCTTCTAACTGATTTTCCAATTCTTCCAGTTTCTCGAGATCGCTTTCGGCTGGGGCGTTTCTATCACGCGATAAGTCTATGCATTCTTTCACGAGTTCCAGGTGCGAGCTCGTCAAAGCTATCATTTCTTTCTTGTGTTTTATGACATCTTCTGCCTCTTCTATATCGAGCGCAATTTCCTCTCGCTCGCGTTCTCTTTCTAACCTCTCTCTTTCCGCTTCCTCTTGTTTGTCTAGCTCGGCTCTGATATAGTTCGTTAATTCTTTGTCTTTGTATCCTATCAGGGAGCCTTTCTTTCTCAGATTTCCAATAATCTGTTCTAAGTCCATCGTGGTTTATTTAGAAAAACCTGTTCTAAAATAAACTCTTCACAGCGCTACGTGCACTCTGTTCGGCCAAGAAAGTACGCTTTCCGAACCGTAATACTAGGTTAACAATTAACCTACGGTATTACCAACTTCGAAGTCTACTGCTACCAGTTAACTACCTTAGTTCCGTGGCGCAACACATCGACTTCTTAACAATGATCTACTTAGTTAACACGCTACTAAATAAAATCATTAATTCACAGTTAACATGCATACACTAGCTCCAACTAAAATGCATTTACATGTCAACACAACAATATACTCTATTCCTGCAATAGAATACATGTACAAAATACAACAATGACAAATGGAAGAAAAGAAAGAAACAATATGTTTCTCCAATAAACTCTGAAATCAGTATGTTCTTGTGATTCGTTTTCCGCTAGTTTGTCTAGAAAATACGATTATTTCCCTTTGGTTCAATAGTTACAACTTAGAAAATTTTTTTAATTTCTACTGGTTACTATGTATCCTTTTCTTTTCACTATTATCACTATTATCACTATTATCCCGCGACGAGTTCCCAATTGTTACATTCCAGCATTTATTTAGAGACCCTGTCTCAGCACGAGGACTTTGGATTATTATAAATTAACTTTCACCTATGCTGACAACAGACTGGTTGCCAAGATCTGCCCTTCAGTCCCTAAATTACCTCCGTAGTTGGATACTAATTTTAGTGACAGGCGAACTTGTGTAACAAAGCCTTGACTGGGTGCGTTATCTAATTATGACCAATTATGCATTCAATCGTTCGTCTTGCTTTTATGCCCCCAACCCAGTCTCTATTTGGTCTTCCTTGCAATAATTAGCCAATACCATAATTAGAAAACAATAAAACATTTATTAATTAACAGATAACAAAAAGACAATTATATACATCCGTTCCGGATATGCAGGTCATAGGACTGCGGTTGTCTATCATGTCAAACGAGTCACAAGAATTTCAGACTAACGTTCAGTGTTCATTGATCTTTACTTAACTCCCCAAGTCCAACTGTTATGACAGCACTCATGCTTGACAAGGCGTCACCAGGCCCGATCGACGGCTGTTACATAACTCGGCTCTTCCACCAGATGTAAGGACCCCTCCGTGCGCGTCCAGTAAGTCTAGGCACGTTGAACGGTCCCACAATGTCTCTACCAAATCTCTACGAAGCTCCAGTACGCTTCAGACTCGAGACAAAGCCAGGAAAGCCAAAGCCCCAAGAAAAACCCGCTCTGAAAATATAATTCGTTTCATGAGCGACTCTCTTAATGACTCGCTGACCTATACATGTGGCATAGACAATATAGCGCAGCCTATTTACAAATTGACCTTTAATCGTATCTTACATGAGAAGATAAAATAAGATACAGTCCAAAATCACGTTCATTTGTATTACAAGACAACGCAATGCTTCCCACGCAAGGGATTAAGCCATTACATACAAAGTAATTATATTTTACAATGAAAGGTAAAATATATTAAATGAGTGACGTGACTCAAAAACCCACGCATATGCGTGTTACAATTACAAAGCATTTACACGCAAGTGCGTTAGATTATTATGTACAAAAATACTTCAACGCACACGGGCGTTCCACAAAGTACAATTCAGTTAGTTGTTGGCTTCCAAAAGATGAATTTAACGTTCCGTAATCTTTATACAATAGAGGTAAACTGATGTTCAACAATCCAACACTTATATAGACTTATATAGAGGCGCAAATACATCAAAATATAGCCACTCTATTATCTTGCCACATGTCAGGAGAAAATAGCGATGATATAGCTTAAAACACGATAGATAATGCAAAATTCACACAATCATCATTCTTAATAAAATACAAAATAAATATTGTTAAGAATTCGATGTGTTATTACCTTGTCTTAGTACAAAGGTACTTGTCTTGACACAACGGGTTTCTCTCGATCCACGGAATATATGCGATGCCCCCTTGTGAAGTGTGTCGGGCGCTGTTTCCTCGTGAATGGCTCTCAGACTCCCGGTACCGTGTATTTAAAGACATACATGAATTATTTGCGGAATGCCTATCGGTCAGTGTCGGCCTTGGACATGATCCACCATCTGCTATTACTCGAACATATTAAGTAATACGTCCGGCTCAGGGTTGCGAGTACGACGTAGGCGGCAGGGGTGGTTGCATCACCGTCCGCGAGTCGGGTACTCGAAATGTCGGTTATGTGTGCATGTGTGCGACAAGTTTCAAGAGCTATGCGGACTAATTACTTAGGGTTTAGAGTTGAAGTATAAATTTGGCTTTAACCCCATCACATATGCGTGGGAACACATTTCATTTTAGTTCTTAAATTCTGTCAAAATTGTTCCAAGGGTCTAACTTTTACATTGAAATTCTATCAAAGTTGTTCCAGGTGTCTAGCTCTTAACATTGAAATTCTATCAAAGTTGTTCCAGGTATCTAGCTCTTAACATTGAAATTCTATCAAAGTTGTTCCAGCTCTAGCTCTTAACATTGAAATTCTATCAAAGTTGTTCCAGCTCTAGCTCTTAACATTGAAATTCTATCAAAGTTGTTCCAGCTCTAGCTCTTAACATTGAAATTCTATCAAAGTTGTTCCAGGTGTCTAGCTCTTAACATTGAAATTCTATCAAAGTTGTTCCAGCTCTAGCTCTTAACATTGAAATTCTATCAAAGTTGTTCCAGCTCTAGCTCTTAACATTGAAATTCTATCAAAGTTGTTCCAGCTCTAGCTCTTAACATTGAAATTCTATCAAAGTTGTTCCAGCTCTAGCTCTTAACATTGAAATTCTATCAAAGTTGTTCCAAGCATCTAGCTTTTACATTGAAAATCTAGCAAAATTATTCCAAGTGTCCAGTTCACATTCAGAATCTAGCAGAATTGTTCAAGGGTTTAGTTTCACATTGAAAATCTGTCAGAATTGTTCAAGGATCTAGTTTCACATTGAAAATCTAGCAAAATTGTTCCAAGGGTTCAGTTTGCACTCAGAATCTATCAGACTTGTTCCAAGGGTTCAGATCACACTCAGAATCTATCAGAATTGTTCAAGGGTTCACTTTACACTCAGAATTGTTCAAGGGTTCAGTTCGCACTCAGAATCTAACAGAATTGCTTTACTGCAGCTAAATGCAGGCAAGTAGAAAGTCTATGGTCTGGATTTGCAAATGTCACTTATATTGATAGCATTTGGGATTTAAATCCCATTTTTCTATTAATGTTTGATTTTGTGCAGTAGGTGTATTGAAGGTAAGTTTGCTTCCGTGTGTACATGCATAAAATGCAAAGTATAATGTGTCTTTATGCATTTAGAATGTGATCTTAGTACTTATAAAATGTGTCTTATAATCTGTTCTTGGAGTTTGAAGAGTGTGCCTAGGTGATGAGTACAGTCACAGTGTGTTACTACACACACAAACACAATATCTGAAGAATACAAATTTTAATTTTCCCCTCCATGACAGGATAAAGTTAGAGTGTGGTCATGTGTAAAGGATATAGTAATCGCTGACCAACTGCAGAAATAAAATTACATTTATTTAATGTAATAACATGTAATGATATGAAAATAATAATAATGGTAGAAATAAAAACTTATATTATTATTATTATGGTTAATGCCTGGAGGACAATAGTTGACCAATTGCAAAAAATCAAACTATATTTATTTCATGTAATAACAATTTATATATAATGTGGTGTCCATGGCAATAATAATGATATAAATAAAGAATAAAATTATAGTTATATTTTAAAACAAAGAGGTTAAATCTATATTAATAAATAATTAAGCTTACCTATTGAAATAAGTTGTAATTGTTGTACTAAGACAGGGGTCGGGAACCTATGGCTCGTGAGCCAGATGTGGCTCTATTGATGGCTGCATCTGACTCGCAGACAAATGTTCGATTATAAAAAAAATTTTCTCCTTTGATCTACATATTAATTGCATATCAATATTTCATTTTACAAATGAGCTAAAGTCTACTAAAGTCTCAACGCCTGCATGAAGCTTAACCTCACCACGTATCAACCAGACTACAAAGCCATCAGCAAAGCCATGCAGCACCAGAAGTCTCATTAATGGTAAGAAATACACATTATTGATTAGCAACTGCATAACAATGTTATTAAAAAGAATTCAGAGACATAATTATTGTACTTTTAGTGTTGAAATTACACAAAATGCACACATTTACTTGAATTTTTAGTTTTAAACATAATGTATGGCTCTCACAGAATTACTTTTCAAAATATGTGGTGTCTATGGCTCTCTCAGACAAAAAGGTTCCCGACCTCTGTACTAAGAGGATAAAGTTATATTTGAAATAGATTTAAATTGAATTTTTTGATCAGTAAAGACCTATAAATATATTAAGTATTTATTATTACAACTTCAGTATTATAATGTTGGTTAGAAGAGATTATTTTTGTTGTAAAATAAAAATTCAAACAAAAAATAAATATGTATTTTACCCACTAACCCAAGGATTTTTTTCCCCTTTCAATTTTGGGGGCTGGAGAGAGCCCCCATTGAAAATTAATTTTAACTGTCAAGTATGATTAAGAGATTGCATGATAATAAATTTATGTCTAACCCTCATATAATTATTTATTTTGCTTTTTTAATAGTGTACATTTATTTAGTAACTACATTGAATGTGAATAGACTCTTGCTTTAAGTCCATTTACAGCAGTAAAATTTGAAGTTTTATATCTGTTATTAAAATCATTATACTAAGGAGACTGTGCCTGCTTGAGCCAAACAAATATATGATGACCGTGCAGTGATGTTCATATTGTATTACTCACTTTAAAATTAAAATGTACTTCATGCATTAATTATTCTCACTGTACACTAACCTTTGATATGTGCTGGTTGATTTTATGGTTAAACTGACCAAGTGTGTAATTGGCTGTACTACATTCTAAGAAAATTGGTTACACCATTTGACTTGAAATTCAACAATTGGAAACGTTTTCCTGTCATAGGAGATGGGAGGTTGGTTATTCATGCTACATCATTCTTGTCTCCTTCACTGACCAAGAGTGTGACAATGACATGGTGCAAAGAAAGACAAGGAAAGAAAAGAAAAGGCATTAAAAAAACTAAAGAAGCACAATCAGTAATTTTGTTGTTGTTTTGATGGAGAATTAAATTAATATAAGTTAAAAGGAAGATGATCAGAATGGAGTGTTTGTTTCAAATCCTGATAATGAAAGCCCAAGCATTAGAATATTAATATCAGTTGCAATGAATATTCACATTTCATTTGCTTTCAGTGCGTTGTAAGTAGGAAGTGTTCTTTTGATTGTTAGATAGCTTTTAAATTAATTTGTAGCTGTTTGTTTTGTATTACTGCAAATACCATTGTAAATCATCCAATAACAAATCATGCTCGAATAAATATAGACATGCTGAACCTGTTTAATAAAAAGTTGTATTTATTTTGCAGGTACTTATAAATTGCAAACTTTATCATTGATAATCACATTCTTGCTTCTTCTTTCAATGGATCTTCCATTCCCTTAAGTCTGTTTCTATTTTCTTTCAATTTTTCTGTTATGCAAACTTAATATTTGGAAGTATGTTAAATGTATGCCATACTGTGCACCAGAACATGTTCACATGGTGTGTGTGTTAATATGGTGAAGTTCCAACATCACATTAAACCTGAAGTCAAAGTCTAATGCCCTAGAACTACAAGTAATAGTAGTTCCAACATCACATTAATCTGACGCAAAAATCCAAAACCCTACAACTACAAGTAATAGTAGTTCCAACATCACATTAATCTGACGTAAAAATCCAAAGCCCTAGAACCACAAGTAATAGTAGTTCCAACGTCACATTAATCTGAAGTAAAAATCCAAAGCCCTAGAACCACAAGTAATAGTAGATCCAACGTCACATTAATCTGAAGTAAAAGTCCAAAGCCCTAGAACCACAAGTAATAGTAGATCCATCGTCACATTAATCTGACGTAAAAATCCAAAGCCCTAGAATCTCAGTTAGTGGTAGAACTAGCAATGGATGCACTTGTGAAAATCACAGACTAAAAGATAAACTCAAGCTGTGCATCTTTCTTGTATTTCTATATCACAAACCTTTTATCTCCTCATTCCTTCATCTAAATGTGATAAATCTTCTTGGGTTGGGGTATTGACTGCTTTCTCTTGGGTTGGGGTATTGACTGCTTTCTCTTATTTTTATCTTTTATCTGGATGTTGGTTTGAGAAGTGTTTAAGACTGACTATTTGAAATCTGTTCTTAGTATTGCAGCTATTTTTCCTGATGTGTGTGTGCACGGAGTTTTTTGAATGGTTTGTTTTTTGTTCTTTTTATTAGTGTACAACACTTGTTTTATATATTCTGTTGTATTTGTTAGGCCACTGTCTGGTGCGATATAGTAACACTACAGAAGATGCAGATGTTTGGTTGTTTTTTCTCCCCTCTAACCTGCAATTCTCCTACTTCTGGCGTTTTGGCAGGGTGCCTGAGTAGATCATTTCTTCCCTAATGCGGCTGCCACTTACATTTCCTGTACAATGATTTGTTTTTATATTGCTTGTGAATGAACGCCCTGGTATCCTGGTATCCGGCATGGTGGTTTAAAGGAGGGCAGATAGAAAGGGGGGAGTTGTGTGTGTGTGTGTGTGTGTGTGCACTCAGGTGTGTGGGAGTAAATAGGATAAGGTGATAACATTGTGGTTTACCTGCCCTTTTGGAGGCTAAGGTAAATAAATGTTGGCACCTACTCACTGGCACATATTCCCTCATGGAGAAAGTAAACAAGCCTACATACACAGTTAAATACAGTGTGCAAACTGTGAAATATGTATTCCTTGTGAGGACAGGTTGGCATCTTAGCAGACCAATCAGATGTATTAGGTAACTTTTCCCCTGTTTGCATTTACACTCAAACATGTTGAATATATCATATCATTTTGTTCATGTATCATTTAGCTACAGTCACATTTAGTTACTGTTTACTTTTATTTGCTGTTAATAGTGCGTACTCTTCTTAAGTATGCTATTTCATTTACAAAAACCAATTGTCCTTCAATCCATAGAATCAGGGAGGGTGTGTGTGCAGAAATGTGCATCAGTTGTTGGGGGGTACATATTCTTCCTCAATCTTCATTAGCAGTAAAATTAAGAGCATAAAACTCACAATAAAAGTGAATAATTTTGTTTGTTTTCTAACTTAAAATACTTAATAAGTAATCAATAAAACTACAGAATCTATTATTAATGGTCCATATCTTATTTGTATTTCAAGTGAAGGATGCTAAATAAGTGACTTCAGAATTATGTAATGCCATATTAAAGACCCAAAATCTATTTTAATAAAAACTACAATAATCTTAATAAAAAATACAATATGTACACAATTCCATCACAAAGGTTCCTAGTTTGCCCTTTTTAAATTAAAGCATGTAAAAATAGTGCATATAGTCACATAGTAATTATAATATACTATTAAAGGTACATAATATATTCTTAAAGACATTTATTGTACCCTATTTAAAACTAAAGTATGCAGATTTAATACATGTATATGTATAACCATGTAATAATTTTATACTATTAATATATACATAATGTAATATTAATGACTTTTATTTTACCATGTTTACTAAAGTAGCCATGTAATGTGCTATTAAAAGAACATAATGTAATCTTAAAGGCTCTTATTTTATCCTATTTAAAAAGTGAAATAATGTATATAACCATGTAATATAATTTAAATAATATACTCATATTTTACCCTGTTAAGAGTAATGTAGGCTAAATAATGTTTATAACAATGTAATATAATGTTAAGTACATGTAATATACTCTTATTGTACCCTATTTAAAACTTTGAGCAATAGGAAATGGTAAGATATAGTTGTTTGCATGGTAAAATTACTTTCTGTCAGACAGGAAATGGTACGATACAGCTGTTTATTTACATGGTAATATTATTTTGTCAAACAAAAAATGGTGGGGTACAGATGTTTGTTTACATCGTACAGTTACTTTTTGCCAAGAGACCTAGATATCTTTTGACATTTACATTTTATTTCAGCCAGATACATTTCACTTACTACCTCCCCCATCCCCACCCCCACCCCTACGCACACTATTCTTACCTCCATTAGAAATGCAGATTAGCAATTACATTCTAGAAAGTATTATCTTAAGTATGCTATTGAAGGTGCTGACCTCAGAACATGTTCTTCTATCATTAAAAACACATATTCTTTACTACAACACAAAGTTATGTTGTTTCTAAATCTTTGGAACTGTCGCTGAGTGCACTGAGCTTCGTGAAAGTAAAAAAAATAAATAAATTTAGAAAGTGTTGGTGTTAATGAAACAGATTAGAACCTAAGATTGATGGAACTTGGTATAACCTAGGTGGAGTGAATTGTTTACATTTTCTGCTGCTGATCAGCAAGCTGTTCCATTGATCTTATAGAGGAAGGTTTCTGTCAGGTACCTTTTAAAATGCTATTTAAAAAAGAAAACATTAGAATTTAATAGTAAAAGAAAAAATGTCCTCTTCTTCCCTTCTCTTCTGCTCTTTCTCCCACCACCCACCCTCTTTTGTAGGTGTGGGACCTGGCACTGACAACCGACTCATTCAGCTTCACCGCTCACCTATCTGGTTTTGTGAAGAGGCGGCCAGACTCCATTCAGTCTCTGGACACAGGCCAAGAGCAACAAGAAGCAACTTGCTGATGATGGGGAGGGAGGATTAATGCCTAGAAGCTTGCTAGGAGAATGTTGTTGGGTTGTGCTGATGAAGTTTCCATTCTGGTTTGATTCTCTATCCTCATAAGAGTGGAAACTTAAAAGTGTGGGATAGTGTGTCTTCTTTCAGCTGTACAGAGATTATGCTCTCTGAATATCTGAGAGGATGTGCTAGGAGCTAAAGTGAAGTAGTTGCAGTGAAAGGATGACTGAGTTAGATGGTTATCAGAAGTCTACTAAAATGGTAGTAGGGCTGCTGGTTTTGGGGGTGGAGTGGGGATGTTGTGTATGTTGTGCAAAAATGATTAGGTGTATAATTGTGCGATATTGAACAGTTGGGGCACAGGATGTAATTTCCTAGAATTTGGTAGATTGCAAATGTTTAGTGTATTCTTCCAGCTATTGGAATGAAAAGTTGCAGTGGTTCCAAGAATAAGATGGGCAACACTGTCAAAATTTAGCCAGAAAGGGTTATTTGGAAAATAACACAAAATAATTTATATATATGCTGCTTCCTCCTTACCCTGAGATGACCTTAAGAACTATTTCTAGTACCCATACAGTGATTTTTTTAAATTCTAATTTTCAAGAAGTGATAGTACAGATTGTGTGAAACTCTAATTTATAAGACTCTTGACTTTGGAAATTAATTTGAGTTCTTGAAAATATTACCAATCCCTTGCTCTTTCTCTCTCATGATCTTGTCTCTCTTTCCTTATTCCAAGTGTTGTTCAGTATTCATTTTTCGCATTGAATAAGCTTTGTGATATACTAAGTATTGTGGCTTGTTTATTCCTCACACTTTGAAAGAATAGACTAATTAATATTAAAATTGTGTTTATATCTCTCACTGCACTAAAACTATGTGTAATAATGTGTTTAAACCTCAATGCAGTAAAAAAAAAAAAAAAAAAAAAGTGTTTTCAAGCATTGAAACCTTGTACAATACTAAAATTGTGTTGGGATGTGTTTAAACATCGCAGTACACAACACGTTTATGTGCACTGATCTGTGTGTATTGCACGTTAAGACAAGAAATCAAGAGCACGCTTAGCAGTCGGGGGGGGGGGGGACACTGAAGTGTGTTTATCTCTCAGAAAACTATTCCTTTCCACATGACTTCCTCCTCCTGTAGCCATTTTACAACGTTCACCTCCTGTTACATTCACTACTGAAAGCAAAAGATTTCGTACTAATATTTGAGAACATCTGGTATCAGAAAGTTCCAGGAATTTTTATTGTTTAGATTTTATTTTTCTTTGCCAAGGATTCACCGGATTGTGGCTATAGTTTTGTTTATACTTTAACCCCCACCCTACCCCACAAAAAAAAATCTTTATGACAACTTGCTATGCTCATATTCCAACCGATAATTTATAAACTTGTATTGTTTGCCTTGTTGTTTTGAGAAGAGAATATATATTACAGTGATTTGAACTTAAGAGGAACTGCGAAAACCTACTCATATACCTTTTGTGTGTGCACTCACTTGCTCACTCACTCATTTAGCCAGACACCTTATTTTTCTGGAATTATGGATCTTGTGGAAAGTTTCCCATTGCAGTTGTCTTTCTAATGTATAACTACGCACAAAACTGTTCGAACTACTTTCTCATACAACTACACACAAACTGTTCTAACTACTTTCTCATACAATTACGCACAAACTGTTTTAACTTTCTCATACAATTACACACAAAACTGTTCGAACTACTTTCTCATACAACTACACACAAACTGTTCTAACTACTTTCTCATACAATTACGCACAAACTGTTTTAACTTTCTCATACAATTACGCACAAACTGTTCTAACTTTCTCATACAATTACACACAAAACTGTTCGAACTACTTTCTCATACAATTACGCACAAAGTGTTCTAACTACTTTCTCATACAATTACACACAAAACTGTTCTAACTACTTTCTCATACAATTACGCACAAACTGTTCTAACTTTCTCATACAATTACACACAAAACTGTTCTAACTACTTTCTCATACAATTACGCACAAAGTGTTTTAACTTTCTCATACACTTACACACAAAACTGTTCTAACTACTTTCTCATACAATTACGCACAAAGTGTTTTAACTTTCTCATACAATTACACACAAAACTGTTCTAACTACTTTCTCATACAATTACGCACAAAGTGTTTTAACTTTCTCATACAATTACGCACAAACTGTTTTAACTTTCTCATACAATTACGCACAAACTGTTTTAACTTTCTTATACAATTTACACACAAAACTGTTCTAACTACTTTCTCATACAATTACGCACAAAGTGTTTTAACTTTCTCATACACTTACACACAAAACTGTTCTAACTACTTTCTCATACAATTACGCACAAAGTGTTTTAACTTTCTCATACAATTACACACAAAACTGTTCTAACTACTTTCTCATACAATTACGCACAAAGTGTTTTAACTTTCTCATACAATTACGCACAAACTGTTTTAACTTTCTCATACAATTACGCACAAACTGTTTTAACTTTCTTATACAATTTACACACAAAACTGTTCTAACTACTTTCTCATACAATTGCGCACAAAAGTGTTTTAACTTTCTCATACAATTACGCACAAACTGTTTTAACTTTCTCATACAATTACGCACAAATTGTTTTAACTATTTTCTCATATAACTACGTACAGAACTTGTCTACTTTTTCATTACTGTGCACAAAACTGTTCCGATCTAGAAACTCTTTCTCATTTAATATTTTTTTAAAATCTGTTTTGAAGAGCAGAAATCTAAGACAAATAAGATTGTATGATTATTTTCTATCATTCTACTAAAGCTAACTTTAAAATCTCACAAATATGTTGGCATGTGCTAATTTGAAGATTTTACATGTACATTATTAAGTGGGGTTTTTTAATATTGTAATTGTATTAATTTAGCCTTTTTATGCAAACAATTTATGTTCTTTTTAATTTAATGGCCAGGTAAAACATTGTCTGTATCAAATTAACTGTGTAATCGTTAACCTAGAGGTTGTGTGAGATGTTAATACACGTGCCCTAGTTTCTGGTTCAAGTACTGAAGAACTCTCTGTGCTCGGTCTTGAGCGGTAAAATAGAGTGATGGTTCTTGGTGTGGTTTGGTTAGATTCGCACGAGAATTGGAGCATTTGCTGCACCCCCAAACAGTAGTTGAAATGTTGGAGCAGTCACTATGTGTATTATCATGCGTTAAGTTTTGATTATTGCGATAAAGACTATTAGTAAATGTTGTATTATTCTATTGGATAGGACTTACGGAATAAGTAATGATACGCGCACGCACATACACACATTAACTCATCAGAACACTGTGGAAACAATTCTGATGCAGTGATGAATGGACCTATTGTTTGTCCGTATTAGAATTTTGTACATATTATTGATACTGATGAATTGGTACCCATCTAATGTATGGTTACGTTAAAATTTTATATAGATATTTGATTGGTACTGATGGCCTGTGTAATATATTGCATTACGATTTTACTGCTTTGACAGCTACTGATGCAGTCAAAGGGAATGTGTGATGCCATCACTGTTGGCGCTCATTAGGATTAGATTTGGGAAATATAAGTTCCCTTCACAGTAATTTTTAGAATTATATATTGTTACTAGAATGCAACATTGTTTGTTAGAATTGGACCTATTCATTAAGGTTAAACAACACTCAGGATTAAATTAAAAGAATGATTAGTCCTCTTTGAAATGGGCCTTTAGATTAAAGGGAACAATACTGATACAGTGCGCTTCTTCCACAAGAGCTTATCGATTGACCTCTGACCTCTGCCTAGTGTTAATAAACAGCACACAGTATTCAATAATCACAACTTGCTAAGAAGGATGTTTAGTAAAACTACTCTTCCTGACTGACTTTCCCCTTTCCACCCCTTCACACTCGCCCACCCCATGGCGTCCTACCCCCTCACGCCCCGTTTCGTTGTGGGCGTTTTTCCTTTCTCCCTCAACCTCCCCAAGTTTTACTGGAGGCAATTACTGGCTGAATTAGTATTTCACTTTTTTCCTCACCTTTTGAACTAGAACTTTTTTTTTAAATCATGGATTTAC
This sequence comes from Sinotaia quadrata, assembly GCA_028829895.1. Lineage (NCBI taxonomy): Eukaryota > Metazoa > Mollusca > Gastropoda > Architaenioglossa > Viviparidae > Sinotaia > Sinotaia quadrata. The sequence goes on along the minus strand of CM054183.1, from coordinate 26,642,639 downwards.
TCTCCACTTAATTTCCTGCTGCCAGAGAAAATCAGAACCCACAGGTCGGCGTACCACTTTGAGGTAAAGTGCTGAACACTAGTGAAATGAATATGGTGTTCCACCTTTCCATCTCCTGTCCCTCCCACCCCCTAACTTATCGTGAAACCATACACTTTATTTAATGTCCAGACTCTACGATACAAATATGTCTTTTAAGAAAAAAAAACACATTAATTTAATGTTGTATTGCCTTGCAATGAGATCACGTTAGTTTTGTAGAATGATGCCAATAGTTTTGTAGAATGATGCTGATTGGCTTAACATGGATTTTATTCACCAGTTGACTGCATCGTTACTCAGGCAGGTAAAATGCGCGTCTCCCATTGGTTGGTCTGATGATGCGTACGCGTCGGTCACGTGATTGTTTTAGTAATATTTTTTCTCAGTTGCCTTTCATTTCCCTACCATTTTTATATAAAACACAATTTTTGTTGGCCCTGTTATTAGTTGGTGATTGTGAAAAGATTAGTTATTAGTCGTTCCTCTTGCAACATAATCCCACAATGTAAGTACTGAGCCCTCGTGATGGATCAGTTGTTGTTCCAATTAGTTTGCATTACATCAGCAACTTCTAGCATATTCTCAATTCGAGTGTTTACTTCAACCCTGACACTTAGAAAATTACCATTGTAAGGAGTGCCTAAGGTCGGCTCACTCTGACAATCCAGCAATTTATTAAAAATTTTAAAATAGGGATAGGCAAATTTATTCCACCAGAGTCCCCATTTGTTAACGTTTCATTTGTCAGAATATTCTGTTTATTTTATAGATTGTCTGCACATATCTAGGCATGATCTGGGTGTGGGCCTGTAACTGTCTATCAGCCTGGTGTGAAATCGCGTGCTTTGTTATTGTATCCTATCAGCCTGGTGTGAAATCGCGTGCTTTGTTATTGTATCCTATCAGTCTAGTGTGAAATCGCGTGCTTTGTTATTGTATCCTATCAGCCTGGTGTGAAATCGCGTGCTTTGTTATTGTATCCTATCAGTCTGGTGTGAAATCGCGTGCTTTGTTATTGTATCCTATCAGCCTGGTGTGAAATCGCGTGCTTTGTTATTGTATCCTATCAGTCTAGTGTGAAATCGCGTGCTTTGTTGTTGTATCCTATCAGTCTAGTGTGAAATCGCGTGCTTTGTTGTTGTATCCTATCAGTCTAGTGTGAAATCGCGTGCTTTGTTGTTGTATCCTATCAGCCTGTTGTGAAATCGCGTGCTTTGTTATTGTATCCTATCAGCCTGTTGTGAAATCGCGTGCTTTGTTGTTGTATCCTATCAGCCTGGTGTGAAATCGCGTGCTTTGTTATTGTATCCTATCAGCCTGTTGTGAAATCGCGTGCTTTGTTGTTGTATCCTATCAGCCTGTTGTGAAATCGCGTGCTTTGTTATTGTATCCTATCAGCCTGTTGTGAAATCGCGTGCTTTGTTGTTGTATCCTGTCAGTCTGTTGTGAAATCGCGTGCTTTGTTGTTGTATCCTATCAGTCTGTTGTGAAATCGCGTGCTTTGTTGTTGTATCCTGCCTAGGCTGTGGGTGCGAGTGGAGAGAATGTTGCACACGAAACCACCATCTGTAGCTGCATTCATCCATACGTTTATATTAATTAATGTATTAAATTAATTACTGGAAATCTAGACATAGCTCACTTTTATTATACATATGTAACAATTAATTATCCATTAAATGTGGTCCTTTTTGAAGGAAAATGTCTTTGTTACGTTGATTTACCGCAAATCTAGACAGAGCTTTCGTTGCATTAAAATCTTGTACATATTTAGATAGGCCCGTTACAGGAAATAATAAAATATGCTTGAAATGGTCTCAACTCTGTTTTCTACTTTTAAAAATAAAAGTAAAATGTTTTCCATTTAGACAAAAATATTGTCTGACTTATCTCGTTTCAATATTGACGTCAGATATACTTCTCACTGTGGGAAAACTCAAGATGACTTCCTTGTGCTGCAGTCCCGGAGTTAGTCAAAGTTAGAATGTATTTAATGATCCGCGCATAGAGAAATTTAACATTGTAAAACTTAGAATGTATTCAATGATCCGCGCATAGAGAAACTTAGAGAAATAAAACATTGTAAAAGTTATAATGTATTCAATGATCCGCACATAGAGAAACTTAGAGAAATTTACACACCCACCCTCTCAGAATAATCTTTAATGACACTTTGCCATTTGGTAGTGGGAAGTGTTCTGACGCCACTTTGTTTAATAGCAGAGGGGCACGAAGGGAAGTAATTCATCATAGACTTTCTGGGCTCTGACAGCATGCATTTTGTATTATGTAGAAGAATCCAGTGACATTAGCCCCCTTGCGCCCGCTCAGTGAGGTATAGCTTAGAACTGTGACACGTAGGTTTCAAAAGATGTTCTAAAACTGAAGGATAAATTCTAGTTCCAGAATGGCAGGATCGCAGTGACATCGCATCCAATTCCAAACTTCAGAACTCAACTGAAAAACTCGCCTTTGTGACGATAAACAGACACGCTTTTAGAACATATCGAGCGTACGTGAAGTTCAGTTGTTTTTGCGTAGAGGTCCACATTTGTATTTTATGATGAATTTTAAAGTGTATTTAGTGTATTGACATTTCTAATAAGAGTGTATAAATGTATTAATTATACTACATTAAAAGTAAATAAAATCCAACACAATAGCCTTATCGTTAAAGAGCCATGTGAGGATACAACATTGATGTAAGCAGCGTACCTCTGAGGATGCAATTTTGCTTGGAGGCAAGTGATAGTTTCTGTGACTTTTACCGTGTTAACAGTTTTCTTTATCTCGCATAACTTGCAATGTTACAAACGTCAACTTTAAAATCCACACGACAACATGACAGGCTGCATAGAATGCACACAGCTGGTTGAAAATTCAAAACACTCAACTAAATGTTTCCGGTTAATGTATATTACTAGCCCTTAAGATTAGTGACATGATTTATCGAAATTCTACTTTAAATGGTATACTGTACAAGAAACGTCACTTCAAGGCGTAATGTGATACTCGCTAATACAGATCACTCGTTGAATACGGCACTATACAATCCACATTCAAGTGGAAATAACTAACTACTAAAAACTTGCTTCGATAATACAATAAGGTCATTTTTTCAAGACGGAAATAAGTTCTTTTGCTGTTTGAGAACGGTCCACTGAAGGGCATACAATTTGGGAACTTTCGATAATACAATAAGGTCATTTTTTCAAGACGGAAATAAGTTCTTTTGCTGTTTGAGAACGGCTCACTGAAGGGCATACAATTTGGGAACTTCCGATAATACAATAAGGTCATTTTTTCAAGACGGAAATAAGTTCTTTTGCTGTTTGAGAACGGCTCACTGAAGGGCATACAATTTGGGGACTTTCGATAATACAATAAGGTCATTTTTTCAAGATGGAAATAAGTTCTTTTGCTGTTTGAGAACGGCTCACTGAAGGGCATACAATTTGGGAACTTTCGATAATACAATAAGGTCATTTTTTCAAGACGGAAATAAGTTCTTTTGCTGTTTGAGAACGGCTCACTGAAGAGCATACAATTTGGGAACTTTCGATAATACAATAAGGTCATTTTTTCAAGATGGAAATAAGTTCTTTTGCTGTTTGAGAACGGCTCACTGAAGGGCGTACAATTTGGGAACTTTCGATAGCGACGGCCTGGTGTGTAGGTTTAAATGTGCAATAATTATCGTAAATGTATATTCATTACAACTATGCTACATTGCCATCTTCGTTATATGGCAGTAGTACCTTTAAGTTGAATTATGTGTCATGAGATGGTTCGTTAAGCCACACTCACTTCTTTGTCTCGTAAAACTAAATGAAAATCATGGAGCATTTAATTTTGAATTAATTTCCACTTTGGACTTCTATTTTAAGTTTTATAATCTTCGGTACTTAAATTTGAAATGTAAACCATCTGACCTCGACATACATGTGTTTAACATCCAGTTAGAGGTGTAGATTTCATCTCAGCCCAGGAGATGAAAACTCGGCAAATAAGACTCCGTGATGGGCGACATTGTGGCTTTAGTTTTCTGTCAGGAAGATACATTCTCATAACATATCGTTTCCATGCGTTTGGTGTGTACAGTGATTAAATACACAAGAAGAAAACAGTTTTGTGTTATGAAATGAGGAAGTAAATAGTTTTTATTTACATATAGTAAAACGAGGAATAAAACCGTTTTAGTATAGTGAAATGATGAAGAAAACAGTTTTTTATAGTAAAATGAGGAAGAAAACAGTTTTCTTTGTAGTAAAATGAGGAAGAAAACAGTTTTGTGTTATGAAATGAGGAAGTAAATAGTTTTTATATACATGTAGTAAAATTAGGAAGAAAACAGTTTAGTACAGTGAAATGAGGAAGAAAACAGTTTTTATGTAGTAAAATGAGGAAGAAAACAGTTTAGTATAGTGAAATGAGGAAGAAAACAGTTTAGTATAGTGAAATGAGGAAGAAAACAGTTTAGTATAGTGAAATGAGAAAGAAAACAGTTTTTATGTAGTAAAATGAGGAAGAAAACAGTTTTTATGTAGTAAAATGAGGAAGAAAACAGTTTAGTATAGTGAAATGAGGAAGAAAACAGTTTAGTATAGTGAAATGAGGAAGAAAAGTTTTAGTGTAGTGAATTGAGGAACGAAACAGATTTTAGTATAATGAAATGTAACGATTCCTAACACAGATGTCAGTAAATAGCTGTTTTGTTTTCTTTTTCTTTTTGTAACTTTTCGTTGCTGAAATCACAGTTGTGAATTTTGTGACAATGCTGTTATAATATATCACAACTTGAAAACAATAATGAAAACATTATTCCTGATAAAGTCTGAGTTCACACGTGAAATTTCTCGTTGTGCTGTTAAGGAGACAAAATGTCATGTGTTGATGAATTTGACCGCGCATCACTGCGATATGTCTGTAGTCCTGTGTTCAATAAACATCGTAAATCGAATAATTTCTTTTCTGTATTTATACATTTTTAATTTTTTCCCCCTAATTGTTAAACTTTTAAGAAATGTAACTGTAATCGTATTCCTTACTTTAGGACGATTTTGAGAAAGCAGGACATATTGCATCGTTGTAAGAGTTAATTCCCTGAAAGATAGGGCGAGGGCGCCGTGTTGCTAGCGTGTCGTTCAAGGTGACACGGCGAAGGTTCTTGTCGAGACACAGGTGCATCCGCTCGTCACGACTCATGCGTAGGTTGCTGCTCATTCACACCTTACAGCCAGAGGCTTGTCTTTCCTTGGCGGAGGGTAGGGCTGGAGGGTTGTAAAGTCCTTTGGCGGCCATGTTAGCAGCACCTGCGGTCGAGATGCAGGTGTTAGTGGGACGATGTACATGGGGTGGAAAAACTTTTGGGTGAATAGAGAAGTGGATGGGTGTGTTGGTGGAAGAAATCTTAACGTGGAGTGGTGGTGGGGCTGTTGAGAATTCGGTTGGGTAAAGGTTGGTGTTGTAATCATATGTAGTTAGTACAGTGCTGCCCGTATGCATTCCGCGGCCGGACTTTGCTGTAGGTGATTTCAGTCCGAGTGGTTGTTTCGTGGTTATTCTGCACTTCTCTTTCAGTTTTTTTTGTTGTGTTTGTTTTTCTCGCCACCATTTTGATATTTTGCCTTGAAGCTGCAATGTTGATACCATCAAAACCAAAAGTGTATATTAAACCACTGTTCATTAATTTGATCGCATACCATTTTGTGCTTGCCCGAATTAATCGCTGTAATAAAGATGCTTCATGAGAGGGTATGTTTGAATGAGCTTGATGAACAGCATTAGACATCTTTAATCATCTATTATAAAGCATGCGATGATAAGTTAAGTCATCCCATTTCATTATAAAGCTCTCTGACACAAATAATCGCAATGATTTAAAGGTCTCAGATGTCATATTCTGAAGTGGCGGGTAGTTTAAAATAACATACACATATTAGATGAGTGGTTCCCAAACCTTTTTATATCTAAGGACCACTTTTCCAACTACATATAAATTACGGACCATCAGCTGTACAATTTATTGGTTACATACCTACTGGATAATGTACTGCTGATCACCCGATAATGCACCACAGACCACAGGTTAGGAACCACTGCACTAAATTATGCACAGCCTCGTTGTGGCATGTCGCCACAAACTAGTTCAGTTTTCCAGTATTTATTAGAGGATGAAACAATACCATTGTCTAAAAAACTAAGAATACTATATTTAACAATTTAACAAAATAGTGAATCCATACACAGTGCATTCAAATACGAAAGTCATTAGGACTACCTCTTCTGTCTTTAAATGTTTATATGGATTGTAACACAAATTCTGATCTCGGTGCTTGTCAGATGCCCACTTATCTTTCATCAGGGGTTATCGGAGAAGTCCCTCAGGCAATTCACACATCAACAGCCCATCATTGAATGTTCTAGCTGACCGGTCCTCATAACTCATCACACTTGAATGATGTACCTCAGCATCAGGTCCTCAGATCAATAGCTGTAGAACTCAGTATCAACTGAATGCCGATATGGAACCAAAATGAAAACCAGGAAAAACCAGCTCTGAAACAATAATAATTATTTCCATGAGCGATAACCTACAGTTCGCCGATCCGTACATAGTGGCAATAGACAAATAGGTGTCCTATTACAATTTACCTCAATTCGTATTTTTACAAGAAAGATAAAATGGTTTAAACCGCGCACATGTGTGTTACAATTAGAAATGAAAATACATCACACAGGTGGGTTATAATTATTACATTAGCAAAATATTTTGAATGCGCACAACGTTTTGAATTGTTCAAATTAACTATTTCTTTAGTGATATAAAATAATAGTCCACAATATCATTATACATTTCAATAAATTATTAGAATTACAGAGCACGTGTTAACTTGGTCACTCTATTCTTTGGCTCACATTGGATAAAATAGCAGCAAATTCATAACAATCACAATAAAATATACAGAATAATGCTACAACATTCTAAATAAAATATAGTTGACAAATATTTAGCGGCTTATCTTTGATTCATGGAATATGTGCAGCCTCTGTAAGTCTAGGCAAAGTCTCCCTTGTGAATAATTTCCAAATATGTTTTCACGCAATTTATGCACATCTATGAATTAATGGCGGGAACTTGTCTGTCCAGCATCGGGTTTGAACCCCTCTGCTATTGTTGGAGTGTATTACGTAATCGGCTTATAGTGATCCACATTTTCCTTTTAACACGTACGGCTCTCTAATTGTCCGTAATCCGCTACGGCGCAATGCATGCAATTACATAACTTGGCTGCGATTGCAAGCCTACAGAAATGTTTGATACAAAAGATGAAAAACATCAAAATAGCTTAATATTGCAATGAAAATAAATTTTAGATAGGAGGTCAGACATAATTTGCCCTTAACTCCATAACAGACTCATTACGTTTCTGTTGCAGTATTTCTCTTTCCAGACGTGACGTAGCTAAACGTCAGTCCGTTGTCATATAAATTCAGATTGCAGTGTTTCTCTTTCCAGTCATGACATAGCTAAACGTCAGTCCGTTGTCATGTAAATTCAGAGTTCTGCAGCAGCTGGTGTCATAAAGGTTGTTTTCTGGCACTTTCAGAATTGTTAAGGAACTTGCCAATGTACTGACAGTTGTGCTCTCTGTTTCCCTCTCCCCTTCACTTCATATACACTGCAGAAACCAGGTCCTCAGTAAGCTGAAATTAATGTTAAAAGAGCATTCCACGAATAGTTTTTTTTTTATATTGAAGTTACATAACAGGCATCATTTCACAAGATAGTCTATAAATTGAAGTTTAGGTGTCATAGTAGGCATTTCACATTAGCGTTTTCCTTTCAACTTTTCATGTCATTAAGGGATTTATTCACAAAAGTCTTTAGGATAAGTTTAATTGTCATAACAGGCATTACTCCACAGTAGAGTTTTTAGTTTTTAAGGCGAAGTATCTATTCCTGATAGGCATTATTACTCCACAGGAGTGTTTTTCTAAGTCGAAGTATCTATTCATAATAGGCATTATTACTCCACAGAAGCGTTTTTAAGAAGTTACATTTATAACGGGTATCATTTCACAATTGTATTTACTTCACATGCAGTTTTTGACTTCATTTGTAGATGATACGTGCAAAGACTACTAGCGGTGTCCGTTTGAAGCAAACCCTATAAACGTGGGCTGGATGGAATTACATGGAAGGGGCGGGTGGCAGTTATTACTTCTTATTAGTGCTTTATCCTTGTTCATTCATTTAGGGATTCGCATGGGGGTAGGGGCTGGGATACCAAATTAGCCAACTCATAAATGAATCTTCATGATGAAACGAGTCCCCGCTTGTAAGTTGTTTTGTGGGTTCCAAAACTATAATAACATTGACACATGAAAGGCCTAACTTTGCTGCCAATTTTTTTTTTAAAACACGCGGACGGTAGACATAGTTCTAATTTCATTCACCGACGTACTGATTACTGCTTGTATTTTATGATGTTTTTGCCATGCTCTAAATCACTTCACAGATTTAATGCATATTAATCCACTGTGCATTATATTGGTATTATTTCCATTTCATTCATCACATTAACATTCACACACCTACTCACTCACATACACACACACATACACAAAAATGTGGGAAGCAGAAGTTCTCCATAAAATTGTTTATAATAATTGAAGACCGAGATAAACATATCGTGTTGTTTGGGGTTGTTTTTGTTGTTGTATTATACTGGCGGATAGAAATATGTGGAAGAATGTATGGAAAGATACTGACAATAAATATTATCATAATGGAGTGCGTGTTTTACAACAACAACAAAAAAAATATGGGGTCGACTAGTTTTGAGGTTTTGAAAAGAGATGTTCGTGTTTTCTTTGAAGAAATATAGCCTGAGTGTTCAGTCTGTCTGCCTTCATTAAACTTAAGTCATGACTTCTGGCGTAGGAACTTGTACCTTGTCTTTGATGTTTTATGTGTATCTGCAAAGTTACCGAGGACTCTGTGGGGTGGGAGTCCGCGACCAAAACGTACATAGGTTACAAAAAGAGGGGAAAAGCAACTGATAGTGTTTTTAACGTACGCCTCTGTGTCTTTTTGTCGTTTTAACTGTATTTTATGTAGGGGTACCTAGCTAGACGGGTAGCTTTTATCGTTTAACTGTATTTTATATCAGAAATGTGGGGTACCTAAGCTAGACGGGTAGCTTTTATCGTTTAACTGTATTTTATATCAGAAATGTGGGGTACCTAAGCTAGACGGGTAGCTATTATCGTTTAACTGTATTTTATATAAGAAATGTGGGGTACCTAGCTAGACGTGAAGCTTTTATCGTTTAACTTGTGTTTTATGACAGAAATGCAGGTAAACATAGCCATGTGGTCAGCTTCAAACGTGTTGTCGGATATGTAGCCGTACATTATACATGTTCACATTTTAACATATGACTGTTATTTCTGGAATGCAAACACTATTACCGGAGCGCATCCTCAAAAAAGAGAGAGATGCCTTTACTTATGCGTTAATCGATCGTTTATTCTGATTATTCCCTCTCACTCTTATGACATTTGTTTGGTTGTTTGATTTTCTTTCTGTTTGATGTATATATTAAAACATGCAAAGTCATGTATATACTCACTCAATCACAGTCGGAATCGAGCAGTGTGCTTATGCAAAATGCTTCTGAAATGAGACAGCTCCATACTCGTATTCCCTTCGGAATCCAACTCTAGAGATTATTGTACTCAGGTTCCCTTTCTGAGTTCAACTTTATTGATACTATACAGATTATTGTACTCTGGTTCCCTTTCTGAGTTCAACTTTATTGATACTATACAGATTATTGTACTCTGGTTCCCTTTCTGAGTTCATCTTTATTGATACTATACAGATTATTGTACTCTGGTTCCCTTTCTGAGTTCAACTTTATTGATACTATACAGATTATTGTACTCTGGTTCCCTTTCTGAGTTCAACTTTATTGATACTATACAGATGGTGCTGCGCATGTGGCAAAGTAATTTTATATACCTGTACGACTTGAGTAAATGTTACTATTTTTACTTGTGTTGTTTCTCGGATGTGCTGAAAGTCGCAAAAATTATGATCTTGCAAAACCTCTAATTGCTTTTCATATAGACGAGAAGTTTATAGGCGTATTCCTGAAGAATAAAAAAATAAATAAATTATAAACGCTCATTCTTCGGGAAACGACAAACCACAAACCACTAAAAGACCTCATATTTAAGGAAACTACCTCAGACAGTTATAAAACCAAAGACAAAATATGACGATAGTTCGTACCACCATAAATAGAAGTTCCGTAGAAGAATGTAGGATAACAAATATTTGAAAATGAAGATTACTGTGCCCTCACCCCACCTCTTTTAAAATTTTATTATGGTGTCTCGTGCTTAAGTAAATGGTTTATCTTTGACCTTTGTCATATACTTAACACCATCATCAAGGAGGTAAAAGCTAGAATTTGAAAGTTCAATAAAAACTCAGACAGGTACAAATCTCGGTTTTGATTTAGTCATCAGAACACGGTGCACTCAACCTCGACATCCGGCTATGGACATGAAATCGAAGCCCACGTGTACATTAATCGGCGGTGGGAGGGGGACTGCAAGAGATGAAAGGATGGTTCACTGGTCGACTGCTCTGGACGACTTTGAGGATTAAAGGTAGTTTGACGTCCCCGCGTTAAAAGGAGTCCCCCTCTATTCAATGGCCCACCTGAGCGACTCTCGTTAAATTACGACAGCAGTAAAGACGCGTTGGCACTGGTGAGCGAGGCCGTCCTATATTTTCATGTTCAAAACAGGGCGGCGCGCTATACACCACTCTGTTAGATCACTTGTTTAGTTGTTTTATGTTTTCCATTCGGAAGAGATGGGGTGGGTGGGGGGATAGAATTTACAGTCCAAGGAGTCCATTGTTTACAACAGAAAACTACAGAAAAGTGTGTGCGTGCGTGTTTTTAAGTAATATTGTATTAGAATGATAAATAAAGTATATTTGTTGCTACTGACCGACCATGGAAGACAGATTTCGTTGGTCGGTCATGGCCTGAAGTACATAACTTTCCGACGTCACGGGCCATGTGATTTTTGTTCGTGGTTGGCATATACAAGTTAATATCATACAATAAAACACTACTCAGTAACGTTCATTAAGTATGGCATATACAAGTTAATATCATACAATAAAACACTACTCAGTAACGTTCATTAAGTATGGCATATACAAGTTAATATCATACAATACAACACTACTCAGTAACGTTCATTAAGTATGGCATATACAAGTTAATATCATACAATACAACACTACTCAGTAACGTTCATTAAGTATGAAAGGTGTATAATCTGTGATCCAGTCTATTCGGTTTCACTCCCGAAGATCTTTATGGTTAATAGTATTTAACTGTAAAAAGAATGTGACACCTGGATAATTATAACTGGTTAACTGTATCGTATGTTGAATGGACATTTTGATCTAACTTTATAAATTTCAACAGTTCTTTGTAAGGCTGAATCTTTATAATTGTGACTTGATCACTCATAAACAAATTAATATCACAACAAACAAAAACAAAGATGGTGTTCGCTTAATGTACAGCTAGATTAGTATTAGATGAATGGAAGAATAGACGGATAGGCAAATATAATATATGCGACAATTTTACTTGATATCTTTCACCCTTTTTCTTATTGACTGTATCTTTCACTTCACCATTCCTTCTATTTTTGACATTTATTTCTTTTTAATTTTACCGCGGGGACGAAGAGTTTTAATAATAAGTTCGAATATTTACATATTTATATCCATATAGTTAATTTACAAAGCTTCCTGATCACAGCTTGTATAGTTAGTTACAAAGCACCCTGACAATGAAAGTACCTATGTTCGTGTAGTTACTTAACAAAGATTTCTGACATCCAGTAGTTATGTCCATGTGCATGTAGTTTATTTACAAAACTCTTTAACTCCTCACATCACCTTTGTCCATGCTTATCTAGTTAGTTTACAAGCTCTTTAGCTATCTTAACCTTTCGTGTATCATATAGTTAGTTTACAAGCTTTTAACCATCTTAACATCTCTGTTCGTTACATGTAGTTAGTTTACAAGCTTTTAACCATCTTAACATCCCTGTTCATGTACATGAAGTTAGTTTACAAGCTTTTAACCGTCTTAACATCTCTGTTCGTTACCTGTAGTTAGTTTACAAGCTTTTAAAAATCTTAACATCTCTGTTCGTTACCTGTAGTTAGATTACAAGCTTTTAACCATCTTAACATCTCTGTTCGTTACCTGTAGTTAGTTTACAAGCTTTTAACCATCTTAACATCTCTGTTCATGTACATGAAGTTAGTTTACAAGCTTTTAACCATCTTAACATCTCTGTTCGTTACATGTAGTTAGTTTACAAGCTTTTAACCATCTTAAGATCCCTGTTCATGTACATGAAGTTAGTTTACAAGCTTTTAACCCTCAACATCTCTGTTCGTTACCTGTAGTTAGTTTACAAGCTTTTAACCATCTTAACATCTCTGTTCGTTACCTGTAGTTAGTTTACAAGCTTTTAACCGTCTTAACATCTCTGTTCGTTACCTGTAGTTAGTTTACCATGTTTCCAGACCCATCACAGTGCAGGTGTCTCTGTACATCATGTAGTGTTTAAGCCCTCTAGTCTAATCGTCACTGTACATCTTTTCGCTGCTTTCAGTTCGTGGACATCGGGCGAGTGAGTAGCATAGAGTTTAACCACAAACAGCTGGAAGTCGCCAAGCAAGGCCAGGAAGTCTGCATCAAGATAAACCCCACGCCGGGCGAGGCGCCCAAAATGTTCGGGCGTCACTTTGAGGCGACTGATATGCTTGTCAGCAAGGTAAGTTAATTAATTGTGTCACGTGAGAGTGTGTTTCAATTTGTAGTCTCTTCCCCCCCCAAAAAAAAACAAAAAAACAACAACAACAAGAAAAACCTCACTTAAAGTGTAACATCATTAAAAATCGTACCTTGCTGACTTGTCTGTTTTTGACCGAGGTATATGTGGATGTGTTTTTTTTTAAAAATAGTTTCTGTAATCAATCAAAATAAATATCTACTTGGCAGAATGTTATCTATATTTCCCTCACCTTTTGCACGCGAGTTGTATAAGATGGCATTACGTTTTTAGTCCGTCTCCAAAAATTATATACTTTTACTAGGTTCACGTATAAAATATCATACACTAAATCAGTGCTTCCCAAACGTTTTAGAACAATAAACTTTTCACGATCCCCAGTTTGGAACATGGTGCACTAGACAGAAAGACCATAAATGATATATTTTGGGCATTGTTATTTATAAATATAATAACTAGAGTATTTGCCATCCCTCATGATGGGTGGAAAATTAAAATGAATGCATTGCTACTTGCTAGGAAAATAAATGATTTTGTTTATTAGAAAGCTTGATTATAAGTCATATTGTGAGTAAAATTTGAGCATAATTTAGCAAAAGACCTTAACCGTCTTGTTGTTTTGGTTAACACGACAATGCAACATAAAGCTGGCCATGTGAAAATAACTCCCACATGCTCGAAGGTCAAGGATGTTTTAGCGTCGCTCCAAATTCTTTAGCGTTTCGCACAGAAGGGCTGGAAAACTATTATAGAGATTATATCTTTTATTATACAATGGTTTCATTTGGTATTTAGGAGTTCTCTGATCCATCTACCCATGCATAATTGTAAATATTTAGGAGTTCTCTGATCCATCTACCCATGCATAATTGTAAATATTTAGGAGTTCTCTGGCCCATCTGCCTATGCATAATTATAAGGATGTACAAAATATGAACCATTAAAGCAGTGTAAGATGTAATGTCATTATGCTTATTACTTGTGAATTAAGGCAAGATATTAATTCCTCCTTTGTTCAGTTTTGTAATGATAGCTATAGTAGCTACATTTTCTCAGATCTGTCACTTGCTATGGGTAATAGCTGTTAAAACTATGACTGTTTGTCCAAACTATTTATAACCACATGTAACATTTAAACATTTAGGATAATGTACATACTTTTACACCGCCCACATATCCAACAAGTGAGAGTGATGAGTGGTGTCTTCTGGAGAATTATTAATAACATAAATTAAGATTCTCATCACTTGTAATTAGTTATGGATGATTAATAAATAATAATAATGATAACCATGAACTAGGTGGCGTTGGCGTTACACTGACACTGTAGTGTAGAATGATCTTCATATGCCTTAGTACAAATTATATAATTGCAAACAAATCTTGTGAAACCTTTTCACTGTATGCATTTTGATGCCTTTGCATCTCATTTCCATATATCATTGTTCCTCCCACTATCTCCACTGCTCTCCACTTCATCATTATTCCTTTCACACCATCTTTATTCATTCCACCCACTCCACTCAGCCCGCCATTATTGTTCTTCCACTCACTGCATCACACTCGACACTGTCATTGTTCCACCCACTCCACAACATTCCAGTCATTGCTCCTTCCACTCACTCCATCACACTCCAGCATCCACCACGCCATCATTGACCCTTCAGCTCTCTCACCATGCTCCACATAATCTTTGTTCCTTCAGGTCACTGCTCTACTCTCCATCATTGTTCCTTCCACTCACTCCATCGTTTCTCCCAGTCACTCAGCCATGCTCCATACCCTCATTGCTCTTTCCACTCACTTCACCATGCTCCATACCATCATTATTCCTTCCAATCCACAACTCGCGAGGTCATAGAGAAATCATTGAGTGAAAGTATCACCTTAGGGATAGAGGGAAGTTAAAGAAGTCTGATCACGAAAGAGTATTACCGACATTCTCAAAAGCTGTCCGCTTCATTACGAGATGCATATGTAATATCGTTGTCACCATGGCAGCACAGTGTATGTTCTATTATCATGATAACGCATATTTTTATGCCATTGGTTGCAATTAACCATTAATTTTTTAACATCTCTTTGAAAGAATGATTTTTTGAAAGTATAAATCACTCCCTTCATACCGTAAACCCTGTAAAAAGTATCTTTAAAATTGATTTTGCCTGTGGAGAAAAGATTAATAAAAGTTTAATTAACGTGCTTAAAATATACTCTTTGTTCCAAAGTTAAAGGCTTTATCGCCCTGAAATGAACGAGTGACACTAGCTGAACATAATAATTCTGTTGAACACAATATTTGTTTATTATACTTGTAGCCTGCTTGCTTATTCATATTTTATTAACCAGTATGTTGCTGTCTGTGATATACCCGGATGACTTGGTTCAGTCAGATGACTTTGTTTGATTTTTTTTAATCAAAAGAAGAATTGACTGTTGCTCTGGTGAAATAAATAGGCTAAACAACGACTGTTGTAATTTGTGACTTTTTTTAATATGTTCATTAAATTGAATGGCATTCTACTTTGGGACAAGTCTGAATTCTTTCCAATCTGCACATTGCAAATAGAATTATATTGTTCTTCTCTTTTCATTTACGTAACTATAGACTATAGAGGGAATAGAATATTTTTCTTACGAACTGTAGTGAGGGTTTTTTCTTCTGTCTAAAATGTTCTGAGGACCTTTTCTTCTATCTGAACTGTAGTGAGGATCAAGATTTGTAGCTAGGCATCCCACTGTTTTTAAAGATAATGGAATTTAAAGTATTATATCTTCAGCATTCCAGTGTCTGAACATGTTTTCAAGTGAATTGGAACAAACAGGCATGGTAATTCAAAGTAGGCCACTCACGATCACTGTACTTGGAAATACAGACATTTTCAGCCTGCGCTTCCCAAGTTTAATCGTCGAATTTGTATGACTCCCACTTCTGTAATTTCCAGTTAAATTTGGACTATGTTGGCAAATAATTTATATGGATTATTATTTCTATATGTGGCCATGTGTTCTGTATACCTGTACTGAATTTGTCAGTGGCTGAACTCTGGGAACTCACACGCATGCATTGTTCCAACCCGAGCATGCCATCCATCATTAGATTGACGTAGCTTATTACACGAGTCCGCCTTTCAGAACAACTGACTGCATCGTTTCCGGGACATGTCCGGGCATCCTAGGTGGTGCTCTTCCTCTGGTTCGGGGGTGGGGGAGGAGAGGGTGAGAGAGAGAAACTTTTGGAAGCACACGCTTACATCGGCATTATAGATTTGCACAAGGCTCGATAATTCTGTGGAAATCATTGCCACATTCGCCGCATGTTCCCGTGCTTTTGGCCACTTGCCGAGTTTTGCTCTCCGAGGGCCGGCGCAGCCCGGCCGTGCATTGCTTATCACTTCTGCTTACCTGTGCGCTGCTGATAGCAACATCTGCACACAAACGACGGGCTTCTGCGCTCGAGACGTGTCTTATGGACCACTGCCAAGAACTGTAGGGCATTTGTGCTGCCGACTTCCGGTGTTGCCGTTTGCATTTTGTGGTCGGGTTAAACTTTGAATGCGTTTATGAAATCTGTTTAAGCTGTTGTACGTATGTGTGTGCGCGTGTCTCATGGAGGATGGAGGAAGAAAACAAAACATTTAACAGAAACGTTATAAAATTGTCTTGAAACGTTCATTATTTAGAACATTGCATAAGACTCGATAAATTCGGTTCGATAATGTTTCTTCTCGTGCTTTAATTTCCTGTATTGCTGTTATATGTATATATATATTTATTTAGGATATTGCTTTTTTTTTTAAAGTTAAAATCTTGTAATATAGTGTGTGTGCGCACGCACGCGCGCGTGGGGGGGGGGAGGGGGGCAGGGGTTTGTGTGTTTCTGAACCAACAGTGTAGACTGGTTCTGGTCCAGAAGCGTTTTCTTGCTTGCGAACAATCACCCGGCACGGTTTTGGTGTTTTAGAGCTTCTGTCTAAGTCTTGTTGGTGTTTAAAGTGCTTCAGTCGTAAGTCTTCTAACAGCATCAGGAGCGGATGACAGGAAGATGAACATACTCCGCTTTCAAAGTTATGTATAGACCAAGTCTAATCGAGCATATCTTAAGCCCTCGGTTTAGCAGGTAAATTAAATAATAAATAATTAATGAATTTGAATTGAAAACTTACTAGTTAAAACTTTTCACACTTCTGTAAAATTCACTTGAAAACGTTATCATTTATATATATTGAAATTTTAAGCATTTTTATGATCCCCGTCCCCCGTTTTAAAAAGTCAAGGTTGTTGTTAGTTTTTTGTATTTACCGAAAAAATAATTAATATGGAAACAGTTTATTCATAAGAGGGGGGATTTTATCGTTATAAAGAATATAAGTAAATTTGAAAACCCCACTAGAATATGCCTCTCTTGTAACTTTCCAGTAAACAATTCGTCTATGGTTGTTTTTTGTGTTCTTTCTCCACATCAGCATATTCGCCTCTCTACAGGAGTTTCTCGGCTTTGAATGACTCTGTATTGTGGTTGTCACACGTACAATCTGCATTCTGAGCTAAAGAGTGTCACGCGCATGCCTGATAGAACTATTTTTGCGGTCATTCGATACTCTCAAAATAATTCCACTATCTTGGCGGAGTACCAAGTGCCAGGTCTCAGGCCTCATCTTCATAAATTTGAAAAGTTGCGTACAGTTCTGTGATTGCGATTTGCTAATAGCGATTAAGAAGGTATTCACGCTTATTTTTAAAAAAAAATTAAAATGTTCCAAGTGTTCTTGACCGAATGACCTTTACTACCAAGATCGACCGCTTCCTATGAAGCTAAAGCCAGCGCACCAAAATTTGTTGGTTATTTATTATTATTTGTTTTTTCACCGGAAATCAGTACGTCAATGTCGACATCAGGCGCAACCAGTTTTAATGGGCCATGTGTTCTCGGAAAATCCAGGATGTCACGTGATTTCGTGATATTTGTGTAGCTGCACCGTCTGTGACGTAGAGATATCGGCTATTAGGGTTGCACGATATAATGGTCAGAGATATATGATACCTCTACTGAGATATAACGATTACAGCATTACAATCAGAAATAGCTTGTGCTCCTACTGAGATAAAAAGGTCTACCCGACATAACAGTGAACAGTCAGAGATAGCTTGTACTTCCATTTAGATATAAAGGCTGTGTGACATAATAATGAAAAGAGATAGGTTGTACTTCCATTTAGATATAAAGGCTGTGTGACATAATAATGAACAGAGATAGCTTGTACTCCAACTCCAGTGTTATGAGTCAGTGCACTCTCCTACTTCTGTAGATATGAGAATGTCATAGTGTTACATGAATTATATAGTGCGCAATTTAAATTTTGAATTTACACCAACATAATTGCTTTTCGTTCTTGAAAGTCACACATTTATAGCAAGGCAGGAGTAGGCTCAATCAGTTGGACAATGTCCACGTATCCATCCAGTTAGACTGTGCTTGGTCGTAGAGCTCGCTCTTCAGACAATAACCAGGGACTGGTTCTGAGAACTTCGTCCATTAAAGCAGTTATATTTTATTTATAACTCAGTATTTTCTCGTAAGTGTGATCAAGTGAAGAAACTAGTTCTCACAGTAATTGCAAAAGTAAAATAGTGACAGCACGTAAACAATTTAATAAGTAAACATATCAAAATATTAGTGATACATTTAAAAAGAGAGGATTGAGTAAATTATTTGTGCTGCACCTTAGCGAATTTTGTCAAACGGTTTTTTGCTTGCACAACACAACAAAATAAATTTAATGGAATGAGTTAATTTTCATTAATTCCCACCACTTTAGGCAAAGAATTCCTTCACCTATTTAAGTTTTTTAAGTTCATGTTTTACTTTTTCCACTTACAGATTAAATCATTCGTCCTTGATACTGAACACAGTTGCACTTCCCAATAGTCTTTTTTATTTGGCATTCTTCGGTAAGCAAACATATAGTGTCTTTAATTAGTTGCATTGTTGCAGATAACAGATGAGTAAATTACGTTAGTGAACGTACACTCTATGCTGTTATATTTATACTAGTTACATGACTGAAGAACACAGAGGAACAAAACCGTTTTAATGCAGAAAAAATGTGAAGTTATTTATATTGTACAAACACCTTTTCCTCAGATATTTTTCTATACCTTGCTTTTTTTTTCTTTTTTTTTTGTTGCTGATCGTTAAGTTTTAGTTTTGTTGCTGATCGTTAAGAGCACAATTATATATCTCTTTACCACTTTTAAGTTTGTTGCTGATCGTTAAGAGCACAATTATATATCTCTTTACCACTTTTAAGTTTGTTGCTGATCGTTAAGAGCACAATTATATATCTCTTTACCACTTTTAAGTTTGTTGCTGATCGTTAAGAGCACAATTATATATCTCTTTACCACTTTTAAGTTTGTTGCTGATCGTTAAAGACATAATTATATAAACATTTTAAGCAGTTGCAAGGAGTATCGTCAATTTGTTTTCTTTTGGCGAAAAAAGAAAATCGCAGCCTTTTCTGGGCGTTTCAGATTCAGCTACTAGCTTTAACTTAAATAACACATTATTTACTTCACGATATGAAACAAATCATTTATGGGCCAGGGAGATGGGGGTGGGTGGGTGGGCATTAACCGTTGCCTCTCAGTTTTAAGAAAGTTTTATTGGTTTATTTTTATGTGGAGGATTCGTGGCTTCCTTCTAAAAAAAATTACTAGGAAACCTCCATCGCTGGTCGCAATCAGTCTCTTTTCCCATATGCTTTCTATCCCCACCCTTCCTATTTTTCAGTTACTTTATTTCCTAGCCCGACCTCTCTTCTCATTTATATACTTGTTCTTACCTTCAGCGGAAGCAGACTTAACGCCAGCCCTGTTATGTACAAACATTCTTCTTGGAAACGACTGTGGGCATATGATGCATGTGGGATCGGTCGTCTCTCCTTTTAAATGACGCAATCTTATCAAGAAATGATGGATATACGTCTTTCCCTTCTTCTGTGGTTACAAGAAGCAAGTTGGCGACAGTCGTGCTCTGTACCAAAGTCAGAATGTATAGATGACTTCCTCACAAAATGCATTCTTGACACGGTCTGGGCGGTAAAATGTTTTGTTATACAGATCTTCAGGCAGCATTTGTGTAAAGGAGCACGCCACCTCTTACAGTAGTGGAGTGGCAGATATATAGTCTTAACCAAAGTCTCGCTCTAATCTTTAAGTAACATTGTGACATGGATATATAGCCTGAAAGTCTCATTTTCATCTTTAAGTAACATTGTGACATGGATATATAGCCTGAAAGTCTCATTTTCATCTTTAAGTAACATTGTGACATGGATATATAGCCTGAAAGTCTCATTTTCATCTTTAAGTAACATTGTGACATGGATATATAGTCTGAAAGTCTCATTTTCATCTTTAAGTAACATTGTGACATGGATATATAGCCTGAAAGTCTCATTTTCATCTTTAAGTAACATTGTGACATGGATATATAGCCTGAAAGTCTCATTTTCATCTTTAAGTAACATTGTGACATGGATATATAGCCTGAAAGTCTCATTTTCATCTTTAAGTAACATTGTGACATGGATATATAGCCTGACAGTCTCATTTTCATCTTTAAGTAGGAGAGTGACGTGGACATATAGCTGTATTCTGAGTCTTGCGAAGTGGAAATTTTGATCTCCCGTGTCTTTGATGAGGCATGCGAAATTTTGATCTCCCGTGTCGAATCCATAATGAACACATTTTGTTTAACAAACTTTCAGAAGCTGACAAAAAATATTTGACATTCATTTAATCAGACAGCGTTCTTGTAAACTGTACAATTCATACAGAGCTCCTTAAATACATACACTCTTGGTGAGTGAACTAAGTATATCTTACATATTTATCTACGGGAACTGAAGCACATAAGATCCAGTGGAGACCAATTTTGGAAGTAGAATGTGTCGAGTGTGTCCTACCACCACCACTCCCACCACAGTAGGCACAACGATAGTGTAGTGAACAGAGTTAACATATTAATTTCTTGCTTGATTCCTATAACCCTATCTTTCAATATCTTTACAATTGAGGACGAGAAAGCTCGGTCAAGCCTCAGTACCACTTAAGTAGATAACAACATTTCCTACACTGTTTATTACCGGATTCTAAACCCTTTACTGTCAGTCAGTCCATACACCTTTTAGCTGCACTGTTGGTTTGGTCTTAAATGTCTCATGCTTTGGCAGGGCACTTACTAAAGGTATGCTACATATCAGACTTTACGGATACACAAACATTCGCCACCACCTCCCAATCATCATACTACTTCCCTTTTTAATTGAAAGGACAAATATTAACAGATGTCAACTATTTATTTTAACAAATAATAAATAAAATAAACAAATTGACATTTAACAATAATTCAGTCTGTTAAATACAAAAAGGTTACATCCCTTTGCCGATAAGGCAGCACATGAAGGAAGGAAAGAAAAACACTCTGAGGAATGTGGTGGCGATACCCAGTCAAAATTTAAAAGGGCTTGAATATGGTGTCGAAGAAATAGGAAACACCCTATGAATATCCATAAAGGGGTTTGCTTTTATAGCCTTCCACCCACCCATTCACACCTCTCTCTTCCTCTCTCCCTCTCTCTCTCTCTCTCTCTCTCTCTCTCTCTCTCTCTCTCTCTCTCAGACATGCATTAAAATTATACTGTGGAAATCTTTGATTTCAACACACATATCAACTAAATAACCGTGTGTTGTTTTTTTCTTAAAAAAGCATAATAAGATAATAAATTTCTCTAAATGTGATTGTTCTCTCAGACTTGTCTTTTCCTAACATTACCTTTCTCACGCTGTCTCAATGCCTTTTAGAACTACGAGACCTCGTTCAAAAAAACAAAAAAAAAAACCTCGAAAAAGCTAGTGATTAGCTACAGCGCTGCCCCGCTTCCCCATTTATACACAAGTCGTAGTTGAAGTGATTGGATCACGATTGTTGCATAATTCCAAAGACTTCTCATAAAGAGTCACACAGTATGATCGAAAATCATGCTACTATTATCTGTGGTCTAAATTTAGAAACGTAGTTTGCATTAGCGCTTCAGCTAATGGCACTCGGAATTCCACAGGTGGCATCATGGTCAGTCAGAGACTGCAAGCAAAATGAGTTTAACCATGCATATCAAGTCACCTTTGGAAATCAGAAGTCTTAACTCACGCAGGTGGTGAAGTATTCAGCAAAGAAAAAAACTGTTGGCGAAATACGCTCATTCATGCATGTCGAGTTCCCTTAGACTTTCAAACTGACGGGCTAAGCTGGTTTGATTGCCTGCGCGCGCGCGCGCGCACACACACACACACACACACACACACACAGAGCCAGCTGCAGTCAACTAATGGTTTGACCGTCTATTAGATATGCCTCGGGCAATTAGTATCATGACACCTCTCACGACAATCCTAGAGAGAAAAAAAACTATAGCTCATGCAGGAGGAAATTTCATGTAATTAATTGGAAATATAATTAATAAGAAACAATTACATCATTTGCAGTTTCGTATTGTCATAAATGATTCTTTTATAAATAAAGATTTTTTTTCAAGATGTATAATGACCTAACATTTTCTTTGAAAGATTTCTCTAGATTAATTAACTCTCAGTGTATAAAGAAGGAATATAACAACATTGCAACTCCAGTGTTTACTTTCTGTGACAACACTTACATCACCCACCCAGTTCTTAAGAAGGTTATAGGAATCGCTGATCTTGAAGTTGAGGCTCAAATTGGTACTGATCTTGAAGTTGATACTATCAAATTGGTACTGATCTTGAAATTGATACTATCAAATTGGTACTGATCTTGAAGTTGAGGCTCAAATTGGTACTGATCTTGAAGTCAATACTATCAAATTGGTACTGATCTTGAAGTTGATACTATCAAATTGGTACTATCACTATTTAATTCAAATAACCGAATTACTAGAGAGTCAGCAATGCTCTGAAATTCGGCAACCAGCAAAATCGGGACTCAAGCGATCTCATTCTCCAGACATATCTAAAGATGGCTCTGATATAAGTCTGTTGGAGTAGTACGTAATACATAGCTGTATGAGAATTGACGTAATAATAGACACACTTCACAGTTGTAAACGCAGTCTTAATTTAATTAACTGTCGACATGTGTTTACATATATATACATATACGAAACACGTTGCTCCTCTTTGTCACTCTAACTTTAAACCTACCTCCATGTTTCACTACTAATCGTTTGAATAGGCAAAGCTGTTATGGCCTGTCTTTCTGTCTGTAAGCTGCTAGTTATGTTATTTGGCTGTTAAATCTGTTCACTGACCAATAATCACAAGTTTATTCCAGTTATGAAGGTTTAGTCCTGGTTATTGATCATTAATTTTTCATTCTTTGCTGACAGCTGTGTGTTAATCCTGTTAATAATTTTTACCTTTACTTGTTCATTTCCTGTAAATTCGGTCCCCTAACTATTATGTGAGTTCTGTTTACTGACTTTAATAAGATTAGTTCTTGTCATTTCCTGTTAATTCTGTTCTCTAATTGCTGTGAATCCTGTAACTGACATTAAGATTACTTCTGTTCATTTCCCGCTAATTCTGTTCTGCATAACTGCTATTTGAGTCATATAACTGACCCTAAGATTAGTTCTTTTCATTTTATGTTAATTCTTTTCTCCTATTTGTTGAGTCCGTTACTGACGATTAGTGATGTTCACGGAACGTTAATTCTATTCACCGACTGCTAATTTAGTTCTCTCAGCGAAATTGAATTTAATGATGTTCACTGATAATTATTCTGTTTACGGACTGCTAATTTAGTTCTGTCAATGAGATTAGTGTTGCTCGCTTACCATCTTGTCTGTTCAGTGGCTTATTTTAGTCTTGTCATCGCAGGTTTAATTCCTTTGTTACAGATCTCCAGAGACTCCATTGACGCCGTAAAGGACTACTTCCGTGATGAGATGTCGAAAAGTGACTGGAAGCTAATCATGGAACTCAAACGGCTTTTTCAGATTTTGTGAGATAGCACCTGGACATTCTGTCACTTTGAGTATAACTGTTGACAGAGCGGATGTGACGTAAGGTGTAACAATGGCCCTACAGATGCACCTGCCTCACATCTCAAAGTGCCCGAGTGCATGCAGTGGTCGGCTGCACATGTCAAGGAGGGGACGTAACTGTGCTAAGCTGATCATGACTTCCTGTCAAGACATTTTTGTTGTTGTTCTTAAAGGGTGTTGTAGGGAAGAGAAGCCGGGGGCGTAGGGGTGGGAATCTAAACATGTCTCGGAACATAAGTTACCTTCTGTATGCCATGAATATTTTATGTCCTTATGTATAAAGAAACTATTTTTTTAATCTGCGGTGATGGGTTGATGGCGGCTTTAGAAGGAATAGTGGTTTTATGAGAGAAGTAGGGTGGGGTGGAGAGAAGAATGAGTGTGTATGTGTGTGAGGGGAGGAGGCGTGGGAGGGAAGGTAAACTTTAAGCATGGAAATCTTTTGAGAGAATGCTTGGAACTTTCAGCAACCTGTGATCTTGCTTCTTTGAGTGAGAACTGGTGTGCCTAGTTGGTTTGTAGATGGCGAACGTGGTCTGATGACTTTGAGTGTACAGTAATATTATTATTATTTTTTTTTAAATCATGCTCTGCTTTGTACGTTGCCCGGGAATCAAGCAACCTTGGTCAGTGCGGTTAAAACAGCATTCAGCAAGCCTACCTGCATCCAGATTTTTTCCATGCACTTTTGACGTTGCGTCGACAGCACGACAGAGTCTGCCGTACGTGTGTTTCAGTTCAGCATTTGCGCAGTGCGTCTGTGGTGTGATTGAAACTCTTTAAAATCTTTAGACTGGAATTCTTTAAGATCTTTAGACTGAAAAATTCTTTGAAATCTGTATGAATGTTAGTAAGTCTGTCCCGTAGAGATTATGTTTCCTGCCTGTGGAAAATGATATTTTTGCGTGCTTTCTTCACCACAGATGACAAATTAGCATAAACATATTTAGGCTCCTTTAATATCGTATACATTCACACACATACACGCGTGTTCTCAAGCATGCATACACACACATAGGTCTAACAGATAAATATATATATATATATATATATATGTATGTGGTGTTTGTATGTGCACATGAATAAGCACATTTATAGTATGCTGGTCCAGCCATATTGCAGAGAATGATGATCATTGTAATATCAATAAAATAACTTTAAAAGCAACAACAACAAAAAATAGGTTGTGTGAAGTTAATATGTTTTCTGTTCGTGTGCATGTATTGTCTTGTACCGCTGCCGGGTATGGCTGTACCCTTGCTTGAGTTTAATAATACAAGATAATAAATAAGGGGAGATAAAATGCACTTGGTAGCTTTTAATGCTGCTTATAAGACAGTTTTGCATCCCAGAATATGTTGAGCACCGGGCTCTCTGGGAGTGGCCTGCTAGGTGATAGTGGTGATAGTTTCAGTAAACGATTTATTTTTCAACATGCGTTGCTTAGTTTTGATACCCAAGGTGAAAACTATTCAGAGATCAATCGTTTGACAGCAACATACCACTTGATCCACCCTCTCCTTCAACCATGTTTTGCACTTCTCCTGTCCATTTTTTCCAGCTTATTTCATTGGTTTCTGTATAACTGTTAAAGTTATGAAAACTTGTGGAATCCTATATTTCTGTTTGGTATATTCATACTATATTGCCTAACCTCTTAAGTGTATTAGTATGCTTTAGTACAAATTCTGCTCTTGTGTATGTGACATCTTTACTTTCTATCCTGCAGTTGAGTGTTGTGAATATTTCGCTACCAATTCTGCAAACGAGTTTCTCAATTCTGTACTACCTACCGTGCTTTGAGTATGTGAATTCTGCGCCACCTATTATATTTAATACCTACCGTACTTTGAGTATATGAATTCTGCGCTACCTATTATATTTAATACTTTGCTTTTAGCTTGTGTATTCCCAAAGGTTTATACAGCATTATTAGGCCTTTCGTAAAACACCTATCATTACCATCAAAAAATAAAACCTGAAATATTACAACCCCGTCAGTAAGCACTCGTTCAACAACAGCCCACTCTAATAATAACTAAGTTAAATCAGTTGTGATAATGAACTAATTGTGGCAGATTTTAGTATTGTAATCCCAATGTATATTTAATGTCTGTATACACGTTTGAAAGAGTATGTTTCTGCAAAGTCTTATTATGCTCAATCTGTACAGATCTTTGTGGCAACAAGTAAGGGTGGTGACCATAAGCAAAATCTGTTGCCCTTTGCACAACGGTGTACGCCCTTGTGTTGAAGGGTGATGAATACAGGCAACTGTTTAACCTTGTGATGAATACAGGCAAGGCATAAACACTATACTCGCAATTGTTGTGTCTTGGTGACAGAGGTGATAAGGACAAGCCAAATATGTACAATAAATGCACAATTGTTTAAGCCGTTGTGGCAAAAAAGGTTGAACATAGCAAAATACGTACGCACGATTGTCAGATATAAAATTTGTTCTAGAAGCCCTTGTGATGAACGCCGGCACAGTGTGTTAGTGGTTGACTGTTACGAATCTTAAATCCATAGACAGAAATGGTAAATAGTCACCATCATTACCACGTGGTTTCTATAGTTTCAAAGTTCATTGCGTTCAACCTGGCTGCTTGCCAACCGCTGATTTATATGAACTTGTATTATGCTTGCCGGCCACGTTGTGAGCATATAGTGCTATAACAGTCACCTACGTCATCGAAAGATTTGGATTTTGTTCCACGTTTGCTGTGTGCCAGAAGTTTAAAAGAACAGAAATTATTTTAACGTCTGAACAAGAGAGGGTTTGAGAAGTGAGGGCAAAAGTATTTAAAAGGCATAAATATAAGTGCTTGATCAGAATTCCTCTTCCTTTGTAACACAACTGTTAAGAGCTTTCATTACACTTGATTAGGTCATAGTGACATGAGGCCTCACTGCATTTAATACGGTCATAATGACGTATGGCTTCATTGCGGTGTTAAAGTGACTTAACCTTCATTGCATCTGATCAGGTCAAAGTGACAAAGGCCTCTTTGCGTCTAATAAGGCCACTTTGCGAAATTAAGAGTGACATAAACCTCATTGCTTTTGAAAGAGTAATAGTGACGTAAGGTCTCATTACATGTAACTGGGGTTGTAGTGACGTAAGACAAGATTTTCTTGGCGTTTCTTTATCTACCAATGCTACAATACTGTCTACTGATACGTTCATAGGGACTAGTAGGGGTAACATAGATCTAGTGTGGTAAAAATCGCATGTGCTCCTTCTATGCACACAAACTGGGACATTACACCGCTGACGTTTTTGTGACGTCAGAACGATTGTTGGATAGATTCACACAATCTGATGTATACAGTCGTGGGTAATGATGAACCTGCTCGTAAGCTATTATGCTGTTTGCGTGTATCAGGCTAATAAATACTGTTGCAGGAAACTGTAAGTTGAGACTTGAATGTAAGAAAGAAAGGAGTTAAAAAATTAATAAACTGGAAACTTAGTGTTTGGTCTCCTAATTATATTTTACAAAAAATGCTACGAAGAAACCAAACCTTCAAATAGTTTGTCCGGAATTTTGCCTTTCTAAGAAGTTTCATCTCTTAGACAATCGTGTTCGTTGCACCATGTGTAGACTCGATTTTTCAAGTGGCCTTGGTGACAACAAAAAACGGCTGTAAACACCACCGAGTTCTAAATCCCATTTGGATTAAAGAAGCAGACTCTGAGCTTGAAAAAAATTCGTGGTTCAAACGGAAGTGGATTTAGAAGAACAGCGAGCCATGACAGTTGCTGACGTCACAATGTATCAATTTGGCTGCTCGCTGTCAGAAAACTTTTCTTCCGTGTATGTTCATTTACACGCATAATGATCATAGTGGACAGACACTGCATTGTAGTGCACAGACACTGATCATAGTGCACAGGCACTGATTATAGTGCACAGGCACTGATTATAGTGCAAAGACATTGATCATAGTGCACAGGCACTGATTATAGTACACAGACCCTGCATCATAGTGCACAGACACTGCATTGTAATACACAGTGATTGTAGTACACAGAGACTGTGATCATAGTGAACAGACACTGATCAGAGAGCACATACAGTGATCATAGTGCACTGATACTGCATTATAGTGCATAAAAGACGATTGATCTAGTGCTTTTTTTTTTAAAAGTCAGAATATTAATACCGAATATACTGTTAATAAATACTCTTTTATAAAAAAATAAATTAAACTCTTTCCAACATTTACAAATAGCATAATTTGAATTGGACTGTATATGAAATAAACTAAAGTAATTCCATAATTATATTGCTACGAAACAAAAGTGGATTTATTATTATTTTTTTTTTTTTGGTGGGGACCCTAATGTATTTGTACGTCAGGACTCAACGCTTGTAAACTATTTAAAATCTAAACTATTCATTCACAAAATACCTAATAAATAAGTATATACTTTTTTGTACTCTTGATTAAAGATTGTATTTCTTAAATATAATTAGTTTTAATAATACGTTCTATAATTTAGTCATATGTAAGATTAATAAAGTGTATTATTTATTAAATGTTGTTCATTTCTTATAATGATTAATGTACTTGTTTCATTATCTTTGTGTTACTTTTTTTTTTTAATGATAAATAGTTTATATTTGTTTGAATATTTTTTTTTAAGGGAGAGAGACACCAAAATATTGTCAGAACGTTTTGAAAAGATTTATTACCTTTATAAATTACTCATTTCTTCCCAGATATAAAAACGAATGCAGAAGTCTTTTGAATTTTTTTTTTTTATATACGAAAAAATTGCGGCTTTTATTAGACTGATTTATTTTGGTCTTGAAATTTATTATCTGTTTTCTGAATTGTGTCAATTGATTGTTTGCGTGAAAACATCTGTTTGTGACGTAATTGTCAAGCTGTATTTCATTTCTTGTCTATCTTTCTAACGACTTGCTTCGTTTCTTGTAAGAAATACTTTTACCTTAGCATCGTATTTATCAGACTTCTTGATAAATAGATGGTGATGAGCATGAAATGGTGTGTTCTGAAACATTACTGACAGGTCTTTCAGATCACTTAAAGATTTGCTTGACATTGCTGACATGATAGTTTCAGGGTAAACAGGTCTCTATATAATACAAAGAAGGGCTTAATAATGCAGGGATTAAAAGAGAATGGCATGTTCACTTCATGAGTGTGAGTGGTGATATATCGCAAAAAAAAAGGGTTGCAATAACACGAATTAGAAAGAACGGGGTACATTGATATTGTACACGACTAATAGTGGGCGTAATAATAGAAAAGCAATGCGCAACTTCCGTACAATTAATACACCTGTCAAAAGAGAGCTTTATAACAACTTTTTAAAAAAAGAACTGGTGAATAGCTGGCTTGTGTATATCTGGTAAATAGAGCTTAACTGGCTTTAGGTATATCCGACAAATAGAGTAACCGGCTTTATGTATAGCAGGTTAATTGGGGTTAAACTGGCTGGCTGTCCTGTAACTAGGGCTTAATTGACTTTGTGTGTGTCCTGTAAATAGGGATTAACTGGCTTTAGGAGCATTGATAAATGGATCTTAATTGTCTTTGTGTCTGTCCTGTAACTAGGGCTTAACTGGCTTTGTTTTGTGTCTGTCCTGTAAATAGGGTTTAACTGGTTTTGTCTATATCCTGTAAATAGAGCTAAACTGGCTTTATGTGTTTCCTATAAATAGACCTTAATTACTTGATGTATATCGTGTAAATATGGCTTAACTGCCTTTGCGTGTATCCTATAACTAGGGCATAACTGGTTTTGTGGTGTACCCTATAAATAGTGCTTGATAACACAGAAGCGGATGTACCTCACTTCCATAATAAATTTAAATAGCTTTATATCGCTGTATATATTGGGTACGCACGATTTTATAGCAAATTCAACATCGCGTGTCATTTCTCGTATTTAATGATAATAGTTTTTTCCTGTGTGTAAAGTATATAGTGTATATATATAATAGTTTGTTTGTTTGTTTGTTTTTTGGGGGGGCGGTTAATTCTCAATAGAAAGTGTTCGGCTTACAGTGAGGTTAATAGGTACGAGAGAAAATAATACATAGATAGATGAATACATGTGCATTAGATGAAATAGGCTTGCTGATGGACAGATAAATAAATAAGTTGATACTTAGGTAGGAAGACAGAAAGCGCGAAGATAGGTAGGTATATAGATAATTAATTAGTGTGACGCTAATGCCACCTAGTGAGTGGTTGTGATTATTATGTATTAATCACCTATAACTAATTACAAGTGACGAGAATCATAATTTGTTATTAATAATTCTCCAGAAGACACCACTCGTTTCTCTCTTTTGGCAGATATGCGGGCGCTGTAAACGTTTTCTCTCTTCCACAAAATTAAATAACAAACACTTACAGTCACAATGTTTCCAAAGGTGGAAAACTTCTCCAACATTTGGTATCGATATGCAGGTGACCAATCAAATATACATTTAGCAAATACACTGAAAAAGATGACTTGACATCAATATTTCCACAAAACCACATTCGAATAATTTCAATAACTATACAGTCTCATATCCTAACACATAACTCAGCAGATTAGTGTCAACACAGGCTAGTTCTTATCATTTAGAGTCAAATCACAGAATAGTTCTTATCAGAAAACAGAATTGGAGTTATTAGACAGAAATGATAATAGTTTGTACATAACCTTGTCTAGGTGAAGTCACAATAGTCTTCCAGGCACTTTTTGTAAGAAAGTCACAAGTTTATTGTTTAAGTCATTACTGTCAGTCCTGTATGTTTCCCTTGCATGTTGTAGAACACTGATGAGCTGCTATTCTCTCGAGACTAATCTGGTGCTCCGCCATATTAGCTCCCTCAAGCAGAACAGCAATTTCCAGTAACTTCCTCAGAAATTCCATTATGTAGTCATTATACTTTGCCACCCATACATGAACAGAGTGCAGATACTTACACACTAGGGGTAGATACTTCTCAGGTCTACCATGGTCATAGTGGTTTATAAATCAGTAAACTGGGAGATTCAGGTAAAACAAGAAAAGGCTGCTTTTCCCTGTAAAATATAATCACCAAACAAATGCTAAGTTTCCAATTTATTCATTTTTAACTCCATTTCTTTTTATATTCAAGTCTCAATTTACTGTTTCCTGCAACAGTATTTATTAGCCGGATACACGCATACAGCATAATAGTTTTATGAATGGTTTCACCAGAACAATGTCAAGTGTTAGCCTACTACATATAAGCATCATGTAAAATGCAATTATAACATATAAATAGCAAGGATGCATGAAATATTTCTAATTCCATTCTCTCTAAGTCAGTTAACTCACCATTAAGCTAATGACTGCCTTAAATAACTGGACTTCTTGCCACTCCAAATTCAAAGTGATTAGACTATAGAATTCTTTACATCAGGTAAACTTTTGATCTTAGTACATTGGCTGGTCTCGTTCTTGTAAATTTTAACCATTGGATAATAAGATTAAGAACTACTCATCCACTTGGAACTGGCTTGAAGTGCATCAGCAATTTCTAGCCTATCCTGCACCTGAGTTGTTTACTTCCAATTTTGACACTTAAAAATAGCAGCATAAGCAGTGCACAAGGTCGGGTCACTTTGACATTCAACAATTTTTATAACAATCAAGTCTAGAAATAGAGATAGGCAAATTTACTCTGCCACACATACATTTCATTGATACATTAGATTAAAAAGGTAACCATACGCATGATTAGATCTATAAATACGTGGGAGGATAGGAAAGTAGGTAAGTTTTTTTTATAGATACATACATTTCATTCATTCATTAAACAGGTAAACATATGCATGATTAGATAAATAGGTGGATGGATAGTAAGGTCGGTAGGTATATAGACACTTACATTTCACTGATGTAAACAACCGCATGATTAGATAAATAGGTGGGTGGATAAGAAGGTCGGTTGTTATATAGATTGAGACAAACATTTCATTGATACATTAAATTAAGCAGGTAAACAAGCGCATCTTTAGATAGATAAATAGGTGGGTGGATAGGAAAGTAGGTAGGTATATAGATACTTAAATTTCATTGACACATTAGATTCAACAGATATGGTTAGATATATAGGTAGGTGCATAGGAAGATAGGTAGATATAGATAGATATATACATTAGATTAAACAGAAACATTAATAGGTGTGTGGCTAGGAAGGAAGACAGGCAAGCAGAATGAAATATATATATAGAAGGGATGTAATGTACTGTATTTTAAGCTGTAGAATCCTTAGTTCTATTCTCTTTTTATTTTAACTTCATTACAAATTGTATTGTATTGACCAGATACTTTTTCCATGCCTTTAACTTAGAGATCATCAAAATTATCGACAGTGCCATATAGATAGATCTTCAGTGCTGTAAAGGTTTCCCATACGTGTAAGCTTAAATGCTGGAGTTGTCTATAAGTCAAGTTCTTTTTCTTGGATTTTTCTATTGACTTTATACACACACACAAAAAAATTCATTGACGAAGGAGTTTATATTTCGTTAGCTTATTGTATAAATTATAATCCAAAATACATAAAAAGAGTTTTTATTTATTTTTCAGTCATTAGATATTTTCTTAAATAAAAACATTAAACAGGCATTAGAATGCGTTGAATTGCTCCCACTGTTTAATCTCTTGAATACAGTTTTGTGAATGTTATATTGAACGTTGATGTATAAATGTGGTCGTGTATTTTATGAAACAAATTATAAAATTGTCTCGGTAATCTAACCACAACTAAACACAAGTACAATGGCTCAACATAATTATCTGCTCTTGAAAGGATGAGGGGGGTGGGGTGGAAAAGTGCTGTCAAACAGAGTGACAGAGAAAAACAAATGAGACAGCGAGAATCTTGTTTATCCCACATCCTGTTTACAAATATCCCGCCATTTGTTTTAGTAATCCCTCCTCCATCTGTCCTCGTTCATCTTAATCCAACCCATTCATTTACCAGACCAAACCCACTGCCTCTTCAGTTCTCGCCCTCCCCCTCTTTCACCACACACACACACACACACACACACATATGAAATAGGAAAAAGCCATAGAAAATTCTAACAATGCCTTTAAAATGTGTTGCTTTTTCATTTCTCTTGCTTTTACCTATCGCACACACGCATACAAACGAATTGTAAACGTAAACATGTCAGATATGCAAAGTGTTTGTATATTTTAAACACCTCTCTCTCTCATACACACACATAATTATATAGTCTTTCGGACCCAATGCATTAAATTCTGATTTTGCATAGTTAAGATTTCTCCACCAGACTTAACGACACTTCCAGTTGGCTTCACAATTTTGCTATCTATCTACCACACACACACACACACACACACACACACACACACTCACACACACAGACACACACATACACACCTCTCTCTATCTTTCTATCTTAGCATTTCTCCTCAGAATATGCTCTGTTTTCCCACTCGGTCTGATCTCTTCGTTCTCTCTTCTGTCTGTTTATTTATCTACTTTGTTATCGCTGTCTGTTCTACTTTTTCTCTCCCTCCCCCACCCACTGCTTTATGTTTCTCTCCCTTTCTCTTTTACGTGTCTTCACTCTTTGTTCTCTCTTTCTTTTGTCTTCTCTCTCTCTCTCTCTCTCTCTCTCTCTCTCTCTCTCTCTCTCTCTCTCTCTCTCTGTGCATCTTGCCTGTCATGATTGTTTTGTATTGCTTACTGATTATCTCTACTTGTTTCTTGCTTTGTCTGTCGCACGCTGTGTTGCTTACTGATCATCTCTACTTGTTTCTTGCTTTGTCTGTCGCACGCTGTGTTGCTTACTGATCATCTCTACTTGTTTCTTGCTTTGTCTGTCGCACGCTGTGTTGCTTACTGATCATCTCTACTTGTTTCTTGCTTTGTCTGTCGCACGCAGTGTTGCTTACTGATCATCTCTACTTGTTTCTTGCTTTGTCTGTCGCACGCTGTCTCGTTCGCGCGTGTGTCTGTGCGTGTGTACACGCATATTTATTTGTAATATTTATGTAATGGATGTTATCCTAAGTTAACCCCTCCCACGACTGTTAATGACAGCCACGATTACCGCTGAAAGAAAGCCGCCAGTCGTAAGTTGAGCGGAGACTGGTGAAAATAAAAAAGCGAAGTGTTTACATCGCAATTAAATTGTTTACTTTCGCAGTGTTAACATTTTTTTTTTGTTGTTTTGTTTTCAAACTCTGTCTTGATAAGGAACAACATTCCAACAAAAACACACAAAATTTTATATGTATAAACACCAAACAATTAATGTGCAGAGTAAGACCTTGGAAGATGGTGGTGGCGGGTGATTTATCTGCGCACCGACCTAGAAATTCAGTAAAAAAGGAAGTTAGTGCGTCGCATTTATTTATGTGTGTACTTCGATGTGCGGTAAAGCAGCAAGCCAATACGGAGCTTCCAACAGAAAGTACCCGAATGAGACGCGTAAACAAATACTGGAATAGAATAAACGTTGCAATGGCAAAACTGTTCAGTCTGATTTGAAATAGCGTTAAATGTTTATTTTTTAAATATATTTTTACATAATTATAGTTTATAACATTTTAAAACTTTGGGTTTTTTTCTTCTTATATATGTAATTGTTAGGTGTCAATAAAATGCACCCCCGGCTCTACCTCCTCCAGAGATAGTTAATCGAAAACTAAGATCTTTTCTTTTTTTCTTTCATATAATATATTTCTTATTTATTTTTTTTTTCAGAATAGATAGATGGATGGGGAGAAAGAGAGAGAGAGAGAGATGTTATGGAAAAAAGAAGTAATCGGCTATTTAAAGTCTCCTATTTATATTTTCAAACCTAGTGCCTGAGGTAATTAGTCGCTCTTAATGATTACAATAAACTCGAATCGTTGCATTGTATGTATAAACAGACATATATAACAATATACAAAATAGATAACTGAGTAAGCCACCAGTTAGCATATAATATTTTCATGAAACATACTTATGTGATGATTTGTGACTACAGGAAGTTGGAAATGGAAGTAGGACAGGCGCTTGACCGTGCGCATAATGTGTTATAAAGCAACATCAGTTTTTGTCCAACTTCTCGCGCTCCATGTCAAGTGTGCGTGTGATGGGCACTCTTTTCTTGCCTTGCCGAAGTAACGTACATTTTAGAGGGTTCGTCAGTGAAAATTGACCCGATTTTAACTTTCCATTTAAAACAAAAATGAAAACTGGAAAGAATGTGAACAATAAAGCTAAGAATAAACGACTTCCATTATTCCTGGTCTTCGAGATTTGCATCAATTAGAACATACGCGCGGCAGAAGAAAAATTTTGACAACATTCTTTTAAAGGAAGGTTTCCTGCCGGAGTCTGTGTGAAAACTACCCCGATTGTGGGTCATTTTAACCAGAACAAAAGGTCGACAGTCGCATTTACCGTCATTATGCGCCTCACAAACGCACATTTCACCTCTGAAAGCACAGAAGCGACTTAAGAAGTAAATACGTTTAATATCACATCCTTTAGTTTTCTTACTATCTCAGAACACTTAAAACTGAACAGGAAGTCAAAGGAACACAGAGAGGCAATTTTTTAACCTTGTAACCAGTCAAAGCAGTCAAACTTGGACAAGACGTCTACGGGACAAAGAGAAGCGATTGGTGAACCTTGTAACCAGTCAAAGCAGTCAAACTTGGGCAAGACGTCTACGGGACAAAGAGAGGCGATTGGTGAACCTTGTAACCAGTCAAAGTAGTCAAACTTGGACAAGACGTGTACGGGACAAAGAGAGACGATTGGTGAACCTTGTAACCAGTCAAAGTAGTCAAACTTGGACAAGACGTCTACGGGACAAAGAGAGACGATTGGTGAACCTTGTAACCAGTCAAAGTAGTCAAACTTGGACAAGACGTCGACGGGACAAAGAGAGGCAAAAGAGCCCTGACCTCTCGCCTCATAACCACCCCGTTCTCCACACCACCACCACCACCAAAATATTAATTAATGAACAGTCTAAAGTAACTTTAAATGAAAACAAGGAACTGTCCTAGCACTTAAATCAGTTGTATGATGAATCGCGGACTACTCCTGACTAGCTCTTGGCGTGGAGAGAGTGGTCGTACGTTCGTTAGGGATTGTGGAACTTCGCAAGCCAGCAAATACAGAGCGTTGAAAAGTGAGGAAAATTAAAACTGCACTAACAATATATAAGTAATGAATAGAGTATTAAGACCGTCCTTGGCGACGCGCTGTAATAAAACTTTCAAATTGTATTTCGTTTTAAGCTCTTCCCTTCTGCTCGTGTTATTCTTGTCTTCAAATATCTGCTTCGGTTATTTGTCTTTCATTGCATACTTTGTTTTAAAAGACGAATTACGTTTTCATTTTATTACGCAATAATAAAGAAAACGGACAGTTCGTGAGGTTTGTGGAGACAGAATGCATAATAAATGTTAAAACATAATGGCTTTTTCTTTATTTGACGGAGACACTTTTACCAAGTCCGCATTGTCATGCTGATATTTAAAGAAAGAATTGTTCTGCCATTTTCTTCTTTTATTTCGGGGAAGGTTCAAATTGCTGATGGTGAAAGATATACGCTTATAGTTCTTATGTATTTGGCGGGGGGTTATTTTTAAAAATTTCTTAATTTTAAGGGAAAAGAAAAAGTATTAACTGTTCCAAGCAGAAGGCTGGCCAGTAGACTATAGACTAGACCGGATAGCTAGCTAGAACTAAAACCAGCATTCATTTTGTTGTGCAGACTTCCTTATTTCCATAGCAACACAATTATCCATACCCATCACAAAAAATATAGCTATTATGATTTTGAATTGTTAGCATATTCTAAAATATTTCAAGTCGTTCTCATGCTTTATAGGTTGCCATGCTGGCATACCAAGATAAATTTTTCCTTCATTTCGGCGCCACGTTTGAATGGGGATGATTTTTGTGCTGCCGGCCTGTTGGGGTAGAATGAGAGAGGGCTACATTTGTGACGTCAGCTTGTCTGCTGCAGGCGCAGCATAGTCGGGTGAATCTAAGATCAAATCCCAAACCTCCGTTCTCTGCTGGACAGCACCGTACCCGCACTTTAAGACCAACCTGTCTGATCTACCCGCACTTTAAGACCAACCTCTCTGATCTACCCGCACTTTAAAACCAACCTCTCTGATCTACCCGCACTTTAAGACCAACCTGTCTGATCTACCCGCACTTTAAGACCAACCTGTCTGATCTACCCGTACTTTAAGACCAACCTCTCTGATCTACCCGCACTTTAAGACCAACCTCTCTGATCTACCCGCACTTTAAGACCAACCTGTCTGATCTACCCGTACTTTAAGACCAACCTGTCTGATCTACCCGTACTTTAAGACCAACCTGTCTGATCTACCCGTACTTTAAGACCAACCTCTCTGATCTACCCAGCAACGATTTTATATATAATACAGAAACGTCAAACCGTCTTTGCTTACTAAATCACTATATTTAAGTTAAATAACGAACGCTTTGTTAATGGCATCCACGCTTTATGGTCTTACAGAGCATAATTGTCGTCCAGTTGCCAAAGAAATCTAAAATTTAAAAAAAAAGTATTTATATAATATGTTCTTTTAAAGTGACTTCGAAACCGACTTCCAAATTGAAAAGGGAAGCACATAATTGTTTTTGTCGTGAATCCAACAGTAGACGTGCGGAAAGGGCACCACAAGTGGTAGAAATAACGTTTCTTCACGCTTAAGCACGCGAAGACAAAAGCGTTCTTGAAATAATAACAACACTCCAAGGTAACATTTCTGTCGCACGTTACTGTATTGGAACGGACAGGCTCAGCTTAGGTCACAGATGTATAGACGTTCCACACCGAAGGTGAATATAAATCTGTCACCCGTTCACCTTACTAGATAAATTGTACTGCAGAGAAGCAAGGTTGTTAGTGCACGCTTGGATTTTAAAATATTTCTCGAAACGAAATGCCGTACACAATAAAACTTTGCTAGAACCTTAATGGTCACGAGTGTTGGTTGGTGCAGGGCACAGGTCGGCCATATATGCAGGAACAAGACACATCCACGTTTTCTCCCTCCTCACAACTACCCCAAACCTCGCCCATTTGTACCCAGGTTACTAACATCATGAAAAATAATTCATCGTATTAAAATATATAATGTAAAGCTATGTATCACGTATTTATTCTCCAGGCCAACTTTAACCATATACTGAGTTGCTTAAAATTGTTTACCTATTAAGAACTGATATTATCATGACTTTCTGATCATTTTGCCTTTTTTTGCTAGTTTGTGTGTATGTGAGTAGTCTGGATTTGTGTGTATGTGTGTATAAGAGAGAGAGAGAGAGAGAGAGAGAGAGAGAGAGAGAGAGAGAGAGAGAAAATATATATGTGGAAGTATGAAGAGAGGAATTGATTGATTGATAGATTCACAAGCTTAATCAATTAAATTTGTCAGGGTTTCAATTACATAGGATATTTTGTCTTTCCTTGTGTACACTGCTCTAGACTTCATTTTGTCAAATTCAATCACCACAGAGTGGGAATGTTAATCACCAAGCAGTTCATTAGAAGAAACAAATCACCATCAGAACAGATCACCATTAGAGAAAGAAATCAGAAGTAAAAGCAGATCACTCACAGATATAAACCAGAAACTGAAACAACTCACTGAGTAACTAATATACTATTAGATTTTTAATCACAAATAAAAATCAAAACTTAAGAAAGAACTATACATCATTTTCTACAACTGATTCTTGGACCGACACAAGGACTGACAAGAAATTATTAGAAATAGAAAAGAACGATCGTACACACTTTAAATACACAAATATAACATATACACAAATATAACGTATACACAAATATAACGTATACACAAATTATAACATCTACACAAATATAACGTATACACAAATTATAACATCTACACAAATATAACGTATACACAAATTATAACATCTACACAAATATAACGTATACACAAATATAACGTATACACAAATTATAACATTTACACAAATATAACGTATACACAAATATAACGTATACACAAATTATAACATTTACACAAATATAACATATACACAAATATAACGTATACACAAATATAACGTATACACAAATTATAACATTTACACAAATATAACGTATACACAAATATAACGTATACACAAATTATAACATTTACACAAATATAACGTATACACAAATATAACGTATACACAAATTATAACATATACACAAATATAACTTATACACAAATTATAACATTTACACAAATATAACGTATACACAAATATAACGTATACACAAATTATAACATATACACAAATATAACTTATACACAAATTATAACATAAATATAACAAATTAGGCAACAAGCGTTTCCTTTGTACAAACAAAGTTTATACCTGCCTATTCTCATGCCAAAGGACATAGCCCAAGATTGTCCCATTAACAACTAAAGTTTTGTTTTAAACCTCTCTACTACGAAACGCACCTTCTGGCAAAGACATAGGTGACACGAGGAGAATAAACATGAGCAATGCCTTCCGGCACAAGTCAATGACCCCCCCTCCCCCCATACTGGCGCTCCATGCCATAAAGTAACTGTGCTGGCAGGGCCCAAGAACGTGTCTACATTTCTAAGTTATGACTTAAAAATTAAAATTAAAATGTCATTACAAATGTGACATTAATATTTTCACAGTGACCAGCTAGAACTCTTATATTTCATGTCCCGTGAAAGGGATGGGTGGGTGGGTAATTGTAAACTTGAATGCAGTTCAAGCAAAGCGGAATGGCATTTTGGAAATCTTTACAGAAATGATCTATAGCTTTTGATTTTAGAGTGTGAATAGCTAACTTTAGCAATACCTCTAATAATAAACAATTTAAGAAAGAAAGAAAGAAAGAAAGAAAGAAAGAAAGAAAGAAAGAAAGAAAGAAAGAAAGAAAGAAAGAAAGAAAGAAAGAAAGAAAGAAAGAAAGAAAGAAAGAAAGAAAAAATAGTAACAAAATCCTACCGAAAATGAATAGTTGAAAGAAAAGTTATGGGAAGATATTTATATCTACGTTATCACCTTTTTTCTTTCCTTCTAGAGATTAAGTTCTTATTAATTAAGAAATGCAATTTAATCATAACCAATATTATTAAGTACCCAGTCTTCTGCAGACGAGCTAATCTTGGTTAGACGTTATCTCGCATTCCAAATCCAGTATTAAATTATTATTCGTCTAACTCTTAATTAATCAGAGAACTAATTAATTAGGCCATTCCAGATGCTGACAATTGATAACGTCTCACATTAGAATTTAAATGCCAGTCGTAATTCGCTGGGTTTATATAGTCCTCCAGTATAAATCCACCATGCCTGAATACCAAGAGAACGTAAGAATAAGAATCGAAAACGAAATACTTTTGTGTGCTCCAGCTAGCAGTTAGAATCTCCTCGAGAGTAAGTTCTGTATGCAGACAACAACTAATGACTAGAAATACAGTGGGCAACGTTGTCCGACCCATTCAAACCTCTGTTATTATTAACGTTCGCAACTTAAAAGAAAATAATATTTTGAAGTGTGAGGAAATGTTACTTAAAGTAGTTTTTCAGTACAGGACCAAATTACAATTAGCTGCCTTTTTTTTTAACTTCTCTACTGAGCCCACTATCGTCCTTGCTAAGTGTGGCGGAGTAAATTTTGCCTCTCCCTATTTTAAAATTTAATTGTTATATAAATTGTTAAATTGTCAGAGTAACCCGACCTTAGGCACTCCTTATGACAGTAATTTTGAAAGTATCAGAGTTTGAAGTAAACTGGCAGCGATTTTCCAATAAATAGAGTTCAAATTCAGAACAAATGCCAAATCATGCTGACTCTCACTGTAGGTAAAGTGCCTTCCTTAATTTATATCTGTAACATTTTGCTTGCTAAGCCCACGTGACTGACGTTCTAACATTACTCCCTACACTAACATCTGCTTGTACTAAATGCAGTTAGATGACAAATGTCAAAGGTTTCAAACTTATATACATGTAAATTATTATGACTGATTTAATCTTATTTATCCATTAATCCTTCACTTTCACTCAAGCAAGTTCAGATACCCGTTCAATCACAGTCTTCACAAATACGTTAATGTGTTCAGCTTACCGTTCAATCAGTCTTCACAAAATACGTTAATGTGTTCAGCTTACCGTTCAATCACAGTCTTCACAAATACGTTAATGTGTTCAG
The DNA here is from genome assembly GCA_028829895.1 of Sinotaia quadrata. Classification (NCBI taxonomy): domain Eukaryota; kingdom Metazoa; phylum Mollusca; class Gastropoda; order Architaenioglossa; family Viviparidae; genus Sinotaia; species Sinotaia quadrata. The sequence goes on along the minus strand of CM054183.1, from coordinate 26,601,341 downwards.
CTTACCGTTCAATCACAGTCTTCACAAATACGTTAATGAAATGTGTTCAGCTTGGCTGCACTTTTAGTATTGTGCCATTGAGAATAAAGTTGCCGTGAAGGTAGGTGATATCCGTATTTCTTACCATTGTACTGAGTGACATCATACAAGTGACCCCCCTCTAAATTCATTGTCTGAAATGGCGTGAAATTACAGTAAGTATGTAGGTCGCTGAGGTTTCTTTGTTGTTGGCTTTTTTATATCAGATGGATGGATGGATGGATAGATAGAGAGATAGATAGATAGATAGAATAGAATAGATAGATAGATAGATAATTTATTTTCCTGATGTTTTTCTCTGGTCAAAACAAATGTTTGTTTTCGTTTAACCAATAATACTAAAATGATAAGTGTTGGCATATTATTGGGTTTATGCTAGTATAGATAATAATTTGTTTCAATATATTAATGAATAATTTAAATGCCTGGCTCGTTTGAATAATAAACGTGAATGGACTGATTAATAACTGATTAATAAAAGCACTACCTTTGATCTGTGTTCGTAAAATCGTGAGTCTCTTAGCATACATACGCGGATAAAGAAATACGTGTGCAAGCTGAATAGCATTACAAATACATGTAAATTTTACATACAAATTTCTATTGAATGGAGGGGTGTGTAGGCAGATACCCGGAAGCGGGGGGGGGGGGTTGCCGCAGAAATAGTTGATTTTCTTTGAAAGAACAGTTATGTTTCATTAATTTGAGTTAAATCTTTAAACCCACTAATTTATGTGATAACTGGAGTGAAAGCATAATATTTGTTTATAAGTGTGTAATATAACTAGTTACTCTGTAATATAACTAGTTACTCTGTAATATAACTAGTTACTCTTGATATTACTATATTCCAACTTCAAATTGAAATGATTTAGAAGTGAAATCTACCACCTGCTTTGTGTCGTCATTTACACGAGCAATTTCGAGTATTGCTCTGTCCAATGGTGCTTTTTTTTCAGCATACATTACAAAATGCTATACTCCAGGGCTGTTATCTGTAGCCGGCAATCTCACATTAACTTATTATGTTTTAATGCATCTGTAAAAAGAAAAGAAAAAGAAAACCCCCCAAAACCTGAAAATAAAAAATATTAATTTAACTACCTTGAACTTCAACAAAATAAACTTCCGGGAAAGATTGCAATAGAATAGAAAAGATTTTGCTCGTTGAAAAGAGAGGAACGATGAACGAATCGTTAGAGTTGCATCCCTTTCATATTTTCGAGTAGAGTACGAAGCCGTTATTCTAGGATTAAAAAGTGTGGAAGGGGGAAGACTTCAAAACTATTCTATCCTGAAGTTTCGCTATGGTTAATACAAAATGTGTAGGCATTTCTGTCCCACGGGAAAGTCACTTATTATGCAGGCTGAAGATCGCTGTTCACATAATATTAATTAAAGTTGTTATTAAAATATATGGATTTGATTAATGAGAAATCAATGTTTGGTTGTTTAAAAACAACATCGAAAAAACTAAGGCTACATGAGCTGCTTTATCTGAGCTACCCGCAAATGAAATGGAAGTTGTCTAATCCGAAACGCCAATAGCAACCAAAACACGAATACGTTTTTATGCTGATTCATGTGAATGTGAAAACATAGATATCCCTAGTGACATTCGGCCCCATAATAAATTATGGGGCTTTTAAATTTGTCAGCGTTGAGTGCAGAAGCGTTTCCGGTAAAGATGTAATAAATACAAAGAAAACAGATTTGTTCTTGTAGCGCTAATACCAAACCCTAAGTGACTGTGTCTTTCCGGAAATGTCTGTCACTAAGTGGACATTTCGCTTGGAAATATTTCCAGCAATTAATTAACTTGTCTTTCATTTACTCTTTTCTTAAAAAAGGGAAGCGTTTTCAATATCTGTCTCTGTGGTTGGCTGTCCAAACTTCCCTCTGTACATCCCTCCCTCTTCTATCCGCTCTTCTGTCCATCTCACCATCCATCCATCCATCCATCTATCTATCTATCTGTCTGTCTGTCTATGTGTCGAGTGAAAGATGTTGGTTTGGACTACGACTATGTTTCACTGAGATTATGTAACACTAAACTGGGGGGGGGGGGAGGGGATATAAGGGAATGTTTTCCACAAAATGTGCTATATTTGATTTGAAATCTATTGTTGTTGTGACCAAAATATACAGTTACATCCTAATTCTCGTAGATCTAGTTCTCGTAAATCCTTGTTTTCGTAGATCTACGAAATAAGTTCATGTACAGTGTTCAGCGTTTCCATGGAAGTCAGAAAATTGAAAATTAAGACAGAGATATTGCAATAGAAAATGGCACAAGTCTTTAAACATATGAAACAAAATCCCCATATACTGCCATATTGTTAGTGTAACTGTGCATCGATTACCGTCCTCACAATCAAAGTCATTCTTATTCTTTGTAACAGTTGGTCGTCATTGTAATAGTCATTCTTATTCTTTGTAACAGTTGGTCGTCATTGTAATAGTCATTCTTATTCTTTGTAACAGTTGGTCGTCATTGTAATAGTCATTCTTATTCTTTGTAACAGTTGGTCGTCATTGTAATAGTCATTCTTATTCTTTGTAACAGTTGGTCATCATTGTAATAGTCATTCTTATTCTTTGTAACAGTTGGTCGTCATTGTAATAGTCATTCTTATTCTTTGTAACAGTTGGTCGTCATTGTAATAGTCATTCTTATTCTTTGTAACAGTTGGTCATCATTGTAATAGTCATTCTTATTCTTTGTAACAGTTGGTCGTCATTGTAATAGTCATTCTTATTCTTTGTAACAGTTGGTCGTCATTGTAATAGTCATTCTTATTCTTTGTAACAGTTGGTCGTCATTGTAATAGTCATTCTTATTCTTTGTAGCAATTGGTCGTCATTGTAACAGTGTATCTGCGATGACATTCAAAATGTGTATGCATTTATAAACGATGCTTTCTTGTTGATTTCTCTTTCGTTCTCTGGCATCTACCACATCTATTGTGCTCTTGGCCTATTTGACAAATTCTAATAGTTTTGCTGCTTTTATGAATGACTTGGTTTGCAATCACTCCATGCGTATTCTACAGTGCGTTTGACACCCCTCCCCCTTTCTTTACAATGTTTTATAGCGCCATTAATTTTCCTGAATTTTTCCTCTTTGCTATTTTCAGTGATGCGTGGCCAGTCTACAAATATTCTAACCTTTAACCTTTACCATGTGAGAAGTTTTCGCGTCCTCTTTGTTTTCGTCGACACTCCAATCTATGACCGCAGTCCGTGTGTGTGTGTGTGTGTCTGTGTGAGTGTGCACGCGAGAGAAGCGTGTACTTTCAGGTCAAGTTTTGCGTATTCGCTCTTGCGCACTGGCGCAAGTTAATCCACGGTAAACTTGATTTTGATATGTTCTGATGATTGTTTTGTGTGTAATTATTGCGAAATATTACAGTATTTTTCTGTAAACTATCTGTGAGTTCTGTTTTTTGTTTTGTTTTCTTGGTTTGTTGGTATTTGATGAAAAACTACTTTTTAGAAGTCATGTTTTTGCAGTAAATGCATGTTGTCTTCATAGAATGTACTAGTAACGCACATAAGAATGGCACTTGTAAACTCTTACCTAACGTGTAACTTTATATCTCAACACCTTTCCTGGCTATTGCTATCATAACAATAAGACAATCTTCTTTTCAATATTACATGGGAAATGGTGGCTTAAATACATCAGTCTTAGTGATGGGGCAATGGTTCTCTGTCCTGGTAGTGGTGTAATGGTTCTCAATGTGATAAATATCTTCGCCATTACCCCATATTTGTCACTTTTTATGTTTTATAAGCATAAAATGCTGTATATTTCTCTTGCTATTAATGCTTATAATTTCATTATGTTTATAGTAGACAGCATGCACTGCACATTAAGTGCAACACTAATGAAGCCAGTGTAGATTATTTTACCCTAAGAATTGGGTGGAGGGGAAGGACTTACTAAGAGAATCGCGTTTCATCAAAGGATTAACATTTGTTGCATACAACTTCAATGGCTATTTGTTGCATACAATTTCAATGGCTATTTGTTGCATAGAACTTCAATGGCTAGCATTTCCTAAAATGGACACCTCTACATGCTCCAGGATTTGCTGACCGAGTTAGTTAAGCTGACAATAAGTGACAGCTGATTGGTGATAATTAACTGACAGATAGAGTAATACATCATAAAAAACCAATGGCCGAGTAATGGTCAACTAAATTAACCAATGGAAATTGCTAAACTATAGAGAGCAAAACCGAACTGCAGAAATATTTCTGTTTCCAAAATCACTCTTCGAATTTCCACCATTGTGAATAGATGTATTTGAAGCTCCCAATAAGGGGAGAGCAGCTGGTATATGTGAGAATAAATTCAGAGTTACAAATTTCAAACTTGTAAATTTTCATTTAATTTCAACCAGCAGTTAATATATTTTATCCATATGTATAAATTGTATATATAATTGTTTGTAATATATTATGACCTCTGAACAGTATTTTGATATTTAATTTCAACAAGCAGTTAATATATTTTATCCATATGTATAAATTGTATATATAATTGTTTGTAATGTATTATGACCTCTGAACTTGATATTATGCATTGATTCAGTAGAGAGCGCTGCGTGATTGTTATAAAAAAAAAATTTGGGGGGGGTGGAGTGACGTATACAGTCGATAAAATGCTTCATAGTACCCTTAGCTCAGCAAAGTTAGAATTGTAGAATGTCATAATGATTTGGAGATTCAGAGCATAGTTTGACACTGTGGAGAATGCTACATTTGTTTGCTTATATATATTTGAATCGTGTATCATTTTAAAGAGATTATGTAGTTGTAGTGCAATCTAATTTTGTGCAGAACACTACACATATTAATTGTATATTATACGTATATATAAATTATTTGCAAGGGAAATATATAGCAGAGTTGAATTCAGTTAGTGTTGACATAATGCTAATCTGCTAAAGCTGTAAGAAATGAGGTAAGTTGATTCCTTACCTGAATAGTCTAATAAGTTATTTTATGGGAAAGTTATTACAAGATGGGCCCATGTTGCTTTAGGACAGCAGTAACGCCTTGATTTTGCCTTCGTCATCTTTTCCTCTTCTTGTTATCTGTAGGTTTGCTTGGCTTTTGAGCTCCAGTCCTCTGTCTACCTGGTTTCATGATCCATTGTGACCAGCTTGTTTTACCTGAGGACACGCCATAAGGGAGCAACTCAAACCATTTTGGACGTCATTCTTACTCCTGGTGGAGTGGCAAAAGGGGGGACAATTCTAGAAACAGTTAGGTGCGCATTTAATTATCTATTATCCTTTCTTTCTGCTTCTTGATGTTAATACATATTGGTTGTAATTATTGACATTAGTAACTCTATTGCAGGAATATTATTTAATGAAATGAACTCTTCAAGATCTCAAGAGCAATAGACTATTTATTTGGCTGTCAAAAAACTGAACTCTAAATTTTAAGTAAGGAGAGCAAGTTGAACATTATTGATGTCTTGTATGTCGATACTTTTTATTTTTTATTTTGATTCAATGTTATATTTTGTGTTGTGTGTACGATAAGTTCATACTGTTAAAATAAATTTCTATTTCTCCTGTTATTCATCCACTATTTTCTGGTTATACATTTCGAAATAAAAGGCTCATTATTAGTGGGGGTGTTAGGTAATGGCTAAGAATTCTGACATACAAGAGAACCTTCGAATGTGAGTGTTCCAGCAGGAGTATATGGGTCAGGTCAATGTTAAGTATCAGTATGTGGTACGACGACTTAAGAGTGGGGAGGAGCACGGAGAGGTCGCCCTGTCTTAGTGTTTATGCTGCTGCAATGGTTCTCAGTACCGATGATGGTGTAGTGGTTCTCAGTGTTGATGATGGTGCAATGGTTCTCAGTACCGATGATGGTGTAGTGGTTCTCAGTGTTGATGATGGTGCAATGGTTCTCAGTCTTGATGATGGTGCAATAGTTCTCACTGTTGATGATGGTGCAATGGTTCTCAGTGTTGATGATGGTGCAATGGTTCTCAGTGTTGATGATGGTGCAATGGTTCTCAGTCTTGATGATGGTGCAATAGTTCTCACTGTTGATGATGGTGCAATGTTTCTGTGTAGATGATTGTACTATGATTCTCAGTATTGATGATGGTGCAGTGCCTCCTGTCTTCATGAATGCAACACTTTTCCCATGAAGCAGCAACTACAAATTTTTGTCCTTTGTGTGAAAATCGTGATAAATTCAATCACACCTCACATGTTAATAATAATGTTTGATTTAAAATTATCATTGAATCCTACATGGCGGGGGGTGCGGGTGGTGGAGTGGAATATAAATAAAATAGGGTTGAAGGATGTGTATTCATCATTAACCCTATTGTTTCTATGAATTTGGGAATTGGAACCTAACCTGACCGTATACACTTGTCTTGAGTAATGAAAACCTAAAAGAAAAGCTTGAGGAGCAACAGTTTTCATCAGGTAACATACTCAGGGAACCATTGATTTGAACTGAAAACGTTATGGTGGTACTTTGAAAACCATTGATTTTAACTGAAAACTTTATGGTGATATTTCTGGAACCAATGATTTGAATTGAAAAAGTGTGACTCTTTCTCATACCGTCATTAAAAAAAGGTCAATAGGTTATATATTTGGTTTAGTATTTCAAGGGCATGGGGGTGGAAAATTATCATGACAAAAGGATCCAATGGACCCAGCATAACCGTACGAGGATAAAATAAATTTCCTTTGTAATTTAAAAAACAAACAAACGGCGAGAATCTTGAAACGTTGAATAGGGACAAATTTGCGAACGGTTAATTACAAAAGAAAATAAGCAGACAGTGATTGTCATACGCGCGTATTACTTGTAGAGCAACTGTTGCGTTTGACATTATCGTTTTTAAGGCGACAGTGCCTCTGATAACTTAGATAAAGAAATCTCTAGACGTATGTTTATCCTCCCGACGATACCAGGCAATCTGTGCGCTGGCTGCAGTGTTCTAGTGTGTTCACTTTATTGCTCTAAAGAATAAAACTAAAGAGCATGCATGAATGCTTTTTATAAAGCAAGTATGGGAAAAAGAATTATCGCGATTTATAGTTCTTTTTACAAAAAAAGTAGTCTTGAAAAAAAAAAACAGTCGGCAGACAGCATATTATAGGTGAGTGGGTCTTGTTGAACTATCATCAGAGTTTTGCGAGCAAAAGGATAAAATAAATATTCAGGACATTCCAATCGCTTGAAAATAATTATGTTGAAATGAAAACACAAAGAAAATGACAAGACAATAAGAAAAAATACGACCGCACCTGCTGAATAAATATTTTTTTTAAAAAGTCCTGAAATTGATGCAAACAGCAACAAAGGCAGTCTGACCGAAAACACTTCGACTTCAGTACAGAAGTAGAGGGAATGACGCAAATCCTCCATCACACTGATCCGTTTAATTGCTCTTTTTGTGGTTGATTGGAAAATATTTTATTTAAAAGGGGCAAATAATGTATTTATTCGTTTAGTCGACATTCCTAACTATCTCTACTGTACCTCAGTTGTGTTAGTGACTGCGAAGTGCAGTGTGTGTGTGTGTGTGTGTGTGTGTGTGTGTGCGCGCGCGTATGTGTGTGCGTGCGTATGTGCGTACGTGCGTGTATGTATGTGCGCGCGCGCGCTTGTTTACCTGGCCCAACTATGGTTGGCAGACTGCTAGCGGATGAACAGGTTTGTTTGATTGCTCACTTCCGGTAGCCGCCAAGGGCTGGCGCCCATGATCAAAGGGAAAACGATGGAGCCAACTGCGAGGAAGCACCTATTAATTTCCGGCCTACCTACTTCTGTACCATACCTCTTTCCAATCTTCCTAATATATCTTTCTTGCTCTTTCTCGCTTTAAGGCTATAGCCCCGTCCATCTCCGCTCCGACCCCCATCCCACTCTTTCATGCCCACAGCTTTAAGTTATCGGAAGACTTACAGTGCTCACATGAAAATAAATAAATACGGGTTAGATTTTCTTCTCTAAACTACCTTTTCTTCTCCGCAATCTCACTCTCAAGAATAAAATATCTTTTGCATTCGCTGACAAATCGTCTGCTAAGGTATTCATCTTGAAGAAACGGTGCCAAGTTTCAAAACACACACACACGTGAGTGTGTGCTTTGTGCACTTACATATGACAAATATGGCGCATATTATGCAATTATGTGTGAAAGTAAACATTAGAAAAACTGGGCTATCGGTGGGAGGGGGCTTCCATCACTGCCCACCATTGTTTAGAGAGAGGTTGTGTGGGACATGAAGAAAACTACCTGAATGCCGAAGACTTTCAAAGTGGATTTACGTTTGGCTGGCGTTTCTTCTTCTATTCATCACCATCCAGATCAATCGTGTCAAGGACATAAGTAATATTTAAAAAAAACTCTAACATGATTATAGCTAAGATCAATCGTGTCAAGGACATAAGGATCAGTAGTATTAAAACCTCCAACATGACTGTAGCTAATGGAAGCGAGGTTGTTGACAAGAAGGGGAGAGAGAGAGAGATAGAAAGAGAGAGAGAGAGAATAGGGTGGGGTAGGGTATCGAAATAGGCGGGCGGAGGAAAGAAAGACATGTCACAGAGACTTATAGCCAATTATTACAATGTCTGTCACATGTAAGGACTTCTATCATAGAGATTTAATATAAATCTATAAATAGATTATACTGTACATGAATGAAGTGCTATTAAAGTTCTGCAAGGGACACACCATGAACTGAACATAATGAAGGGGGGGGGGATGATTGTCTAGACACTTAGACAGGTAAGCAACGGAAACACATCTCTGTTCTGAAAGCATACACAGCCACACCCACACAAGAACAGAACGGAAATTGTATGCAAAACACGCAACACCTTAGGGCGAGCTGACTCTCACGAATCTGTCAGAATATCATTAGTAGAAAAATAAAAATATAATCATTAATTTAGTCAGTTAATGTGTGCACGAAATAATGAATTTTCTGTTGATTTACCTTTTTTTTTTTTTTTTTTTTGCGTTTGTTCACGTACTGTGCCATGACAGTTGACTTGGGTGTGGCGTTAAGAAGAGGGACTGTATATCGCTATGAAACACTTCGAGACTGAACTCTATGATATGTAACTTGTCTCTGTCAATTATGCAGGATAAAGCTTTCTTTTACGACTGCACCACACTCGTGTTGAGTTGAACGGCTCTCTGCTCAAGAGCGTGTTGTTGTTGTTGTAGTGTTGTTGTGATTGTGTTGTTGTTATGATTGTGTTGTCATTGTGATTGTGTTGTTATTATTGTGTTGTTGTGATTGTGTTGTTATTGTGATTTTGTATTTGTTATTGTGTTGTGGTTGCGTTCTTGTTTTGATGGTGTTGTTGTTATTGTGAATGTGTTTTGGTTAATGTTATTGCTTTTTTGTTATTGTTATTGTGGTGGTGTTGTTCTGAATGTGTTCTTGTGATTGTCTAACATCTATTTTAAGTTTACACCACGATCATTTATGTGGCTTAAAACCAGTTGTTTTTAGGAAAGCGCTGTGTGGCCTTGAAGCCACTCTAATTCAAGAGTATGACATTGGACGTGACTTATGACATTGGACGTGACTTATGACATTGGACCTGACTTATGACATTGGGCGTGACTTAGCATATGTAATGGACAAGCGTAGACTACTGATTTAAACCTTCCTGAGTACTGACACAGACTGAAGATGGTACCAATGAAACACTATTATTTAGTTAGGGAACAAAACCCTAACGTCAGAATTAGCTGCCTTTCTTGCCCCTAGAATGTGAGGGAAGCATTCTACAGTGACAGAAGTCTGGTCCCTGGTTTTCTAAGTCGAGTGGGTGATCTGCCCAGATTGCAATTGTCGACTTTACCAATGATTATGGGCTTTTGGAAGGGTTATGACAAACAGGAGGGCCACAAGGACACTTTATTGAACGTAACGCACTTGGACTGAGCCGAATGTCATTGTACGGAAGATATAAATAGCTTTCCAGCTAGTCGTACGACATTTTATTTAGATATGCAGTGTACATGCTCTAAAAATATGAAGCATGAAAATGAAAGCAATGAAACGGCTCTTTGAAAGGAAAAATACATTTGCATCAATTATTTCTACTGAAATATTTCTAGAATCATTAGCGTGATTTAGCAGGACCAATGGTCCATATAGTCTGCAGAATTGTACTTATTAAAATACTCAAACATATATCTATCTATCTATCTATCTATCTATCTATCTATCTATCTATCTATCTATCTATCTATCTATCTATCTATCTATCTATCTATCTATCTATCTATCTATCTATCTATCAATCTTTAATTCTGATCAGGCAACATCCGATATTTGTCATGTTGCTCGCGGCTATGCAAGCCTTGATAGAGAAACGACTTAAGCACACTTTTTTTTTTATTAAAAAAAAAAAAAACCTCAACACATTATTGCACTGATAAAGCGCAGCAGCTCTGTCGCGATTGATTTTCCCCGCATGTACTTTATCGTAATTTCTAAAGCAGTGGTTCCCAACATGGTGCCTGCGACGAGATGTGAAAAGTAGTTCAGATGTAGGTTGTTCCATGCAACCTGACGTCACTCATTTTAGGTTCTGTAAAATCATTCAAAGCAGAAGTGGTCTTGTGGAAAACACATATGAAGACACTGTACATTTTCCAAGTATGAAGAAAATGGTATGTGACTTTGATTTTAACTCTTCACTACATTCAGGGACCTGAGGAGCAGTTTGAATAGATATTTCAACAGTTCATCATTTTTGAATCTGCGTTTGCCTTACTTGGGAATCCTTTTTATTGGAGGTAACAAAAATGGCGACATCGACTGCAAGGAGAGAAGAAGTGGAACTCAATATTTTGGACCTTCAAAATGCTGTTGTTCTCAAATCGACCGCAAAAGATGATAGTTTTTGGAATCCTTAGAGTTCACAAGAAATCTTAATTCTATTTTATTGATCATTGTGAACAGTTTTCAACGATGAGCATAGTAAATTCATAACACAGATCTAGATTTACAGAAGGGCGTCTAGATTTACAGAAGGGCATCTAGATTTACAGAAGGGCATCTAGATTTACAGAAGGGCGTCCTGAAGATTGCTTACAAACTGGAATATCATTGTACTCTCTCAACTGCTAAGAAGTGGCTAAGTGCCAAAAATAATTCAGATTTATTACACTAAAAGGTGAATTAATAATTCCCCTTCTCTATTCATTTCTGGTGAGCGCTTATGATTGCTATTCATATTTGTGTAGTTATAGAAATCCGGATACACGTTAACATATTCTGTTCTTACTTGTTGAAATTAAGATACAGTTAAAATTAGAAAGAATATTTTTAATTAACTACAACTGGCTTCAATGCTAAGGTAAGAAAAACAATTATATTTCGGCCAATAACGCTGACTGGAATATTCAGTTTTCACTAACAATTTTGAGCTTCTAAATAGAAGCAAAATATTTATACATGCTTGATTTCTGGCGCAAACTGTCTCAGACGGAGTTATTTCAAAAGTGAGGGCCAGCAATGGCTTCTGAAAACACAAGGTGATAAGACACAACAAGGTGATAAGACACAAGGTCAGCCTCCACTGTTGATGTTTGACGACCTAGATAGGTCACACTCTTCGGGTATAGCTTACATACATCTGAACTCCTAATCTCTTTTTTTTTTAACGGAAATTTTGTCTGGTAAAACATCTGTCACAACGATTAATTTAAACCATTGCTGTTTTCTGCGGCTTTTGATCTGACATTTTATGAAGGAAATTGTCACTTCTGTTTTACTATTTCGACCGGAATAGAATTAATAATGGCCAAAAGGAAAAATATTTAATGAAAAGAAAAGAATATAAAAATGAATAAATAATTGCAATGCAAAACAAATAATTATTTCACTAATTTTTCAGCAGGGAACATTGTTTAAAAGAGGGACGAATAACATTCGTTTTGTCAAGACAGTGGGAGGGTGTGTGTGTGTGTGTGTGTATGTGTGTGTGACTTCTTTGATGTTTACTTTAAGAGACGGGCTTATTACTCAACAGAATAGTGAAGACATTATATTGCCAGTCTATCTATCTATCTATCTATCTATCTATCTATCTATCTATCTATCTATCTATCTATCTGTCTGTCTGTCTATCTATCTATCTATCTATCTCAGCGCACACGAAAGTTCATAAAGTAAGCCACCATTCATATATTAAATTTTCTATTTAAATAAAATAATTCACACACACACACACATGTACAGAGAGAGAGAAAGAGAGAGAGAGAGGGAGCATTCTTTGAGAAGGATATCCAGAGAAATATAAAGCGAGAAGGATATACAGAGAAATATAAAGCGAGAAGGATATACAGAGAAATATAAAGCGAGAAGGATATACAGAGAAATATAAAGCGAGAAGGATATACAGAGAACTATAAAGCGAGAAGGATATACAGAGAACTATAAAGCGAGAAGGATATACAGAGAACTATAAAGCGAGGAAGAGAGATTCTACTGTGTAGGACGTAATGTGTGATGTCGTCCAGACAGATGTAATTGTCAGATTCATTATCAGTCGGACAGTCAGATTATACTGCCTAGAGATTCTCATCAAATATGATGGAATTGGTATGTCTGTGGTGATTGAATTGAACAACCAGTGGTGAGGGAACTGGTCAGCCTGCGGTGATGGAATTGACCAGCCAGTAGTGAGGGAACTGGTCAGCCTGCGGTGATGGAATTGACCAGCCAGTGTTGAGGGATAATCTATATTGCTATTAGAAAACTGAAGATCGACAAACCAGAAACGCATTAATACAACGTACCATCTGGTCTTGCTAAATCAATGCGCCTATTAAAACTGTATACAGTTTGGACGGGAATTAAAGTTTGAAACACCTTCATAACTTGAAAAATATCCAAACCTTCAAATTTTCCTTATCTGTTCTGGTTCGATTCTAGAACAAAAGATACAGCTAGTTCTACTTGCCGAAGAGATGGTAAATATTATCCAGTTTCCATCAGTCGAAAATGATTAATATCCATAATTCACAGCCAATATGCCAAGACCACAACCTTTTTTTTTTGCAATTAAATTGTGGCCAAGAATGTTCATCTGGCTCTTATTCACCTTTCCTGCCAAGTCACTTAAAGTATTTTGACCCACATTTTTTCTCAGTCAAAACCTACAGACAGCGTTGGCAATCACTTTCAAACTGGAATCTCTGTGAAGAACGGGTTCGAACAGTAAGTACTCTCAGGAGGGAAGGAATGGCAATCATTGTCCTCTAGGTCATAAAAGGAGTGATCCTTGTCAACGATTTGAAAGGAAGATAAAAATTAATTCCAAGGCATTTGTCATGAAACGTGTACAGACTTCAAAAAATATATGATACAAATGTGATTAATAGTTTCTCTTTTTATATTTTATTTTCGCACAATAGTACAAGGCCGTCACCTATGTACGAACAACAGGAGCCATAAAAAAAAAATCAACAACGTGTGCTTACCAAATTGCTTTGTTATCCACGCATTCTTTATCTTCTTGCAATAGACTCCAAAATCTTTAATACAACATAAAGTGTCGTTAACACCTGTTGCAATAATTTAGCAGATAATTATTCAGCTTTATATGACGACAAGTAGACTAGTTATCGTTGCCTGTAGGGTTGGCGAGTCTTATCCCCCCTTCTTTCATTAAATAACGCTAATTTCTCCAACATCTTATTCGCCACCAGCTGATCACAATTAATTCAAGGAAGTAATTAAGATGTGAAGAAAGATAAAAAAACAATTTAATAATAGGAACAACAAATTGAAGTTAAAAGTTACAATGATTTAAAAAGGCTGTGATGCGGAAGAATGTGATAAGACATTAGTTGACATGACACTCCTCTCAGTGATTATACTAGTTAAATAAATATACAGCAATTAAACACGTGTACAGTATTTAAGCGCAAACAACAATGTTATTAATTTGTTAAAGAACATTAATTTATATAAGATCAATGAGTGTTAGACAATTTACAATTATCAAAAACAATTGGTTGATAACGTTAATCACACAATGAAACAGGTAATAAACATTAATCTAATAATTGCTGGAACAAAAGAGTTTCATGTACCATAAATAATGACATAATAATGTGTTTAAAATATAATTTATAATTCCTTCATTGCATAGTGAAATAGATTTTCTCACCTTGATATGGCAATTATTCCATTAGGATTTTACTTTTGATGTAATTATTAAATAAAGGTGACAGACTCACATATTTTAACCACCACATCCTGATAATAATTTTTTTAAAATGAAACTGCTTGCATTAAAAAATCTATCACCAGACTTCGTGTACCCTCACTAAGAATATCTCTGGAAACCGAAAATAAACTCACATTTTGACCTCAGTATTAATTACACCAGCTTACGTAATACATGAGTTGTAAACACAACTTGATGACACTAATGGTGAAGCTACAACCATAGTTTTAAGAATAGAATCCTTCCCAGCACCATCAGTGAGTGATATAAAATCTACGTTCACACCAAACTCAGGCAGACATTTTCCTTTGTTCAAAAACAGGCACTTTACAAATTGCTTCATAGTAAATTTACGAACAGAATGCTCATTAATGCCAAATAATGCATCTCTGTAGAAGAGTACATATTTTAGCTTTCACACATACACATAATTATAATTAAAAATATCAAAATCTCTAAATATTCTAAATCGTAAATGTTACTAGCTGACTCCCACTTAGTCCATCGATACACACACAGACACATACACACACACACACACACACACACACACACACACACACACACACACACACACACATACACACACACACATACACATTATATATAGTTCCTCTTCTTCTATTCAACCACTCATCAGGTCTAAAAGAGTGTCAGAGTTGGATTATCTTTAGCTCTTAGTGTTGTGCATTGGATTATCTTTAGCTCTTAGTGGTATGAGGTGGATAATCTTTAGCTCTTAATGGTATGAATTGTATTATCTTTAGCTCTTAATGGTATGCATTGGATTAACCTTAGCTATTAGTGGTGTGAGTTCTATTAACTTTAGCTCTAAGTGATATGTTTGGGATTAAATTTAGCTCATAATGGTATGAGTTGGATTAACTTTAGCCCTTAGTGGTAAGCATAAGGTGTGTTGACAGCTCAAGCTAAACAAATATTACCTCATATATTACGCTAAATGTCGACAGTGAAGTATACACATCACAAAAATAATTATTATTAATAATGAATAATAAAAGGTAAATACAAAATTTCAAAAAAGAATAAAGAGTAATGTGTCCTCACAAGATGGATGTTTAGTGTTGATGATGCAGCTATCCAAAGTGATAAAAATATGGCTCCAAGAGATAACAATAGACAGTAATACTTTTGTCAATTTATCACACTGTTAGAAATGGAATGAGATTATGTTGCAAAATAGTGTTTATAAACAAGTATAAAGGCATGGACAGTTTTCAGCATGTAAATTTTCTAAGCGCTCCTCCATTTTTTTGCTTGTTGGCTTCTTTCCTCATAGGAATTCCGGTGGACTTTTCATCCTATTTATCTTTATTTGTATTCTGGTTACTGAGCATGGCTTTGGGTAGTCATGGACTTTTCATCTTATTTATCTTTATTTGTGTTCTGGTTACTGAACATGGCTTTGGGTAGTCATGCCTTTTCTTTCTAAATAAGGAATGTTAGGTGAAGGTCCATTCACTATTTTTGTGCCACGGACTCAGTCGTAGGATGCGTGCTTAAAGAGACACACACCTTTTGGTCATGATTGATTCACCACGTCTAATACGTCATAAACATCGTACGCCACTTCCACTCTTCTCTTTATTTCCGTTCCATATTTGCTTTACCTCCCTTGTCTTTTTCAACACACACACAAAAAAATCATTTCTTGCATCATATCACAGCTGTTGCTGAGACAATTTTTGCTTCTAGGAGATAACAAGCGATACTGAAAGAAAACACAATGCAAAACTGAAAACACAGGTAGGTTTTCGCCCACTTCACGCACGAAATCTACCGCCATGAAAAAAAAAAATTTCCAGTCTGACTTTGCTCCCCACCTGAGTCGAACTACCGGGTCACGAAGACTAGGGTCACGGAGTAGGGAAAGGCTGACTGCGCACGTGCAGACGGGGGAGCTGCAGAATGGACTTGGCAGCACATGAAAGAAAAGAGGCAATGTCTGCGAACACCCATTCATCAAGTTCAGCTTTTCCCAAACATCCTCACAGCTTTCCCTAAACATCCTCACAGCTTTTCCTCGCCACGTCATAGCCACAGACTCAACACAATCATTAGAAACGCCTGAAAAATAACACGACGAATAAGTGCTAGATTTGCGGGGGTTTGGGTGATGGTGGTGGATTAGTGTGGGAGGGGGGGAATGTTGAGCGGAAAAGAAGTGTCATTAGAGTGATACACTAGAGTAAGCTCTACAAATATCATACATAATAAAATGGCGACGCCTCAGAGCTTGAATGCGATTCTTGGATTGTGGATTGTCTCACACAAATGAGACTTGTGTGCTTGACTTTTTAGGTCTCCATAATGATTGTCTTGTACAGCTGAGAGATGTATGTCTGTAAGATTACAGGTTGGTTGTCTTATAAAAACGAGATGTATTTTTACAGGATGATTATCTTGTAAGACTGACAACTCTGTGTCTGCAAGATTACAGGACGATTATCTTGTAAGGCAAACAGCTCGGTGTCTGTAAGATTACAGGACGATTATCTTGTAAGGCCGACAGCTCTGTGTCTGTAACATTTCAGAAGAATTTTTTTTAAAGCGGATAGATCCATGCAAGTCTGTAAGAATACACAAGCGGATTGACTTGTAAGGCTCAGCTCTGTGATCATAAGATTACACAAAAGTGATTGACTTGTAAGGCTCAGCTCTGTGATCATAAGATTACACAAAAGTGATTGACTTGTAAGGCTCAGAGCTGTGTGAGACTACACAAAAATGATAAACTTATAAGACTGGGAGCTGTGTGATTGTAAGACAACACAACTGATTGAACGTTTAAGGCTGAGAGCTGTATGATTGTAAGACTGACTACACAAGCTGATTGACTTCTAAAGTTATAATCTTTATGATTGTAAGGCTAAAATTGCACATCTAGAATCTGACTGTATGGTGCATCGCGTTGATTACCTTGCAAATAAAATGTAAAAAGGTGTATAAATAATCCTTTTGTCATTTTTTTCTTTCTTCAAATAAACAAAGTTTTTGAACAGTGGTAATCTTAGAAATGTATTTCAGAGTAAACATTTAACTTTTTTGGCCCAACTCACTAATGGCATTGATTGCACTGGCTTTGGAATATCATTTGTGCGTGCATTGATGTGGATCGGTAATTTTCTGTAAAAGACTTGTGTGGATTTATAAAGAAATAATATTGTCAGTGTCAACACTAGCAGAATATTTATCCACGGCTAAGGGTCATAACTCTCCTATACTATAACGTTAGTATCGTTCAAAATGTGTATTAAAAAAAAGTACTTGATAGCAGACTGTATACTTAGAGAGAAAACAGTGCTCGCTAGAACGAGAGTCGTTGTTGTTTGCGTAGCAGCCATGCACTGCACAAGCAATCTAATCATTCCTGTCCAATGCTGCATTATGATGGACAATTATTTCCGCAGAAACAGAACATAAATAGTCTCAATGAGTCTTGTACAAACATTTCTTGAACCTATAGAATAATTTCTTTAACACTACAATTGAAATTTGTTTAAATTTATACAAGGGTTAATTTATGAAATTTTGTATTAATTATCGCCCTTTATACAAGGGTTAATTTATGAAATTTTGTATTAATTATGTGTCTGTATATCGGAGTTAAATTTTGAATTTTTAAAAATTAATTATTATTACCTGGGATACATTTTAAAATTGTATATTATTTATCGCCCTTTAAACCAGGGTTAATGTTTTAAATGTTGTATTAATTATCGCCCTTTAAACCAGGGTTAAAGTTTTAAATGTTGTATTAATTATCGCCCTTTAAACCAGGGTTAATGTTTTAAATGTTGTATTAATTATCGCCCTTTAAACCAGGGTTAATGTTTTAAATTTTGTATTAGTTATTTCCCTGTATAGCAGGGTTTAAGAGATTTTGTATTAATTATCGCCCTTTTAACCAGGGTTAATGTTTTAAATGTTGTATTACTTATTACCCTTAGAAGCAGGGTTAATTTAAGAGATTTTTGTATTAATTATCGCCCTTTATACCTTGGTTAATTTGTGAAATTTTGTTTTAATTATCGCCCTTTATACAAGGGTTAATTTATGAAATTTTGTATTAATTATCGCCCTTTATACCAGGGTTAACTGTAGATGTGTGAACTACAGCACAGATGAATGCGACTGAATCTAAAATAGCATTTTAATTTGCTCACACTGCACAAAAACCAGTTTCCCCATTTATCACAATATAACTCCATTCTAGCTTACATTCTATTTTCAACTTACAATTTCCTGCAACAGTATTTATTAGCCCGATACATTTTGCAAAATAAATAGAGCATATCAAATCAATGTCAAGTAAAATCTGAATAGCTTAGTTCAAACATTTGTAGGAATAAAAGTCAACTCACACAGTACTTCTCTACTCATGTATAACATATCAAGAGCAAAATTACATGAATATTTCTAAGTCCATTCTCTCTCATTCAATCAGTTCAACTCACCACCAAGCTAAGGGCCACCTTTCAAAACCGGACTTTCTTCTTGCCACTTCAAATTCAAAGTGATAAGACAGTAGGGATTTTCTGGCTGGTCTCGTTCTCTTAAATCATATAAATTTCAGTTATATGCAAACAAGTCGACAGCAAATGAGTTATCTTTTTAAATAATGAAAGAAGATAGAAAAAAACTCCTATAGACGCACACATCTCTCCCTGCTCCCTTCCTCCCACATGATCTGAGTTAACACATTTTCCCACATCTTGGATTGTAGCCATCCAAAAACGTGTAGTAATTTTAAATTATTGTTTTCAATTACGTCATAACGATTGGCGCATCCTGTGCACATAATAAGGCATTGTTGTTGCTGTTGTTGTTTTATATGCTCTATGTACACAACGGTTGGTGTATGGAAGACCCAACAGCTTCCTGCACAACTGTCATGTTGAAAATAACAAGGGGGTCTGTATACTTAATGTCCAAGGACAAAAGTTATATATGTGTAAACTGTTACTCGATGCTATTTAAGTTATTAGCACACAAAAATTAGCGGAAACAAAAACTAAATGAAGAATGGGCAGTTTAATGAAAAGATAACGCTAAATAAAAAAGATTTAGTGTAAAGATTTAGTTTCGTTTTTTTATTTGCTACTAATACTAATCCTGATTTTTCCTCTCATAAACCTAATCCTAACATTTCTCTAAAATAAAACGATAATTGCAAGTGATACTAAAAAATAAACACTATTAAGTATCATCATTTGAGGAGAATACAACATTAATTACAATGCAATTGAGCACAACGGTTAAAAGATGACGTGTGAAGTGTTGTCCCATTAAAAAAAGACTGTACGTTCAGTTTCCAAAAGTTTATTTTTTTTCAAGTTAAAAAGCCCAGAAAGCCTGAACAGTTCTTTCCCCCTCACCCCTATCCACCACCAGATGTAAGTACGCGTGTATCTAATGAACGCATGGGTACAACATCAGGTTGAATTTCTGTTTGAAAAAGATAGCACATCTCCATATGTCGGTAAACTTATCTGACAGATTCCTGACCCTTCCACACCGCAAACGACTGACA